>CM052798.1:158746149-158769965 GCA_028533885.1 Nasua narica | reverse complement strand
GGACGGATCCTGAGCCATGCAGTGCCTCTCCCACGTTGCCCCGACCCTCGTTATTGCCCGCTTCCACCTGCTCTCCCTTCTACCGGAGTGGTGGGATAGTTATTTAGCAATCGTTCTATCTCCAGGTGCTTTGTCCTCTGAGATGTTGCCACAGCAGTAGTCCATGCCAGAGGACTGTGGGGGCAATGTTAATAAAGTTCTCGGGAAAAGAATGGTGAGCTGGTTGTTTATCATCAGCTGGTTTGCCTTCTAAGTAATGAGGCAAGAGACTGACTTCCTCAGGCATTTGGGAACTTCTTGAATACAACACCAATGAGGACTTCTTTGGAAAGACTCAAGAGTTTGTTTCTTGATGAAAATCTAACCAAACAAAAGATCCTGGGAACCAAGAAGCCCCTATAAAAAGCTGGCTTTGCATGTACTGCTTTTGTTTTCTAGAAAGTTCTTGAAATTACTAGACCACCCTGTATAAAATGTCCTAGCCCACTCTGACACTCTCCTCTTGGCCTCCCTCAATCACTGTCTTTTTATTCATAACATTTGTCACAACCCACATATTTCCTATGTGTGTGGATATGGAGAGACACAGAATGTTTCTTACCCGTCTCTTGCCCTGAGCTCATTGAGAGCAGGGACTCAGTTTAGTTTACTACTGTGTACATAGTACAGTGAGCAGTACCCGGCACATGATAGGTGCTCAGTGGATGGCAGGTGTATACATTATAATGTACAATTAAAGCTGTGTAATGGTTTTAGAATAAAATGCAAACTCATAAACTCTCACAAGTTAAACGTAATAATATAGTTACTAAAATGTGGGAAGGAAGAGGGATGGGAGGTATGAAACCAAGTATGCGAATCCTCAGTGAAACCAAGGGTATAACACAATGTTGCGTGTTTGACTTCAAGGGGTTTCTTGATATTTGTATTCTTTTATTTCTTCAGCTTTAGAGGACTCTCTTAGGAATTAACAAATCTTTCAGGTAAGAAACATTTAGTTTAGGAATTTACTTGTGTTTTTCCCTACGTTCTTTTTTTAAAATTAAATTCAGATGAAATTAAACATCATGCTTTTATTCAAAATAGCACTTATATTATGGATCTATTTTTTTTAAATTCTATATATATGTGTACCCATGAACTGCCTATCATCTTTATTTTTTTCTTTTGTCCCTTTCTACTAATGTGTGATAGGATGAGGATTGGATTGATTTCCACCAGGTGTTGGCAATGCTTATTTCTAAGTGATGTGATGTTGGGTAATTTTAACCTTACTAACTTCTATCACTGAGAGTTTGTGCCCCTCTCAATTCATATATTGAGATCCTAACTCTCAGTGTATTTGGAACAGGAGCCATTGTGGGGTGATTAGATAATGCAGGGAGCCCCCATAATGGGATTAGGGTTCTTATGAGAAAAGGCACAGAGTTTGTCCTTTCTCTCTGTCTACCACGTGATGACACGAAGAGGAGGTAGCAGTCTGTGAAGCAAGGAGAGAGAGCGCGGTAGAACCTGACTGTGCCGGGCACCCTGATCTCAGACCTCCAGCCCCCAGAGTTGTAAAACACAAATTTCTGTTGTTTAACCCACCCCATTTGTGGTATTTTTTTGTTTTAGCAGCCCAAACTAAGACAATTCTTTATGCATATGTGGTATGACTTACGTCCTTCATATTAGCACATACTTTTTTTTTTATAAAAGACTGAAGTTACTATTCTTAGAATGCATGGTTAATTGATATAGGATTTCAAATATTAACAAATATTTCCTGGGCAGTGAATATAGGAAAAACACTATGTTAGTTGCAGAGGATGCCTGGTTTCCCAAGGCCAGATGGCAGTCCAGTGAGAGGTTGTTGTTTTGAGTTTTTTTGTTTGTTTTTTTGTTTGCATTTGCCCCCAGGGGCTCAAACATCATCATGTTATGGTGTAATAATCCATGTCCATTATGATGGTCTTGAATCCTGAAGAAAAACACACAAAAATTTGTTTTCGCTGAGTAAGCATGTACAGCATTCAGCACATATATCTTGTCTCTTTGCTTTGTGACACGTGCATTTTTAAATTACACCCACAGATGGCTGTTCAGACACACTCTGGGACCGGCCCAGGGATTCACAGCTACTGAGCAGTAAAGCCAGGCCAGAGCCCCATGTGACCCCAAAGATGTTTTTTCCTTACTCTCTGTTTCGGTATGTGGGGAAGCATATGGTGCGTTTGAAAGATTTTCGTGAAAATTTTCATAAAAATTATTGTTAAGGGATAAGATTATATTTCCCTTTTCTGAAAGACACTTTTGTGTTGAAAACCTCATTTCTGTTATAAATGGGGTTTTATTGTTTTTAGTACCGTCAACATAGGGCTTTCTGTGTACCGTTTCATGAATTTCACACAACCCTCTGGGGCGGGTAGTGTGCCTGGCCCCATATAGCAAACTCGGAGAACTCAAGGTCACCGAGGGAAGCCGTGCCAGAGATGAGAGGAACGGCCAGGTAGTCTGACTCTGCTGCTTACATCTTAATCCCTGTAAGTTCTTGCCCCCCACCCAAAAAAGGGCAGTCCCTCATTCAAGGGCACACATGCCACTTGGTCAGAAGAGATCCTCGAGTAGTTACCGCATTCCTCTTACTCCGTGGCTTTCCCCAACCCATTCTATTGGCTGGATTTGGGGACACATTTGAGTAGCCAGCTCTTAGCCAAACAGCCCCAATACCCCAGGTGCCCCTCTCTCTTCCTTTTCTTAGATGGACACTAATCCCGTTCTGGGGGCCCCACCCTCATGACCTCATCGAAGCCTAATTGCCTCCCAAGGACCTCCCCTCCAAATACCATCACAATTGCCAGTAGGACTTCAAGGAATCGAAGTTTGGGAGGGCAGAAACATCTAGTGCAGAATATCATGGAATAAGTGAGAACAAGGACAAGGAGGTGAAATGGCACAAGGAAGCATCCATTTGGAGACAAACCTCACCTAGCTGCCTTCCTTCTGGTTAGAACATGGTGCTCCTTCTCGAATGGTAGACAGATTGTGAAGACTATCAAAGAAAGGTCCTGTCCTGAAAGGGGAAATAACGGATTCGGAATGGCGAGGCACGAGACCTGGGATTTCTCAGGCCTCCAAGTGGAGGATCGTCTAAGGCAGGAATGGCAGATGGGGACTGTGGGTGCTGTCTGTCATTCTCCTGCCTCGTGCTTCCAACAATACTCACTGTGGAAACACTGTGTTCTCCCTCTCTGTGAAACCGCAGAATCATTTGTATCCCATTTCTCTAGCTGTTATGAAGTACCAATCAGAGACAGGAGGTGAACTGGGTCCCAGACTGAGTATGGGAAGCAGGGTTTCTCTGGATCAACCCCTGGTTCTTGGGATGGCTGCTCTGGTCTTTTAACATTTGCTTCTGGATGGTACGACAGGCCTCATGCCCTTTGCCTTGAGGCTTCCTGACTTTCTGAATATCACCCACTCTCACTGCCCTCTTTGAGGAAGTAAACGTTCACGCCCTTCGAGTGAGTCACTGCTCTTACACACCATGTGCTTGGACACCAGACCTGCTCAGTGGGTAGAAGGGCTCTTGCCTCTCGCTAACCTTGGCTTTCCAGCGGAATACTGATGAGCAGTGGGCACGTGCAGTAACGTAACAGCCTCAGAATCACTTCGCGGACTAAAGGAAGAAGATGTAAAAAAAAAAAGGGCATGGTGTTGAGTCTACATCTGCAAAGTTCTGAGAAGTGTGAACCAGTCTATGGTGAGGAGAGCCCACGTTACTGTTTGCTAAGAAGTTGGGGCGGAGGGGGCACAGAGCGCAGAGGGGCAGAGGGAGGCATTGGGAAACAGCATGAAGAAACTTTTGGGAGTGATGGTTTTGGTCGTTAGCGTGATTGTGGCAGTTCTTTCACAGGTATACACAGTTGTCAAAATTTAGCAAATTGTTCGATCCTTCTGGGTTTTGCTTTTAAGCTTTGTTAAAGCAACATAGGGAACCATTTCATCTAGGGTTATTTTCCCCCATTACTGAGGCAAAGCTATTCCAGATATTTTACCCCAATACTCCATGAAATATGAGATTTTCCACTCCGGCAATTGGGAAAAAGAATTGTTCCTGGCCCCATGTCAGCTGTGGGGAATGATTTCTCTCCTCACACGCATGTGCTGATGAGTAAGTACCCAGCGTTGAACTCTACGGGGAACCCTTTAGCTCACTGGGGCTCTCTGTCCATGCAGCTCTCCCTTCTGCCTTCTGTTCTCCAAATTCTTGCCCTTTTGGTTTTCCCACATTTTCAGCTCCATTGTCTTGATTCAGTGAGACCACCAGTCTCCACTGGACTCCTTTTCTCCTCCCTGTGCCATGGCTGAAAGCTCGAGGCAGTGCTCTGGGGCAACTGCAGGACCGGCCTCAATCACCTGCGTCCTCTCACAGATCACTGTCCTTTATGGCCTTATGGTCAAGGTCTCAAAAAATGCTGTGTCATATATACATTGGTTTTTTAGTTGTTTCAGGTGGAAGGGTAAATCTGATCCCTATTACTCTATCTTGGCCAGAAACTTACATCTCCTTTTCCTTTTGATTTATGAGGTGGTTTGGGTCATTTAGTGAGGGATTCCCTTTGAATTCTGTTTTTTAGAAATTGCCTTTAAATGGTAGTTTCCGGGATACTTTCTCATTGGGTGATAGTACAGCTTTCTCCTTTCCCGTCCCCATTGCTTAGAGAAGAGAGTTTGAACATCACACTGAAAATCTCCCTTGTCTTAACATTTGGCAGTATCAGGTATTATTCTCAATTTGGAGGCCTATACACTAAATCTAACCTAAAAGTGTGTGTGTGTGTGTTTGCCTGAACAGTCCATAAAAAACGGAATTAATTTTCAACATTAAAGCACAGGGATTTTCCCAAGGATATCTGGATTTCTGGCTTCTCTTGAAAAGTCAGAAGACCTGACATCTTCGGCTCATGTTCCCACATAGTACCATTGGTCTAAAATGTATTAGCAGCTGCCCCTTTTTGAAGGACTACATACCCTCTACTTTGACAGTGGCTTCCCTAGGCTCCCTACCCATCATTTCTGCTTTTTGACTGGCCCCGGGCAACACAGGGATCTGTGGCTCTCCTTGTGGAAGACAAGAGCCTGAGCTCTGGACTTTAAGGGATCCTGGTTCAAGCTCCTACTCTGGCATTTTGGCAACTCAGCTGCGGTGCTTTCTCTGTATGTTCCTTGTGTTACAGATGCACTTCTGGCTTCTTAGTCCTTTCTGTTTATTCTCTATGCCCTTACAGATCCTGGCTTTGTGAGCTCGTCGGTTTGCCTCCCCATCTAGTCTGTACTTTGGCTGCAGGGCTCATGACCAGTTGCTCTTTCTTTGACATATTTCACAACCAGGCTTCTAAAAAAGACTTTCTGATGGGTTTGTAAATTGTCATTATCCCCTTTTGGACAAGCACTTTGTACCAAGAGAACCTAAAACCGGAAGCCCGTATAGGTCACTAGGTTCATGGGTTATAGTTCATGGGTGACGTGCCTATTCTTGGGTCTTTGTTCACAGTATTGTGGATCATATGATCAGCATAAAGGATTGTCAGCTTGCCAGGTACTTAGAGTAGAATGAATTTCTCTCCATTACTGCATCTAATTCACTTTAGATACCACCTAGGACATAGAATGTGTTCAAGTAATAACTTTACAATTGGGATGATAACAAAAGCATTAATAATTACAACAGTAATAGCTACCCTTTGTCAAGCACTTACTGTTTTCCAGGTACTTTACACAAATTAACTCATTTTACCCCCATAATAACTCCAATAATTACGAATTTTTCTTCACCCCCCCCCCCCTTTTCAAGGATGAGAAAACACTCTCATAGACTGTTAGTGACTTTCCCAAGCTCATGTTAGGTCAGGAATGAAATTCAACCCGGGAGAGGTCAGCTTCCAGAGCTTTTTGCGATGAGGCAGAGGGAAAACGGAGGTCCATCGAGAAGGGTGTGTTACTCGGCATCGGCCTGTGGAGTAGGACTTACTGTGTGCATTGTGGGGGCCTCTCAGGAAAACTGGGGGCTCAGGAGGATCAGAGTGGCTCCCAAGTCAGATGGCAGTTTTGTGTCTTGTAAGCAGCACAGCTTCTGGTCCCTGAGACGAGGGTCCTAGGCCATTTACTTGCTGTGCAACCTTAGAGAGTTACTTGGTCTCCATGAACTGCGGCTTCTTTTCCTTAAAACAGAGAGAACGGTATCCTGCCACGGTGTTACAGGTTCACTGGGGTGGTCTGTGAGAGAGTTTATCAGATTGTTCAGGAACAATCAGAGCAGGGCTGTGCGGGGGTTCACGGGGAGTAAGACATGTCTGCTTTGTGGGACATAGCAGACACTTAGCCAACGAGAACTATTCAAGTCCCGTAATACTCTGTCTGCAATTCCTAAACCCCAAAGGCTTTGAAATTTAAAGTTTGGTGCCAAATGGATTTGGGGGCAAAATCTGACCTGAGCCAATAGGAGGCTGTTTCTGAGTCTTATACCAGTTAGATTTGTTAAGGGGGTCCTGTGACACAGAGACGCACACCACACGCCATATCATATCATGCCACTAGGGTCTGAAAATGTCTGGATTCTCAAACTGCCCTGGCCTCCAGCATTGTGGTTCATCCTGGGCTTCCCGCTGCTATCCTGCGCATGCCTCCCTCGTTGCATGATGAGTCTGCACAGAACTGGCAGCCTCCCCTCTTTAGCTTGTCCTCTCTAACCCGCAGCGTAAATGCTTGGCACATGGTTGGTAAATGATCAACGCATGTCGATTAAGTGGATGAAAGGATGTAGGGTCTTGGTGATGAGGAAATTAGACACAGAATCCCAGAAAACAGGGGCAAGAAGATGCATTGTTCTTTCTCCTTCTTTTCTTAGATCTTTTAAAGAATTCTGAGCAGTTTGAGGGGCCCACATCATTAACCGGTGGAGTGGGAGGAAGGGCTGGAAGCAGCCCCAGAATCCTGAAAAGGCCGTTCAAGGAGCGGGGCTGGCAGCCCTGCCCTGCTTCGTGATTCCATCAAGGAGCACAATTGCCTTTTTTGGAGGGCTGGCTCAACCACAGCTGGTGTTACAAGCTTTGCAACCATAATGCAAGGAAAAGCTGGGAAAATCCCACAAAGTGAAATCGTATCTGCTTGTGGTCACGTTGGGCCTCCAAATTTGGACAGTGGAATTTGGTGGGAAAATGGGAAATGCATCAGGGGTTACACAGTGAACCTAAGATTTATCACTACAGCAAGTGGCTATTTCCAGAGAAACCAGCTCGTTGCGGTAATATTTCTGCAAAGGAGGAGAGGGGGAGGGACCCACAGCTCACTGCTGATGTGATCAACCTGTTAAAATCTTTGAACAAATGGGAAATCAAAGTTGTTTCACGATACCTTTCAGATCACTGCACACCAGGATATATATGGACATTTAAAAAGCATGAAACCAATTGATTAGAACATAAAATACTAGAAGCAGTTGAAGCAGTTGGACTAGGTGCCAAAATTGTATGTTGCCAGGCTTCTGTTTAAAGCTATTTAAATGTGTCCCAGGGAGAGAATTGACAGCTAGAAATGGCCAGCTTGGCCGAGGGTATGAGGCCGTCTGAGACTTGAAGTGTGGACCGGCTCAGCTCCCCTTCAGCTCTGTGACATTGGCTTTGTCAGATAACCTCTCCGAGGCTCAATTTTTAATCTGTAGCATGGAGCTTCTAATGCCTGCTCCAGGTTGTTAAGGGCAGCTATGAGAGACCTTTGTCAGATGCCATTCAGATGTTGTACCCAACAGGGATCTGGGGAATAGCAGTAGTTGCAGATTGCTGATGGGACGGCGCGTAGCCTGCTCTTTCTAGGCTTGGGCTCAGCCAGAAAACGTTCTGTATTATTGTGATGTCAGAATCTTATTCAAGAGTTTGAGGATGGTTAATAATACTAGCCCACAGAAGCCTGTCATTTGTTGTTGCAAACACACCTCTGACTTCCTCTCACCCAGGTTCTCCCTGTTTTTCCCCAACCAACGTGTCCCTTCCCAGCTATCTTTTCTGTAAAAATGCTCTATACTTCAGATGTTCCAAACCATTTTGTCCCGTGAATCTTTTTGCTAATCAGGTGAAGCTTATTATGGACCTCTTTTTGGAGTACTGTTTTTAAATGTATCAGGTAACATCTGTTGTTGTAATAAATGTGAAATAATATGGTATTATAATACATGTTATAATATGTATCATATTATTCAGTATGCATTATAAGATTTAAAATTCAAAATACACCAATTATATTTAAATAATGTATTATTTGCTTCAGGGGCACAGGTCTGCGAATTATCAGTCTTACACAATTCACAGCACTCACCATAGCACATACCCTCCCTCCCCGGTGTCCATAACCCCACCACCCTATCCCTCCCCCCCACCTCCCAGCCACCCTCAGTTTGTTTCCTGAGATTAAGAGTATCTTATGGTTTGCCACCCTTCCTGGTCCCCACTTGTTTCATTTTTTCCCTCCCTACCCCCCATGACCCCTCACCCTGCCTCTCAAATTCCTCATATCAGAGAGATCATATGATAATTGTCTTTTCTCTGATTGACTTATTTCATTTAGCATAATACCCTCTAGTTCCATCCACATTGTTGCAAATGGCAAGATTTCACTTTTTTGATGATTGCATAGTATTCCATTTGTGTATGTATGTGTGTGTGTGTACGTGTGTGTATGTGTATGTGCGCTTATGTGTGTGTGTGTATATATATATATATATATATATATACCGCATCTTCTTTATCCATTCATCTGTTGATGGACATCTAGGTTCTATCCGTAGTTTGGCTATTGTGAACATTGCTGCTATAAACATTCGGGTGCACATGCCCATTCAGATGACTATATTTGTATCTTTAGGGTAAATACCCAGTAGTACAATTGCTGGGCCATAGGGTAGCTCTATTTTCAACATTTTGAGGAACCTCCATACTGTTTTCCAGAGTGGCTGCACCAGCTTGCATTCCCACCAACAGTGTAGGAGGGTTCCCCTTTCTCTGCATCCTCGCCAACATCTGTCATTTCCTGACTTGTTAATTTTAGCCATTCTGACTGGTGAGTCCTCACAATTTTAAAAAATGTATTTGTATTATAATAATATGTGGGCTTCTTTATGAACACATCCAATTACAAGATCTGGCAGAAATTTAATAACTACTGTGATTTCAATATAGTAATGAATATAAATGATATTTTGTGATATTTGCAACAATTGCAGTGTGATATGGAAATACCTATGATTTCCATTGATGACAGTTACAGTCAGTGTTAATAGTTTGTGGTTTGTTGTTTACATTCAAACTTGAGAGAAACGCTAAATTTCAGCTCGAGATGAATGCAAATGAGGATGTAATTATTTTCCCAGCCAAATACACAGGCCCCTAAATTCTATCTCTAGACTCCTCCCTTCTCTCTAAGAGGTAAGGCATGGACTTGAAGGTCACTGTTTGTGCCAAAATTGTGTTAGAACACCTATCATCTTAGCTGTGTACCAGAGTGTGCTCTGGCTTTCTCATGTCTAACCGGTAGTGGTACCCTGATTGCTGCTCTCGTTACCATACAGTTGCTGCTTGTCCGGGCTGGTGTCCCTCCCACCCTGTGCATTTGGCCGGCTCCTTTGTGTCTGTTTCAGTGTGATTTCACTCTGGGTTTACGGAGTGCAGACGGTTGTTCAACAGCCCACAGTACTCGCAGTCGGTTGAGGGGCTGAGTATTTGAATCATCTGGCTGAGTGTATGATAGGGACCCAGCTTTACTTTAATGTTTTACTACTTCGGAGATCCACAGATGAACAGGCGAGTTCTGGCTTGAGGGATTCAGTCGGAGCGAGTCAGAGGAAGGCTTGTTTTGTAAGTGGCATCCTTGAGCCTGAACCGAGAATCAGAAATTCTGGGCATGCTGATTGTGCAGATGGTGTAAAACAATTAGCATGACGTCTGCTTTGTTTTGTTTCTTTTAAAGTCTCCTTTCTTTCTCTTTCTCTCTTTCATCTCTTGTGGACTGAAGGAGAAAGTGGTGTGTGTGTGTGTGTGTGTGTGTGTGTGTGTGTTGGTCAGCCCGGGCTGCTATCACAGAATCCTATAGACTGAGTGGCTTAAACACAGACGCTTATTTCTTACAGTCTGGAGGCTGGGAAGACTGAGATCAGGCCACCAACATGGTTGAGTTCTGGTGAGAACTGTTCTTGATTTACAGATGGCTGCTTCTTGCCTTTACTGTATCCTAATGAGGCTGAGAAATCATTTTTGTGTCTTTTTATCAGGGCATTAATCCCTCTGATGAGGACTCTACCTCCAAAAGGCCCCATCTCTGGATATCACACCGGGGATTAGGGCTTCGACATGTGAATTTTGGGGGGACACATTCAGTCCATGGCAAGATCCGAAGAAGAAGCAAAAGGGATGCTTTTCTTACGGTACCCCAGGAGACAATGAGATACAGGCTTCTTGGCTCAATGTCCAATTTTCTCATTTCTCAAGAAGGTAAGGAAGGCAGTGGTCACCAGCAGAGACCGGGTGCCACCTCTGTGCAGATGCATCTGTGTGTGTTATTCCCACTCTGGGGAGTGGTATTTTTCATCTCTGTTTTACAGTTAGGAAAATGAGACACAAAGTAACCTGTCTGAAACTCTGAGCTAGGAAGAGGTAGGAAATGTGAACAGAGTGGGGTAGAGGCATTTTTTTTTTCCCGGCCAGGTGAGCCACTTGCACATGGAATGCAGCTTCCCCCAGTGCCTTGACGGCTGGCAGCTCCAGGAGCACGTGGAAGCAGCACCCTGGTGGAAGACGCCAACCCCCTGTCCCGGGCACGGGCAGCAGGGGCGGGGAGGTCTCCGCGGTCGGTACCACGCCCAGCAGCCTAGATGAGCGCATGTGCAAGGGCTAAGAAGAACACAGAGATGTTGAGCACAGGGAGACAGACTTGTTCAAGAGCAGCGGGAGGTACGTGCTGGGGTCGCTTCATCCTAAGTGGTGCCATTCTGCATGGAACTGAAGTGTGGGATGAGAGCGGTAGGCAGAGGGGAGATAGGAGTTCACGCTGCTCTCGCAGTCCTATCTGTACCCAGAGACAGGAGGGGTCTGGCACAACTGGGGCTACATTAACATGGAGCCCCTACTCCCTGCAAGACCCTGTGTTAAACCCTCGTTCATGCGGTATTTGATTTCAGCCTTAAGACAACACTGAAAGGGGGGAAATGATAGTTCCTAATTTATAGACAGGAAACTGTAGCTCAGAGAAATCTGGACATACTCCAAGATGAAGAACTTGCTAGGAGGCAGAGAGGAAGAAATGTTTACAGTTCTAGGTGCAGAGGGTGGAGGGAGGGAGACAAGCTCTAGAGTGTTTCACTCGGCAGCACACACTCAGAGCCGTGGCTTCATTGATGGTTTCCCTGAGTGATGTGTCCTGTAGAAATCCAGACCATATGGGTGGCTGGGGTGTTCGTGCGTGCATGTGCGCGCGTGCCCGTCTGTGTGTGTGTGTGTGTGTGTGTGAGCGTGAGGGGGAATGGGCGGCTTTTTAATTTATGTTTCCCATTGGTTGTACTTGTCAACATTGCATGATTTGCCCGGCATGTTGTTGCTCCCCTCTGGAGCCCGGGTCCCTGAGCTGCCAGGAGATCTACCTGGGTTCCCAGGTCGGTGGCAGGGTTTTAACCACAACCCACAAGGGCTTGCTCTGCATCCTCCTTCAGAAACAGCCAGCGTCTCTTCCCACTTCTCCACTTGTACTTCCAACACTGTGGGGTTGCCGCCACGCCTCCGGGGCTTCCTTCCTGTGCTGCTTCACCCACTCAGGGGTCTGTTTGTGCCCACCAGCCTTCCCCTTGATTCCCTTGACGGTGCGGCCATTGCCATGGCTTCTGGGAGCCCTGCCACAGGGAAGGTGGGATGAAATGTATCCCTCACAAATTGTAACGTCTGAGTTGGTGCCATTACATACCAGGGTAGTTTCAGCACCAACTAACTGGATTCAGTTGCACAACTAATCAGTTCAATCAAGCAGACTGACTTTTGGGGGGATAAACAGTTTATTGACATGTGTTCAACATATTTATTGAGTACTGGGCTTATGCAAGCATGGCTCTAGGCAGTGGGGAAGAGCAGTTAGTGAGAGATAAATTCCTGTTCTTATGGAGCTAACCTGATGCAGAAGCTAGAAAATAAATACATAAAATGCTTATTTATGATGAGTAATTTTATGTTTCAGCTTGCTAGGTCACGGTACCCAGATTTTGGTCATAGGGTAGTTTAGGTATTTCTGTGAAAGTATTTTGATTAACCTTTAAATGAGTAGACTTTCAGTAAAGCAAATTATCCTCCATAATGTGGGTGGGCCTCATCCAGTCAGTTGAAGGCTTGTAGTAAAAGGAATAAAGCCTCACAAAGAAGGAATTCTGCCTGCAGACCACCTTCCGACTCGAGACTGTAGCATCAACCCTTCCCTGGGTCTCCAGCCAGCCCTGCAGATTTTGGATTTGTAAGCCCCCATAATTGCATGAGCTGATTGCTTAAAATCTCTCTCTCTCTCTCTATCTATCTGTCATCTTCTATCTGTTGATCTAATCCATTAAATACCTGTAATATATATTAGTTGTACTTCTCTAGAGAACTCTGGTTAATACATGTATATATATATAGACACACACACACACAACACACATACATATATACACGTGTGAGTGTATTTGTGTGTGCAACTAAAATGCAATGAAGACAAGGCAGAGGAATGAGATGGCGAGTGAGTGATACTTGAGTTAGGGATATTTGGAAAGGACTTTCAGATGGAAGGGCATGTGAACAGAGGTCTGAGTGAAACAAGAACCAGCCTTGCGAAGACCTGGGAGACAGGCTAGTAAGCCCAGATCTCTGAGTGGTGTGGGTGCGTGGCATGTCCAGGAGATGTCAGGTGGCCAGATGGCAGCTTGAGCAAGGCGCCAGGGATCAGTGATGGCTGATGTGGTCCCAGAAGCAGATTGTTCAAGGGCTTTGCTTCTATTCTAAGTATGGCGGGAAGCCATGGAAGAGGTCTTCACAAAGTGGAGGCATGACCTGAGCTCCTCCTGACTGCTGTGTGCAGAACCGACACAAGGGTACAAAGACGGAGGTGGGATAATCAGATAGGACACCAACCCAGCTGAGAGGTGATGGTGGTTTGGACAGGAGCAGGGCTTCTCAACTGGGGAATCACCCATAAGCCATTACCTTGAAGCAATGTTGTTCAGTGAATTAGATGCATGATTTTATTTCCAGTTAATTTGTAATAACTGTTTACTTGAAATTGTAATTTATATGAGTCTATTTTCAGATGTTAGTAACAATCTTATCAAAAATATTTGACCGTGCTTTCCTAGTTCTCTTCCTCATCACCTAGTTCATTTTCCCAGTCTTTCTGTTTTCTCTGTACATTTTCCTTCCCCTACTCTCAGACCCTTTCTCTCTACCCTGGCCTTGGAAGCTTCCATCCATGGCCCTCAACAATCCCCTACAACTTCAGTGTGATTCTGAGAGCAATGAAGATAAAATATGAATGGGCTTAGGAAATAAGTCTTCCACTTTCATAAAAGAAAAAAAAAAGTAACACCGCTGCCAGGTCACCCAGAACAAGTTCCAATTCCCAAGAGCCAGGGAAGAATTTTCAAAGTAAAAAATCAATGGCTATGAAATTGCCCATTAGTCCGGGGGAGAGTTCTCTGTCTGTTTTCCCAGGGAACATCCATCTTGCTATAGTAATAGTGGCACAGACAATTTGCTGCAGTGAAGTTTATCTATAAGTGTTTTAATTAAAGTTCTGACAGCCAATTGAAGCCTTTTTTATTTTTTGGATGTATCGTATCAATCTTTTTCTGTCTGTGAAGGACTGTGCCTGGGGAGTGTAATCTATTAGGGGGGTGTAAGTTAATGTCCTGGATGCATTAGCTGATCAGGAAGGAAGGGACATCCATGGTTTTCTTTTTCTTTTAAGCTCCAAGTTCCATAAAGGTCTCCCTTAATAAATGTTTGTTGAGGTTGGTGTAGAATTGCTTTGGGACTGTGGTAGAGAAGGAGTTGAGATTTGACTTTAGTTGGCCTCGGTCTGTCTGCTGGCTTTGTCTCTCATAAGTTAGGTGCCCTTGGGCAAGATACTAATACCTGCGAGTTTCACTCTTCTCCTTTTTAAATGGGGACAGTTAATACCTAGCTTATAGCGTTGTTTCACATTTTAGCACCTCTCTCTCTGCCTTTGACCACATTCCCAGGTTACACAGCTCATGAACTGTTCCTTGGGGCCAGAATACCTCTTCAGCAGCCCTGTGAGAATGATCTGAAACAAAAGACAAAAACCTTAATGGAATAACCAAGAGTTTATCAGGGATTTTTCGTTAGCCATATCTTGAATATTATGAGATCCAATTTTCACTTGGATATCTCTTAGATAACCCATCTGTCCATTTAGTCTTCTCAACATCAACCCTTGAACTTTTCCTTTTTCCCAGTGGGAACATGAGGCTGAAATGGGTAGCGCATGCTAGTCAAGCTTTCCCCCCTCCTCTTCTGCTAAACTTTTGACACCAGCAGTTGTCACCTTTGGCTCCACCAACGGTCATCTCCATTCCCAACTGGCTATTGAGAGCAGTGGTATTTTCAGTTTCTGCCTTCTGAGAAGGCACAGACCATATGATGCTGTTGTCCTCTGTGTAAACAAGCTACTACAAGAATCAACTGGAGGGAGGGGAAGTAACTCTTTACCTAGCTCTGGCCTTGGTGGAAGGGTAGCCACCTGGCTCCCTTGAATCATATGTTTCTCTCTGTACAATTGCCCTTTCTGTGCTTCAAGAAGATGGCACAGAATCGTAACTGTGAATGAGCCACATTAGCTGTGAAGCAGTGTATGCTTCTAATACTGTAAAATTATCACTAACCTGTTATCGGCTTTGTAGTGCTCTTCTTGGCAGGTGGAGTGGCATGGGGTGATGGCAAGGGTTTAGGCCTGTCTGATCACAGCAGGGATATTTGAAATCAAGATAAATAAATTAGATCCTTAAGGCAAGGATTGAGTTCTTATTACGGGACAGATTTTATGTTTGGTATCAGGGGATGTGGAGAAAAACTAATCTCAGTACCTGTCCTTGAGGTGGTGGAAATTTAGAAGGGGAGACTGACACGGCACATTTAATGAAAATACAACATGGAAAGGGCTGTCCAAAGTGAGTAACAGTGTCACAGGAGACCCAAGGGCAAAGAGATGGACTTTGCTCTAATGAGAGACCAGTGCATCCCAAGGTTTCCCAGAGGCGATACCAGAACATAAAGATCAGGGGAGTGGGAGCTAGTCTCTTTGGCTTACCACAGTGTTCCTTGCATTACAATAGCACTTCACACATATTAGGCACTGAAAAAAAATTTTTTTGTTGAATGACTGGTTTTGAGCTGTGAATTGGAAAAAGGACACAGAGGTCGCTGACTTGGGATGAGAGTAGTGCCTGTGTAGTGCCTCACACTGTCCTAGCACATGCTAAGTGGGGACACTTCCTCCCCAGAGCAATTGCTTCCGTAGGTGGATCTATCCTTACTGAAAGGGATTGGGTTTGATCCAGTGATTAGGGGAACTCTGCTGTTGTCGTCAGTTTCAAATACTTGATCTCATTACCCAGCTTAGACTTCGGGAAGATTTTTGGAATTGAATTTTGACAAGGATTAAAGGAAGTAGGAGGAGTTAACTACCTTCCCAGTATCACCAAGGTTAATTGCCTGGCAGCAGTAAAAAGCCCACATTCCTTGGGGTTATTTTAGTTCAAACTCTTGCAAGCGAATGATTATACAAGCAAAGAGAGCTAAGCTGATGGTCAGTGCCCCAAACATAGATTTGGATTGAGCACAGGCTATATTTTTGGCTGTTGATATTAAAAGAAAATTTCAGTTCAGTACTTAATAAATATTTGTTGAATAAATGAATATTGATAATCTTTTGCTCTACAGTTGCACACATTTTTTTTCTTTTTTTTGTGAGCAGGCATAGTGAATGATAGTATATTTTCAGTGGGCGCTGATGTGTGCACCAAGAAGCAGCGATTATGGCCTCTAAAGAACTGACTTGAAGTCCAGAATCTGCCATGTATGACTTTGGGTTGAACACTTCTGTTTGAGGAACCTAGATTATCTCACTGAATAAGAGTTCCCTTAGTCTCTGAGATTTCATGATTCCACCATCATCAGTTCAATGTGCATATCTCTTGTCAAAGGCAATGAGATTTTTTTGTTCTTAAGGGTTGGAGGCATTCACATTTGTATTTATATCCCCTGTGGTGTTGGAATCAAAGAAACACAAATCATTAGAATTGGGTCTGAGGATTTTGTTGTCGTTGTTGTTTTTGCACAGAAAAGTTCAGACATGGGAACTGACTTGCCCAGAGTCATGGAGTAAGTTTGGCTACAGGTCTACAACTCATGGTTTCTGATCCTCATTCCAACAGTATCTTAGGTTTCCACCATAACAATAATCAATAATAGTGGCATTGTATTGGAGAAGGTCAGACTGAGGTACATGGAGGTCAATGGCTTGTCTAAATGATGTATTGGTCTCTGTGACCTTGAATAAATTGGTTGTGGGTTGCGGAGATCTATTGGTTGGTTTTCCCATGGTAATTTTATTTCTTGTTCTGAGATCAGTTCACTTCGCATGTTGGTCATGTGCTTATGGTGTTCAGAAGACAGGCAGTAACCAAGCCACAGGCTGAGCTAGGTCTCTAGCAGCATGTGAATTGTAGCCACACGTGTATACCACTGCCAGATCTGACACTGGCCACTTCTGCCCCCAGATTCCCTAGTTCTGACCTGCGGGAAATCTGTGATTTAGGACAGGTAAAAGAAAGAAATACCAAAGTAAGCCAAACAATATTTTCCTCCTGGGGTTTAGATAAAGTTGACCTAAGGTACTTTGCTTGTCTTAGGGTTGAGATAACTGGGCACATCTTATGGTCTATCTGACAGCATTCCATTTAGAATGATCCAGAGAACCCAAGGTCATCTTTGGCTTTGTTGATGTCCAGTGTAGGATACAGGTGGTTCTTAAACATTTTAAGACTAATTATGTTTATGCATTGGCTGTAATCCATGTAGAGTTCAGATCACTTAATATAGTGAATAGAGATGGAAACAAAGAGTGAGTTTCATGAAATAAAGGCTTCAAAAATACTACTCAAAGAGCCTGTATTTACATATGCAGACTCTCAGTTGGAAGAAAGCCAAAAGACCTGGGTTTTCAGTCAAAGACTGTGCTGACTTCATTTCATTAAATTCAACAAGTGAGAGACACAATAACCTACAAGGGGTAAGAGGAATATGGAGGAGGGAGAAATTAACTTTGGTGAGCAATGACACTTTGGAAAGACTTTTTAGAAGAGGTGATTGACATACAGCACTGTGTAAGTTTAAGGCATACAGCATGACATGACTTATATCTATTATGAAATTATGACCACAGTGAGTTTAGTTAACATCCATCCTCTCCTATAGATTAAAAAGACAAGTGGAAGAAAAAATATTTCTTTCCCTTGCGATGAGAACTCTTAGGATTTACTCAATTCATTAACTTTGATATACACCGAACAGCAATGTTAACTAATCATCATGTTGTACATTATATTCCTAGTACTTACTTATCTTATAACCGGAAGTTTGTACCTTTTGACCACCTTCATCTGATTTCCCTCCCCCACCTCCGGTAACCACTCGTGCGATCTTTTTTTCTATGTCTTTGAGGTTTTTTTTTTCCTTCTATGATTCCACTAATTGGTGAGATCATGCCATATTTGTCTTTCTCTGTCTGACTTATTTAATATAATGCTCTCAAGGCCCATGTCTGTTGCTGCAAATGGCAGGATTTCCTCCTGTTTTATGGCTGAATGATATTCTGGTGTGTGTGTGTGAGTGTGTGTACACATATTCTTTATCTGTTTGTCCATTGTTGGACACTTAGACTATTTCCATATATTGGCTATGGTAAATAATGCTATTATGAACAGGGGGGTGGAGCTCTCTCCTTGGCATCGAAATTTTGTTTCCTTTGGGAATATTCCCAGGAGTGGGATTACTAGATCATAGGGTAGTTCTATTTTTAGTTTTTTGAGGAACTTCCATACTGTTTTCCACAGTGACTGTACCAATTTACATTCCTACCAACAGTGCAGAGTAGACTAGCTTTTAGTAATGGTTAAGGATGTAAGGTAGGAGTTAAAAGCTTGAATTCTGAGTGACCTTGAAAACATTACTGACCTTAGATTTCTTGTCCATAAATTGAGAATCATGATGGTATCTGTGCTTAGGGTAGTGAGGATTAATTCACAATTCTGTGTTATGTGCATAGCACAGGGCCTTATGTAGACCAAGTACCCAATAGATGTTAGCCTTCATCAGTAGTATGATCTGGTACAATGGCTTTCAGAACTGCAACATTGCATTGGCAGAGTACTTTTGGGTGGGTAGGTATATGCTGAGTATTAAGCTCCAAATCCACAATTCCATATTTGGCTTTGTGATACAAGGGTTATTTGGCAACGTCCATTTCTGCCTTGCTGCTGGCTCCCTGTTAGTTTCTCTCAACAGGGGCACTGGAGAGAAGCCAGAAGGCAGGAGGAGGGAGTAGGGACTTGTTCTTCCTGTTGGTCGCTGTTCCCCTGGGTGCTGTCCCAGCCACAGCAGCCCCTCTTCCCTGCAGCAGCACTTAATTCCAGTTCCCGGCTTCTTGGTGTAGTTTTGCAGTTTCACTGTGCCCGTCAGAGAAACCTGGCAGCATCCTCCCTTTTAGGACTGAAATTCAGTTCTATAGCGTCATGGCTCCAAGCTCCCTTGAGGGGCAGAGAAGCAGCCAGGCAGTCCCCGTGCCCCAGAGGGTTCTCTGCAGCCACTTCTCTGGACTTCTGGCTCTGATAACCCTTGCTTCTTTCCTGTGTCAGCCCCAGTGCCGCTGCCTGCTGCCATATCTTCATCGTATTATCATTCCCAGTTTTTGATTTGTCAGTCATCCCGTGACTTTTCAACCACTTCTCTATATTCATTTTCTTTATTAACAATGTGGTTTTATTTTCCCAGCCAGACCTGGCTGATTCTGGTAAACTCTGTACACCCAGAAATGCCTCGAATTCTCCCATTTCAGACGCTGGGGCATCCTGCTGCTTCCTGGTCCCCAGTCCAGGAGCTCAGCGTCTGCTGTTCTTCCTTCCTTTCTTCTGTCATTTTTACTGCTGAGCCTCTTCCAAAGCCGATGATTTCAGGCTATTTTACCATTTCAGATGGTTGTGAAGGGTATTTCTTATGCTAGATCAGCCTGGTAGATTGGCCAGAGATAGATCAGAATGAAGCCCCAGTCCCTCGAGTGTGTGTTTCACTCTCCCCATGGTGGTCACTGCTCTGCACACACCCTGGTGTCTAGGGCAAGCAGCCTTGATGCTGGATACAGAAAATAAGTTGCTGAGATGACTCACTTGCTTGACTTTCTTTTCCTCTCTTTCCTCCTGGAAAACAGTATGGTGAGCTGCCTGACAGCCTGGGTTCTGGAGCTAAATAGCCTAAGTTGGAATCCTGACACTGTTCTTAGTAGATCTGCAACATTGGGCGACTTACTCCGTCTCTTTATGTATCTAGGTAATAGAGCCTTTCTTGGTCTGCATTTCTCTCTTCATCTACCTTTCTTCATTAGATATTACAGTAG
The DNA here is from genome assembly GCA_028533885.1 of Nasua narica. Classification (NCBI taxonomy): domain Eukaryota; kingdom Metazoa; phylum Chordata; class Mammalia; order Carnivora; family Procyonidae; genus Nasua; species Nasua narica. Next base: position 158,750,234 of record CM052798.1, on the reverse strand, counting down.
TATCTTTCCCAAGAAGATAAAATAAAATAAGATTTGTAAGTGCTCAAACAGTGCCAGACATATGGTAACTGATTAATGGGTATTAGTTCTTATTATTCCCACCCTACAGCAGAAACCCCTCCCAAAGAGCAGAACTGAGGCCAGGCTGACCTCATGGATGCTTTACCAGAGCCATCCCTCTCTCTTCCTGGACATCCTCTAGACTTTCTTCTATTGGTCTTCTTTTCTCTTGGGACCAAGAACATTCTGGTTAAAAGTATGAGTTTGAAAGTCTAGTATCCCTGGGAATAAATCCTGGTATTATCAGAAATAATAATAAAAATATATATACCTTTTAAGATTTATTTATTTGAGAGACAGAGAGAGAGAAAGAGAGAGAACATGTTCAAGGAGGGGGAGGGGCAGAAAGAGAGAGAGAGAGAATCTCAAGTGAGATAATCTCACTCCCCACTAAACACAGAGCCTGAGGCAGGGCTTGATCTCAGGACCCTGGGATCATGACCTGAGCTGAAATCAAGAGTCAGACACTTAACTGACTAAGCCAGACATCCCAGAAATAATCAAAATATTAACAACTGTAATAGATATTGGCCCTAACCATGGGGCCACAACCTGGAGATGCACATCCTGGAGACCCTGCTGATGTACTAGGTTAACCCTTGAGTCACCCTGACATAGGCAAGGCCAGATGTCCTGATATAGGGAGCTACATGCATGTGAGTCTGCTGGGCTTCCTTGGGGGAAAGGACTTGGGGCTTTATCAACTGGTATGAAGTACCCTAATATTCTCTCTTTTTTTAAAGATTTATTTATTTATTTATTTGACAGAGACACAGCGAGAGAGGGAACACAAGCAGGGGGAGCGGGAGAGGGAGAAGCAGGCTTCCCGCCAAGCAGGGAGCCCGACGCGGGGCTCGATCCCAGAACCCTGGGATCATGACCTGGGTTAAAGGCAGATGCTTAACCGGCTGAGCCACCCAGGCACCCCTGAAGTCCCCCAATATTCTAATAACCAGTAAGGCTTTCTCTGTGCATGCCTCCTGGTAATAGGCCCTGACTCTGCCACCTGCTCATTCTGTCCTCTTGGAGGTCATTTAACCCTTCCCAGGCCTCAGTTTACACAGTATCTAGCATTACGTGGGCTAATGTATGTTAAGTGCCCAGTGACAATGTTAGACTAAAAATACCTCTTACTATTAATGTATATTTTTCTATCTCTTACCTCCAGTTTGTTTCAGCTTGGGTGTCAATCCTGTATTTCCACTGACATTTTGGTTCAAGGTATTCTGATTTTTATGTTAAGCAGAGAAAATATTACTCACCAATGATGGCAATTGATTGTTCAGAAATAGAAGTTTATCAAATTTGGGTTCAGTTTGCCTCTGAGATTATTACCATGCACTGGTATTCAGATTCTTTCTCCCTTCCAGGGTGCCCTGGCAGAGACTTTGCAGGGTTCAAGCCAGGTCTGCATAATACTCTCCGATAAATCTCTGGCTTTGTCGCACTGTGGAGCTGCTAATAAAGAGAGCAGGCAGGCATTGTAGCAGGGCTTTCTTTGGTCAGCGAGCCCTAATAGTGTGTCAGGATTATATAATTCACCCTCCAAGAGAATCCAAAAGAGAGATAAATTGTTTGGTTGGGAGAAATTAACCGCGGATTGATCCTATCTGTTTTAATTTAGCGCAGGATGGCTTAGACTACTCTAAGGAGCAGATGGGCTATTGATCTGACAATAGGATAATCAGAGCATCAAAGCTGGGGGTGGGGAGAGATTTGGAGCACTTGGGGCTTTGCCAGGGTGGCCTTCTTGGAAAAAAAGTTAGCCCTTAATTGAGCAAGCGCTTTGCCTGTTAACAGGTCTTATTAGGGCAAGTGTTCCCGAGGCGTGGACCTGGCATCTGCATGGAGCTGTCGTTTAAAGAGGCCACGTCTTATGCCAGGTTTGCTGGCAGAGAGAGGCAGCTTGGCAGTGGAAAGGGGAGAGACTGGGGGGGAGGGGATGTGTGGGTGGTAACCGTGCTCCGGGCTCGCGCGCTGCAGAAAGACGAATATAGAGAGAGGAGAGCTGGAAATAGAATCAGCTGGTGGAACTCACAGGGTGGGGTCTTTTTCTGTCTTCCTTTTATTTTAAAAATTTCTTTATTTTGAGAGGGAGAGAGAGAAAGCAAGTGAGCTTGTGTGTGCAAGCAGGGGCAGCAGTAGAGGGCGAGAGAGACTCTCAAGCCGGCTCGGGGCTCCATCTGACCCTGAGATCAGGACCTGAGCCAAAAACCAAGAGATGCTTGCCTAACTGACTGAGCCGCTCAGGTGCCCCAGTCTTCGTTTTCTTTTAAAGATGTCTCTGTGCCTCTTCCCCCAGTCTGTTTCATCTCTGTCTTGTCTCTAGGTTCAGGCCCTTCCGTACTTGCAAGGACAAGAACCCCGTGATTGGTCTTTAGAGGCTGTGCTTTCCCCGAGGAGCCAGGCCAGAGGTCTGTGCTGAGGCTGAGTGGCTTCAGCTGGGTCAGGGCCCCCCATAGAGCAGGGTCACACTGTCCCATGTCTTGAAACTTTGTGGGTGAGATTTCTCCTTCGGCCCACAGAGAGCTAGAGCCTGCTGCTTCAGGAAGCTTCCAGATGGGTCAGGCGAACATCCTGGTGTGCCTCGATGTCAGGACGCCCTGACATATGAGCCAGTTGAAGTCCCAGCCAAGGGCCTGACGACTAAAGGGCAGATGATTCAGAACTTGACACTTGGACTAGAATTTTGCAGGCTCTCTGTGCCTGACTGGTAAGATCCTGTGTTCCCTCGCTCCAAGGGCCTCTTTCCAGGGGTGGGGATGGTAGCAGGCTATGGAGAGCTGTGCTCAGTTCTGAGTGGTCATCCACTCAGACTTCTAGATTCTGTGGAACTAGAAGTGACTTCACCAGGCTTATGCAACTTGCATCCTAACAGGAAGAGAATGGCAATAAAAAACACATCTCAGGAATTAAGCGCTAGGTAGGTTTTCTTTTTTTTTAAATCCAAATTATGTGAAATTTTTAATCTTCATTGGAGTGTCAAAATGAAATTTGAAGATTAAGCAAAGGTCACCTAGTCTAAGTACTTTATATCATTCTTATTCAGGGTTAGTTAATGGGCAGTTTTATAAATTTGTCTTTTCTGATTTTTAATTCAACTTTATAGGTGGGAAAACAGAGACATGACTAAGCCTACGTAGTCAGTTTGGATTTTTCACATAGCAAAGCCTGCTTTCTTGCTTCCATTTCCTGTTCATTTGAGGGAAAATAGGATTTTTGATGCCTGAAATGATAATGACTCCTTTTTTTCCATCTAAGAGAATATCAACTAGAGGAACAGCTAGGTTCTTGCCATAGTGGAAAAATAATAAAGTTATTAATAGCCGAACGAATGCATCTTGCTGGGAAATATTTTGGACTTTCAATGGTCTCACAGAGATGGAATATTCCTTGAACCTAAAACCTTTTCTTCCTTTTGGATTTTTTAACAAAAAGACCAACATGCCTTTCAATTAAAATTGCCGAATCATTTGAAGTTACGCTTGCTTGGACCCCAGTATAACCGAGGCCCTGAATGTACAAAACAATGAAGCCCACACATTGGTGCCCTCCTGTTCCCAACCCTGGGCTGTTTTCCTCTGCTTTTCCCCTATTCATTGTTGCTGTGCTCACTGGGGCTCAGGACTCTTAATCTGTGGCTGTAAAAACAATAATCTTTACACAAACATGGTGAGTAAAAGAAAGAAAATAGTCTTCTTTATATACACACATATATAATCTTTTATATAATACATAATGTACATATTATAATATAATCTTCTATATTTCTATAGACTCTATATATTGTATATTTCTACTATGACTTAGTTGTGCAGGGGATCTCTGAGCTGATGCTTCCAAGCTATTTAGTCTGATGGAGAATGCAAATCAAGCCCACCAATGGCCACAGACCTTTGTGTAATCGTTTTATGTTTGACGCAGTGACCTAGGGATAGGTTGGTGCAGGCGAAACACAGATTTTGGACTCAACAAAATTTGGTTTGAGTTCTGGCCTCATACTAGCGTATGATCTCGGATGGTGT
>CM052798.1:158652890-158745649 GCA_028533885.1 Nasua narica | reverse complement strand
CTCTGTCTCATTAGTTATGACCACGGTCATTCCTGGATCGAAGGTGTCTCATGAGCTTATATATTCATATTATGTGTACTTCTTGGGACTTTAGAAATACTGTAATAATTCCTCTCATTTTACAGAGAGAGACACTAAACATTAACTTGCCTGAGGTCGCACACCTGGTAAATGGCTAGACGCTGAGGTTGTGAATCACGATATTTATTTTCAACTCTACATTCATATGAAAATTCAGTGGGAATGCTTAATTTTGAAATATACTCAGCAAATGAGGTTTCTGTTCGTGACTGGCTGGCGGGGCAAATGACAGGTACCGTAATGATTACATGGCCTGTTGAAACCGGAGCATAGGGCACCAGGCTTAGAAAAGGCCATGTGTCAACAACTTCCTATTTTTCTGCATTCCAAGATAAAGTCTTTCAAGTTATATATCACCTGGAAAGGCCATCTGTCTAAAATTGCTTCGGCTTGGGAAAGAGGTTTTTAGGTCAGACGTATTACCCTTATTCCACTTGAACTTTATTTTTTTCTCTCTTTCTCGAGATCTGAAACTCAGTGATCTTCGTCACAATTCATGATCCCAACAAAATCTGAAAAGTACTTACAAAATAATAACCAAGAAGCAGAATCTCTAAATGAAGGGTTTCTATATTTGTAGCTTTGGAAAACACACACAAGAGAAAGCAGGTAACGTTTGGCAGAGATGGGGACAGAGAGGATTTCTGTGCATGATCTTTGAGAGTTGACTTCCTTTGGAGCTGCAGCTGCCATACTCTGAGAACTGCCTGTGCCCCAGCCCCCCCATAAAAAGGGGGGTCCGTGATAGCCCATGGTGATGTGCAAACCCTCTCTTGCTGCCCTAGCTGACTGGCTCAGTGCTGGATGCTTGACTTGGGATAGCCCGTCATGTTTTCTCCCTTGGAGACTTGTACTCCCTTGGGAGTCAGAATGCCAGTCAGTCCCTTGGCCACTTGACATAAGATGCTGAGGGGCAGGGGTGCCTGGGTGTTCCAGGTCGTGATCCCAGGATCCTGGGATTGAGCATTGAGCATCGGGCTTCCTGCTCAACAGAGAGCCTGCTTCTCCCTCTCCCTCTGCCACTTGTGCTCTCTCACTTTCTCTCTCTGTCAAATAAATAAAGTCTTTAAAAAACAGATGCTGAGGGGTATATATATATATATATATATATTTTTTTTTTTTTTTTTTGAGAAAAAGACAATCAGCAGAAGAAGGAGAGGCATATTATGTGTTAAGTCACTGTAATTCTGAGGTGGTTCGTTTTTGCAGTTAGTGTTTTCTCACTAGTATAGATAGAAGAAAAATAGGCCATCAAGTAAGTTGAGGGTGTTTATACCTTATAACGCAACAATTCCATTTCTATATATACACCCAAGGGAAAACCTTATATATTTGCAAAAGAATATAAATGAGATAAAGGAAAAGAAAACTTAATGTGCATGAATGGAGGAATGAATACATAAATTGTGATACAAATGAATCACTCTACAGCAGTTAAATAAAATAGAGGTATGTCTGTCAACGTGGGTAAGTTTCAGAAATGTAATGCTGAGTAGGAAAAAGTTCTAGAAAGGTATAGCTCAAATTTAAATTTATTTTAAAATATGAGTAACAAATATAGCATAATGTTATATGATAAAAATCAAGTGGTGAGTTCATGGCTCCATTTGGAATATTTCATACCTTAATAAGTTTTTTTTTAAGTTTTTTTTTTTAATTTTTAAAATGCAAGTTAGAAAAGAAAACTTTTAAAAATTTTTTTTAAGTTTTTTTTTTAAATTTTTAAAATCATACCTTAATAAGTTAAGGAGGTAAAGCCATCCTGCCCATAATTCAGTATTTATGGACCCCCTTGTTAAGTTTGGGTCAGTGCTTATCCACTCTGTTTTTTGGTCATAGATGTAAAAAATTTCCAGTAATAGAGAGAGTCTGGCCCTAGAGTCAGACAGATTTAGGTTTAGGCTCATACTAATAGTTTTGCATTGATAATTTCTTTCTCAGAGTTTTAATTCCTTTATCTCTTTCTCATGGAGTGATTTGAGAATTGTGGGTCTGTAGACACAAACACATAGGTAAATCTTACATGTTTCTATTAAATTGCAAAGTGTCTGGTCTACGTGTTCTATATAATGTAGATATAATTTGTATTAATTTTTTCTCCCCCACTTATAGTACAAGTATTTTCTCATTTTATTAAAAACTCTTCATTAGTCACATTTTTAAAGACAGAATAAAATTTTATTGAATATTACACAGTTTACTTAACTATTTTAAACACTTTATTTCCAAACATTTACTTCTATAAATTACTCCTTAGTAAACACTTCTGTGCAAGTAGTGTTTCCTACAGTTTATATCTGTATAGAATAATTATTAAAATTAGAATTAATTGGTCAAATGGCATTTACATTTTCAAGCTTCTGTTACGTATTTTCAGATTGCCCTATAATAGTGTTGAACATCTTACATCTGTGTCACCCTAAGTAAATTATTGGATATTTTTAGCCCTTAGGTGTTTTTTTTCTTTCATCTTTTTTTTTTTAGGATTTTATTTTTTTATTTGACAGAGAGAGATCACAAGTAGACAGAGAGACAGGTGGAGGCAAGGGGGGGAAGCAGGCTCCCCACTGAGCAGAGAGCCAATGCAGGGCTTAATCCCAGGACCCTGAGATCACGAACTAAGCCAAAGACAGAGGCTTTAACCCACTGAGCCACCCAGGCACCCCTTTTTTTCCCTTCATCTTAAAGTGAGGTTTAAAATAGTAGCTATATCGTAGGGTTGATATGAGATTAAAATGAGATAGTATATGGAAAGAACTTAGGCAGCTCCTAAGATTTAGTTAGTACTCAGTAAATATTAGCTATTTTATTAATACTTTACTCTGAATAGCAGTATGTCTGTTGTACCTCCTTCCTAGCTAATTTAATAGGCAAAAAAGTATTTTTCCTATTTTAACTAGTATTTCCCTGATAATAAAAAAAATTTTTTTTTTAAGATTTTATTTATTTATTTGAGAAAGAGAGAAACAGATAAAAAAGACAACATGAGCTGGGAGCAGAGGGAGAAGCAGTCTCTCTGCTGAGCAGGGAGTCTGATACGGGTGCTCGATCCCAGGACCCTGGAATCATGACCTGAGCTGAAGGCAGACATTTAACCAACTGAGCCACCCAGGCACCCTGAATAACAAAAATTAAAAAAAAATGATTATATTGGCCAACTGCCATTATTTTATATAAAATTTTGCGAACTTTTTATTGATGTCTCTTTCACTATTGAGGCCTTGGTGTTTTCTTATTGATTTCAACCTGCTTTTTATGTATGAGACTATGAATACTTTTTTCATCATATTAATATAAATACTTTACCCCCAGCATATAGTGTAGAATTTTTTTCTCTGAAATAACTAAAAATACTTACAGGAAATAAAACAAACTCTATTTTTCAAGTGCAATTACATTCTAATTTCTAAAAGCTGGGCTAGTGAGTGCTTTTAGGCCCTTGATGGATTCCTTTCTTCCCATCTGCTTGTTTCTCAGTTTCTCCCTTCTGTGATCTTGTCTCAAACTGGTACTTCATTAACGGACCACATTGTCCTATTTCTGAAGAGAATGGAAGACCCTTTCTGAGGGCGTCACAGTTTGAACCTAAGAGGTGCCTCTAGGTTCCTTCTCAGTTATTGTTTCACTCCCTCCCCCTATCCCAGAAGGAAGTGTCTCATCCTACAAACATGGCCGATACCCAGGACACTTGTTCTGGGGTCAGTCTATTTGCTCCGAGGGCCTTTTGGGGTGAGTATCTGAGGATACTCAGTGAGTATCCTCATGTGAGTACGTGAGGATCAACGTACACGCCTCTGATGTAATTTATGAGGCTCAGTGTGAGAGGAGATCAATGTTGAGATGCTCATACGAATGTGCCTAAAGATGGAAGTGCGGGGGTATAGAGCTGGGGCTCTAGAACTGCATTAATATACTATTGCTGCTGTGACAAATTCACACAAAATTAATAGCTTCAAACAACACACATGTATTATAGTTCTGGAGATCAGAAGTCTGGGCAAAAAGCGAAGTGCTGACAAGATTGTGTTCCTCTGGAGAACCTGAAGGAGAATCTATTTCCCTGCCTTTTCCGGATTCCAGAGGCTGTCTGCATCTTTGGTTTGTGGTCCTTTGATTTGTGGTCCAAGATGCAGCAGAGCATCTTCACATGACCTCTGCTTGCATTGCATCTCATCCCTTCTCTAACTGTGAGCACCTCTCTCTTCCACCTGTTAAGGACCGTTACAATGTGATTACCCTTTTTTTTCCCCCAAATATGTTTATTTTATTTTTTCAGTGTTACAAGATTAATTGTTCATGCACCACACCCAGCGCTCCATGCAATATGTGCCCTCCTCAATACCCACCACCAGGCTCACCCAACCCCCCACCCCCTCCCCTCAAACCACTCAGTTTGTTGCTCAGAGTCCACAGTTTCTCCTGGTTCATCGCCCCCTCCGATTTCCCCCCATTCACCCTTCCCTTCCTTCTCACAATGCCCTCCATGATTTTCTTTATACTCCACACGTAAGTGAGACCATAAGATAATTGACTCTCTCCTCTTATTTCACTCCACATAATCTCTTCTAGTCCTGTCCATGTTGATACAAAAGTTGGATATTCATCCTTTTAAGGTTCACCTGGGTCATTCAGGATATTCTCCCCATCTCAAGTTCCTTAACTGAATCATATGTACAGTGTCTCTTTTCCTTCATTCTGGGGCAAAATTCCTCTTTGTGTGTATATGAAACTGGAAACCAAGTTATTGGTAAAGACAATGACGGGACAGGGTAGGATAATGGTTATAGACATTCCTATTCTAAAAGGGAGAAAAAAAAGAAAGCACCACTCCCAAGAAATTGCAGAATTCAGCCTGACAAAGCCCATGGTCTCAAGGTCTAGGAATAATCCTCTGTGGCTTGTGACTCTACCCTCTGGGCTCACCACTGCCCCCTTGGTGCCATCTTTTCTCTTCCAAGAGAGCGGCATGTATCTCTGCTCAGTCGTCCCGTAAGCCTGTTTTCTTCCTGTAGAATTTTGGACATCTGATAGCCTTTCATTTTCCACTGGTCCATACCCTTTCTGCCACATGTGCTTATAGGGTTTCCTAGTGGAGTAGATGGAATATGCATTCCCATCCTGTCCACTAGTCTCAGCCACGTACTCGCTTTGGTCAATGAAATATGGATGACGGCGAAGCAGTGAGGGCTTCAGATGTGTCTGTGTGGTTTGGCCTGAACTCTTCACATCTCCTGCCCACTGTGAGAGCAACATGCTCCAGGTGGCTTTCAGTTCAAGAGAATGAGGAGAAACATGGAAAACTCACATGGACCAAACTCAGAGCCTAGATTGGTTCAACCAATCTCATCTGAATCTAGATAAGTCTACCTACAGATCCATGAGTGAGAAATAAAGTCTCTCAAGAAATGTGAGAGAACTGAGACTTTAACATAATTACAAGCTAACAAGTTAACCTGCTACAGTTTCAGAGATGCTGACAGAAGACATGAGGCTCCTAGGTCAGAGACAGAAGACTTAATCACTCAGAGTGATAGTGGTAATCAGATAATCATCATTTTTCTGTGTCGGCTCCGTACAGCTCATTTCCCACAGGGTGATACACAGAGGGTCAGGTGATGCCTACGTATACAGTGGGTTATGCTACAGGAGGGGATCCCTGATCTTAAGAAACTCACATTTTTTTCTATTAGGCAGTGAGTGTGTCTTCCCATTTGTTCTGAAGGCAGATTATTATTTTTGTTATGTTAGACAGTAAGCATGCCCATTCTTTACTCCTGAGGGAGATACTGTGTTTCTATACCCAAGGCTGTTCATTCTGCAAACATCCTTGAGAAGAAAGTCTGGAAAAGAGGCGGTTAGTACCTTTGCTTGCAAGTTAAGCAGAAACACAAAAGCCTGTTAGGGAATTGCCTCTCGACAAGCATAGATATTGCGCTTCTCTCTGTTTTGGAGCTGTTTGTTGTTGAGCATTATTGTATGCGTAGCTGACAGATATACCCACATGATATTGTGGGTTTTCATCTGAAGTGCTGAGACTAAGGTGGGACAGATCCACATCAAAGGGCATGTTGTGTGCCTTGAACAAAATTACAAGTTCTCACTCAGATGGAGTCTAGTAACGCAATAAGAAATTAATTAATAAATTTTGAATATGTCTGATGTATCTTAATGTTCCCTGGCACCATAGTGTTTTCGCCTTTGTTTTCAGTTTTTTTAAATATGCTAAAGTAGGGTTAATTCATTGAAAAGAATACTGGAAGATTTAATCCTCTACTAAGAAAATTACACCCTCTAACAATACTTACTCTGTTCTAAACTCTTTTCATGCTCTATCTTTAACTCTTCCAGTAACACTGTGGTAGATATCATTCTTTTATTGCTGGAGATGGCAAAATGGAGGCTCAGAAGGAATTGCCCAAGATCTTTGTGTAAGGAGCCAGGTTAGGGTAGAGGTCATTCTTGATTCTCAGGTTTGTGCTCTTTCCATTAGATCACATTGCTGTGCTCAGCATAGATTAGGCAGCTTTCCCTTCTCTCTAAGATACCTGCAGTTCAGTTTAAGGAGGATTTCAGTAAAGGGTATAATCAAAATTCGAGCTAAACATCTTTGGATTCTAAATCTGACATTATTTTACTATATTACATGGAAATAACCTGTGCAGCAGGGTAGGATTTAACTTGTATAATATACTTTATCATGAGCACTGAAGAGTTAAAAAAAGAGACATCACCTTTTCTGCAGCCCCAAATGGTGCTAATTGAAAGACAATTTATTTGTAAAATTTCCCGAGCACATTGGAGAAATAAAACTTCCGTAAGAATCAGTTGGTGAGGACTTTAATTAGGTAGTATCTGGTAGAAATTGAACATCAGATTTTTTTTTTTTTTAAGGATTTTATTCCTTTATTTGACAGAGAGAGAGAGAGATCACAGGCAGGCAGAGAGGCAGGCAGAGAGAGAGGGGGAAGCAGGCTCCCTGCTGAATAGAGAGCCCGATGTGGGGCTCGATCCCAGGACCCTGAGATCATGACCTGAGCCAAAGGCAGAGGCTTTAACCCACTGAGCCACCCAGGCGCCCTTGAACATAAGATCTGGTTGCAAAACAGTGACAATCCACCTTGAACTCCTTTGGGATAAATCAAGCCTGATACCCAGAGATTGATCTGCAGAAAACAAGAGAAGGAAAATTTGACCCAACTTTGGATGAAGATAAATCTTTTATTCTTACCTAATTGATGTTCATATTAGTCTTTTATTAGTGAAATAATATCAGTATGTCTCATATATGGCCTGTAGTATGTCATTTACTATGTTTAGATTAAAAGATAATAGATGGCCCATATTTCCCATTTCAGAGTGAGAATTTAGACCTTCATAATACAACCTTTTGCTGGCTTCATAAAGTCACCGGTTAAAAATTTGCTCCAACTATTAAAATAGTGTTGGTCATCATCAACACTACCACATTTTTTATCTCATCAGTTTGCCAGAAACTGTGAAGAATGCTTTTCTTGCATTGTCTCATTTACTTTTATCTATATTATGAGGGCCCATGATTGTCTTTGTTTATCAACTGAATGGATAAACTGTGTAAATTTCCAAGGTCACACAGGTAAAAGTGGCAGAATCAGGATTCAGACCTCCATTGGGCTAACTCCAAGGGCACTGTTTGTCTGTCTATAAAGTAGAAATATAGCAATTTACTTACCCAGGCCTGGATTATTAGACTTTAATTTAGTTTACAGTTACACCCTATGGCAAATGATTAAATATTTTTGGGAAGTAGGCTCACCTCTGCCTTGACTACCCCTCCAGTTCCAACATATCTTCCTGTGTCTCAAACACAGCTATCTGGGCTCCTGCCTCAGGGGCTTTGCACTTAATGTTCCTTAGGCTGGAACTGCCCGCCCCATTGTATGGGAGCTCTCTTTGTCCCCTCATTCCATTCATGTCTTTGTTAGATTATCACCTGCTTTGATGAGCCTGCCCCTGAGCACTCCATTCATTATCATTTTTCTCTGACTCATTTTCTTTTTCGCACTTATCAATAGTTAGTGTTATTATATATAATTTCTAAGAACACAGGGTTCTGGTCTCTTGCTAGCTTTGCTTCCCTAGTGCTCTAGAATACATCTGTCTCCGAAGATGTTTAACTGATATTTGTTGAGTGAATGGATAATGGAAGCTTTTTCCATATTTTGAAGTGTTTTCTATGGTGATTAGAATAACTATGTTGATAAGTGTGCATAATATAGGGTTCTTTTTTTTAAGGTTTTATTTATTTATTTGACAGGAAGGAGAGAGATCACAAGTAGGCAGAGAGGTAAGGGGAGGCAGGCTCTCCACTGAGCAGAGAGCCTGCTGTGGGGCTCGATCCCAAGACCCTGAGATCATGACCTGAATCGAAGGCAGAGGCTTTCACCCACTGAGCCACCCAGGTGCCCCAATATATGGTTCTTAACATAGTCTGCATTATTGCATTCCCAAAGAGTTTCTACTGGTTTAAATTTCCACCAGTGACGTAGGAAACTGCCTCTTTTGCTACAGTAGGACTGACTGGATCCAACCCAACAGTGACAGTCAAGATTCACAGATCTCAGATGAGCAGAATCAGACTCGCAGCCCGTATACCCCAGGAGACTGTCCCAAGGAGGCTATTGTTTTTTTCTCTATGACAGAATTACAGGTTATACCCACTGCTTCTTGTTTACACTGTTTCTCTTCTCCCTTCCAGCCCTCTCTGGGAAGGGAATGCTAGGTATTATATAATCAGCCTCGGGGAAGCATTTGGAATGAGTATGAGATCATTGAAGAAATTCTGTGCGTGTTTAAAGCATAAACTTTGGAGTGGTGGGACCTGAGATTCAAGTACTGCCTGCCCTGATGTGGAACTCTCTGGGCCTCCAGTTCTGCATCTGGAAATAGAGGATAGTTACCCAGTGTCCGCTTTACAGACCGCTGTGAGGTATAAATTCCGTAATGTGTGGCATCCGTAGTGCAATGTTAGATTGATGCCTCCAACTTAATAAGGAACCACCCTTTCCACCCATTCCAGAGAAGTGCCTGAGCAATTTCTTTGGGCCCAGCCTAGTCCCTGACAGTGTCCTAGAGGGGAAGACACTGTAATCTTTCTCTGCTGCAGGGCTGGCAGGAAGGGCAGGAGGCCAGTGATACAACTGTTCTGGTCACTCTTTGTAATGAAGGAGGAACATCTGAATGGTGACAAATGGATGGAAAACAAGAAGTTGGCGAGGCCTGACATCTAAAAAAGGCATCAAGAATGGACAGAGAGAGGAAATGGGAAGTCAGCAGCGATGCTGACTGGGTAATCTTTTAATAGAGCTATATTCCGGGAAAGAGCTTCCCGAGTGAGGAAGTTCCCCGAACCTATGCCCGGCAACATTGCAGTACCGGTTTTGAAAATAACTTTCTCCGGCTGGTGTGACGGCTCATGGGGTAGTACCTCCTGTGTCAGTTTTATAAGGCTAAATTTCTCTGAGGAACAACAGTCTTTTTTTTTTTTTTTTAAAGATTTTATTTATTTATTTATTAGGAAAGAGAGTGAGAGAGAGAAGGTCAGAGTGAGAAGTGGACTTCCCATGGAGCTGGGAGCCCGATGTGGGACTCGATCCTGGGACTCCGGGATCATGACCTGAGCCGAAGGCAGTCGCTCAACCAACTGCGCCACCCAGGGGCCCTGAGGAACAACAGTCTTGGCTAATATTTATTAGAAACTTACTGGATGCCAGATGATTATAAAGCATCTGAAATGAATTCATTCATTGAAGATATACTTACTATGCCATCTACTACGTCCCAGGCACGGTGCTGAGTGCCGGGAACAGAGCAGGGAAGACAAAGGGACGGTACCCCGGTCATCAGACAGCCTACGTCTGAGGGCGCACCCCCTGCTCCAGGTATAAAGTTGAAAACAAAATTTAAAAATAATACTTATATGATCACAGAGATCGTTCAAAGGTAGGGCACATAGATAAAAAATGTGTTGTATAAAGCCACATGGGATTCCACTGTGTCTGTGTATTATAGTTTATGTAGCGAATGCCCTTAAGTAATGAAAAAAAAAAAAAGGTTGTTTCGGTCTTTTGTTACCACAAACAGTAATGAAGTCAGCATCCTTGAATAATACTTCTTTGCACTCTGCTTTGGATATTTATTGTTGCATAACAGCAATCCCTCCTTTTCCATAAGAAAGATCCAGTGTTTGCTGTTGGACTAGTTTCCTCAGCTGGGTTTGTTCCCATAAAAGGTTCTATTTTCTTCTAAAATGATTCTTGTCCCATTCAGTCCTCGGAGGGGCAACTCTTTTATACATGTTATCTTATTTTATTTTATTATATTTAGACAAAGATCATACCCATATATGTTTGAGACAGGCCCTAGGTTGGGTTTTAAGGGTCAATGCTGTTAAGATTCTTAGAAGTCCCTTCCTCTCACTGAAAGTGTCTGTGAGGCACCACTTAAACTTTGGCCTGTCAAAAGTTTTGTCATATAAATCTTGACATTTTATTAATTTATTACCGTATTTTAAAGGAAACCCTCTTACAATATATTTTCTATCCGGTGGTTGTTTGTACAATAAAAGCTCTTCACGATCTTACTGTATTTTCCTGTTGCCTCTAAGTCTTGTTCAGTTGATTCTTCTAGGTTTTCCAGGTACATAGTAATAATGCATATCAATAATGCTATCTTGCCTCTTTTAATCAGAGCTCTTAATTTCCTCCTTTCCCAAGTCAGTCCTGTTCAGTGATCTCGGGGCAGAACAGAGCTAGGCACAGTGGGGTGAAGTAGCAGCAAATCGACTTAACTGTCGGGAGAGATGTGATGTAGACTCGAGAATCCTTATAAAACTGTACGACATGGGAATTCTGCCAGGAACCTGTAAATACATTGTTTCGTGGTTTGAAAAAGCTTGGATACCTTGAAAAGTGTTCGCATACAGAAAGCGCCTTGGCCGATCATAGAGGTGAGAGCTCTTTCATTGTGCCTCATGCCACGCATTTTGCATACTTTTGTTTGACACTATATTGAAATCATTTGTTCAGTCATCATCTGTTCATAGTACAGTGAGCTCCCTGAGGATGGAGATTATGTTTTCTTTTTCTCGAAATTCCTCGTTGCCAGCAGATGCAGACTCTTGGCAAATGCTTGCTAATGAATTACTAAAATTGCTAAATGTGTGAATGAATATATTCACAAGATAAAGTCATGTGTTTTTGTTGGATATTGAATGAATGAACAAATGAGAGTCATGACTCCATTGAGTTTCTCAAACCCCAAAACGGAAGGGCTAAATGAGGCTAAGCTCTTACTTCTCCTTCCTGGCGTTCAGAGTTGAGGCATCCAGTGGGTCAAATGAGCTGGCTTAGTTCCTCTGTTAGACTTCCTTTCTTCTTTCGGGATTGATGGTATGGGAGAGACATGATTTAGCAAGAATGTCTACTTTACATTTTGCTTAGGATCTGCTTGTTTTTTCTGGAGGCTGAATCAAGCACCGAATTTTTTTTTTTAAGAACCGTAAATGAGTTTTTGCAGATCTGATTCACTAACAATACTATCTAAAACTGTTGATCCTCTAATGTCAACTTTAATTAAGGGTGGATCACCAACCATGCATAAAGTGGTGAGTCTGAACAGATTCCTTCTTTTGTTCAAAGATCCTCACATATTGATTTTGTGATTATTTGACTATCTGTGGATAGCTTACGCACACACACAGTTATAATTTGCCATTTACTTTTCCACCAGAGACCAAATCATTGAACCCCTTTAGTGTCTTGTAGATGCGGCCTCCAAGCCGGAGCTGGCTCATATACCTTGTGTTTTATATGCCAAATGCGACTGGAAGCTAGTGGTCGTGTTCTGTTGTGTGTGGATTACTGTTTTGAAAGATACCGAGGTTGTATCTGGGATCAGTGTAAAATAGTTCCGCTGTGGTTGTGGGAAGAGGGAAGTGTGGCTTATATACGCTGTGTATTTGCCTTTTATGTTCTAACACTTGAGGACCGGAAATGTTTCCCAACTCAAAATCACCCCCCTCCCAATCTTTTGGCTCCTTTGGCCCACATGATGTCATTCTTCTCAGAACTCCTGCAGCATGTGCTGTCCGACCCATTCAATCCAGCTTTCTAAGGTTTCTTTTTTAGCGATCTGGTCAGGCATGCATATTTTGTCTCCCCAAATGAATGATGTTGGAAGTGGACTTCCAATGGAAATCTTAAATGAACTTAAAATGACTAAGATAGAAACCTCACCTTGCCATCTACTGCTGTATTCACTAGAATAAGTCATTTAATTTGAGTTTAAGTGTCTGCAAAAACTATCTCACTTAATTGTGAAGATTAAATGAGAAGACGTACATGTTTAGCCCATATTAAGCTCTCAAAGAATGTTGTTACTGTTATCTTGAAAAAATATAATGACCTCCAGCCTTGCAGGAGTTGATTGCAACATGTTTTAATGACAGTTGGAAACAAAGGGGAAGAAACACTGTCCAATTTGGCTAATGGTCTCTGATTATTCTGGTTCCTTCTACGGGGCCATTGGTAAAGTTGCAAATAATGTTGTGTGGTCTGATTCTACTGGTACAACTGTCCCAACAGAGAGGGGAATGTATTAGGCTATTATAATTGAGTTCTGTTAAGCCTCAGGACCCTAACTGTTTTACATGTGATTCCATGGTGAGCTGATAATTTTTTTTAAAGATTTTATTTATTTATTTATTAGAGAAAGAGAGAGAGCATGAGAAGGGAGAAGGTCAGAGTGAGAAGCGGACTCCCTGTGAAGCTGGGAGCCCGATGTGGGACTCGATCCCGGGTCTCCGGGATCATGACCTGAGCCGAAGGCAGTTGCTCAACCAACTGAGCCACCCAGGCACCCTAATTTTTGCTCTTATACAGGGAGAAGATAGTCTTGTGACATGAGTGTTCCGGTCACCACAACAATTATTTGTAACTGTAATTTACTAAATTGGCAAAGGTAGGACAGGCTAGTCATGAAAAGTTGAATATTATGATTTCTCTGATGGCAAGTTCTCATTCCAGATTAATCAGTTGTCATTCTAGCAAGGTTAATGCACAGCCTTGAGTGATGGAGGCTTTAAAAAAAATAAACCTACAAAGATGTAGACCAGACTCTGAGCTATGGTGAATTTGCTAAGGTACTAAGTGCAACACTGTGAGGTATTATGTAGGGCCGGCTCCTGCCTTTTCCCTTGGTCTGTCCAACATAGCCATTGGCGAAGCTTACTGAGACAGAATTCCATGACGTCATGGACTATGAATTTGCTGTCTCTGTGCATTTATTTTCTCTCTCTGGAATATGTTCTTTCCACCTTTTCCCGAGCATGGGAGGATATGGGGATCAAAATTGATAATGGATTCAGTGTTTCCAAGATATTTTGGGAATGCAGTGGTGAATCAGATAAACAAATCCTTGCTTTGGGGCACCTGGGTGGCTCAGTGGGTTAAAGCCTCTGCGTTCGGCTCAGGTCATGATCTCAGGGTCCTGGGATCGAACCCCCTATTGGGTTTTCTGCTCAACAGGGAGCCTGCTTCCCCCTCTCTCTCTGCCTGCCTCTCTGCCTACTTGTGATCGCTCTCTCTCTCTCTCTGTTAAATAAATAAATAAAATCTTTAAAAAAATAAAATAAAATAATAAACCATTAAAAAAAAGATAAACAAATCCTTGCTTTTATATTCTGAAAGGACGGGTCTGGAAGTACTTTATATTTTCTAGAATGTGCTACAAATATAGCTGCTGTTTGAGCATATCTCTCACGATTCACTTCAAATGTTGGATCTCTGATACTGTGTGTGCTCTTCCAGGAAAATGAAAACTCCTTTCTGTGCTTTCACAAGACTTCATGCTCTCTTCAGGCAGAACAAGCCAACTTCGTATTTTGATTATCTATTCACATGTCTGTGTTCTGCATCATTTTCTAATTTCATTAAAGGCAAGAACTCGGCCTGGTTCTTATTAAGTCACTGGCGACCAGTACAGTCCCTGGAAATGTAGTAGATGCTATCACATGTTTGTAGTACAATTTAAGGGTGACATTCCAGTCCTATTATGGTGAGTGACCTAACTATTTCCAAATCATGCCAACCAATCACCATTTCACCCACAGGATTCTCCCTAAGGAGAATTGAAATTGAAATCTGACTGTGTGTAGTTGGATAAGCACTTGATTGTCCTCAGTAGAGGTCCTCAGGCCAAGCTGGAATGAAGCAGGTGACCTAGAATCGAGGCCAGCCTGGCACCTCTTGTTTTAACCTGCGTACCTCTAGTCACACAGGAAGTTCCAATATGGAGACTAGAGCATTCATTTGTGTCCAGAGGGTTGAGGCCAGACCCCAAGAAGATCCCTGAGTTCAAATGCCCGCCTGGATAGATGGAATGAATGGAAGATAGAGAAAAGAAAAACTAAGCACCCACTAGTGGCTCCTGTATTTTAAGTCTGAAATAGGAGCCTAACAGAAAAGTGGCCCTTCACTACTGTAATTTTAAGTTATCCCACATAACTGCAATTGCTTACCAATCAGTTGCTCTGATATTCACTGCTTAGGTTAGCCAAACTTTCTTGCCAGGGCTAGATCCCTCTAAATGGACAACTTGAGATTCTCTCAGCTCTGCCTGTTTCAGGATATTTGGTCATGAAGGTAACCAAGCCACACTCGTGGCAACCACCAGTTCTGGGTTCCTAGGGCACAACCCAAAAGCACCTCATCTTGTGGCCCACGTGAATCCCTCTAGCCTCCTGCCTCTCAGTTCCTATTTGATCCTGAGGTTCTACGGAATGCAAAACCGGAGGATAGATTCTTTGCCCAACCATTCACTGTGCTGGGATACAGTTGTTCATACAGCTCTCGGCTTAGCCCCAAAAGATCCATCAGTTGTGCTAGACACCCAGTGGTGGTCAGCTCAGTTAATGGCTTATTGATTCTCCCTCCTTTCCTGCCTTAAGCTTTAGAGGGCTATGAAAGGAGCAGGTGTGGTTTGGGGAGAGGAGGTTAGATCATCCTGCCCCTAGACTTGGTTACTTAATTAAAGATGAGTCCAGTGTTCCAGACTTGTCTGCACATTAGAATCACCAGGGTATCTTCAAAAAATTCTAAAGCCCAAGCCACCCTCAGACTATTTTAGTCACAATCTATGGGAGTGAGACCCAGGTAGTGAGACTTTCTAAAGCTCTCCAGTGATTCCAGTGTGCAGACAAGCTAAGGAACCACTGAGCTAAATGATAACAGAAGTAAACCAAAAATAAAAAATCAACTGCCAATCTTAATCAGAGCATTATTGTTGAACAGAATATAAGTTCACCCCCTTTGTATATGATACGAACAGAACGATATTGACCACTGACTTCAGAAAACTCTTTGGAAGGGAGAAAAAGAAAATATGTGACCACAGAAAGCCTTGAGCCCCTGCAAAATAATGTCTGTCATCGGGCACCTTCGCAGGGTGACCTTTGGCAGGGGCAAAGAAAGGGCTGATTGAGAAATCTAAGTGCCTTAGGATGTCTGTGGCTTTCTTTAACATTTGGAAATGCCCATTTTCGACTCACCTCCTATATTTGGCATTCAGGAAAGAAACCTTCATTAAAAATCAGTTGATAAGATCTCTTGGCCAGGTCATCTGCTTTCAAGTCTGCATGGCAGCTGACCGTGCTAAAGAAGACATTTTAAAGTTGCGTGTTTAAGAAAAAATGAGAGAGAGAGGGAAGTGAAATAGAGAATTTGAAGCTGACATTTTATATTCATGGACAAGTAGGAATGGAAGGAAGAAAGGTCATTTCATCCACCTTACTGCTTTTATGGAACTCTAAAACTAACTATAATTTATCTAATGATTAATGCAAAGAATCCATACTATTGAGATTTGACTTACCTAGTTATTGAGCTTGGAAGTCAGAATGGGAGAGAAAAGAATTGGGGCTTTGCAGTTAGTGAAAGCAGGGCTCAAATGGAGATTCCCTCCCCCCCCACACCCCTGCCTATTAGACTTGTAACTTTGTGCAAAACTTCTTAGATTTTCTTTTGGAGCCTGTTTCATCACTTAAAAAACGGCAAAATCCAGACATCCAATAGGATTATCTGGAAAACTACTTGAAATAGTGGGGGTAAATCAACCCAACATGTAGTAATCCACCCGCTTCTCTCTTTTTGTCACTCTTTTCCCCACTCCAATGCCTCATAAGAGTGATCTGATGAATTTACAAAGTTGTCATCAGACAATATGATCTTTGCATGATTAAATACGAAATTACACCTTTTTTAACATTGCTTAAAATAATTTCTCAGCTTTATAATTGGTACCTGCAATAGAGTATAGTGAAAACAGCACAGTGCCTGGCATAAATACTTTTGAATAAATGGATGAATGAGTATTGTATTGGAACTTAAGAGGCAGGAGATCAAGTTCAATGACTAATACAAGCTGTGAGACACCGAGCAAGTCCTTGCTTCTCTCCAGACCTCATTTTCCTCATCTGAAAGCCAATAGAGTTGGAGAAAATGATCTCTGTGTTGCATTCAGCTCTAAAATTCTGAGATTTAGTTGCTCTGTGAGCACTATGTTCCCTCTGGGTATACCTTGTTCCT
Organism: Nasua narica; assembly: GCA_028533885.1. Taxonomy (NCBI): domain Eukaryota; kingdom Metazoa; phylum Chordata; class Mammalia; order Carnivora; family Procyonidae; genus Nasua; species Nasua narica. The sequence goes on along the minus strand of CM052798.1, from coordinate 158,728,949 downwards.
CCCTAACACAGGGCACTCAGCATGTTGTATTGGATGTAGGCGTTTGCTCCCTCCTTGGGCATGGCCCAGCTTCAGTGTGGGAGGCAGCAAGAATAGAAGTTTTAGCCCAGGCTTTGGAGAGAGCTCACCTCAACATAGTATCAGATACTTCGCTTCCTTGTGGCGTGACCTTAAGCAAGTTACTCAACCTTCCTGGGCGTCAGTTTTCTCATCTATTCAACGGGCTTCATGATGATATTATTAGTCTTTGCCTTAAACAGTTTTTAGAGTAATGGACTAGGTCAATCCTATGAAGTATGGGGCATGCTCAGTGAGTGAGTGTTAATTCTCAGTCCTAAGTTTTATCTTCCAATTTCCAGCACTTAACCCAATGTCTGGTGAATACTAAACAGTAAATGAATATGAATGAATCATTTAAAAATATGCCTGGAGAGTGTGTGCCTTATGCAAAGTATGTGATTTCTGATATGAAAGAGTTGATCAGATAATCAGGACTCAAGAATTCCTGGCAATCCTGAAAACTCATGAGTTCGGGAGCCATATTGGAAGCCAAGAGATTTTCATCTGACAGCTTGTCATGTTACTGTTTGGAATGAGTTAGTATATAATGAATAGGCTTGAAATTCTGACTCCTGGCTGTTCCACCTGTGCTCGTTATCTTTATCAGGCTCATCTTGAGAAGAGTCTAAGTGCGGTGAGGGGAAGAACATGTCTTCATTAGGACAGAATTGTAGGGGCATCTCTTTCCTGAACGGACTGCTGTATGTCTTCTCCTTCTTGACCCATTTCTCCCAGTTCTTTTGGCTACCAGCTGCTCCACAGTTTATTCAGATCACTGGTGTCAGCTTCTCATCGAAATATGGATGGGTCATGAAGGTGTGCAGTTTGAGGGGGGTTAAAAGTCTCTTAGGGATGCCTGGGTGGCTCAGTGGGTTCAGCATCTGACTCTTGATCTTGGCTCAGGTCTTGGTCTCAGAGTTGTGAGCTCAAGCCTTGCATTGGGCTCCATGCTGTGTGTGGGGCCTACTTAAAAAAAAAGTCTCTTAAAAATAGCTTGATAGAGATAAATAATTCACATACCATATAATTCACATATGTAAAGTGTATACCTCATTGAATTTTAGTATATTCGTGGAGTTGTGCAGCCATCAGCACAATCAATTTTAGGACATTTTCAACCCCCAAAAGAAACTCCATGCTCATTAGCAGTCACTCTCCATCTTCTGCAACAGCTTGGTAACATACTTCTCTAATTTTTCTATAAAGTGCTCCAGGAATGTAAACCATCAGTAAGTTATCCAATATTTATTGAAGCCACTATAAGTGAGATACTCTTCCAGGCTGTAGTGATAGGGAGACAACCAAGAGAGAGAAGCAAGCAGTCCCAGCTCCCAGGGACCTAATGTTCTCTACTGAAGTCTGCAGATGGGCCCAAATTAAAAACAAAGCAGAACAAAACCCATGGTAGTAACAGAAGAGAGAACGAAGACGTATGTGTTCTAGTCCTACTATGTGCCATGCTCTCTACTGGGTCATTCTCCTAGGACGTGGTGAACAGGCATCTGTCTGACTTCAAAACCTGTATTCTTGAAAGGAGAGAGTGACAGATAAAATACTCAGTTGAAAAAGACTCTACTATATGTTTTGCTTTACCCAGCTGTGCAAATCCCTGGATTTGCTGACTCCTAAGCCAGCTGCCTCCTAAACATTACTTCCTGTTGTTTTGAACAAAAATATAAAGTAAACAGCCCCCAAGACCATTGGTCATCAGTCGCCAATGTAAAGACTTTCCTGCCCTGGATACAGTCAGCTCAACCAATGGCATCTTTGTTAGTGGAATTATGAGGGGAGGGTGTGCAGGGAGGACAGTCAAAGAGTAATTAAAGTGACTTACATTTCTCTTTTTTCCTGCCATAATCCTGAGGATTTGAATTCTCCAACAAATCAAATTCAGTTTGAGTTTTTAACCTTCTTACATGAAAAGCCAGGTTTAAAAATAGCTGTTCATGCTCCAGTGATTGTAAACAAACACTGGAGTATAGAGTCGACCGGAGGGCAACAGACATTACGTATCCCTGCAGGAATGTGGAATTTAATATAAACGGAGTAACTTTCATACATATGTGCTGTGTCTTCGCTCTGTATTGCCAGCAGAGTTCTTTGGGGGAAAGAATCATCATAAAATGTGAAAGCCGAAAGGGCCTCAGAAATCCTGTAGTCTCATGGCTTCATTTTTGAAACGGGGGAACTAAGACCGGAAGGAGGCCGTGGCTGCATCTCTAGTTAGTGACAGAGACAGGGGGAAAATCTAGCTCTCCAGGATCGCTGGCGATATTAGCAAGAGATGGAAAAATACACTGACACACCTGGGAGCTTATTTCCTGATTAATTGAGATGCCACATAGGATGATTCGGGGCAATGGGTGTGGGATCGAGGGACGTGAACTCAAATCTCAGTCTGCCATTCACCATATGGTGAGTCTGAACAAACTGATTAATTTCTCTAAGCTTTAATTTACTTTTCTGCCTCCCCACTCCCAAAGCATAGTATTTCGTGTATCAAGTTGCTGGGATGGCTAACTGGGATGTATCAGTAAATCTTTCAGCATCGTATTTAATGTTCGACAAATGTCTGCTTCCTTCCCTTCCCACTCCTTCTTTTCTCTTCATCCAGGGTGTTTTACACACCTTTTCATGTGCTTTTGCATCCTGAAGTAGACCCATTGCTGCTTTCTGAGAACAGTCGTGTCTCCTTCTATAGTGTGGACCACGAGTGATCTTAAGTCGTGACTGTACTTGCTCCCATTGGTTGGATATCTACTGTATCCCAGGCACTTTCTACATGATTTCTGACCTTTAAGACATCACTGAAGACTTACTATAATTTTTTCCACCTTACGGATAAGTAGCATGATGTTCGCAGAGAATAACCACTAAACTCAAGACCTCGTAGCTTGAAGTTAGGTCCTCGAAGCCCATTTTCGTCTCTGTACTGGGGCAGTCGCACTAAGGCTGTGACCATAAACGTGTGTATTTTTTTTTCCATTTTCTCCATAAAGTCCTGGGGAATGTTTAAAAATAGGAGAAAATATCAGTTTTGGAATCCGAGTGCAAGATTCAAACCCCAGCGCTGCCATCTATGAGCTCTGTGGCGCCAGGCATGTTCCCGGAACTCCTTCTGCTCTGTATTCCTCACTTGCAGTGGACTGATACCAATTATATCAACAGAAAAGACGGAGAAAAACCCGGTAGGGATGATTGAATGAAAGACGATGTGTGCAGCATTCTTAGCCCAGGGTTGGATGTAAACGTTACTCATTTACACCTTCACTTTGCCCTCTGGGCACCTGGCCCATGGGGATTAGATCATTGTTCTTACAAGGATCACACCGAAGAGAAGCACTATATTTTATTTATTTATTTATTTATTTATTTATTTATTTATTTATTTATTTATTATTTGAGACATGTTTACCTGCTGATTTTTTTATATATATATATACTGTATGGTGACTAACGTAACACAATGAGGAGAAGCACTTTAAATTCTCCCATGCATTATAAGTCTTGCTTGGACCACAACCCGCTCCTGTTATAAATATAGCTAAGGTGTTGACATTGGGGAAGGTAACTTTGAGAGATTGATTCACACTTCTCTTCTCAAGATTTTATAAACAAAACAATCTTTTTTAAAAACCCAGGTCACGTAAAAAAAAACCTTAAAAACCCACGAAAAACCAGGTTACCTGCTTCATGATCAGAACCCTGGTGGACTGAGTTGATGGAGCAATAGGGGGGAGATGCGATGTGGACATTTGGGGAATGCCTCTTAATGGAGGAAGGTGGAGGATATCATTTGCTTTGTTATCCCAAACCTCTTCTTTGAGAACCACCTTCTGCTGGCAAGTTAATCTCAGAGTTGGGGGCTATAAAATAACAACAGAGGAGAGATTGTTTCCTGCAATGACTCATATGGGTGCTCATCTGGGTAATGAGTTATCTGACTCATCATTTTTTTTGTTTGTTTGTTTTCCCTGGCTTCTAGAGATATCAAAACTAAGTATTGCACACAGCTATTGTATATTTCTTAATTGACTCTCTGGATACAATTTTTCCTCTTCGCTTCTATTTGTGTGTGTGTGTGTGCATGTGTGTACGTGTGTGTGCGTGCGCGTGCACGCACACGTGGATGTATGTGGAACTGGCCTTATTTGAAAGTTTTCAGCCTGACTGCCTTTTTTGTAAGCTGCCTCAACTAACTCTTTGCCAGATGTATAGAAACAAATATGGAATAGATAGATAGAAAGACTGGGATACCAAATTTGAGAAGAAAAAGGGTAAAAATACGAAGATAGAAAAAAATAGCTATCATAAAAGTAGCACTGATATAATTAAAATAAGAAGTAAATATTGTCACACATTTTTCTGTAAGTGCTCATTAAGGGGAAAGTAGTATAATTATTAGGCCTACTGTTACTAATAGTAGCACATGCATATATTCTGCCCTGCCAATTTACTTGATAGGAAACTTGTCCATAAAATATTAGCCCTTGCTTTTCTGTTCTCTGGCATCTCTGAGGGGCGGGAACAGGAAAGAGAGCTGGGACCCCAGTGAGCCTCTGAAGTCAGAGACAGGGCTTCCTTAGGTCATTCTTAGGACTCTACACTTAGGGCCATGCCTGACACGTGGTGAAGGCTCAAAAAATATTTGTCGAATGAGTGAATAATAATGATGGCTTACCTTGTGTGATCATTATATAGCAGACCTTGTCTGCATAGATTTATGTTGATTCATGTATTTAACCTTACAATAATCTTATGAGTACAGAATTCATATTAACTAATTAGTGTATTCATGACTGCCTTTTACAGATGAAGAAACTGAAGCACAGAGAGGCTAAGTAACTTGACGCTAGTATGCAGAGCCCACACTCTCAGCCCAGGGCAGAATGAAAGAACAAAGGAATAAGTGAATGAAGACGTAAGGAATTTATTCCCCCTATGACAGCAGGTGTAAGTTGGCTGAAAATATAAAGGAGTCTTGATCAGCGGGCACCATACGCGTTATAAAGAATTACTTAACATATGTGGTCCTCAGCGGAGAGCATGGGGACCTGGTGATGGGAATTCCTGTAGGCAGAGGAATTCCTCAGGGTGTCAGAAAACTGACGTGTCAAATTTCATTCAACATCTTCCTCAGCCTGGATTTTTATGGATCTGCTCTAAATGCAACAACTTTCACATAGAGATTTCTTCAGTGTAGTAGCTACTGATAGGCTTTTCAACTCCATTCTTTAATTATACTGTCCACTGTACCATCTCTGTGAAACTAGGGAATTTTGGAGAAAGCCGAAATTCATTTCCAAAGTCATGAGTCTTGTATAATTCATTTATTCAGGGGCCCATAAAAAGCATTAAAATTTAAGAGACCGATATAAAAATGAGTGTAATTGCACCTGGTTTGAGATTCTTTTCCATTCTGTGACTCCATTTTAATTTTACTGCCACTTAACTTTACAGTATTTAATTGGAGGGCTGAAGACTGATTGCTGCAGCATGAGAGTATGATGGAATGGCCCCCTTTGTAAATACCACATGGCCTCCATGGCCTCTCCTTTGGTAGACTCGGACCCAAGTGTCGTTTAGAGAGGGAAGGGTAGTTCAGTCCTTGCGGTCCTCATGGTGGTTTGGGGGACATTTTTTGTAGTGAACAAACGGAATTCTTGGCAACCCTACAAGTCTTCACATCTCAGTCCCCTTGCTTTGGTGCCCTGTGTCGTCAGTAACCCAACAGAACATATTGTGTAGAAACATTTCCTGCTCTCGGATCCCCCAAACCATCTGGCAAATCTTTTGTCTCTCGCTTTTACAAATGGCAGGCTGGCTTATGAGTAAATTGTCATGAGAGAAAGCCGACAGCAAACCCTGAATGCTCCGAGATCATTTGCTCTGGTAAGCGAGAGAACACACGTGAGCCTGGCGCAGAGCGGGGAGTGGCATTCTCAGTGGCACGCGTGGTGAGGCCCCTTTGAATCTTCATCATATTAAGCACAAAGATGAACAGTTTCTCACTGAACCGTGCAGACCTTCCCCTGTAACAACACACGTTTAAAGTTCCGTGACAATTTCGATTTGTAGCAAGGTGACAGGGCTAAACCCTCAGCTCCACTGACCTTTAATTTATAAGGCGTGCAGGTGCTATTTTCCCCTCACCATGTCTTTATGACACTAGAAAAAAGAGTCACATAGGAAAGCAGAGGGTTTCCCAGACACCAACTTGTGAAACTATTTTTTCACGACTTATGTCCTTAAAGTGAGCTTGGATTCCTTCAGGTACCTAACCTGTTGGCACAAGGTGTTTGCCTCTTTTCAGGGAAAGACACTGCAGTGGGGTGCAAATGGGGTGCACAAAGAAGGGGAGCATTCCATGTCACCCCCCTCCTGCCCTAGCCCGACTCAGGCAATCTGCTCACGCTGCATTTCCTTCCCTGGTGACAACTGAAGGCCACGGCAACCACCATTCGGCAGAAATAAAGCTTCCACGGCTTAGTCTGTTATTAACCGATGAAGATCCTGAATGGAAGCTCTCACAGAGAAGCTGCCATGCCAAATTATGTAGGGTCCAGACTCTGAAGTCAAAAATAAGTAGGGTCCTTTGATTATTAGTGTGGTCCTGGAGCAAGTGTATCAGCACGTCTCAGCATCTGTTCACATTGACCTAAACTGCAGATGACATTTCCTGTGCTACGTGGTTAGAGTGACATTAAATGATTTAGCTCATGTGTAGTAGATCCGATTTGGTGTCCTGCCGGGCTCCGCTTTATGGGGTGGGCGGGTCGCCCCATCCTGCAGCTCTTGTAACTTTTGGCTGCAAATGCTTTGTAACTGCATTTCTCTGTGCTCTGCTGATGGGAACTGCCTTGACTGGAAATTTCTGGGATGCTTTGCGCTCTTCCTGGGTTTGGAGAAGGCGAGCAGTAGCCTGCAGCTAATGACTAACTGACTGGGTGTTCAGAACACTTCTTGCTCTAAGGAGGGAGAATTCTGTTATGTCTTTCATACTTTAGGCTGCTCCATGGGATCAGGCAGAGGCTATATCTCCACCAAAATCACATCTTTTTTTTTAAAATTTTATTTATTTTTGCAGTGTTCCAAGATCCATTGTTTATGCACCACACCCAGTGCATACGTGCATTGTTTATGCACCACATCCATGCAATATGTGCCCTCCTCAATACCCACCATCAGGCTCACCCAACCCCCCATACCTCTCCCCTCCAAAACCCTCAGTTTGTTGCTCAGAGTCTACAGTCTCTCATGCTTTGTCTCCCCCTCCAATTTCCCCCAATTCACTTTTCCTTTCCTTCTCCTAATGCCGTCCATGTTTTCCCTTATGCTACACACGTAAGTGAAACCATATGATAACTGACTCTCTCTGCTTGACTTATTTCTCAGCATAATCTCTTTTAGTCCTGTCCATGTTGATACAAAAGTTGGGTATTCATCCGTTCTGATGGAGGTGTAATATTCCATTGTATATATGGACCATATCTTCTTTATCCATTCATCTGTCGAAGACATCTCAGCTCTTTACACAGTTTGGTGATTGTGGCCATTGCTGCTATGAACGTTGGGGTATACGTGGCCCTTCTTTGCAATATATCTGTATCTTTAGGGTAAATCTTTGCCTGGCTTTTCTCTCTGTATATCCTGAGAGAGCTCCCCAATAAATTATTACTTTAAAAATATTCATCTCAGGCTCTCTCCTAGGGAAACCTACTGAGATAGCTTGTTAGGTATCTGCAGCAAAGTTCATTACTTCCTCTTTTGTTCTACCCTTTTCTCCTAACAACTGTTTCTGAGAACTAGATTTGTTTTGACTGGGGAAATTACAATTAAATAATAGAAAGTTAAAAAAAAATCCCTAGTAAATAAAACTTACTTTAGGAGTGCCTGAGTGGCTCAGTTGGTTAACTGTCTGACTTTGGCTCAGGTCATGATCTTAGGGTCTTGTGATCGAGGGGCCCCACGTCAGGCTCCGTGCCCAGTGGGGCATCTGCTTCTCCCTCTCTCTTCCCCTCACCTCTGCTCATGCTCTTTCTCTCTCAAATAAATAGATGAAATATTAAAAAAAGTACCTTAAAAACATAAAGAGGCAACAAATTCTGTCAAGTTATTTACACTACAAATAATAAAAGATTTGTGTCCAATATAAAGAACTACAAGAAAAAGGAAGATCAATAAAAGAGCACTGGAGAATATGGTCCATTGATTTGCAGAAGAGGAAACTGGACTAGCCAATGCAGACAGGAAAAAATTAATCTCAGTAGGGAAAAATGAGATTTTGAACCCATTCCATTGGCAAAATTAAAATGTCTGATAATATTGACAAACATGTGAAGCAAACATGTTCTGGTAAGAATGTTCATTAGCATTGCCATTTTTAATTATAATTTCTCAGTATCTTGTAACTTTGAGGATATGCATATTTTATAAATCATCAAATATACTTTTAAGAATTTACTACCCATAACTGTCACACATACAGGAATGTTCCTGGCAACATTATTTGTTAAAGCAGAAGACAACAAACTAACAAAACTTGGAAACAACCTTAATATTCATTATCAGGAGAATGAATAAAAGCATTTGTAGCATATTTATGGAACGAATACCAGGGAGCTCCCAAAATGGATAAACTAGAATGACGTATATCAATATGGAAAACCTGGGAATATGACATTGATCAGAGAACACAAATTGCCGAAGGATATGATCAGTATGATACCATTAGTTATTTTTTATCTGGAAAAAGTTCTACACATTTTATTTCTGAATATGTACAACAGTTGTAAAAGTATACAAACACAGACTTGAAGGTAACACTAACCTTACAATCTAGAAAGAGGAAGGCTCATCAGCCTGGAGTTGGGAGAGACATGGGTTTCAACTATGTGTGTCCTGTTGGGTTCTTCATACTACAATTCTGAAGCAAATACCAAAAATGTTCAAATATGTACTGTGTCTGGGCTACAAGATTCCCAGGTGTTTTCTTTATGGTTTTTCTCTCTGTTTGAAATGTTTTTTTAAAAAATAGAATGCAGTTTCTTTGGTCTGTTTGAGAATTGTAGACTTATTATAATGCAGCGATACTTCAATGCGTTTGCTCCCATCATAGCCCTAACTTCGGGGTTGGTTCCCCTAAATCCCTGCACCTCTCCATAGTCTGCAAATCTTATAAGCCCTTGCCTAGGGCCTGCCTCTTCCATGAAACTTTCTGGATGACCACAGACAGCTTTTATCACATCCCTTTATGAAAACCACAGTACCCCCGCTTCACCAATAATATGACTACGATAAATTGCATGTTTGCTTGTGCATTGTCCTCTTTAGTGCTTCAAGTGCTTAAATATTGTCTGATGCATTTTCTAGCCTGGAGAAATCTGTACTTTCTCCTACACTTCTCATTAAGTGACCTCATAAATACCTCCCTATATTTGTCATACATTACATCTGGCACAAATTTTGCTCAAGGAATTAATTTTAGTAATTATCATTAGTTAATTTAGCATTTTTGAGGTGTCATTTATGTGCTAGTCATTGCAAATATACTAAGAAAAAGATATACGGTTCTTCTCAGATCTCACAGCCTGGCTGTGAATTAAATTTTAGCATATTTGTATGTCTCTCTTTTTTTTTATTTTATTTTTTAAAAGATTTTTATTTATTTATTAGAGAGCGAGAGACTGAGAATGAGAGGGGAGAAAGTCAGAGGGAGAAGCAGACTTCCCGCAGAGCCAGGAGTCCGATATGGGACTCCATCCTGAGACTCCGGGATCATGACCTGAGCCGAAGGCAGTTGCTCAACCAACTGAGCCACCCAGGCACCCTGTATGTCTCTTTTTATATTCATTCAGCTCTGCAACCAACACATAATTATTTTTTTTTTAAAGATTTTATTTATTTATTTATTAGGGAAGAGAGACAGTGAGAGAGAGCATGAGAAGGGAGAAGGTCAGAGTGAGAAGCAGACTCCCCATGGAGCTGGGAGCCCGACGTGGGACTCGATCCCGGGACTCCGGGATCATGACCTGAGCTGAAGGCAGTCGCCCAACCAACTGCGCCACCCAGGGGCCCCCAACACATAATTATTAAACACCAACTCCAAACCAGTAACTCTGTTTGAAACCAGGCATAGAATAAAAAACAAGGCAAGCATATTTCTTCCCAAACCTAGGATTGATCCTACCTTGAACTAAAAATAGAGACCCAGGTTTGATAAAAGACTTCTAGGCTATGTCTGGTACAAAAGGCCGTTTGGGATGTTAGCTTGTAAACTAATTCATGTAATTTTCAGAACATGTGAGTGACATAAAGGATTGCCATGTGTCATGAGACAGCGCCAGAAAATCTAAGAAATGATGTGGTTGTGGTAATCATATATATTAGCTGGATCTGATTTTCTCTCCTGTTTGCTTACTGTTGAGCTTTTTTTTTTCAGTGACTCTGTTATTTAGTATCACCACTGAATAATCATTGTTGATGAATTTTCCATTAAAGACTTTTTTTTTTTTAGTTATGACCCCTGAAACTACAGCATTAATGAATTCTTGCCTTTTTTATACCCTCCAGACATCTGCAAGGGTCTCTTCCTTTCAAGGACCCTTCCAAGAAGCATGAGGACGACTGGACAAGGAGGAAAGTGAGTGTCAGAGTGTTGATGGCTGAGGCGAGGTCACACAGAGGAGCCCAGAGGAGAAGCAGGAACTTCTAACTCTTAGACCAGAACTCTGGGCTCCTGATGATCTTAATCTCCATTTATCAGAAATCCCCGAGGATCTAGAGCAGAAATTCTCAACCTCAGCACTTTTGACATTCTGGCCCAAATAGTTTTTTGTTTCAGGAGGAGGGGCTATTTTGCACATTTGGCAGGGTTAGCAGCAGCCCTGGCCTGTACCCAGTAGATGCTGGTCTACCCCCTGTGTTGTGACAACCAAAATGTCTCCAGACACAGCCAACTGTGTCTGTCGTGCCTGGAGGGCAAGATCACCTCTTGACTGAGAACCACTGTCTTAGAGCATTCCCAAACAGCATTTTAGTTTATTTATTTATTTTTTTGAAATGCCCAAGCAAAGTATGGAGTGCTCACCAGACCTTGAGCATGGAGAAAGGTTGCACATCCCAGCCTTGTTGAGGTGGGTTAGGACCGTGTGGCAGATTCAGAGTAGAGGTGATGTCTCCTGCTTCCAGCCTGGTCACTAACCTCCTGAGCAATTTGTTTTGCTCTCTTTCCATTCAACAGCAAGCTTGGGGTGCATATTTTAAAGATCGAGGCACCAAGAGCAGGGAGAACCTTGGTTTCCTGGAGCATTGGAGGTTGCAGAGCACTGGTTAAACTCCATGGGGCTGTGACTTGAATAAGAAAGAAACCCTCAGGCGCCTGGGTGCCTCAGTTGGTTGGGCGGCTGCCTTCTGCTCTGGTCGTGGTCCTGGAGCCCTGGGATCGAGTCCCATATCGGGCTCCCAGCTCCACGGGGAGTCCGCTTCTCCCTCTGACCTTCTCCCCTCTCATGCTCTCTCTCTCTCTCTCTCTCTCAAATAAATAAATAAAAATCTTTATCAAAAAAAGAAAGAAAGAAACCCTCATTTGTGTTAAAATCACCAAAATTTGGGGATTGTTTGTTATGGAAATTAGCATACCCTGAGTATTAGAATGACATTTGTTTTTAATTATTTATATTTTAATGTCTCCATTTTAATTTTCCTCATAGTAATGCATATATGTAATAGAGGTCAAATGAAAATTTTAACAATAACCTTCTGGTCCACAAATGCTTTCTGATGGTTGAGGAATGAACGCTTCTGAGGACTGAACGCTTTCCACTGTCTCTCTTTTCCTAGGTGATGTATGTTTCCGCCACTGATCACTCTGCAAATAGCGTTCACAGCTAAGCCAGGTAGCACAGAATAATCTTGTCTCCTCCTTTATATGAGTTTTCCTGTTTCCCTAGTCAGTAACTCTCTGGTTTTGTGGTATTTCCCCATGTTGCCTTGGTTCTCCTATGGTCTTACTAAGACATATACATCTTCAGATGTGTTTATTTTTTTCTGAAGGCTAGAACATCTCTTCTCCAGGCCTACTATTAAGGTAAAACACTCAATTTTTGAAAGATTTTCTCAAGATCTCTCCCCCAAAGCCTTCTACCTTTGCAGTGTGATTTGGATGTTTTCTTTTTAGGCTACAATCCACCATCCTTAGGTTTCTTTTTATTCTTCTCCCTCGTGGGGTCTCCTGTTTTGTGGATCCCGCATCTTTCTTTTTTTGCAGTCTTGTAAAGTTTAGCTGGAGTGCATCCTCAAGTAACTTTCTAGAAATAGATGTTTGGAGAGTCAAATTTTTGAGACCTTGCATATGTGAAAATATCTTTACTTTTCCCTCATACTTAGAGCTTGAATGTCTGCAGTATAGATCTGTTAAAAACAAAATTTTTACAAACTGAGGGTTTTGGGGGGGATGGGTGAGCCTGGTGGTGGGTATTGAGTAGGGCATATATTACATGGAGTACTGGGTGTGGTGCATGAACAATGAATCTTGGAACATTGAAAAAATAAAATTCAAAACAAAACAAAACAGAGAATTTTGATCATTTCTCCACTATCTTCTATTTTATAGTATGGTTACAGAGAAATTCAGGTGCTTTATAATTCCTGATCTTCATTATGTGATTTGCCTTTTTTTCTCTAGATTCTCATGTTCTTCAGTTTCATGGAGTTTTCTTGTGTTTGAAAGCATTTCCTATGCACAATTTTCTCTTCTTTCTTTCTTTCTGGAACTAGTTTTCATGGAGTGCTGAACTTTCTCACAGAGCCTTATTAAAAAAAAATATTCTCCCATTTCTTATTCCTTGTCCTTTTGTCCTGTACATTCATTTGGTTTTAATTTATGGTCTCCTACTGAATTATTTATTTTGACTATGATGTTATTAATTCCTTTTTTTAAAAAGATTTTATTTATTTATTTGACAAAGAGAGAGATCACAAAATAGACAGAGAAGCAGGCAGAGAGAGAGGGGGAAGCAGGCTCCCTGCTGAGAGATTCCCCATGCGGGGCTCGATCCCAGGAGGACCCTGAGATCATGACCTGAGCCGAAGGCAGAGGCTTTAACCCACTGAGCCACCCAGGTGCCCCGATGTTATTAATTCCTAAGAGCCCTTCATCATTTTCTGAGTGTTCCTGTTCAGTGGCAGGTTGTTCTTTCAAGGAGCCAGTGTATATCCTATGCTTTCTTTCTAGATGTTCAGTAAAAGTCTCATAGGTCAGTATTTAGACTTTAATTTAACTTAAAATCACATTAACCAGCCCGGGCTGCACCTGATGATCCTGAATCCAGGGTGATCCTCTTTGGTTCAGTTATAAACCTCTGATCTTCCTGGGCATGAGAAAGGGGGTCTCTAGGTTCTACCACATTGTTTTCGGTCATCCCACCGGTATTACTGTCTTTAGACTGGCACCCAGCTGCTCTGGCCTTCCATCATTTCTGGTGCTCCTAAATTCTGAGACTCAGAAATTCTATGGGTCAAACTGGGTCCCTTGGTGGTATTTTCATCTATAGACCTTTAGGTTGTAACTTGCTCTAACTTGCTGAGTCAGATACTAGCTCTCTATCTACTTTCACTTTTCCAGAATGTAGCCAAAATTGCTGATATGCTATTGTTTCCTCTCTTGATCAATTTATCCTGTATTCTTGTCATTCCTTTGCTTTCATTCTGGCTGGGTTTTATGTGGACTATAAGTGATAAATGTCTGCAGTCTATTCACCATTTTTCACCTGAAGCCTCCCTCAGGAAAGTAACTTCTTTGATTTACTTTGTAGTGTAAAGGAGATCATAAAAAGAATTTTTGATGGTTGGGATATGCTTTAGATTCTTTAAGTCCTCCTGAAATTCTGAATTTTTCCTCTTAATCAGCTTTTAGGAGGCAACTGGCCTGTCCAAATCATCTTGAGTAAACAAGCCTCGCACGCTGTGGACCCTGCACCAAGGCCAGCTTCTGGGGCATACGACCTGTATGGTCATTCACTGCCCGGCCCCCACAAGGGTCCTGCACTTGGTTTAACGCTCTGCTCTCCCTGTCTTGAAATTCCCAGTATTTTTTGGATAAGGGACCCACATTTTTATTTTACCCTGGGCCCTGCAAATAATGAAGCTGACCCTTCTCTGAAGTATAAATACCCTGATATCTAAATATAATTCATAAGATCATACAGTCTCAGGGTTATTAGCTCAGACTTTATTTTTATAAATTCCCTGCCAGTAGCCACACAACTTCTGTTGGCTCCTTATCGATGTTGGATACTCCTGCCTTCTTAGCAGTTCCTTTTCTCTCTGGACCTCTCTGACAGAACGTCATTTCTCACCCCGAAATGAAATATATATCCTCCATCTTATCTGTGCTCATTCTATGTTTTTTTAAGAATAATTTGGTAATTTATATATATTATATAACAGAGATGCGTGTATTTTTTATTATAAAAGAAATATACACTGTTAAAATATTGTAAAGTTCTGAAAAGCATAAAAAATAATTACCACTAATCTGTATCGACAAATAATCAGTATTAACTTGTTACCATGGGTATTTCCTTTCAGTCTTTTTCTATGCATTTATAGTTACAATAGTTACAATAACAGTGTATAACCAGATACTGGCTGGTTTATTTAGTGCTTATAATGTGCTGGGAACTCTATAAAGTGTTTTAAATGAATTATTGTACTCAGTAGATAGATATAATTAAAGATATGGATATATATTCCATGCATAAATGTTAAAATTATAATGTATATCCCATTCTTTGCTTTGTTCCACTTAATATTTTATCACGAGCACTTACCCTTGCAAAAATAAGGAAATTTAAAACAAACATAGTTACTTTAGCAACAGATGATGGAGAAGGGTCATTTTATTTCTTTTGCAAAGAGTGCAGAGACATGTGATCTTGGGTGAATTGCTTTTCCTCCTAAAGCATCAGTGCCTTCTTTTGTAAACTGCACATAACATAATATCTACCCTGCCAACCTTACGGGATCGACAGGGTCAACAAAAACAGCAATAATGAATCCTGCCATCGAGACTCACACATATTTTGTCACTTCTTATGAGTATTTTTATTAATTCAGTGAAGTGGGTGAGGTCTTGTTCCACATGGGGAAACTGAGGCCTAAAGATGTTCCACGGCTTTCCTGCACAGGAGCAGGCGATCACCTGGGTGCCCGTGCCCGTGCCCTGCTCACAGCGCTGTGTCGTGTGAACCCTGCGGGATTCCCCCTTCAGAGGGATAACAGAGCAGCAAACGTGTGCTCCTCTTATTTTGTAGGATCAACTTTCCAAAGTTTTCATCTTTCTTGTTCATGCTCTTTGTTCTGTCACACATGTCACCAGCTGGTGACAAGAATGCTGGTGCTCCATTTAAGCAGCATACATGAGGAAATGGACACGTTGACTCTGCCTGTAACCCTGCAGGACTTCCCCCTTCCAAAAGGCCAAGGAAAGGAGAGAACAAATTTCCACTTTTGCCTGGGCTTCACATACTTAGCTCTTGGCACAACCTCAGCTGTTTGATGTTCTTTCAAAATGCATCATGAAATAGGACTTGAGTGACTAATCTTTGTGAAGCTATGATGGATGCACAGAAGTTTACTCCTCAACCTTCCCCTCTGCTTTGGCCTTCAGAAGTGCAGAAATCCATTTTCTCTTGAATACCCAAATGTTCATTCAGTCCTTGTAGTTTGTCAAGTTGCCATTATGGCTTCAGTGTCTGAAGTTTTCTTGTGAGAATACCGCCTCTCCTTGCTCCCTGAGCTGGACCTAGCTTTACTTTGGCCAGTGAAACATGATAAGGCACATGGACCAGCCTTGGGTGAGATTCTGCTCTATCCTATTCTCTATGCCCCTAGACCATCAAGTCCTAGGTAGAGGATGTACCTTCAGGCCTTATCCAAGAATGAAGAAGGCAAACATAAGAGCCATAGTTTGCCTGTGAAGGGCATACAATTTGGGTGAAAAATAAAGCTTTATTGTTGTAAGCCACTGAGATATTTGGGGGCTTATTTGTTCCTTGTTGCATGGCTTATACATTACTGACTGATGCTGTAGGTTACACCAATGGCTTTTATTTTGCTCAATTAAGCAAGAACAATTATTTGTTATTACTACAGTTCTTAGAATACTTGGGACTGTGCACTGTGGGCTGCTCTCCATCATAGTCACAGTGCTTAACCTTGGCCACCCATTACAGTCATCTGAGTGTGTTTGGTTTAGTATGGGTCCCCAGGCTCCATTGTGGATCAACTGAATTAGAGTCCCTGGGTGTAAGTTCTGTGCCCTGGCATTTTAAGGAGTTCTTCAGGGGCTTGCCAAATGCAGCCAATTGTGAGTGAGGGAGTGATTGCTTTAGCGGGAGAGAAGTCTGGATGCTCCAGGAATAAAGGTGGTCACTGAGATAGACCATCTGCTTGACAGAAAAAGGCTAGAGCAGCAAACTTCCAGGGAAAAGGAAAAGTAATAGACTGCCACCACCACTGAAGAAAGGAAAAGGAAGTCCCTGTTCCCAAGTCAGTTTCACCCTAAAGAGACAGCTTGAATCCAGTAGAGGCAGCTGGTGAATACGTGACACCATGAGCACTGGGTGCTATACGCCCCTGATAGATTGTTGAACACCACATCTGAGAAGAAGGATGTACTATATGTTGGCCAATTGAATTTTAAAAAAAGAAGGTGATCCATTTCAGGTACGTGGGAAGGAGGTCCCTCAGAAATCCATCCTAATCTGAGAAGCAAGGAGACCTATGACATCAAGAAAGACCAAAAGAAGAGATTTGCTATGTGTTCAATCATTGTAGTACAGTCACGATATCTTCACAGGAAATTGGTAGCATAGAGGAGGAAAGGAGGTCTTTTTTTTTTTTCTTTTTGAGGAGGAAAGGAGGTCTTTTGCTTTCACATATCAGCCACCATAGTAGTATTGTTTTGTATTAAAAAATTATGTGATTTTGGATAAAAGAGCATGCTGTGCATTTCCAGAAATATTTCCAGAAATATTGGGGAAGAGATGAACAAAGTATTCCAGCTTAAAATTTTTTATGAATATTATTATTTGGGGAAATGAGTATAGAAATGCACTCACATTAGCCCATCAGTTTATTGAGATCAAAGCATTGTGGTATATGTAGTGGCTATAAAATTTGATCTCTCTTTGCAAAGAGGGTAGTCATCAAGTTGGGTAGTGAAGATGGTCCTAGCAGATCTCTTGAGTATATTACATCCATCCATCTATCCATCCATCCATCTTTCCACCCATCCTCCCAACATTTATCGAACACTTAATATTCATTCATTCCATTCATTCAGTCAACTCTTCTTGAAGGCATACCACATGCCAGGCACTAATGCCAGGCTAAAAAAGTCCCAATATGCTTATCCCAGGAGATGTGAAAATCAAATAAGCTAATATAGATAGAAAGGCTATATATATACATATTTTTATATGTATATTTTGACATGCTATTAAGACATGAAGGATTATTGTTATCCAGTCTTTAATATTACTGCTTTATAATCCAATGTTCTGGTATTTTTCAGCTTGTTGACAGGCACCGATATTTCCCAGGACTCTATAAGCCTGCAATTAAGAAACTGGAAACATTCATAAATACGCAAGTTGACTAATTAGTCCCTGATTAGTTAGCAGATTGGGTATTGTAATCACCTTAAGATATATTGGTTAATGTCACGGAATGGAAAGAAGAGTTTTGCTATATTATATTATGTCAAAATTTGCAGAAAGGTTTCATTAAAATATTTATTGGGACCTGGCAATTTTGAGCCATGGCCGGCCAGCCAGCCAGTCCATGGAATTTATGAGATCTTACCAGTCTTTGGCATACTGGACGTCAAATGAACAGATGACCTTTTAATTTATAAAGTCAAAGAAGACGACAGCATTTGTAACACCTTTAATTTTAAGATTTTTACTGACCACTCGATGAAGAAATGTAAGCACGATTAGTTTGTCTTGCATTTGAAGAGACTAACGCACAGAGAGGCCAAGAATATAGCCCGTGATCTTTCAGGTGGACCAGTGGTTGACTGGAGTTAATGCTTGACTTTAAAATCCTTCATTTCTAGACCTCCACTTCTTCTCCACTCCTGAAAAGTCCCAGGAATTAGATAGTAGTTATGTGGTCACTTCCACTATCACTGTGTTATGACAGATTTGGGTGTTCCTGCATTTGTTTGTTTTTAATCCAAAGTTTCTGTGACTTCCCAAATAATACCAGAGGAAGTCTAAACAGACATTAGTGGTTTCCACATTAGTTCTTTAGCTTCTCAAGAGGGACTTAATTACTCTTCCACTTGAACTTGCAAGTATCTTGGTTGGTTCCTCTTTGGTAGTACTCATGATACTGAATGAAACATTGATATCTTGAGTAGGTTAAAGCCCAGTGAAGTTTTGTTTTTAGTCGGTGTTGTTCGGTGAAGCTTCAATAATCACTGCTTCAACATAACTCCTCCAAAGGCAAGTGTTGTCCTTTTAGATGTATTGTGAAATGTTGATAGATTTGTTGTCTGTCTTCGCAGGTGGCCACCCCAGTGTGTGGCTTGTTTCCTGGCTCTGGGATCCGGTCCTTGCGTTTTCGCATCTGGAAATTTGGTTTGTTCATGATGTGCATCCAGGCTGAATAAATTAGAAGACACTGATGCAAACACTGGGTACCCACAGCATATGATCTTTGAGTCTTCTGGTGAAGTTGTTTCTTCAGCAAGACAAATAAATTTGGAGTTTCTTTACTGCAGTTAGAGTATCTTATTGGTTCTGCATATTCATGGATATAACCCTCTTTAAAATAGAGAAATACCTGTTAAAGGGTGTGTATGTTTAACCTTTTGATGAAGAGGCCCTTCCTTTGGATAGAAACCCTCAATTTTTGTTGTTGGTCCTTTGTGACTTAGTATTTACTCTGTGTGGGTGGTGTGGCAAGCAAAGTCAAGTGAGGCCAGTCCTGAATTACTTGAATTACTGCTGGCTTCTCATTCCTTGTCTTTGGACCCTGGCCTTTTCGCTTCCAATTTAGTTCCTTAATACTGTACTTGCTATTGGTCTCTGCTTGAATTTATCAGCTCTTCCCTTGGTTCTCTCTAGGACTATGTCTCTAACCTACAATTTCAGTCATTCTTTTTGGCCCTGACTGTAGCCCAGACAACCCAACAGCTCCGAAATGGCCCAAATAAGTGGTGCCCCCCTTCATTCCTGCTAGTTAGGTGTGCACAGAGGAGGTAGATATTCATTGCCTTTCCTCTCCCAAACTTCCTTTCACACCAGGCCTATATTATTTAAGCAATTTTGTCTTATATACATTTAGACCTTTGACTTATACTAGATTTTCTTACACTGAAGAGGACATTTGGTTAGATTATCAGGATCATCTATCTTTTGTTTTTGCCCTGAGAGATGGATCAGTTGAATGGAGGCTTCTAAAGATATCAGATCTCATTTGTGACTTTATCTATCTATCTATCTATCTATCTATCTATCTATCTATCTATCTATTGGTGACTTGTTGGTTTTTCAGACTAAGCCACCCAGGCAGCCCTGTGACTTGCTGATTTAATTTAGCTGTATCCCAGAGTCAACGGGTGGCTTATTTTTTCCTCTGTGCCATTTACTATTTAGAACAGTACCTCTGAGGATATTCCTTTGCAGTTAATAAAGTGTTATCATGCTTGTTTTCTCATCTCCTCCTAACAGACCCCTGAGGTCGGGGTTACAGTGGAGGCAATACCTCATCTTGGCAATTCTCTGGATTTCCTCTTAACACCTGTCATGATTTGGCTGGAAAAATCAGAGCAGCTGATGGAGGCCACCTAGTGTCTCTAGACAAAAAGAAACATAGAAACAAAATTGTTGACAACAATAAAAGCCTAATTTACAGAAGGGTGAAACCTGAGCATGTGGCAGGGTCCGCACACTCTGCCTCAGCCTCAGAGAGCAGGCGTCTTGGCCAAAGCACCTGGAGTCAGAACCTTTTCCGAGGGGTCACTCAGGTGTAGCTTTAGATACACCAACAGCATTCCCTGGTGAGCCACTGTCATGTTACAGCTTTCTGGGTCCCCAGAAACGCTCTCTCAGGCCTGTTCTGTAAGGAAAGACAAACTGTTATTCAGCAGCCAAAGCTGGGTTTGATGATGACTGCAGTGAGGTGGGCCTTGGTCCCTGACTGATGAGGTACTATACCTTGGCTCACTGAATTTAAGTTAAAAAAAAATAGATCTATCCTTCATGTTTTTACCTGCCTGTCACCTCCCCCCCGCACCTCAGATGAGGGTCTGTCCCCTTCACCTGGGCTAGTGCCACAGGCAGCTGTCTGCCTGGCTCCAGTCTCTCCCTGGTCCACTCTGCTGCCAGAAGGCTGTTTCTTACACACAGAGCTGACCCTTTCAGAAGCCCACTGTCTCCAGCCAAAGCCTGAGTGTGTAAGGCAGGGGGAACACGGCTTGGATCATCTCCTCTGTGGTTCTGTAGACTCAACTCAGCACTTCTCAAACTCCTGGGCAGTTCAGGGGTCCTAAAAGGGACCGTGCTGGCTTATACTTTCCTGCACCTTCCACACTCCCACTCTAAGCAACTTGGGATCAGATCAGGGGCTGTCTCACAGGCATGCTTGTAACCCGAGTACCTAGGAGAATAGTGGGCACCAGTGGGTCCACAAAACATGTTCTTTAAATTGATGAATGCAGGAAGGACTGCAAACAACTGCTCATCTTCCTGGACAGTTAGTTCTTCTTGGAGGAAATGTGCCAGGCTTACTATTTCCCCATTTTGTCTATTGAAGAGCTGAAAGACTCATTTTGCATGATGTCTGTGAGGGCTTAAACCAGGGGCATGAGTTCCACGAGGGCACGTGGGAGTGCAGAGCAAAAAAGTGGCAAGATTAAAGGCTCAATTTCTAGTTTCGACTGTTATTTACCAGCTTTGTGAATTGGAGCAAATCATTTATCCCTTTTGACCTTCAGTCTTTCCTCTGTAAAATGGAGTTAAAAGCTACCTGCTTCACAAGTATATTTGGAAGATTAATTGATCTGATGCACAGGAAACGTTTGTACATGGGTGGCAGAGACTGAAGCTGTTGAGGTCCTGGTTGGGGTAAAATCTCTGTGAGGTCAGGGTGTTAGGCTCTGCTCATGTTCCCAGGCTTCCCTCTTCTCCTTAATCAAACCTTGTTTCTTCCCAGCACGTACGCCTTGGGGTGCTCACATGCACAGACATGCATCCTGCTTTAGCCCCATTAGATGCTTTAGTTTTTCAAATATGCCATGGTGTTATTTGCTTCTGTTGGGGATCTTTTCCCCTCTTCCTACTTTTTCTTTTCCTTCCTCCCTTCTTTCTTTCCTTCCTTCTTTCCTTCCTTCTTTCCTTCCTTCCTTCCTTTCTTCCTTCCACCTGCGATGACTCCTTGGAGAAGCCTTCCCTCGTACCCCCTCCCCATTCTCCATCCCAGCGTGTATTGATACCCCATGCTCAGGCTGGATTTGGTCCCTCCCTCTTCTCCCTGTTCCTGTAGATTCTTGTGCATGTGTTTCTCATTGGCATGCATCTCATCATATTGTCGTAGTCTGTTCATTGTCTAGTCTTCCCCAGTATACTGGCAGGTGTTTGAGTCCAGGAAAAGTAACCTCACACATTATTCTGTTCTCAATACCAAACACTTCTTTGCTAACTGGAGCTACTATTCATATGACAGCATTTGGGTGAGAGAAACCTTTAATTAGGAGAGATTTGAAGGAGAGGTAGAGCTGTAGATGGAGCTAGGGGGACAAGGAGCTGAGAGGTCAGCTTTGCAGAGGAAGCGTTCGAATGGGGACTATAGGTTCAAGATGTGCACCCATGAGTGGGTACGTGCAATGGTTTTCACCACTGGACTGTTTTCAGAGACAGACAGGAGGACAAACAAAGAGGATGCTGGATGTTATTTCAAACCTCTGCCAAAAATTGTTATTAAGGAGAATGGAAATATGATCAGAGATTCCACACTGGATACTGGGCTTCTCCACTTTACATGCTGAAAGAGGGTGTTTTGGGAAGACACGTGGCCCAGAAATCCAGAGATGCGAAAACTAGTGACTGTCCACATGGTCCTGATCACCTCTCTCGGGACCTCAGTCCAGGAAAACATTAGTTTAAGGAGCAGGACTAGATGAGGATCGTCAAGTCCTCAACACACATTATCTTCATGCTCCTCTCCCTTATCCTTGGCAGACATCATTAATCGATGTCGATCCTGTTTCACTGGGAATCCTGCCAGGAAGCCTCTACCAACTGATCTGAGACAGCTCCTGCGATGATCCTATCCAAGATTTCTTACAGCTCTCATTCCCTGGGAATTTCAAGAAAAATAAGGAAGGTGTTTATGATGGGGAAATGGCTCTGATTCTCTTCACCTCTGCTTTGCTAGGATGGTGATCCTTCCATGAAATGTTGCTCAAGTCCCAGACCGGCATGAGCTGGCAGAAGTAGGTGAGTGGATGTCTTTACCACCAGCCAACATGCCTGATCTGGCTTCCATTGACAGGTACCACTGATGGCTAATTCAGAAGTCACCTCAACAGCCACACTAGAGATTTTTCTATCACTTTCACAGATAATTGACCCAATAATAGCCCGATGAAGAAGGCAGAGTGAACAGTGTATGTTCAGAAAAAATAGTTCTCCAGTTTTTCGAGGACGTTTTCCAGGGCTTAGTGTATTCTGGACCCTGGGGACACACAGATGAACCAGACAGAAGCCCAGTGGCCGCAGTCTGATGGGGAGGAGAGTTGAAATTCATTTGGCACACTGGTGTGACTACTGGTTGCTTACAGCCAACCTCAGTTAGGACTAGTTAGAATTCCTACCACAGCAGCTATTATGTCTTTTCAATATCTCTCCTGCAGATAAGCCAGCCAAATGGCAAGAACTACCAAAGAGGGAGGACAGTGTGTTCTGAGAGCAGGATGCTCAATTCTGGGAAGGTTTCCAGAGGAAATGAAGCAGAGTGGGGTTATGGAGGATGGAAAGGGATTCATCAGCCTGTCAGGGAGAGGAGGACATTCTGAGAAATGACCAGAGGATGTACAAAGGCTGTGTATAAGGTCTCATGGCACCACTGGTGAACCAAATGGAGTTTATTGTGGCTATAAGACATGTAGTGTGTGTGTGTGTGTGTGTGTGTGCGCACGCAAGTAATTGTCATGAGGGCAGGAACCATACCTCTATTTGTTGCACAGTCCTTTATACTATGCCTTGAATATGGATGCTATTGATTAAATCTATTGAATGGATGATTGAGTGACTGATGAAGTGGTAGGAGATGTAGCCAGGGAGTTCAGGCACCAGGTCACGAATGGCTCCCTTGGCCATTTTAACAGCTTGATTTATACTTTATCCTGCAGGTAACAGGGAGTATTGGAAAGTGATTGGTGACTTAGTAAAACTGGAGGCAATGAATACTTAGAACATGGGTGCAAATGGGCATCAGCTTGTCAGTTTTGAGATAAGATAATGGTAGGATGGTACAGCTGGTAGCGATAGGGACATAGCTTCATCACCAGCTACCCCTTCACTCCCTTGGTTTTGGCTTTAGCTTCCTTTGAATTCTGTGGCATGCCTAGTTGGTTCCCGTCTCCATTCTATACCCATTTAGTTCCCTCTCACTGAAATCCTCCCCCATTCTCAAATGAAATGTCCTACCCTTTTCATCAACATGGCGAACCTCTTACCATCCCTCTTAAGTCAGCTCAGATCACCTGTCCCCTTGTAAGGCATTATGAACTGTGGCTTCCTTTCCTAAACCCAACCCTGAGGACTTTGATGAGTCCTCCTAATACCCAGTATAGCTTTCTTCCTTGGCATCAGCTCAAGGCTATTGTTCATTGTTCTGGATTATTCATTTTGCAACAAACCTTAGAAGCCAGGTGCTATGTCATGTCCAAATTTGTAACCAATCTTAGTTACAGTGCTCAGCCATAGCAAGTGCTCAGCACTGAACGCTGGGTCAAAAAAATATATTTGGTTCAGCTGTCAAGAGAGAACCAACACATTGGTAAGTGGGACATTCTCATGGGAGTTGCCTGTGAGAGGCTCTGCAGCTGCTCCTGCTGGATCCGGAAAGCAGGGAATGGCTGCAGCCTGACTTTTACAATTTATAACCAACTGAGTAGACTTAGGAGCGGGCACCTCTTTCTTGTGCTTGAATCTAAATTATTAGCCTGTTTTATATGTACCATCAGAAGAGGCTTCTTTTGGGTCAAAAGCACCTTTTGAAAAGAAGCTGCAGTCCAAGGTATTTTGTGGTGTTAGAGGAGACCCAGCGTGGATTTGTATGACTCAACTCAGAGGACCTTTGGATGGATCCTCCTATGTCGATCCAGACTTCGCTGGGCATGCCAGACAGGAAGCAGTGACTCCAGAGGACCAAGGAGGGAGACTTCACCTGATTCTCTGTCTCATAATCAGTCTCACAGATCCATTCTCCTCCATGTTTCCCTTCCACCCCAGAGATTCAGTAGGACATTTCCCAATATTCCTCTCTTTCAAAAATGGATGGAGGGCGTCTGGGTGGCTCAGTGGATTAAAGCCTCTGCCTTCGCCTCAGGTCATGATCTCAGGGTCCTGGGATCGAGCCCCGCATCGGGGGCGGTGGGGGGGGGGTCTCTGCTCAGCAGGGAGCCTGCTTCTCCCTCTCTCTCTGTCTCTCTGCAACTTGTGATCTCTCTCCCTCTGTCAAATAAATAAATAAATAAAATCTTTAAAAAAATGGATGGAACTATGAGACATGAGATGTGTCCTTTCTCTTGGCATTGTGTCGACGGCACTAATTGGTCAAAGAAATCTTTCCTGGCAACCGTAATCAATCAGAAGTTGCGTGAAACTATTTCACTCTGTGTTCTATAGCCTTAATTGGTGTGGATTCCTGGCTAAAGATCAGGTTGAATCCTGTGAAATTACTATCTTTGTAATGGTTAAGAATAGTCAAATATTGGGGACTTTGTACCATTCGTCTTATAGAAATTTGATAACTTGACTCATGTCCCTGAATTCTCTGGGTAGATATGGAGAACAGATCTTTTACGATAAATCTTTAGTATATGTGAATGTAGTACTTGAATTATAGCTTTAATAGCTGAACCAAATAACTCCCTTTCTTTATAAGGCATGTAACCCCATTAGCCCATGTTTCTCAAAGCCTGGTTTTCTATAAATAGTTTTACAAAAGGTACAAAGTTTTATTTTCAGGGAATCAGGCAGATAACTGTGGTATCTTTGGAAGAGTTCCAAAGAATCCTGCCATTAGAAATGTATTCCTTCATGCTAAGGCATTGTATCCCCAAAGAAGTTCTCACTTCCAAGCAAGTGTCTTGACATAAGTCAACATAAGCCATTAACACCTAACACAAATTTATGTTAAATAAAGTAGATCAGTATTTCTCAGTAGGGATGATTTTGACACCCATTTGGTGACACCTATTTGGCAATGTCTAGAGATAGTTTTTACTGTTATAGCTTGGGGAGGGGATGCTACTGGTACGTAACAGGTAAAGGCCATTATACATCCTATGATATACAAGATGGTCCTCTGCAATGAAGAACTATCCAGTCCAAAATGTCAATGGTGTTGAGATCGAGAAACTCTGAGATAGAAAATCAGAGGGAACACCGTGGAATTTGGCATGAGACAGACAGATGACATTTGCTGCTTGAAAGGGACAAAAACATAAATCTAGAGGTTGAGACATTATACAAGAAATATATGTCTGGATACCTTGGAATAAGAGCCTGCCACAGGTTGGGTTCTCCGGAAAGCGAACTGTCTGATGCAGATGAGTGGGCGGGGCATTTATTAGGGCGTGCTCTTGGAATCATGGACCGGTATAGAGAGAAGCAGAGCTGTGACCCTGTAGGGAACTCTGAAGGTGGAATGACCAACCACCTAGAGCTGTCCCTGCTTGGGGCATCGGGTGAGGCTTTCGTACCCCAGAATACATCAGCCACTGGATTCAGGCTTCCTCAAAGGGGCCGTAGCTTTGGGCAGGGCACTTCTGTTCTGCCGATGCAGGCTTGTGGAAGCAGCTTGACTCCTTCATAATATGACCCAGTGACTCTCTGGCGTCTTTTACCTTGTATTTCCACAAACATTTTCAATTGGAAAATCACGTCAGTTACTCTTACTGACACTTTTTATGTATAAGGAGACTTAAAGTACAGGAAGTTAATTCGTTCAAGGTCACACAAGAAGTGCTGAGCAGAATTGTTAATGGACCCACAGTTCGACTCCTTGTCCTTTCTATTCCACCACCGCTTTCCCTAATTACTTCTTCCTTCCTTTCTCCTCCTCCTCCTTCTTTTTAAAAATGATCCTTGAACTGAGGTCTGCCCAGAGCTTGATTTGTATTTCATTCTTATTTTCTTCACATGTTCCTTCTCTTTTCTCGAGGGCTAAAGCTGCAAAGTGTTTCCTTAAAATGTTAGGAATTTAATTAATAGTGATTTGGTGCTTTCAAATGGCCCTCAATAGGGGTGCCTGAGTGGCTCAGTCAGTTAAGTGTCAGACTCTTGGTTTCAGCTCAGGTCATGATCATAGGGTTGTGAGATCAAGCACCGTATCAGACTCCGTGCTCAGTGGGGAGTCTTCTTGAGATTCTCCTTCTCCCTCTCTCTCTGCCCACCCCCCCCAAATAATCTAAAAAAAATTATAAAATGGCTCTCATTAGTTAGGGTAAGTAAATACACTAATACAGAGCCAAATTGAAGCAGATTACTGTTTTGATGAAAACAGAATATAAGGTAACATATGAAATGCAAAGTCGTAATCCTAAAATAAAAATGTAGGAACAAGGGAGCTGATGTAATGAGCATGCACGCAGTTTTCGACCCTGTCATGTACTACGGCAGGCCCTTCACCTTACCTCCTCTGACCTTCACAGAAGTCCTGTGAGGCAGGTGTTAGTAGCTTAACTGTGTAAAGTGTTAAGGAAATGAACTGCTTTTAAAGATTCATGTCGTTCGGAAGAGACAAACTAAGATGTGACCCCAGTCCTGATTTGTGAAGGACTTACACTGAGATCCCACTCAGTGGTGCTCCTACGCGGAGAGGGTGGGCTCCAGCGGAAGTCTGAGCCCGCACCTGTCCAGATAAACCTCAGAACACAGAGCATCCCAGGGATAAAGATTAGTAAAATAGTAGCGTCCCATCCAAACTTTTCCTGACAATACGTTTTATGATAAATTCTCAAATTTGGAATACAAAACCCCATTTAAATCTATTATTCTCCCTTGATTCTCATCTGAACCTCTGTAGCAGCAGAGTGTGTGTTGTTGGGTGGGTAGGGAAGAGATGGTGTGTGTGTGTGTGTGTGTGTGTGTGTGTGTGTGTGTTGTATAGGGCAGGAGGTTGAAACTGGAGGACCAGGGACAAGGGGAGAGAGGTGTGTGTGTTCCCACGAGTGGCAGAACTCTTGTTCCTGATGTGGGAACTCCAAGACATTGTCGGGGCCTTACCCACCCCCACTGCACCACCTGTTCAAAAAATCTTAATGACCACTCATCTCAGGAGCTGTAACTGAGAACCTTTAAGTCTGAGGAATTTTAGTGAATTTATAGGGCTTCTGAGAGGTAAAATGAGTAAACATGATGTCATGTTTTGATCCCCGCGACTGAGATGTAAGACTCGGGAAAGCTAGCCGTAGAAAATCTGAAAAAGGGGAACATTCCACAGGCTGGGTCTCATTTGATATGCACTCAAAAGGGTGCGGGGATGGCCTCTCCCATCCTGAGAGGCCTCTCTTCACTGGAAACTGTGAACTCTCAGAGTCAACGATTTGCTAAGATGAGTTGTATTAGTTTTCTCTGCTGTGTAACAAATTATTGCAAACCTGTAGCCTTAAAACACTACCCATTTATTATTTATCATCCAAGTGTCTGTGAGTCAGTGGTCCAGACATCATTTAACTAGGCCCTCTGTGTGGCTTGTCTCAAGGCTGCAGTATAGTTGTTGCCTGGGCTGCATTCACATCTGGATTTTGGGTTCCTCTTCCAAGCTCATGGAAGTTATTGCTGGAATTCAGTTCCTTGTGGCTAGGGGAGTGAGGTCCTCAACTCTTGGACACAGCCCTCTCGGTAGGCAGTTCACAACATGGCTGTTTGCTTCCTCAAGACCACCAGGAAAACACCTCTCCTGCTTCAAGTTTGTTCTTCCAGGAATACCTGGTCCCTCTTAAAAGAGCTCACCTGCTATCATGGTTGGCCCACCCAAGATAATCTCCTTTCTGATGAACTCAGTCAACTGATGAGAGACCCAATCACATCTGCAAAATTCCATTTCCTTTACTACATTCTATTGGTTAGAAGCAGACCACAGATTCTGCCCTCATCCAAAGAGGGGAGATTGCATACAAGTGTGGGTACCAGGGAATGAGCATCTTAGAACTCTCCCTGCCATACCAGTGGATTCCCAAACAAGGTGTCTTTTCAAGTTACATATGACCCATCAGCTGTAGGGGACAATGTTAGATCCTCAATTATAATTACGTTTCTTTAAAAGAGTCTATCTATCTATCTATCTATCTATCTATCTATCTATCTATCATCTATCTATCTATCTATCTATCTATCTAGGAGAAAGAGAGACAATGAGAAGGTGCATGCAGGAGGGAGAGGGAGAGGGAATCTGAAGTGGGCACCGAGCTGAGCACAGAGCCCAGCATGGGCCTCGGTCCCACCACTGCGAGATCATGACTTGAGCCAAAACCAAAAGTCTGACACTCACACGACAGAGCCACCCCGGCATTCCACAATTATAATTACTTTTTATATCACCTGTTCTAATTTTAGTTCCTGTGTGATTTATGATGAATACGACCTTCTAGAAAAGTCTTAGGTGTGTATAATTTATAGGTGTGTATAATTTATAAGCACGTATTTTTAAACGGTGTGCTTTTAATTTGATTTTTGAATTTTTTAACTTTTTTTTTTCGCTGACAGGGAGAAAAATAAATTTTGGAGACTGTTGACTTGAGTAGATGGTGTGATAAGCACATCGTCGTATTGTTTTTGAGTCTTGAAAATAAACGGTTCAAGCCAGGTACATCTCTGTTAAGGGCATCATAGACTGTTAGCTATTTCTTTTCTTGTCTTTTAGTATACCTTGTAATTTCTTGTTGCAAGCTGGACCGGATGACGTCGGGCAACCTTTCCTTTGAGGTTCTGGGTTACCGTGGCCAGGAGCTGAGCTGTGCTTCGTGTCCCTTGTAGCTGCAGGTGCTGGGCACTTCCTCTAGTGCCCATGCGTTGTCCCACCGTTGCCTCTGCTCGTCCCTAAGAACCGCTCGTCTGGTGGGATCCGTGTCTCGCAGCTCTTGCAGCTGTAGTTTGCAATTCTCGCGCTGGAGCCTTGTTGCTGCGATGATGAGGTGCAGGGCAGTAGAGTGTTGTGTAATGTCCTGATCGGTCATCAGTCTTGGCGTGCGCCTGTGCCCCAGGCGGTGCCTTTGCCTCCCTTTCTCCACGACTTAGGTGACGCAGGAAGTCTAGAGGAGGCCGGGGACAGAGAAATCTCTTTCTCCAGGAGGGCAAAGGCTCGGTACAGTCCTTCCCCTTGCAGAGTAGGCTTGCGTTCTATTGAGCACATTCCACAGTGTTTACTCTTCACTCTGCTGGAGCCACCAGGGGATCTTTCTTGACTTCAGCATGAGAACCTGGGGGGCTTCCTAGAGATTAAAGCCCATAAAAATGTGAACCTCCCTAAGACTAGGACTAGGCAGACTAGTCCCTAGGCATTTCTCACCATTACATGGTCCACAGTCGGCCTCCTGCAGTTCCTGAGAACCACAACGTAAAAGTTCCCGCCCACTTATAGTTCCAGGGGCTTCTGCTGTATATAAGGTCTCATCTGGGGCTCTCGAGTCACCTGTCTCTCCAGATTTGAAGGATGCCAGCTTGCCCTGTGACCTTAGTTCTCTGGTGGTCTGAGAACAGTTGGTGATTTTTAGTTTACCATTTTCTTGCTGTAAGGGTGGCAGTGCTGGAGGGGAAATCGTTCATCTTGTTTCTTTACTTCTTCGCTCCTCTTCTTTCAAATGGAAACAAGCCTGGAGTCAGAGATCTTGGTTGGACCTCCCGCTCCACCACTTATATACCTGTGACCTTGCTAAGGTCAATCCTAATGATGTCATTCTTAGGATTGTATGAGGGTTACATCCAGGTGTGTAGGGAAGCGTGTGGCCTACACGCTGGCCCAGAGTGCTTGCTTAGTGACTGCTGGAGGTGACCTCGGAGTCATCTTCTCTAGATCTCAGCCTCGCACTTGAATCTCCTCCTCTGCATCATCCCACTTAAGTGGCTGCCTAGCCTCTGCTTGAAAATCTTCAGTGACACGGAACTCCCTACCTTCCAGAGGACGTGTGGGCGTTGCATGAGACAGTGCATGAGAGCTCACGTGCGTCATAATGCAATGCGAGACTTGTAAAGAACATTCCCAGGGCTGGGCATGCATGCTGGGGAGGGAGGTGCTTCCCATGCGGAGGGCCAGGGAAGGGTTCATGAAGAATTTGAGGAAGAGATGGTTTCTCAACATTTGCCCACGAGGCTGAAAGGCATTCTGGGGGAAGTAGCAGAAGGACAGAAAAGGACCTGAAAGTGGGACCGGAGAGGAGAAGGAAGAAGGAAGAGAACCAGGTGTTAGGGGATGGAAGTGTACGGAATTATATATGTACAAGTCCGAAATGAGAAGACTAGGGGAAAGATCACTTTGAAACCCTTTCCTAGGATTAGTCCGAGATTAGAAGTATTTATCCTTTGGCTTCAAAATATTCTCTGAGATGCCACCACAGCCCCTGTGGCAGCCGCTGTCAGTGGCCCGCTCGATACCCGTGATCTCCCTTCATGCTGACAGAGCTAGGGTTTGACACCGAATGACAGTTGTCCCAGGCTGTGCAGTGGGTCGTGACTGGTCTCAGGGTAAGCCAGTCTTGAAGATCGTGTTCCCCTCTTCCCAGGGCCCCTTGCAGCTAGAGATGCCACAGGAAGTAGTCCGGCACGACGGGTGAGGGCTGGTTGGCTGAACGGTGCCCGAGAAAGCTGCTGGTTTCCCCGTGCAGAGCACACAGGCTCTGTCTCCATTCTCCCCCCACTTCTGTCTGCCGGGAAGGAGGAGCTGACGGCCGGACCAGCAGAAACCGCACTGCGAACGGCTGCTTCCCCAGCGCTTGTTAGGTCAGGGGGAGAAAAACTTCTTGAATGATTTATTTTACTTCACATTTTTTAAACAGATTATTTATTTATTTATTTGACAGAGAAACAGTGAGAGAGGGAACACAGCAGTGGGAGTGGGAGAGGGAGAAGCAGGCTTTCCGCCGAGCAGGGAGCGCGATGTGGGGCTCCATCCCGGGACCCTGGGATCATGACCCGAGCCGAAGGCAGACGCTTAACGACTGAGCCACCCAGAACCCCCAAACCCTTGAATTAAAGTCATTCTTCATGAGGTTTCTTACTTGTAGCTTAGAGCATTTCTAACTAATACCTCATCTTCTCATAATTGATGTGTTTTATTTCTGCCTTTGCTTCATTCTGCACTACCTCCCTTTCTTTCCCCAAAACTTGGCCCATTTAGACATTTGATGCGGGCTGCCGGGACAGGGAGAAAGAGCAACAGTGGGAGGGGCCACGCCTGCCCGTGATTCTCACGGTGTCTCAGAGGCACCACTCGCAACTCTGCTTCCGTGATGCGCTAGATGGAAAGACAGACAGGCAGACAGATAAGATGCTGATGCTCACTGGCAAGCAGGTCTCGAAAGACAGCGGCTTAACTGACGACTCCAGCATGGGGCCCATAGCTCATTCTGGGGCCTGTTTATCAGGCTTTTGAAATCATGGCAGTAAGGCTCTGCAAGGAGCAGCAGCCCGCCCAATTCTCGCATCTTAGAGAGGATTGCACAAGGCCACTTTTCAGCACTGCCTGGATTCCTCGGGGACATAAGTTCTCCACAAAGTCATTTCTGGCTCTGAATTCTTGTTGTTTATTTTATGAATGCTTCTACTTTCATGAAGGTGTTGCTTCTTTTCCCATTGACTTGATAACTGTAAAAATTAACCTCTGTCCATGGTTTTCAGAAATAAAAATAAGGAAAAAAGAGCAGAACCCATCCAAAGCATTTCAGTTTATTTTGCTAGGATGTTTACCTCTGCAACACAGATAGCCTCAAATGAAATGACGTGAAATGTTTAATTTAGGGATGAGTATCAGGTGATGAGGGGAGCCTGGGAGTTTGGATGCTTGTGGGAGCCAAGAACAACGGGACGGAAAGAGGGGAGAGTTAATCTTGAAGACCTCTTAGGGGTGGTGGGTCAAAGATCACAGGAAGCTATGGTAGCATTAGATGAAATTAATTTCTTGAGATAATTTCTTAAATTTAAAAAATTCAGTTGAGGTCTTAAATTCTGCAAGCAGCGTGGGCTATAGTTGGGAGGGGAACTTGTCAGGGAATTGGGGAATGCTGTGGGCCTCCCATAAATGATGATAAAGGGGTGGTCAAGGTTGGGGATGGGTGGGGGAGTGGGCAAATCTTTAAATTCCTGTTATTACTCACCAAGCTGTTCTGTTCACCCTTACCTCTCCTCTCCTTTTCCCATCCATGTTCTTTCTTTCTTCTTCCCTTGTTTTTGGGAGGAAAAAAAAAGTAATCCTCCTGTTTTCTCTGACACGGCTCACCTTTGGTGTCCCTTTTTCCAAAGTTGAGTGAACTCAGTGCTTGAATTTACAGTAGGAATGGGACTTTCAGATCAAGTTTTTTGATAACACTTTTGCTGAGATCTAATTCATATACTCTAGTCTCCTATTGAAAGTACAGTTTGGTGCTTATTTTAGTAGATTCACAGCGGTTGTGCAACCAAACCCCAGTCTAATATTAAAACATGTATGCTATCTTTATTCTCATTTTCTACCTGGAGTTGAGAAAAGGGGTGAAGCCTTTTAGGCACAATTCCATATGATAATTATTATCCAATATATTTTGTTTGATGACAACTGAAATCAACATTACATAACAATATTGACTGACTATTATATTCATGGTAGATTTACATAAATCATAAGCTGGTTGCTATATTTTTAAAGTTTTATTTATTTAAGTAGTCTCTATACCCAGTGTAGGGCTCGAACTCACAACCCCGAGATCAAGAGTCACATGTTCTTCTACCTGAGCCAGCTGGTGCCCCTCTGGTAAACTGTTTTTGAGTATGACTAGTGCTCATTTTGTACCTGCCATGAGCACATTCGACAAGGGAAATGATTAGATTAGTGGGATCTGAGTGGTATCTCGCTGGCTGAGGGCTGTGGAGTTCCAGCAAAGAAATGACTGCTTCACATGAAGCAGATGTAGGAGACAAAGCTGCTTTTGACTTAATTTTGAGCGTATGTATTTTGCCCTGAGGCTAAATAGGCTTTTTGTCACGTTTCAGAAAAAAGGGAGAGTGAAAGAAAAAGAGAACTCATCTCCTGCGTCCTGAGGACAAGCATTGTGGGGGCACCGCTAAGTCCAGATCTTCAAACCCCACCAGCCCTGGACCTTGGCAACAGTTGCCTGGGGGGCCGCCTGCCAGGGCTTCTGATCCTGCTTCCTCCCACCCTCTTCCACTTCCTAATGCTGGGAGGGAAAGAACCTACCTTGGTAGCCAGACTCTGGCTCTATCACCCACGAGCTTTGCGATCTTACATGACCTTTCTCTCAGAGCTTTCTTTCAACAGCAAATGGGAAAAATGATTAGATGTCTAAGAGCATTAATGCAAAGATTATAGATACCATCCCTGGAATATCTGTATATTACACACAATAAACAACAGCTTTAGATCTTTCTTAATTTCAACAGGAAGCCAATATTTGAGAACCAGTTTGTTCACTAGCCAACACTAGTTACTATGCAGACAAGTAACATTGTAGCTCTTTGTGTGGCAAGAAGAGACTTCGTAAAAAATTTGTACTACGTGGATTAAGGACAAAACAGTTTGAAATTGAAAGCTGCACTTAAATAAGTGTAAAACTTGATTATCTAGGCTGGCTTATTTTCCCAAAGGTCGGAATAGCAAGATTTTATTTGTTTGTTTGGATTAGGAAGGACGGGGATCAAAGATTAAAAAAATATGGAAAAGAAACATCATCTTCAACAACATAACTGATGCTAGGTTTCCAGTTCAATGGTTTCTATCATTTGATTAAAGTGTCTAATTATTTCATGTTGAAAGTGATATTTTGTCACATAGTTTGAAGTTTCAAATGTGTTTATTTGTAATTGGTCACCAATTTTTACTTAATTTTGTTTTCCTAATTATTCTGTGTAGTTCTTTAGTGAACACCTGCATCTCACCTTATGTTTCTTTGGGGAAAATTAAAACTCTACTAAGTAAAGATATTTGCCCCAACAAACAGACTTGATGTTATCTAGTTCAATAACGCAAGTCTTAGTGCACTTTCTGATGGTAACAAGACAATGAATGTCCTTTGAAGGTAAGTTCAATGGGGGCCCCCACATTTGTGGAAGGGAAAACACTTGAAACAAAAGAGCTGCGCCCAATGGGTTTGGTGGCCTCCCTCAAGTAACTTCTCACTGTATAGCCCAGGGGGATATCTGATCATTAACAGAAACAAGCGTAGGTGAACCCAAGCCAGATGAAATACGCAGAGCTTCTGCGTGTGTGTGTGTGTGTGTACACACGCATGTGCGATCTTGCACCTGTTAGGTAAGCAACCATCTCCCACAGCCAGATGGAGCCTCCAGTTAACAGACTTCTCTGGCCACAGAGAAGACCTAAGGGGTCTCCCCTGTGTTTGCTCTCACTCTGTGTCCCCATTCTTGAATAATTTTGAAATATTAGGGTACCTTTGGCAGATAGGACACCTGCTACAATGGCATAAAAGTAGTGGTGGGACTTTCAAGGGAAGCTGGATGGTGACAGGGAGTTTATTTACTTCTGGAGCACAAAACCGACTGTTGCTTTTGTTTCATTTTGTTTCATCAAGTGCGGAAGAGAAAGAAACATAGTCACGCAGGCTGAGCCAGTCCATGCAGAAATTCTAAACAGAAAGATAAAACGAATCACCTACCAACTTGTAAAAACATTTACTCACTTTTCAGATGTTTCTCCAACTTTCTGGATCAGGAATGACCATCTTGTGGCTAAGGCCCAGCCTAACTTAAATTTAGGTGAATTTAACGGAAAGGAGAAGAGGAGGAGGAAGGGAAGGAGAAGAAGAGGGGAAATAGGGGAGGAAGGAGAGAGAAAAGGAGAGAAAGGAGAAGAAATAGAATCTAGCTGTTATTCGAGGACGCAAGTGATTATTGCCACTTGTCCTGGTAACTTTCCTCCCCTTGATCAGTTCATCTGTGTCGCTTCAACTTTTATCCAAGAAAAACGTGTCTTCCTTAGTCAAGCACATACCGAGTGAATGATATTTTCTCATTGTAAATGGATGGCCAGTTATTTCCATAATTCAGAAGCCTCTTCTATTGAAACATTCTTATCTAAATTTGTTTATTCCTCTGTAAGAACCATAACAACCACATTTATTTATTTATCTATTTATCTACCTATTTATTTATGTATTTATTTTCCTTCTCCCCCCCCCCCCCGTCCCATTGGACTATTCAAACACCAGAAATCACTAGAAATAAAGAGTACAATTTAGAGCCACATCTTAACTCCATGTCAAGAAGATGAAACATGAACAGCTAGTTGAATATTAAGTTCCAGAGAACATAGCAGGGCAGGACCTTTTGTCTCTTCCCAGCACTGTTTGTGGCTGTGCGTCATTGTGTCAGACCCTTCCCCTTTCTGGGACTCTGTTTGCTAATCAGTAAAATAGACATGCTGAACTAGATGGTTTTTAAGGGCTTTTGGTGTTTCAGAAAGAGGCTGTCATGTGGTGTATACTCAGGTTCCTAAATGTAGCCTGAAAAAAAGCAGTGCTGGGCAACAGATCCTTGGACGCCATACTAGGGGGGACTCTCCATAAGACGATGAACATGTGTTTTGTTTTAAGTGCTATTTGTTGCAAAATTACATGGTATTGCAAAACAGAATTGTGGATTTTAACATGTCCCTTATATTTTAGAGAGTTTGTCCCCTACCTATTCCCCTTCTCCTGGAGAGTAAGCTAGTACTTTGGGCTCTCAAGATGTTTGGGAGAGATACCAATGCTTCCTCAGTGCTGACTTCCTGCTCTTTCCTTTTCCTCCCTCCCTCTCAGTACCATGGGAGTATTAGGGGCCATAAATAACACCCCTGGCCTCCTTGGAGTACTCTGTTAAAGAGAAGGCTGTATTTTACTCTTGGAGGATTTGGTTGGGGCCATCCTGTGGGGATTTAATTAGAATCAAGGCTAAAGGCCTGTTCACTCAAATAGTATTTTCTATCTTCATCCTGGTCTCAGCTTGCTCTTGGTCTCTATTTTTATTCTTGTTTGGGGCCCCCTTCAAAGAATTCTAAGGATGTAAAAACTCTAAGAAAAGATTTTCATTCTAGGGAATATACTTAACTCATTTTACAATTTTTCTCTGCCTTCAGGAAGCCTTTGAATGATGTAACTTGTGATGTTAAAGGTTGGAATCTTGCTTTACCCACCTTGTTTCTGTGAGGCAGGAGCTGGACTTTGCAAGAAGTGCATAGTAGTTACACTTGTCCACAGCAAAGCCACACACCATCGTGATAAAATCAAGGAGACCCAGGAACTGCAACATTAAATCCAGAGACACTTTCGCAGTGACACCTCACTTGGGGATCCCAGTTTTTCCTCTGGAACATGAGCGGATTGTGTTATGTGCTCCATCAGTTTCTACGCAGTTCCAGCTTTCTATGGATTTATTTCTAACAAAAGATGAGGAAAAGCGATGTGATTTAAGATATATTTCATTTTGTTGTCTTTAAAGGATCCGTCTGATCACCTCTAGAATGTTGTAGATCTCCAAAGACAGTGACTCAAAATTAGAGTTTTACTCTCATTCACCAGGATGAGGGCAAGACCGTGGAGTGTTATTCTGAACACCAACAGGTTGTGAAATCACCAGGTTGTGTTTGTTGGGTGTCCCTACTTCACCTTTCTATCTCTGGCTTCTAACTTCTAGGACACCCATAGTCCCACAAAGCCAAAAGGGAATGAAACCATCTGCTTGATAATGATGGCTTTATCACTCTGAACGTTCAGGTCTTTTCAGTAAAGCTTGGGGCTTGACAACCAAGCCCAAAGCTGGGTTTCCTGGTTTGTTTGTTTGTTTTTCCTCTAAATATAAACTTCAGAATCTGACTTGAGAACACTTGTATCTGCAAAGTAGAATTTGTTACCCAGCTGGCCCTCGTGGGGACCTGTGGTGTGGCTCCTACTCACAGTCTTTGGTAGAATGAAGTATACATCCTTCTGCTAAGAAAAAGTAGGAGCGCCCAGGTGGGTCAATTGGTTAAGTATCCAACTCTTGATTTCAGCTCGGGTCTTGATCTCAGAGTTGTGAGGTCCAGCCCCATGTTAGGCTCCACACCCAACTCCTAAAAAATGAAAAAGAAAAAAAAAGTTCAGTGCATTTTAGACTTCCCTTATGTATATCTGCTGCTCATTTCCTGTAGTGAATAAAGAGTGCGGGGCAGAGGGAAAAACTAGGGCAAAACAGACAAAAAGTGCTCTCCTTTGTGATGATGGGGAAAGGAGGGGTGAGAGCCCCTCCCCCACTCATTGGCTTGTGTCCCTGCTCACTGTTTATTATTTTTGCAACATGGAACAATGCTTAATCACTTTGATAGCTTTACCTTTCTAGGTCTAATTTTTCTTGAAAATTTTAAAAAGATTTATTTATTGATTTGAAAGAGAGCGAGAGCAAGTGTGCAAGATTGGGGAGGGAGGGACAGAGGGAGAGCATCCTCAAGCAGACTTGCCTCTGAGCACAGAGCCCTACAGCGGGCTCAATCCTGGAACCTTGTGATCATGACCTGAGTGGAAATCAAGTCAGACGCTTAACCAACTGAACCACCCGGGCACCCCACCAGGTCTAATTTTTCTACATCTGTGATCTGCAGAAAATATTACCTATCTTGTAGAGTTCCTGTGGGAATTAAATTAGGTCATGTGCATAAAATGCTCAGTTAAGTAATGGGCATGCAGTAGGTTCTAAGCACACGATGCCTGCTTTTGTCATATTTCAGCAAGACTCATGACTGCCTGGGATTTCAGTGATCTTAGCTAACAAGGAGGCACTGCAGTACTCAAGTCAGGTCCTTCCCAGAATAGAATGATGATAGAATTTCCCAAACTTACCTATTCACGGAAAATTTTAAAAATAAGGTACTAATAGAACCAATAGTCATTCTTGAGGCTATAAATATTTGATGAATGACAAACATTGAATCATGTCCAAATGTGTTGAAAGATACATCATCTAGCCCGAGTCCGCATATATATGGTGCACATCAAGGCACTGATTAGTGCCTCTAGTAATTCCCCCGAGTCAACCATCTCAGTCAATTATTTTCATTCTCTGCGAAAATACCACATTTCTTATGGTATAATGTCAACTTTAATTGTGTACATACATTTATATGTTTGTGTTCTCAACACTATAATTAAGTTATGTTGTTAGAAGAGCAATTTGCTAGCATCAGTTTTATTTTTGTGAAACATCTATTAACGTTGAGTTCTACAGAAACTAATTGGCTAAACCTCATATCCTGTTACAGCTGAAGCAATGTTTTTCAAACTTTTTTGACAGAGACTCACAGCAAGAAATTCATTTTGCTTTGCAACCTAGCGCACACACACATACAGATGTATGTAATTGAAATAAAGTATTTTATGATGTAATATTCTCTTGTAAAACCAAGCACTCTATTTTTATTCTATTCTGTTCTATTCTATTCTATTCTATTCTATTATTTAAAGTACTGCTGATCAAAGCCCACTGCTTTGATTTCCAGACCCACTAATGGGCAACGCTCTCAGTTTGAAAAAGGCCTAGAGATTAAGCTAGGAAATGCGTGGTGTTTGTGGCCCTCCTTTTCCCAGGTGGGGGTACTTCTTAAATTACACTTCAAGTGTATTTGAAATGGAACCTTCTCTAACCTCCAGAAAGTCTATGGAGGGGGCATTACCTAGAAAGGGTCATGTTGCCCCGCCTGACGAGAGGCAGCTGCAGGCTCACAGGCCACGAAGTGGGAGCAAGATAAGGGCACCCAGCTCCCTCAGAGGGAGGCCCAAGACTAGTCGGAAGAGGGCTTGCAGGGGCCAAGGAGAACCCTGTGGAGGTCCCTTCCCCAAGACTCCCAAGACCAGCAGTCTGCCAGCCCGCCCCCCAACCCCATCCTGCCTGCTCCTCTCCTAGCAACCAGCCTCCAGCCCCCCGTGCTCGCGTGTTCTGCCTCAGCTTGAAAACACTCCTTCCTCTCTTCCTCTCCCTTCTCATGTCAAAGCCTGATTCCTATCAGTCCGTCATAGCTTCCCTTGCAACTTTCCTCACCGGCCTCAACCCACACCCCTACCCGCGTGCAGGGCTGCAGGCGCAGTGCTTCCTCTCTCCCCGGGACGTCCTTTTAACTGTCTCCGCCGTAACACACAGCACATTGCATTTGATTGTTTTCCCTTTCCACCGGACGGTAGACTCCTCCTAGAGGCCAGGGACTGATCTTCTTTTTACCTTTTTATCTCTACTTCCTATTACATGCCTTCGCCTCTTACCATGTCCAAAATACTTGTTGAGGAAGCGAAATCATGAGCAGTGCCTACTTACTTTATAAATCGCTTACTGTGCACCATCTGCTTCCAAGTACATCACCTCATTCAATCGTTATAACGAGACTGAGGCAGGGAGGGACGATAGGATTATTTGCTGCTCAGGGACTGAGAAGCCGAGGTCCGAGAGGTGAGGAGGCGTTCCTGAGGGTATACTCTTGGCCGGTGGAGAAGGGCAGACATTGAGGCTTGGACTCTAAGCACAGCATGGCACACACACACACACACACACACACACACACAGGGCCTCCCAACCAGCCCCATTCTCATTCACGACCTTCAAAGTCTTCCAACAAAAGCCTCACTGACTTGTCCTCACTGTCGGAGGTTTCGGTCAGGTATGTGAGCAACAGCGTGGGTATAGACCCAAAAGCTTGGGTCCAAGACTGGGCCCGTGTTACCGAGAATGAACACCGCATCCTCCACGAATTCGAGAAGATGCTGAACATTGCCAAGGGATTTCACAAGTAGGATTTCTCCTTCAAATTTGGTGAACCCTGACATCTGATTGCATAGAATTTGGAGCAAGTGCTACCTGCAGACATTAAGGAGATGAAGTGTGTTTGTGTGAACACGCATCCTGCGTCAGAAAAGTTCAGATACATAAAGAGATGCTCTTGTATAATTCATGTTATTTACTAGAACGATTTTACTGGCCCTCCGAACATCATTGTGCTCTCTACTATAAATATGCATTCAGACCTTTTCCAAACCACTAGTCATTTGCCCAGCAGGCCATAAAAGCAATGTATCATGTAACCATGTATTGGGATGAAATTTCAAAAGCTCTCCATTTAGGCAGCAGGCCTTGGCGGGTTTGGGGAGCTGTAACATTATCCATTTAATTATATATTTGGACACACTGAAAAAAAAACCTGTATTATTTACACAATTGCCTGTAATATTCTCTCCAAGCTGTTAGACCTGAGTCAGAAACCATTAGAATGCTAATCAAGAGAAGAATATGAAATATATTTCCTTGGTGCAACTACAGCAAGTTTTCTAGACACTTTTATTTCAGCCACATGTTTTTTCCCCCAGACCTTCTATCTGAAGAGGCTTCCCATGGCCCTGGTGGGGGTATTAGACTGCTAATTTGGGAACACAATACGATCTGCCAATATTGGCTCTTTTTCTCAAAGACAATGTCTTGTACAAGGTGTAGTACCTTATATTTGAGGAGAGCTAAATTGTTGGAATGGGGAGGGTATTCTATTCAGGGGGAAAAGTTGGCCCGGATATGATCCTGTCGGGGATAGACATTGCATTAAATATTCTCATTTAGATTAACTACCTGAGAGACACAGGGAGTGTGCCTTTCTGGATCCCAGGCATTCTAGGATGTGGTAGAGCGGAGGGCAAATGTGTGGAAGGAAGCCCAAATGCCTGCATTCCTTTACCAATATTTTTGAGCAACTACAAAGCCCCGTGCACTCTGTGGGTGCCAGTTGCACGAGGGAGGGGAAGAAGTCTTATCTTACAGGAGTATAGCCTTTAGAGGTGATGCAGATGAAAAAGCAGAAAACCACACATATTGATAACAGGAAGCTCACATGTTTTCAGAAGGTGCCTTGCTGGCCCAGCATGTGTTTGGGGTCTCACACAAGTGAGCTTCCTTTCTCTCTTGACGGCCTCCCGCCCATCCCAGCAAGTCAGGGTCTTGGATTTATGTCTCGGACTCTGATAATGGGTCTCCCCTTTGCTCAGATTGGGGTCTGTCACTTGGCTCTGCCTGTGGCTTCAATCTTCCTTTGGCGCTTCTTTCCCTCCGAGTATTCAGCTTTGTACTTTCTATACACCATCTGAGGAAGAGTCTTGTCCTGAGTTCAGGTTGCAAGCACTTGATGCTGCAGAAACATGGTCTAATATCAAGCAAGAGCAGAGAACTCAGACAATCTCCACATCTAGGATCCGATTTATCTCCTGTAAGTGCTAATAACTTGGGTTGTCATTGGCTGGCCATGCATTTGCATAATAGACTATCCCTTTGTTTTTTACTTTGTTGTCACTGCTTACTGCTTTATAAGGTTACATATTACAACTGATACTTCCCATGTTCTCTGGATACAAAACAGTTCCACGGATATGTACCATTCAGATAGGCTGCTTCATCAAAGCTCAGTGTCCTTGTGTGAACATCCTAGGAGTAGAAAAGAACTGGATCATAGATAATAATATCAGGAACTCTTCTTCCCTCCTCTGTTACTAGCATCGTCAAGGTGTTGACGGACACGGCAATAGCCTTTCAGCTTTGCCTGAATTTGCCTTTCAGCCAAATGCACTGAATTTATGAGAATGGCAAATGTTGACGCCTGATGGGTTTCAAAGAGGGAATGGGATTTGGGGGAAACATACTAAACATTTTATTCAGCTTGACATTAATAAAGAGAGATTTGTCATTTCCCGTTAAATGTAGCCCTTGAGGAAATCTGGGTAGATCATGGATCTTCCTGGAAACTTCTTTGAACTGAAGTAGTTTCTTGCCAACATTGAAATTTACTTTTGTGGGTATTTTTGGGCTTTGAAAATCAATCAGTGAATCATTAAATGGATCCTACCACTCCATAACCATATGGTATAATGGAAATAATTTAAGAACTCTTCCAAGACTCAGTTTTCTTCTCCATGTCGTAAGAATAGTAACAATTGCCTTACAAGGTAGAATGAAATGAGATGACCTCAGTAAAGCACTGAGTCTGGCCCTTGTATGTAGGAGGTATTAAACATATGGCCCTGTTAGAATTCTGCTTTGTTTATCCGGTGGAGTCGTGGGCTCACACCATCCACTGCCCACTATCGGAGGTAATTCTGCTCTCTAACATATTTCTCTTAGCTGCTCCAAACAAAAGAAGGAAGGATGGGGGGAAACAAGACAGGAAGCAGAGAAGGAAGAAGAAAGGGAAAGCCAGAATTAGACAACAGAAAGAGCAGACAGGGTATTTGAAAGTGTGTGAAAGGTCACGTTTCTTTGCACGGAAATTGTTCTGCCTGTCTCCTGGGCTCACGGGCTAGGCTGGCGTGCTGTAGGGACCAGAACGC
The DNA here is from genome assembly GCA_028533885.1 of Nasua narica. Taxonomy (NCBI): domain Eukaryota; kingdom Metazoa; phylum Chordata; class Mammalia; order Carnivora; family Procyonidae; genus Nasua; species Nasua narica. The sequence continues at coordinate 158,686,063 of CM052798.1, read as the reverse complement.
TGCTGTTCATTTATGCGATCCTCACTTCAACTGGCTGCTGCTCCAGTCCGGGAGTTTTATGGCAGGAAATATAAAGTGCCCTTGGATCCGGGTGCTTTCGAGTCCTGGGTGGAATTGTTCGTTCTTAAAAAAAAAAAAGAAGAAGAAAGAAGGAAAGAAAAAAAGAAGAGAGTGACAGTCCGCTAAGGACTGTTAAGCTTCATGGCCTTGCTCCTACCACATTGCATCTACTCTTACCAGTTCTTAATCACTACAATGTAAGAACAGCTTTAAAATTTATTGAGACAATTAGAAGCAAACGGTTCTTTTGACCACCCCCCCCAGCTCTGTCAGAGTCACGTGATGCTTCAAGAGAAAGGGGAGCCATGAGATTGGTGTTTGCAGCTTAACGTTCATGTTAGATGCCCAAGTGCCACGAGGAACGGGGAACTGGATTGCAGGAACAAGAATGTAGAATTCTGGGGTCTGCTTTTCCTGGAGATTGTGCTCTGATCCGGGGGCTGCTGTTTGTTTACACGTGCTCACGTGTAAAATGGGAGTGGATCGGAGGTGTCTTCCATCTCAACAGTCTTTTTTTTTTTTTTTTTGAAAGGAAAGGAAGAACCTCTTTTGGACTACGGAAAACAAATGCTTTCCTTGAGCATTAGTCGAGTCATAGTCACATTAGTCAGTGACCATAGTCACTGCCTACACTGTTGACTTCATTCCTTCCAGTCCACTCTGCTGTGTCCATAGCCTCTACTAGATGGGCAGTGGAATATGGGACTTCTTGTCTATATTCGAGCCACAGCCAACTGGACAACAAGGCTGAGTACCCGAGTGAAAAGTGGTCCACAGGTTGGGAGGCCAGTGCCCTGGATCCCGCATGACCTGGTGCTAGCCAGGAGTCCAGGATGACAAAAATGATAGTGGGACTGACTCACTTGGAAGCTGAGCCCAAAGGCTAGGAGGTCAATTCAGGATTGTGTAGACAGTGTGGTTCCCAGATGAGCTGCAGTCTTGGCAGAGCTGGCTGGTAGAGAAGATCTAATGGACAGGGAGATAGAAGCCAGGAGAGATGTTATGACTGGGGTTTTATGTGAACTCTGAGACACATGCGTGTGTGAGTACACAGACACACACACACACACACATACACACACACACACACATTTTCAGGGCCCAATTCTTGTCTGTTTAGTACACTGAGCTTAGGAGTGAGGGCCCTGCAGTTATGCTGCCTGAATTTAAATTCAAATTGTGTAACCTTGGATAAGTTATTTAACCTCTCTGGGCCTCAGTTTTCCCACAGGTAAAGTGGAGCTGGAGCTGAAAGCACCATTCCTATGGGATTGTAGATCAAGTGCTTAGCGTAATTCCTGGACCATAATAAGAGATTGATAATTTCACAACTATTATTATTTTTGTATTCATTATATTTGTATTGACTTCAACAATCAATCTCTTTTCCTTGGGGTAACACAAATAAATCTTTCCTTCCTTTCAACCAGTAAAGTCTTAACTGATCTCCCATTCTTCCAGTTTGGGAGCGCTTTGTTTCCCCCATGAGGCCTTGGCGATTACCATAATCCCATTTTCATGTCTGCTGAATTTTGTCTGCAGCCATATAGGACTTTGCGGAGCAGTATCTGGGACGACTGTCCCAACCACCACAGCGTGTCCTGTTTCAGTTGTGGTGCTTATGATATTTCATGTTTAAATCTTTTCTTTCCCAATGAAGAAGAAGCTCCTTGAGGGTAAGGGCTATGCTTTGCATTTGCTTATTTCCCAATGCCTAATATAATGTTGGAATGACCAATGAAGTATAATAACTTTGCATTATTGGACAAACTTGGGTCAACCACGAAGACCTTTTCCACAAAGTAATTCTGCCATTCCTTGTATCATCTTTGGCTTGCTCATCCAGCAAGTTTACAATGTTGATTTAATAGTACAAGACTTAAAAGCAAACAGATTTTAAGAAGTCAAGTGTGTCTGGGTTCTCGTGTTACATGTGCAGCTAATAAACTGCTCGATGTCAGGCAAATCGTGTCTACTTTCTGAACCTCAGTTTCCACATCTGCTGAGTGAAGCTGATAAATGTTTTGACCTTTCATCTTTCTGCCAAATCGGTCTAGTTTCCATGACATATAATGACTGATTTCTTGGAATTTATTCTTTTTCTGAACTTCTTAAGAGGGTTTATTTGTACTTGGAGCGTTAGTGTTGCTCAGAGGCACTATAGCATGGTGGTTAAAATCAGGGCTTGAGGTCACAGACCTGGCTTTGAATTCCAGCTGGTCTTCAGCAGGTCAGTGAATCTCTGTGATCTGCAGGAATAAAACCCGTGTTGGATATTTGGCATGAAGACCGGGTTGATGATGGATATGAAGTGTAAGCATTCTGAATTTGGTGGTCAAGGCCTGGGCTTAGACAATAACCTAGATTTATCTTCCAAACCCCAGTGGGTGCTGTTTGAGGAAAGGTGTTTGCTTTTTACCTGGTTGCACTGGTGAAGGTACACATAGCTACTCCTTACAAAACGCTTTGTTTGTTGAGTGTGTAGAACAGAGGCTGCTGGGGGCAGAGCGGTCTGGGGAGTTTAGGCAGACGGAAGAACTTCACCAACAGCCTGGGCTTTTGCATTCAGCCTTTACCGACTCTCGTGCTTCCATTGTGCTCACCATCAAAAAGTCTGGGAGATGACACTCGCAGGGTCTTTCCTCTTTCGGGAGGTCTCCTTCTGCAAACAATGGGCTGTGGACCAACTCTGTGACCTTGAGCAGATTTTCTCACCTCTGTAAGCTTCTGTTTCCTCACGTGTGGAATGAGGATAACAATGGCCTACCTTATAGGAGCCTAAGTAATACAATGCATAGGGCTCGTAGTAAGAAGTCAAAATACATGGGTTTCTATCGTCATGACCCATGTCAGATGATGACTACATACGAAGAGGGATGATTAAGCATCAGTAGAGCACAGGTAGGAAGAGACTAGGCAGGCTGGCGTCCAAATGCCTGTGAATAGGCATCTGGGCAGGAGTCCCCGCATCTGCAGTTTGGAGGGATGGCTTAGCATAGTAAGTTGAGGATCTCTAAGTATTTTTTTTAAGATTTTCTTTTATTTGGGCGCCTGGGTGGCTCAGTTGGTTAAGCAACTGCCTTCAGCTCAGGTCATGATCCCGGAGTCCCGGGATCGAGTCCCATATCGGACTCCCGGCTCTGCGGGAAGTCTGCTTCTCCCTCTGACCTTCTCCCCTCTCATTCTCAGTCTCTCGCTCTCTAATAAATAAATAAAAAATCTTAAAAAAAAAAAAAGATTTTCTTTTATTTATTTTAGAGAGAGATGGAGAACACAAGCGGGAGGAGAGGCAGAGGGAGAGGGAGAATCCTGAGCAGACTCCCCGCTGAGTATGGGGCCTAATGTGGGGCTCAATTCTGGGTCCCGGAGATCATGACCTGAGCTGAAATCATGAGTCAGAAACTTAACCAACTGAGTCACCGAGGGGCCCCTAGATCTCTTAGTATTTTAAACACTGGAGCTCAGGATATGTATTGAGGACATGAGGGAAGAAGAGACAGAGAAAGGGGGGCAGGATCAGATCTGGACAGCCTTTGGTAGCCAGTTTTTTCAAGTCACATCAGCCCCTTCTGCTTATTTGCTCACTGAGGAGGCATTTCCAGGATTCCAGGTCTTAGGCTGCCCCTGACTTGCCGCTCATGTTCCATGGGTCACTTAAACTCTGAGGTGCAAGCCATCCAATGGTCACAATGTTCTGCTGCTTAATGGGGCTGTTGCCCCCAGAACTGCATGTTAGGAGCACTTGCAGATGGTCGGTAGGGGCTCGACAAGTGCAAATATATATATCTTTAAGATTTTATTTATTTATTTGAGAGAGAGAGAGAGAGAAATCACAAGTAGGCAGAGAGGCAGGCAGAGAGAGAGAGAGGAGGAAACAGTCTCTCTGCTGAGCAGAGAGCCCGATGCGGGGCTTGACCCCAGGACCCTGAAATCATGACCTGAGGCAAAGGCAGAGGTTTTAACCCACTGAGCCACCCAGGCACCCTAAGTGCAAATATTTTTAATTCAGTGTTGCTTCATGGCATCAAGTATCAAAACCAAAATTTGCACCCCACCATAGCCAGCTACCCAATGGTGTACTAATATGGCATATTATCCATAAAACAGATGTATATATTTGAAATGAAAGCAATGAGACTAATTCTATAATAGTGACCATCTTTTGAGTATTTACCACATGGTGCTGAAACCAACACTCTAATATGTATATGGCCCCTTTTAATCTTAACAAGTCCAGGGCCCCTGGGTGGCGCAGTTGGTTGGGCGACTGCCTTCAGCTCAGGTCATGATCCCGGAGTCCCGGGATCGAGTCCCACATCGGGCTCCTGGCTCCATGGGGAGTCCGCTTCTCACTCTGACCTGCTCTCTCTCACTCTCTCTCTTCCCTAATAAATAAATAAATAAAAATCTTAAAAAAAAAAAAAAAAACTTAAAAAAAAAAATCTTAACAAGTCCATGAGATAAATATTAGCTATTATTCCCACTTTACAGATGAGATAATTGAGCCTTAGGATGGTTAAGAAAACTGCCTATAGTCACACAGTTACAAAATTCACAAGTAATATAGTTGGAATTTGAATGTGGGTTAACTTGCATGCTTGGTTTGGACATGTTAAGGAAGCAACAGGATTGGAAACCCAGAAAAATATGCAGAAAATCTCTATGAAAATATAGGGAGAGGCATAATGCCACGGGCACATTCAGCCAAACAAGCAGGTATCTGTCAAATGACTGCTTAGTAGCTGCTAACTTGATTAAATCCCACCTTGTATAGTATTTTCTTATCCTTTATTGCTTCGTAGCCTTTTTTGACTTTCAAATCTAACTGTAGAAATAAGAAGGGACAGCAATCCTGTTATACTCACAACAGCCATTTAAGGTAGATTTATAATCTGTCTTACGGAGGAGAAAATGGAACTTAAAATAGAATCTTCTCCAAAAATAAATAAATAAATAAAATAGAATCTTCTCAAGGTCACATGGGTGGCCAGTGACCCACCTAGGATCCGAGGCCTGATTCCAAGCCTCTTTCCACCGCACTGTGCTACTTCCTCAAGTCGTGATCACAAGAGGCCCCATTCTCAGGGTCTAACATCTCCATTTCTCCAGTTCCCAAATTTTCGTTTGAAAGTAATACTGTCTCCCCTATGCCGAAAGCTGATACCACCCTTTCCCAAATGGGAGAATTAAGTTCATTACCAATGCTTAAAACCTAATTCAGGTATGCTCAGCTACCAACCCAGGCGCCGAAGTGAGACACCTATAATCATCTCTTTATTGTTTGCTCATTTTATGGGCCCCTCCCTTCCCTCCTCCCCCTCCCCGCCTGCCATCAGGAATTCACATCGTGGAGGCTCCTTTGTGGCAGCATGGGCAAGCATCTCAATTTCCAAACATCTGGCTGGTTTCAATCAATGCGGCTCTAAACACGCCGCTCCTGGGGCTACGGTGGTAGTGGCGGGATAGCGGGGTTCAGGATGCAGATCGAGTAATAAGCAATATAAGTAATGGGCTCGGAATTCTTTTGTTCATGAAAACCGAGATTTATACTACGAAGGCTGGGCTGGAAGGAAGTAAAAATGAAAACAAAGCCTTACTCAGTCTAACAGGGCTGAGAAGCACGCTCGGTAGAGTGGGGAATGTCTCCTACTTCCCTGAAAACCAAAATTCGGCTTAGTGACTTCAGGAGAACAGAATCCAAACAGATTTGCAGAGTATCAGGGCAGGCAGTGGATGCCCAAAGTGGGGGAGACTTGTCTATTCCAAGGGAGGGAATAACACTGAATTCTTTTGTTTGAACAGTGCTTTATAGTTAACGAAATGTTACCACACGCGTGCAGAGATGAGCAGGGACTCCACGGCCAAACCGCTGGGTTCAAATGCAGTCCTTACCAATTATAAGCCAAGGGAACTGGGGCAGATCACTTACCTGCTGGCTGTCTTATTTTCCTGGGAATGATGCTTTGACTACCTTCCAATTAGGACTTTTGTTATTTATTTTAGATTGATAGAACGAGAGAGAGAGAGAGAGTGCGTGTGCATGTGTAAGCAGGGAGGGGTGCAGGGGGTGGAGAGAAGGGGCAGAGGGAGAGCAAAAGAATCATCAAGCATACTCCCTGCTTATCAGGACCCCGGTCCCACCACTGGATCTCAGGACCCTGACCCTGAGACCATGACCTGAACTGAAATGAAGAGTCCAGCCCTTAACTGTCTCAGCCACCCAGGTGCCACCCAGGTGCCTCCACTATTAGCACTTTTTTTTTAGAATCTTTTTTTTTTTTTTTTAAGATTTTATTTATTTGACAGGGAGACACAGTGAGAGAGGGAACATAAGCAGGAGGAGTCAGAGAGGGAGAAGCAGGCTTCCTGCCGAGCAGGAAGCCCAATGCGGGTCTCGATCCTGGGACCCTGGGATCATGACCTGAGCTGAAGGCAGACGCTTAACGACTGAGCCACCCAGGTGCTCCAGCACTTTTTTTTTTTTTTAAGAATTTATTGATTTATTTGACAGAGACAGCGAGAGAAGGAACAGAAGCAGGGGGAGTAGGAGGGGGAGAAGCAGGCTTCCCGCTAAGCAGGGAGCCCTATGCGGGGCTCAATCCTAGCTGAAGGCATAAGCTTAACGACTGAGCCACCCAGGCGCCCCACTATTAGGACTTTTGTAAGGATTAAATAAGATAATGCATACAAAGTGTTTCGAGCATGCCTGTTACATAGTAAATGCTACGTGTTCGCTGTTATTTTATTTGTTCTTTATAAATATCTCGCAAAGAAGGTAAAGTAGACATTACATGCCTTGGAAAAAAATAGCTCAATGTGATTAAGAAGCCTGGTGGTGGGTATTGAGAAGGGCACATATTGCATGGAGCACTGGGTGTGGTGCATGAACAATCAATCTTGTAACACTGAAAGAATAAAATAAACATATTTGGGGGAAAAAAAGAAGTTTATCTAAGGTTATACCAGTAATAAGATAGCTGGGTCTCATTATCGGAGGCTAATGATTGCTGCAAACACCTGATGAAAGCATTGCTCTGTTAAAGCTCAACGTGAGTTGGGGGGACATTTTTATTTTTTACTATTTACTACTAGTTTTTATTATTCGGTTTTCCTAGAAGTTACCAAGCCAAGGGTTCTTTTTTTTTTTTTTAAGATTTTTATTTATTTATTTGAGAGAGAGAGACAGAACTTGAGAGGTGAGAAGGTCAGAGGGAGAAGCAGATTCCCATGGAGCTGGGAGCCCGATGTGGGACTCGATCCCAGGACTCCGGGATCATGACCTGAGCCGAAGGCAGTTGCTTAACCAACTGAGCCACCCAGGTGCCCAAGCCAAGGGTTCTTGTTCTTGTCTTAGAACAACTATCAGTCAGCCCTCGCACTGACGGTTAAATGAGATGATGCAGCTTGAGCATCGCCTCCCTTTTTTTCTGAAAATACCAATGACATCCTGCAGATAGCCCGAAAGACACCAGGGTGAGAAATAACCTTGGGGTTTTATTATTATGATTTTTTAAAAAATTAGTTTAAAATTTTTCCTGGGGGCTGTGCCTGAGGAGGGGAAGTAGTCAATGATTGATATACTGGGCCTGTAGCCCGGCCTGCCCAGTCACGGGTAAAGACAATGGGATTTTTGTCAGTCTTTGGGGCCTGTGGGCTGTGAGTGTATGCTAAAGTCAGTTCTCCAATGAATTTCTTAAGAGAGTTTATTAAATGCTTTTCCCACGTTAAATACTGTTCTAGGCTCTGTGGAAACATGAGAGTAAGCCAGATGAGGCCCACCCTGTCATAGAACTTACATTTTGGTGGAGTGACAGATCGCACGCACACACAAAATATATGTAAATATAAATACACACACACACACACACACACACACACTAATTTAAAATAGTACTCTATGCTGTGAAGTCTGGGAAATAATGATATTCTATTGTTAAAATGGTAATAAATAATTATAGTCAACAAGAGAGAGAAAACCGGGGCGCCTGGGTGGCTCAGTGGGTTAAAGCCTCTGCCTTCGGCACAAGTCATGATCTCAGGGTCCTGGGATCGAGCCCCGTGTAGGGCTCTCTGCTCAGCAGGGAGCCTGCTTCCCCCTCTCTCCCTGCCTGCCCCTCTGCCTATTTGTGATCTCTCTCTTCTCTGTCAAAAAAAAAAAAAAAAAGTATGGAATCCAGGCATCTGGGTGGCTCAGTGGGTTAAAGCCTCTGTTTTCAGCTCAGGTCATGATCTCAGGGTCCTGGGATCAACCCCTCATCAGGCTCTCTGCTCAGCGGGGAGCCTGCTTCCCCCTCTCCCTCTGCCTGCCTCTCTGCCTACTTGTGATCCCTTTCTCTATGTCAAACAAATAAATAAATAAAAACTTTAAGAAAAAAAAAAGAGAGAGATAACTGTATAATAAACAAGAGTTCTTTTCTATACTCACTTATGGCAAGTATGTGTCACGGAGCACCTAGTCCCAGCTCCTAGACTGGCTTCAGATAGGCTCTGCTTTGGAAAACAGCGCTATTCATTTCAAGCAAACGGTCTGCATGTATGGCTTTCAGCATGCCTGCCCCTAACATTTGCAGGGCCCAGGACAAGGACACAGATAGAGGCCCACATACCATGTGCCTAAATATTTCAATGTTACAGACCAAGTTAATAAACTTTTAAATCTAGCTTCCCACCTTGACAGATAATAACGTGCTAACAATCTGGATGGCCAGGTTTGGGTTTAGAGCTCTCAGAATCTTGGATTTTTGCTCCAGGAGGAGGCGGCCTAGGGAGAAATAGCTCCTGAGAACCACCCTTTTCCTTGTCCCATCCCCACGAACAGTAAGTGGCTTTGCACAAAAGATGTAGACCTTGGTTGTGAACAGCCGTCCCTCGAACACCACTTGGCGTGGGTCTCGGGCAGTATGTTCCAGAAATCCCAGAGTTCTCAGTACCCAGCAAACAAAGGAACATATAGTACAGATATAAAGACTCAGTTATTTTCAGTCACTTTCAACTCTGCATGATTTGGTTTCCAGTGCTGGAATTTGAATGACGGGAAAACCTACAAAATATTGGTATCATGCTCTCCGTGTACGTTTTTGTCTGGAAGAAAGCGTGTCTTGGGGAACTTCTAGACAATGGCATAGGAAACATGGAATTGAGAACTACATAGACATGTCTTGGCAATAATAAATAATTGATCACATAATTTTCTAGAATTCAAACCAATGTCAAAACCTCAGAGCAAGTAAGAGTAACCAAGTTCAAAATCATAAGCAAAACATTTCCTTTCCTTGGATTTCAGTTCCCCATGTGAAAATTGCAAGTTTTGGATTCTAAGTTCCTTTCTAGCACATTCTTCTACGATTTTATGATGTGATCTTCGAGGGATTTTCTCTTGAATGGAAAGCAGGGATATTTATTAAGGGGAAGGGTCTGCACAATGAGATGTTTACCAAGAGTAATAATTATAGATTATGTTCCAGTTCTTTACAGCTTACATAAAAGGTTTCTGAATGCATTATCTCGTTGAATTTTCATTCCCAGCCTGCAGTGCTGGTATTTTTTTTTTTTCCCCTCCATTTGCCACTGAAGAAAATGATCGGTGAATTACCCACAATCTCTCAGCCTCTGAGTGACAGAGCCCGGTCTCAAATCCATATTACGGCTTTTAATTTTAAGGTGGGTGTGCAGGTTTTTAAACCACTGCATTTGGGGAAAAATGGTCTTGCAGGTGTGGAATCCATTCTTTCTGAAGGTAGAGAGGGATAAAACCCAGCAAGCATAGACATGTCTCTTATGACTCATTAGTCAACTTAAAGAGAACCTTTATTGCAGACAGGAAAGCATTATGGCAGCTGCCCGTGTCCTCACTGCAGCATTGTCTTGCTGCGCCCTAGACGCCTAGGCTCTGGAATAACGCAGGCAGTGGGACACTTTCCCAGCCCATATGTTGTAAAATGCTTAAAAGCTGAGAGCGTGTCTCAGAGTTCCGCCTCTGTTTCCATCTTTTAAGCAGATTGTGTGTGCAGCCTGGCTCGTTGCCCATGGCGTGCTACCTGCTGCAGTGGGAAAGACTGGGTCTAGATGGAGAAAAGAAAAGAAAAGGAGGAAAGAAAGCACAGAGCGCTCTCCCGTGTGCATGCTACGCGAGATTCGTGCCAGGCAGAGAACACCAAATACTCCAGCAAATTAGCATCAGAGGTGAGTGGTGAGAATGGAGGAGGGGGTGGACTGGCATGAGGCACTAACCCCGTGAGGCCTTACCAAGAAAGCAGAGCAAAAAAAAAAAAAAAAAAAAGAAAGAAAGCAGAGCAGACTGCTGTTTCACTGGGAATGAGGCCGACGAAAGACAGAACAGGAGGAGGGATGACTGCCAAGCTAACTAAATGGAAACACACAGTTTAGGGAGAACGTCAGGTTTGGGTCCCTCTACAAATGAAGGCTGGCTGTGACGTATCTGTGTCCCCATCACACAGCTGCTTGGCAGTCAATGCATGTGGATCTTTCAGTCTCTGCTCCTTCCCTTAGTATCTGTATGACCATGGGTCACTTGATTAAACTCTTAGGTCTTAATTTCTTTGACTGGAAAAATGGGGGGGGGGGGAATGATAAAACTTACCACTAGGTTTTTTTTATGATTAATATGTCATACATTAAAGGGGGGCACCTGGGTGGCTCCGTTGGTTGGGCATCTGCCTTCAGTTCAGGTCATGATCCCAGGGTCTTAGGATTGAGTCCCACGTCAGGCTCCCTGCTCAGTGGGGAACCTGCTTCTCCCTCTCCTTCTGCCTCTGCCCCTGCTTATACTCTCTCTCTCTGTGCCAAATAAAGAAATTTAAAACAAAATAAAAGAAAAATGCAGACTGGCTTCCATCAGTGTTTAGAACATAGTAGGTGTTTAACTGCATTACATTAGCTGCATCATCAGAATCACCATCATTGTCTTTCTATCTTTAATGTTTATTCCCACAGCATCTTCAGGGAATACTGAATGCAGTTGTTAAAATTTTTAAAATCAGAAGTGGTGGGGAAGAATTTGCATATGAAAACCACACTCATTTCAAGTGTAAACTTCAGTTAGTTTTGATAAGTCTACACATGCTCGTAGTTACCACGGCAGCCAGCAGAGAGGAGTTCTCGCAGCCTGAAGTGCCTGGCCGGTCCCACCCCCGAGCCTTCCCCCTCCCAGGGCAGGCGGCTTCCTGTCCACTTCCTCTCATAGTGTAGTATGCCACTGTTATCACCTTTTTAAATTTTTTTTTTACTTATTTTGGGTTTAATTGACCCTTTTTTATCCAACTCTTTCATGTGTGCGTTGAGGTAATTGACTATAGTCTTTCTTCTAATACTACCCTTGAAAGCTCATGTTTTCCTTAAAGCACTGCTTTAGTTGCATCTCAAAAATTTGTTTTAATTTTCATCGAGTTCAAAATAACTTATAATTTCCCTTTTTATTTATTCTTCAATCTATGATTTAGTAGTGCATTGTTTATTTCCCAAACATGTGAGGTTTTTTTTAAGTTTTTTTTTTTTTAATTCCAGTTAATATACAGTCAGTGTGATATCACTTTCAGGTGTAGAATACAGTGACTCAGAACTTCCATACAACAGCTGATGCTTCAGGACCTGTGCAGTCCTTAATCCTCGTCACCTGTTTCTCCTGCCCACCTCCCACCTCCCCTCTGGTAACCATCAGTTTGTTCTCTGTAGCTTAAGAGTTGGCTTCTCAGTTTGTCTCTTTTTTTTTCCCCCTTTGTTCATTTGTTTCGTTTCTTGAATTCCACATATGAGTGAAACTGTGTGACATTTGTCCTTCTCTGATTGACTTCTTTCACTCAGCATAATACCCTCCAGCTCCACGCATGTTGTTGCAAATGGCAAGATTCTGTTCTTTTTATGGCTGAGTAATATCCCATTCTACATATATATATATATATAACCCCATTATATATACATACACATGTATATACATATATGTATATGCATATAGATGGATCTACATGCATGTATGCACACACACACATACACACACACATACATACATACATACACACCGCCTCTTCTTTATCCATTCATCAGTTGATGGACATTTGGGCTGTTTTCATAATTTGATTGATAATGCTGCTATAAACAATGGGGGACGTGTATCTCCTCAGGCAAGGGGAACAAAAGCAAAAATAAACTATTGGGATTTGGGACTTCATCAAAATAAAAAGGTTTTGCACAGTGCAGGAAACAGTCAACAAAGCTAAAAGGTTGGGACCCCTGGGTGGCTCAGTGGCTCAGTTGGTTAAGCGTCTGCCTTCCACTCAGGTCATGATCCCAGAGTCCTGGGATGGAGCTCCGTGTCAGGCTCCCTGCTCACTGGGGAGTCTGCTTCTCCCTCTCCTTCTGCGGCTCCCCCTGCTTTTACTCACGTGCTCTCTCTCTCTCTCTCTGGCAAATAAAGAAATCATTAAAACAAAACAAAACTAAAAGGCAACCTACATAATTGAAGAAGATATTTGCAAATGACAAATCTGATAAAGGGTTAGTATACAAAATATATAAAGAATTTATAAGATGCAACACCCCAAAATGAATAATCCAATTAAAAATGGGAATTTTCAAGATATCTTATAACAGTAGTTTCTATTTTAATTCTTTGCCACCCTGTCCTCTTTGACCTGTAGTATCAGTCTTTTCAACTGAGTGAGAATGCTGTGTTCTCTTTGAGTATTCTTCCTTTTACTGCATTCTAGAAAGTACATCCAACTAAGAACTGGGAACAGTTGTAGGGCTCAGATACTTTGTTTCCCTCCTAGGGATCACACCCTCTACTGCTAATTGGAATAAGCTACTTATTGCTTGTCAAATGGAAAGAATTGTCTGAGAGGTCAAAGGAGCTTTAAAATCTTTGGCACAATGTATATGACCCAGTCCAATGCTTACCACATAGAACACACTCCACAAATGCTCGATGTATTGAATATGAATAAGAAAATATCATTTTTTATGATATAAATGATATCCAGCTCCCTTACCTTCGAAGTCTAGAAAACCCAGTTGTCCAAGTTCATCAGAGAGTAGTAGGGTCAGAACTACAGACCACGTGTCTTGATCTCTGTACTTTAAGGGGCACACTAATAATGAAAAGCTCTTCTCTCTCTAGACTATTAGGAGGGGATTTAGGCCCTCCAGCAGCTACACTAATAAAGTTAAAGAAATGGGTGATCTGGAAAAGGCTTAGTTATGAAGCTTCTAAAAGGGGATCCCCTCCTAATCGAATGTCAGTGGTTATGCAGAGGAGAATGAATAAGCTGCCCGTTCCCAGAGAATGCAGCCTAGTTACTTGGCCTTTTGAGCCTCTGCTTGGGCCCACGGTGTTGAGGAATAGGATGGAGGTCTTAGAATAAAGCCTTCCAGGATCCACGTCTCATTTACTAACTATTCAACCAGGACAAATAGCTCATTTTCTCCAAGGTCTGGTTGCCTTCCCCATGATAAGGAACATACTTATCTCTCAAGATTTTAATATAAATACAGCACTTAAGAAAATTCCTTATAAATGGTAATGACCCCACTAACTGGGGTCAAAAGATAGGCCCAGGATGATGTTTAGATAGGTAAACATCTATATATAATGTTAAAATTTAGGAGTCAGACCCATGTGGATTTGAAGCTCGATTCTGCTGCTCGCAATATTGTACCATGGGGAGTTGCTTTACCTCTGCATAGAAGTCAGAATTGACTGGGTTAGGCCCTGTGGTGCGTCCAGAGACCCGTTTTCCAGATCCCTTTTCCGGACTGAAGAGCTTGGTTTTCCAGCTGTTGGGAGTATTCACGGTGGCTGGCTCTCAGCTCAGTCCTCTCTGGGGTTTGCCCTTGGCTGAAAGCTCACCAACATCATAGATGTATACCCCTCCTCCTGGGGGCAGCTTTCATTCAGTGACTAAGTGGTTTGGAGGCAGAAAGGCCCTCCCCCGTCTCCCATCGGGGACAACTGTAAGTGGCCCTCCGGACTTCAGAGCTTCGGGTGGACTCAGCCGCGCTCTCGGGGTGAGTGTGCCATACCCCGCCTTCTCTCCCTGCCCAGGTCCCAGTCTTTCCCTTGCCCCACAGGTGTCCTTGGAGAGCGTTCCCCAACAAATGTTCTACGTGCCAGTCTCAAACTTGCTTTCCAGGAAAGAGACTCCCAAATGCAATTCACCCCCAAATCTGAGCGGCTGCACAAAAGTCTTTATCTACATAGCTCCCCGGAGGGCTTTTCTCCACACGGTCACTCAGGGATTCAGGCTGCTCAGGTTCTGCCTTTGCCCCGCGGCGTCCGGAGCAAGCCGACTCTAGTTGTAATCCCTGCACAGCTGGAAGAGCAGGCACCAGCTCTTCTGTGCACTGAAGGGACCCACGACTTTTCTGCACAGACCCCGGGCAGACTGAGAACGAACGCGGTCCACCCAGATGAGGTGGACCAACGCACGCATGCGCGTCGGTGGTCAGACTGAGAGAAGACCATACCAGGGGGACAGATGTCATAAAATGGCAGGAGCAGAGGGTTAGGGAACTGTTTTCCTTTTCCTTTTTAAAATATTTATTTTTGCCATATTCAGCTATTTTTCTAACATTTCCGTGAATTCTGCCATATTTTCATGGCCACCTAAGTAATTAGTTATTATTTAAAGAAATATCTTTACATTTATAAAAAAGGACTGTGAAGAGAAGACCAGAATTATTCTGTGAAGGTAGGACTAAAAAAAAAAAGATACATAACATCAAAAAGGTCAGTATGTTCTAACTAGACAATCTTTCCTGCTAGAAGACTCTGAGCTTGAAGTGTATACCCTGTTAACAATGTTGCTTAGCAAATAACAGAGAGGTAAGGATAGCATGAACACTCTCCTGATGCTTTCTTCTTAGCAACCAGGAGAACTGAGAGGCCAGTCATGTTCTCACTGTGTTAGTAAAAGTGTTTCCATGTGGTCGTGGCATTCTTGTACTCCCCTAATATCAGCATCCACAAATTTTGAGAAACACAAAACCAGGGATCTGAACCGGTTTCCACATATTGCGTCTTTTTTTTTCAAGTATAGAGTTCTCTTTTTTCCAGTTTTATTGGGGAGTCATTGAAATGTAACATCGTGTTAAGTTTAAGATATACAGTGTGATGATCTGATATATTTATATATTGCAAAATGATTAGTGCAATAAAGTTAGTTTTAACACATCAGTTGCCTCACACAGTTACTTTTGTTTTTGTGTGTATGTGGTGAGAACATTTAAGACTCTCAGAGCAACTTTCAAATATATAATTAAGTATCGTTAGCGACAGCCACCATGCTATGCATTAGATCCCCGGAACTTATTCATCTTATATTTTAAAGTTTGTACCCTCTGGCCAACATCCCCTATTTCCCCCCTGCCCACCCTGGGCAACCACCCTCTGGTTTTACTCTCTGTTTCTAGGAGTTTGGCTTTTTTAGATTCCACATGTAAGTGAGATCATGCAGTATTTGTCTTTTTCCTCTGACTTACATCACTTACCATTATGCCCTCCAGGTTCATCCATGTGCTGCAAAGGGCAGGAGTTCCTTCTTTCTCATGACTGCATGATTTCCAGTGTGTGTGTGTGTGTGTGTGTGTGTGTGTGTGTGTGTGTACCACATATCCATTCATTTATTGGTAGATACTTGGGTTGTTTCCATGTTTTCGCTATTATGAACAATACCGCAATGAACATGGGAGTGCACCTAGCAATCCTGCTTCTGGGTATACATCTGGAGGAAATGAAATCACTGTCTTGAAGAGGTAGCTGCACCTCCATGCTCAAAGCACCATTATTCACATCTATTACAGTTTGGACTTCACCAGGAAAGTGGTGCTTTATAGGGGTGAGCAGACAGAAGTAATAGATTCTGATGAACTTGGATCCGAGGTCACAGAATCTTGTTAACATCATCAGAACCTATTTGGCCCAGAGCAAACTCCCAAAGCTTGCTTGAAACTGCACAGAATGTATCCTGCTCTCTGAGCACTTCATGTTTGCATCTTTTTCCTGTGCTGGGTCTGCCCTCATTTTGCCCCACATCTTTATTACATCCTTGGTAATTTCTCCCTTCCCCCATTCCAAGTCAGCATCTCAGTTTGCCCTGTCGTGCTTTGCATTTGGCTTAGGAGTCTGGGTCCTACCCTCTGCTTGGGGCTAACGCTGATTCAGCATCCCCTTCAAATATGTATACAAGAATATGTCCGGAAACTCTCAGGAGATCAAAAACTTCCTGAAGTCAGTTTATGCAGCTTTGTGCAGTTTTGAGAGCTAATACATGTGTGTATACAAAAGAAGCTGTATCGAGCAGGGAGGAATAAAAAAAATCCCTTCGT
Organism: Nasua narica; assembly: GCA_028533885.1. NCBI lineage: Eukaryota > Metazoa > Chordata > Mammalia > Carnivora > Procyonidae > Nasua > Nasua narica. The sequence continues at coordinate 158,669,665 of CM052798.1, read as the reverse complement.
GGAGAAATCTAATAAAAATTAAGTGATGTTACCTTACCCTTCCAAACAGTTAAGGAACTTGACTTTCAGAAAGACGATACTTTTTGGACATGAACTTAAGTACGCTTTCCTTCTAGCTAATACTGCCCTGTTTTGAACTATTCTGTTCAAAACTTGGCATGAATACAGCTACTGAGGTAAGTAAGGGTGAGGTGCGACAGATCACCACTGGCTTGTGATCCATTATCAAAACCAATGGCTTGTTAAAATCCCAGGGCAATGCATTCTATTGGGAACCAGTTCAAGGGAAAGGATTTTCATGATTAATATAGGAGGAGGATGATATGATAAAAGGCAAGGAACAGAAAGGAAAGGAGAGGAGGGGAAGGAAGATGCGAGGAAATGGAAATTGAAGATGCAGATGCTCTAGTCAGGTGGTCTCGGGGCATTTTGGGGCACCGAGTGTTTAGGGACCACATCTGCACAGTTCATTGACTTTTCTTCAATGGTTAGACCAGTGCCTTGCACAAAACAGATGATACATGTTTTTGTTGTTGTTGTTGAATGAACCAATGAATATACGTGTATGTGAATTGTTTGTTACGAAAATAAGATTATATTGTACCCAGAATATTGTAAACTAATCCATTTCACTTAATAACATATTGGGTACATTTTGCCATATCAATATCTGAACATTTATCTAGTTTTTTAGGCACTCCAGAATAGTCTATGTTTTGCCTCCAGGGACATGTAATACTTTATTAAGGCAATCCTTCATTGATATATATTAGAGTTGTTTCCATTTTTCATGATTACAAAGAATATTGCACTAAACATTTTTGAAAGTACCTTAGCTATTTTCTGATTATTTGCTTGGGATAAATTCCTAGAAGTTAGAATTAGAGGATATAAATCATATATTCTTATGGCATTTAAATTATGTTTTCAAATAGCCTTTCAGAAAGATTAGACCGATTTACTTTTCCACCAGATGTCTCTGAAAATACCCGCTCTCAACAGTTTTGATTAAAAAAATAGGTATTGTTCATCTTTTAAAATATGCATTTCTATGATTACTGTTAACAAAGAAGTTTCTCTTTAATCTGTTATACTTTGTTCTCTCCTTTTTTCTTGCTATTTGCATTTCTTTCTTTTGTGGCTCCTTTTGTAGCCTTTGACCTTCCTTCCTAAATCTACTTCTGCTTCTTTCATTACTGATTTTTTTTAAAGATTTTATTTATTTATTTGTCAGAGAGATAGAGAGAGAGCACAAATAAGCAGAGTGGCAGGCAGAGGGAGAGAGAGAAGCGGGCTCTCCGCTGAGTAGAGAGCCCAATGAGGGGCTTGATCCCGGGACCCTGGAATCATGACCTGAGCCGAAAGCAGCTGCTTAACCAACTGAGCCACCCAGGCGAGCCTTTCCTTACTGATTTTTAAGAGCTTTTTATACATGGAGAACACTAATCCTTATTTTATCATATGTATAAGAAATATTTTCTCTTTTTTCTGTCACTTGCTTTTTAGTTCTGTTCATAGCAGTGATCGTGGCAGGAGGTGATGCTGGTGCCGCCGATTTTGGAGTTGCTGTTGATGGGGGTGTCGATTTTAGCCGCGATGATGGCGGTGTGTTATCTCACCCTACTGAAGTTGAAGTTCTACCCCTAGCATATCCTGCTTTAGTTTCTGCCTTTGGGGCCATTCGAAAACTTTTTTTTTTTTTTTTTAAAGACCGTTGCTATGTTTAAAATTATATTTAAAAAAAAAACCATAATTGGGGCGCTTGGATGGCTCAGTTAGTTGAGCCTCTGACTCTTGATTTCAGCTCAGGTCATGATCTCGGGGTCATGAGATCAGCCCCACATTGGGAACACATGTTTTGTTTTAAGGTTTTTATGATCATTGACACACGTACACTCACATGTGTTTTAATATTAATCTGGAACACATTTTATTGTACTAGAAAGTGTGTAGTCGTGTCAAGGGGTGGAGCTCCTCACGCACGGTCTCATGCCATCTCTGAATTTATGGCTCCCAGTTAGGGAGGCGTGTGCTGCAGGGGCCTGCTCGACCCAACAGAGCGGGCAGTGCATCTTACAAGCGGTGTGTTGTCGAGGGGTTAGTGGGTTTTTAGAGGTCCAGGTATCCTGACATCTGCATACGGAAGGTAATTTGGGGAAGACTGCTGTTGACTGACACCCTGATGAGTGTTTCTTAAAGGGGGTTAGTTCCTGCTAAGCTGGCTTCCCAAAGCCAGGGGATGTCACTGATTGATTGGTCTGACGAAGTAGGTCCATGGAGAGGACTTGTTGATCAATTCAACAGGTTTAAAAGCAGTTTGGATGGTTACCTGTTACCATGGCTACAGACAAGTCAGTCCTTTCCCACGATTGTGGGGACTTTTACCATTTTCACTGAGGACCTAATTTTTTTTCCTAAGTGGTGAAAAAGGGCAAGAGATTATGTCTGAATGTGTTTTATCTCCTTTTACAATGTGAGTTCCTGGAAGTTAGGAACCTTATTTCCTCGGCTCTTTACTCCCAACCCTGGAACTCTTGAGTTTAATGAGTAGAGCTCTGAGAACCAGGGTCTCAAGCACCTGCTGAGGCTATGACCATATACAACCATTTCAAACCAATCCAAATGGGCTATTTATTTACTTATTTACTTATTGGACGAGGGAGGGGCAGAGAGAGAGAGAGAGAGAGAGAGAGACAACCTTAAGCAGGCTCCTCACCGAAAATGGAGCCGTATCCAGGGCTTGATCTCACGACCCTAAGATCATGACCTGAGCTGAAATCAAGAGTTGGACGCTTCACTGACTGAGCCACCCAGGCACCTCTATACAGCCTTTTAAATGGTTATGATTCATATGATTCTGATGTATTTTGATTTTGATTTTTGGCACTGGGAAGATCAAAAATCTTCGGCACCCATTGCTTCACATTGCCAGTAACGTTCATATTTGTACTTGAGAAGGAATGCATAATTGGCACCAATCAGAAACATTAATACTAATGCTGTCCATTAGCCTAATAGCCAATATTACTTAGTAGTTGCCATGGCTTTCAGTGAAGTCCTTTACATGGGCTACTTCACAAGAGCATCACGATAATCATTGAGAGACTTCTTATACCTGCCGTTTACAGATGAGAACTTGAGGTTCAGAGAAGCAGTTGGTGAGTTACAGGAGACTGGTATGAGGGAGGGTTGGAACTGGTATTTCCTCAGTAAACATTTCATAACATGAAGTTTTCAAGATACCTAGACTTGACGTTCAACCTGTATTATCTCCTAATGACTTTCTATAAATGAGAAGGATTCAAATTTAGAGAATTCCAGGGAACTAACATTGACTGGCACTATTATGCCAGGCATCAATGCATCCAAAACATAATTTAATCTTCCCAGTAGCCCTGCCTGGTGGCTATTATTACCAACCACGTTTTAGAGAACCTGAGGCCCAGGGAAATCAAATAAATGACCAAAGATCCACAGTTGGTAAGTGGCTGATCCAGAATTTTAAAACACGATGATGCTGTTTAGTTCCAGTGACCCAATTATGTTGTTCTGTGTTTAAAGCAAAGTGACCAGGTGGCAAACTCTGACATTCCACATACTCGTTTAACGACAAGCTGTCTTGGTTAATAGATCCTAAGAAAGGGGTCCAAAAACCTTATTCTCTTTCTTTTCAGACATTTAACCTATAATCTGAATTTGGCCAAGTCAAGCAAGTTTTGTGACTAATCTGAAATTTACTTCTGGGCAACCTGATCCCTCACAGTGTTGCTTTGATGCCTATAAAATCAAGAACACCAAGGAAAGATGCCATAAAGAAGGTAATGGCTCTTCCAATTCAATGTTATATTATTTTCTGACTCTCTCATGATCGTGGGGGTAATTAATCACTGGAGGTTAAAGGAGAAAGAGTCTGCAGTGAGCTTGCACAAGCAGCCTGAGCTAGGGAGGACAGGAACAGTGCCATTAACAGAGTCTTCCCATGAGAAGAAGCAGAAAACCTTGTGGCTCTGGGAGTTTCCCACATTCCCATTTCAGTCTTCTAAGTAATTGCTGATGGACTCTTAATGACCATAGAGTTTATTTCAATAAATGCCATACTTTGTCAGTTGGCATATTGCAATCAAGAAAATGACACTAGGGGCACCTGGGTGGCTCAGTGGGTTAAAGCCTCTGCCTTTGGCTCAGGTCATGATCTCAGGGTCCTGGGATCGAGCCCCGCATCGGGCTCTCTGCTCAGCAGGGAGCCTGCTTCTCCTTCTCTCTCTGCCTGCCTCTCTACCTGCTTGTGATCTCTCTCTGTCAAATAAATAAATAAAAGTCTTAAAAAGAAAAAGAAAATGACACTAAAAAGTAGCCTAATAATATCATGGTGGTCACAAATTTCAGTTAAGTTTTTACTATGGAACACCTATATTTGTGGGATTTCATTCACTCTTTGGCAAAATTAAATAAGCCTAATTCTCATGAGGTCTTTTAGAAGGAAGGTAATAGTAAGTTTAGGAAGACAAATAAGTGAAAACATCATTAGGGGTAAGTATAAGCTCTCTATCTCAAAGTGATTATAGAATGGTTTTTGTTTTCCACTGAGACTCTAACACCCAGAATGAGCAAACTCAAGAAATATTTGTTGAATGAAAGAAGGAATGAGGGTTCAATGTCCTTCCGTGCTTTCATGGTATCTTAATATTCATGATTTTTTGCAGTTCTGTGAGGAGGTAAAGGGAGAGCATTATTATCCCATTGGGACAAGAGAGAGGCTGCATCTCTGGTTGGTTCAGACATATGGCCAAGGTTAATTAAGTGCCATGTTGGTTTTGTAGCTGAGGCAGCCCCAGACCTCTGGCCTTCTGCCATGTTGCATTGCCTTTTCCACTGTGTTTACTGTGTGGGTTTTCAAAAGCCCATGCAAAGCCAAGTATTTCCTTGCAAAAGTTGATTCTTTTCCTTCCAAAAGTTGATTCTTTTCTCTATTTCAGTCCTCAGAATGACACAATCTTTCATATCTGACTGCCAGGCTGTTCTTAGCAATACTTGCCCATGTTCCATGACAGCAGCTTGCTGGGTGAGAAGTCTGCCTGTGTGATTCGATGTAAGAAGGCTCCGAAAAGATGCCACTTTCCTGGGAAGTCTTCCCAAATTTGCCTTCCATTATTACAGAACGTTTTGCCTTCACATTTTATCTGGATGATAAAAGCAGCCCCTGCAAGAGGAGTTAGATCTCAGCTTTTGTCACCTACCAACAAGGCTGGAGATGCTTTTCCACCCATGCCAGGGGCCAGACCATTGAAGACTTGCAGACAATCATAGTTTGATAAGTTAAAGAGATAGAGCAGACTGTAGGCATCATCTCTGATTCCCCCATTTTATAGATGTAGAAATTGAAGGTCTGAAAGAGAATATGACAAGCCTAAGGTGGCAGAGGTTATTAGAACTTGGGTAATGACTGTACCCTTCATGTCTTGTCCCCCAGGCCTGATTATCCCTAATTCCATGCTAGCATCGTAGTCCAGGCTGCACTCGATATTTGCCAGGCACCGTCCTAAGTTGGTTTACATACATTAAGTCATTTAAATCCTCATACGAACACAGTGAGGGGGGCACGATTATTTTATACATGAGACTCAAAGATACTAAGTGAGCTTCAGAAATCTAAAGAGCTGCCAAATATCAGAGCTGGGATGTGACCCTTGGGCAGCCTGGTTCCACAGGCCAAGCTCTCAACCATTACCGTATGCTACCTTTGGGGAGAAGCTCGGCTTCTCCATGTGGGGGTGCGGAAGACACAGAAGGACAAGAGCAGCAAAAAGGAAGGGCATGTCCAAGATACAGTCTAGGCTGATTCACGATTTCGTCAAGAGGCTCTCTTCTGTCATACATCGTAGTGACCCAGCAACTGATTCTCAACATACCAGTGCTCGAGCCTTAGAGACGGAACGAAGCTCACAATCTGACAACAGGACTAAACCCAAGGCAAATGCATGCCACAGTTGCTGAAAGGAAGACTTAGGGGGAGTTAGTGGGGTTGGAGTGTGCAGATTACAAGAGGTGATGATTCCAGTCATTTTTTTTAAAGATTATTTATTTATTTATTTGAGAGAGAGACAGAGAGCATAAGCAGGGGGAGGAGCAGAGGGAGAAGGAGAATCAGACTCCCCACTGAGCAGAGAGCCCAACATGGGGCTTGATCCCGAGACTCCAGGAAGCATAAGTGAGATGGGGACAGGATCTGAGATTTGTCCAGCCAGGAATGGAGGAGGAACTGCACATGCTTAACACGGGAAAAGAAGACTTAGGAGATGTGTCAGGCTCATTCCATGACCTGGAACAGCAATGCAGTCAAAGAATAAATGCTTCCTGCCTGACTCCAACAGGACCAAGACGGCATATCACACTGATAATTGGAAACTGTCACACAAAATGAAATGGGAAGAATCACAAAACGGTGAAGTAGCCAAGTTCCATGTCGGTATATTCATTAGAAGTTAGATAAAAATCTCCCAGGAATTATTTCAGGAAAAGGAAGGCTGAGATGTGGGAGATAAGAAAGTAAGTCTGGCTAACATGATCATCTAGTTTTCCTGAAACTTTCAGAATCTGGGAAATCTTTTGCCAGTGCGACATCTTCAAAGTTGTCTCCCAGTTATCGATTGTGTATTACTGTAAACAAAGAATGCCTAGTTAGCAGGAGCTTTGCTTTCCAGCGTGGAAAGCATGGTGTCTAGCTTCATCTGATTCAGTTAATTAACCACTACTTACTCCTAGACAGAAGGCACCTTCTGCAGATGATCAGGTTTCCCTTTAGTGGGTGGCAGGAAAAAAAAGTAGTATAAAGCAAAATACATGTGGCGGCAACTAATGGAATTATTTCTTTTTCTCTTGCTCTGATGTCTTGGGAGTGGAAGCGTCTCTTGTCTGTTTTGGTGAATAGAAGCAGACATGGGTTATTATTATGGTCTCTGCCTCGTAATTTCTGTGTCACCAAGATGTGCTCTGTTTATTACTGCACTTAGAAAGCTTTGGAATATTAGCCACATAAAGTCTCTCTCCATGGATTCTATTACCACACTCTTCAGTTGTTCCAGGAAACTGAAACTATAGAATCACATTTCTGGGGAGAAATAGCTCTCAGCCTTGTTCCTTCCTGGTGGTGCAGTCCACTGGGAAAGTTTCGTTACAGATCACTAAAACAGGAGTGACTCCTGGAGATCCTCTGGTTTATCTCCCTGTCCTTGCCTGGCATATTTGAGGAATTGAGATCCAGGAAGTGGAGGGGGCTAGTTCAAAATCATAGGAGACAATATAGGTTCGGATTTCTAATTTCACATATTCCTAGTTCTGTGGATTTACTCTCCACAGATCCAAGCAACCTTGTTTGGAAGTTCTAAACCCACATGAGGGGGGTGAAGGACGTAGGTTGTGGCCAGTTCACCTCATGGGCCAATCCTGTGAAACATGCATGCCCTGGTGACCACAAGGTGACAATAGTGAAGGTACCTGAAAGATTTAAAAATGAAAGTCGGGGTAAAAATGGTTCTAATTCTATCAGAGCTGCTTGAGGATGCTGTGGCTTCGAAACTTCTTTCCCTTAGTAGGAGAGATAAACAGAAGATCTTTCCAAAATGATTACATTGGGTTTCAGTTTTTTCATCTGTAAAAATGGGACTGGCTTCACAGGAGTCTTGTTAGGAGAAAATGAGGTTGGATACATAGAGCTCCTAGCACTGCTTTGGGGCAAGGGGTCCCTTGGTACGCTCCTTTCTCTGTTTTAAAATGGAGAATGCTTTCTCAGGGACTGCGGTCTCTGCACAGTGGTGAGTGTGGGGTTAGGGGCGAGCCTATTTGGGGGATGGGGGCCAGCCCTTGACTCTAATGTGTTCCTTAACATTTTTTTTTTTTTAAAGTGCCGGATGGAGAGGGATCAAATGAAATCATTTACTCCCTTACCCTGGCTGTCCACAGCACTGACATTAAAATCAGAATCCTTACCAGGGCCCAGAGGCCTTATGTATCCAAAGCCCTGGTTACTTCTCTCCTTATGTTTATCTTTCTCTCCTGTTCTTAATGCATGGAGTGAGAATAAAAACAGCGTTCAACAAGTATTTGCTAAATAGTCATCATCATCACTACAATCCCTGTGTAGACTTAATTAGTAGTAGTGGAATCTTAAAGTTAAGATTTTTCAGATTATTTGTATACCTGCTAAATTATTCCATAGTTAAAAAAAAATGGTAGTATCCATTGCTGGCAGAGCTGAGTGAAATTAGTACACTAACGTAGTATTGGTTGGTATGTAGCTGGTAATTGTTTTGTGACTACGATTAGCAATATGTATCAAGAACCACAATGAAGATAATATCCTTTGATCCAATAATGTCACTCATGGGAATTTATCCTCAAGAAAGAAACTAACTCAAACAAAAGGCCATATTAATAGAGATATTCTTTGCAGATTTATGTACAATAATGAAAACATTGAAACAAACAAAGTGATCTATCTAAATTATGGTTTCTTCATTGAATGGAATTTTATGAATAATTAAATATAATAATTGTAAAGATAATGGTAAACAAAATAATGTCTAAAAGGAATGTCAAATAGCATCTACACTTTGGTAATAATTATATAAATGTGAGTTTATCTGGACAAGAACAGTGGAGACATAGGGAAAATAAAACTTGTTGCTTTAGGTTATGGAATTATGCTAGTTTAAAGTCAAGTATAGGCTCATTATTTTTATTGGAAGTAAATATTCTTTAAAGAGAAATGAATAATATATTAATAAATAAGAAAATGTTATTAGAAGTAAGATTAAAAAAAGAAATAAGATTTAAGCACCTTTTTTAGTTTTATGATTTCTATTTGGAAAAAAAACCCTTGCTTCTTCCAGCTGGAATGTGAAAGTGAGGAGACAGTTCTTCACATGGGAGATGAAATGGTACTTTTTTTGTTCCCTCTGTGCCTTTCTCTGTCTTTTCCTTTTAATCAAAACTGTCCTCTCCCAAAACTTCACTTATAATTGCTCATCCTTCATTGTTTTCTTCAAATGCCTATCCTTCAAGAAGCCTTCTGAAGCCCTCCTCAGTTACTCTTCCATTGATTTATTCACTGAAGAAAAAAATAAAAAACTCTTGCACACTCATTCATCCTTCCAATCAGCCAAGGCACGAGGCTTCCTTAATCTCTCGTGGTCCTTTGGGGTTTAAGATATTCACTGGAAACTTCTAGTCTATCTTTCAAAGACACTGGCAAGAAGGAAAAATGACAGCAATCTGTTGTTTCTTTATCTTCCTTTTTTTTGTAATGATAATTTGTTCTGGCCATAATTCTTTGTGGAGCATTTGTCTAATTTCAACTGTATTTTTCATAATCCCATGAGCTGACGGCTGAGTGGGTTGCCTTTATTGCACTGGATCCGAGCTTTAGCATTTTTCCAATATCTGGTGAAAATATCCATTCACATAAACAGAGACGCCATAATAGCTGCATGTGGAAGTTCTGAGGTAATGTCTCTTTTCTCAAGAAAGTTTCAATTTGGAATTTTCCGGAGTGACCCATGGAGCAGTCTGAGATTCTCCACTCCCATTGGGCCAGATGAACTTCGTGAGAGCAGACAGGGGCGATATTGAATGGCTGCCATATTCCAATCAGTGCAAGACTTCTAGCCTCCGTTTCACAAAAGGATTCCTAATCACAGATGGGATAGGAAAATAATAGACGTCCTCTAGGATAAGTGGGTGGGAAGAAAAAAGTGGAATAACCTTTCTTGAGCATCTACAGTGTGCCAGATTTATGCACATGGTTTTTAATATCACATTTCATTCTCAGGAAAACTAGGTGATCTCTCAGTGCGATATTAACCCACTTTATAGGAGAGAAAACAAGATGAAAAATGTAAAAAGAAAAAGAAACGTGGAGAAGAAGCTTAACACGATCACCCAGCAGGTTAAGTAACGGAGCCCCTCACTCTGCTTAGAAGGGAGTTGATAATGGGGTTGTTTTATGCAAGTCTATGTTTTTTGGCATCAAATGTAGGTAGGGTGAATGGGTAGAAAATGAGAGGTTTTACTGAAAAACAGTCTCATTCATGCAAATCTTTTCATCCTATCCTTTTTACATCCTTCCTATATAGATATTATAAATCTCTTTAGCTGAACTCTTGGTTGTCTGAATACGAGGCAGGCTAGACATATTAGAGAATTAATGTTAGGAGAGCCCCAACCAGTGGCTGATGGGAGAAGGGGAATAAATACCCTCAGCTCCTTCACCCAGAACGAGAGACTCAGGTGTGAATTCTGTGCCGACTCCTAGAGTTCCCCAGGGAGCTAAGCTCTAGGTCTCCACAGTCATAACTGGCTTACTAGCACACCCTTTAAAAACTGCCTTCTTTCTTTAATCACTCCACCACTTCCCTACAAGTATTCGCTGGTATCACCTCTTAAATAAACTTCTAGCTCTCAAATCCTTGTCTCAGGGCCAGCTTCCGGGTGAACCCAGTCTCATAATTCTATATGATAGCAAGTACAAGTCTGGTCCAGAAGGCGAAAATGGACTCCGAATGATGGAGCCGAATAAGGCTACCTATCACTTCTGAACGAATGACTCCTAATTTATATATTGAGAAGTAAAATATATATGTTCCAATACCACAACTTAAGGTAGACCAGGGTTTGGCAAATAATGGCCCAGGGACCAAATCTGGCCTATTTTATTTTTATGGCTTATACCCTGAAAGCTAAAAATGGTTGTTATATAGAACTCTAAGTTACATAAGCTGTCATTTAAGTTATATAAGTTGTTATATAAGTCTCCCGAATATTGCTTCTTGGTCTGTAAAACCTAAGATATATATTATCAGGCCCTTTACAGAAAGTTCACCAACTCCTGAACTTCCAACTACTTGGAAATCCCACTGGTTCCTTGAACACCACATTTGTACTATCCATTATCGGTTATGGGGTCTCGCCCAGCTAGAGTCCTTGAGACCAGGGAGTGTGAACCTACAGGATATAAGCTCCCCACGGTGTGTCCTGTCTTGAAAACAGGGCTGTGTCCAGTAAGTGTCCTCTCTTTGGAATTTAACCCAGGCAACAAAGAAGGGATAAGAGGGGAGCAACTCAAGTTTTGAAAGTGCTGTACAGGGGAAGCTGTGAAGTAGAATCAGGTTGGAGACGTATTGGGGTGGGGGCCAGGGTATGGGTACAGAGTCCGAATTAAGAGAGGGCCGGCTAAATAAACGTTACCAGGAAGCTGACATCTTGAAATGGTGAGTTGAGTTTAAAACTTGACACAGAGGTGCAGAGAATAGACATAAAAAGATGGCAACCAAGGACCGAGGTAAAGCAGCAAGACGTGTTCCACAGCATACTGTGAATGCCTGAGGTCAGCCAGCTCTCCTTTTTCATTCTCACCCCAGGACTAAATGCTCTTCAAATGTATCCAGTAAAGCTTGATTCACATCTGTTAATTAAGTCAATGTATTTGCTTTTTTACCCTCATGCTCTAACACAACCTCTTTCGACTGGCTTCTGTTGCTTATGTCTCTTTATGGCTTTGCAACTTGACTCCATGGTTATGTCAGAAGATCCAAGGCCAAAAGCAATGCTGGAAGCACCTTTATAGGCTTCTTCTCCCAAATTCTAATGTAGTCGTTAAATGTTGAGTATTTGTTTATTGATGCATCAATACATTTATATATATAAAATATACATAGAATACATAATATAGATATATAAAATACTTAAAATATATATTTATTTGTCTTGCAAGAGGACCCTTGGACAACACGCTTTTGAACCTCACTGGCCCACAGTGAATATACGCGGATTATTCTTGCTAAATACAGTACCATATCGTAAATATATTTTCCTTATGATTTGCTTAATAACATCTTCTTTTCTCTAGTTTATTATAAGAATACAGTATATAATACATATAACAGACAGAACATATGTTAATGTACCGTGCCTGTCATCAGCAGGGATTCCAATAGGCTATTAGTAAAGTTTAGGGAAAGTCGAAGTTATACACGGATTTTTGGAGATGTGGATTGAAGGGTGTCCCTGACCCCACGTTGTTCGGGAGTTAACTGTATATTCATGTCAGAACAGTGTTTTCAGGAGAATATAGGACCCTTCACTCATACACATCTAATGCTCTACCTCTACCAGCTCTTCCCTAAAGATGTTATCTGTGTACAATATTTGGTGACTTTACTCATCTTTTCTCATCTCCCTGGTAAATTATTTTTGCCTTTTAAATTCCATAAATTATCTCTAGGACATCACCTTAGACAATTATATTCACTTCAGTTCTCAGCACTAGTATGACAAAAATATCTCTAAAAATATTCTATCATTCTGTGAAATAATAGGTCATTTGCGAGGCAGAAGTAAAATGCTTTGTTCTTGGGAATCAATACATACAACAATGATTTTTTTTTTATGACAGGTACTTTTATTACTCAATATGTACCTTCTAAAAGTGATTTACCTTTAGACAACACCATTATCCAATATTTTAGTATTATGGTGCGACAGTATTCTTGGAGCAAAGTGGTGTCATAGAATATTTGTGAGATGCTCTTAGAAGGCAGAGTCAATCTACAAGAAAACTCACATTTATATTTTTGTGATATTTTGGCTGTAGCTCAGGGGTATGGAGACTTTTCTAGAAGCCTTCTCTTATGTGAGTTCCTGCAGGACTGGGTTTGCATGTGCCAAAGAATGTCACTGCTCCCTTATGCTCAATCTCATTGCTTCCAACTTATTTAGTCAGATGGTTCTTGGGCACATCCAGTAAAAAGCCAACCACAAAAATGAGCAGTTGCTGTTTATAAACTCCACACATTGTTATATAATCCAGATGACAGCACAAGTGTGAAATGCTGTTAATATTCAGCTTTCACCACAGTTTTAACACTTGCAGACAGGGAATGTGTTGCTGGGGTGTCCGGTTTTACATTAGGAAAAGTCCTGGTGGAAATGGAAACTTTATGAGCTGGGTCTATTGCACTGAAACATGCCTGTTACATGCTGAGGTACCAAGGGGCAGTGAATGAGACCCATATGAAGAGCCAGAGTCCGTTTTCCACAAAGCCCTTGGTTGGTTCTGTTATCATTCTGTGCTCTGAAATATTTAACTATGTGTTTTTTTATGGCATAGTTTTGTTTTCAAACTATAAAGCTGAACCTATCTGCTATTGGATCATTTAAGGAGCTAACTTTCATCTCTCAAGGAACATGGCACTATACCTAGAAAACCACTTAAATATGGCAGGAAAAACAAACAAAATAAAACTTATTAGATAATACTAAAATGGCCTAAATCTTTTGCTTTTGTTTACTTATGAAGTCTCATACTACTAATATCTCCATCTCTGTATTTAGCAATAGCCGGCATAACTTTATCATGTAGAAATGTCTTTGGATCCGAGCAACAAGAACTTTGATTAATAGTGGTTTTCTCATCTAACAAGAAACTTGGGAGATAGTGCTAGTTCAGTGGTCCAGTTATGTCAAGGTTCAACTATGTTTTGCTTGACTTTTCTCTAACTGACTCAAGTGATTTCTGGTAGTTCCAGACATCATTTCTATGCTTAAGTTAAGATGGCGGACAGGGGGGTGATTGGGTGACTCAGTTGGTTAAGTGTCTGACTCTTGGTTTTGGCTCAGGTCATGATCTCAGGGTCTTGAGATTGAGCCCCATGTTGGGCTCTGTGCTCAGTGTGGAGTCTGCTTGTCCCCCTCCCTCCCCCTCTGTCCCTCCCCCCACTTCTGCTCTCTCTCTCTCTCAAATAAGTAAATAAAATCTTTTTTAAAAAGATGGTGGAGGGGCACCTGGCTCAGTGGGTTAAAGCCTCTGCCTTCAGCTCAGGTCATGATCTCAGGGTTCTGGGATCAAGCCCCGCATGGGGCTCTCTGCTCAGCAGGGAGCCTGCTTCCCCCTCTTTCTCTGCCTGCCACTCTGCCTACTTGTGATCTCTCTCTGTCAGATAAATAAATAAAATCTTTAAAAAAATAAATAAAAAGATGGTAGAAAGTAGCAGCCATGACTTTCTTTTTTATCAGGAAAACAAAGTCTTTTTTTTGGAAGCCTCAGAAGCTTCTTATATTTCACAGGCTAAAATGTGAACCATAGCTACTCTAATGGCAAGGAAAATAGAGCAGAAGGTGACAATAGTTGGCTTTCACTATTAATGGTTAATCGTCCAGGAGTGGAGCACGTCATACATTCCTTTGGCAAAGAAGGGAGGTGCTGGGGGCACTGGGTAGGTGTGTGACAGTGTCTGCCAGAATGTCCTTTGGAGCAGTTCTAGTCTCTTCTCTGATCCCACTAGTTTCCCCTGTCTTTCCTTCGGCTTCTTGCTCTTATTTATCTAACCTGGCCAATTCATTTCTCAGAGAATCTGAAGGTCGTGTTCAAGCCAAAAAGTTAGTACTAAGTTAATAATGTATAAAAATCATACACATTTAAGGGTAAGAGAGGAATGCGGAAAAACCAAGGGACTTTAAGAAAAGGGGCTTTGAATTTAATTCGAATCATTTTGGAGTCCTGGCTCAATTTTTATCTTTTACTACAAGCATGGTAGATTTAGCGTTCTTAAGTCTCGGTTTCATCATGAAAGCAATAAGAAGAATTCCCGATTCAGAGAGTGGTATTGAGGATTAAGTGCATGTAAAATGTTTGTCAAAGTGCCTGCCTGCAGTAAAGCACTCAGTGAACGTTAGCTGTAGTGGGATAGTCATGCATTAAGGCTTCAAGACTATTTTGAGGTCACTGTTTTATGTCATCTTTAAGGAATACATAGAATTTGAGGTGCCTGGGTGGCTTAGGTAAGAGTCCAACACTTGATTCCAGCTCAGGTCATGACCTCAGGGTCACAAGATCGAGCACCGCATCACGCTCTGCACTGGGCATGAGCCCTTTTAAGATCCTCTCTCTCCCTCTTGCTCTGCCACTCCCTGTTCTCTCTCTCTCTCTCTCTCAATCCCTCTCTAAAAAAAAAAAACCCATAGAATTATATATGTCAGTTTAGATCTCTAGTAAATGCTTTTGGTTGTTGTTCTTCAAGTAAGTTTCTTTTTTGTCGATTTAACATGCATACTAGGCATCATAGAAGGCCAAGGCCAGGTATTGGGGATCCCACAATGTAACGTTGATAAGTTTAACTCTTTTTTTTTTTTTAAAGATTTTATTTATTTATTCATTAGGAAAGAGAGAGAGTGAGAGAGCAGGTCAGAGTGAGAAGCGGACTTCCCATGGAGCTGGGAGCCCGATGTGGGACTCGATCCCGGGACTCCGGGATCATGACCTGAGCCGAAGGCAGTCGCTCAACCAACTGCGCCACCCAGGGGCCCGATAAGTTTAACTCTTGAAGAAAATACATATAGATCATACCTACTTACCTACATATATTGATACATAAGGCAGCTCATTTGGATGTTCATCACATTAGGGTGGTTCGGTGTGATTTGAGATTGATCCGCTCTATTTACAACCCATTTTCACACCCAGTGTTGTGTAGATAAATGGAAGAGAAGCACTTGGGATATACACCTGGCACATAGTAACCAATTAAAAAATGTAAATATATTATTTTTTGTGTACTATTTTTTGTTTGCACATACCACAAACGTTTAATCTCCACGTATTTAAGATTGATGTTGTAGAATTATAGAATCTTAGCTTAGGGGTTGGTATATGTGCTGCTGAAGGGAGCACAGCTCTAGAGGTTAACTACAGATGTCTGAAGCCCTTCACATAAGGAGTGAATACAAGAAATGATAATAAAAGTGATAATATAAATAATGTCATACAGAGTTCTTTACATGCATTATTCCACTGAATGCTGACAGCAGTTGTAGGAGATGAGTTCTATTGTTCTCCTATTTTTAGACATGAGAAAACCAATCTTTGGAATGAATACATAATTTGTCCAAGGTTGTATATCTAGCCGATATTTCAACTAGAATGTAAACCCAGGTCTGTGCGATCCTAACGTCCCCTCTCCTTTCACATGATGTTCTGCCCCTATCTGTCATTGTTTAGTAATTACTTCAAGCATTAATATTTGTTCAGTAAATGAATACATAAAATGAAATGTAGGTAGAATGTTGCTAATGGAAGATGTTCCTTCCTGGTCACTATTTTACTAAAGCCATGGAACCATGGAACCATGTTGCTTTTATTTTTACAAGACCTGAGAGAGCAGACACAACTGAGTACCTCTGTAATGGCATCGCTTCTTTTCTGAGGTGGACTTGACTCCCCCACCTATCTTTTATCCCCGCATTTTAATTTTACAATATAAGTAACAGGTGTTCTTATTAACTATTTAACAGTATAAAAAATAGGTTTAATAAGAGGAAACCATGCCTTACACATTGATCAGTTCTCTTTGGGGCTTTCTGCATTCTGAATGCTTGTGTGTTCCTCTCCCTTAAAATGTTCCGTGATTGCACTGTCCATCCATCCACCTGAAGGGGAAGGAGAGGACTAATATTGGTGGCAACACAAATGATATTCCAGTTTTCATCAATTGTACTTTTCTCGAAGTTTAACCAACTTCAGTTAACTGGAGGAAGAACTGTTAACTGGAGAAAAAATTTTTTAAGAAATGCATTTTGTTCTTTCCACAGTTTGGCGATTGTGGCCATTGCGGCTATGAACATTGGGGTACATGTGGCCCTTCTTTGTACTGCATCTGCTTCTTTGGGGTAAATACTGAGTAATGCAATTGCAGGGTCATAGGGTAGCTCTATTTTTAATTTCTTGA
>CM052798.1:158606920-158652390 GCA_028533885.1 Nasua narica | reverse complement strand
GAAAGAAGTTGCTGTGACTAATGTCATAGAGGTTACTGCCTATGTTCTTCTCTAGGGTTTTGATAGATTCCTGCCTCACATTGAGGTCTTTTATCCATTTCGAGTTTATCTTTGTGTATGGTGTAAGAGAATGGTCAAGTTTCATTCTTCTACATATAGCTGTCCAGTTTTCCCAGCACCATTTGTTGAAGATACTGTCTTTTTTCCACTGGATATTTTTGCCTGTTTTGTCAAAGATTATTTGACGATAGAGTTGCGGGTCCATCTCTGGGCTCTCTATTCTGTTCCACTGGTCTATGTGTCTGTTTTTGTGCCAGTACCATGCTGTCCTGGTGATCACAGCCCTTCAACAGATGAGTGGATGAGGAAGATGTGGTACATGTATACAATGGAATATTATGCCTCCATCAGAAAGGATGAATATCCAACTTTTGTATCAATATGGACAGGACTAGAAGAGATTATGTGGAGTGAAATAAGTCAAGTGGAGAGAGTCAATTATCTTATGGTCTCACTTACATGTGGAGTATAAAGAAAATCATGGAGGGCTTTGGGAGAAGGAAGGGAAGGGTGAATGGGGGGAAATCGGAAGGGGTGATGAACCATGAGAGACTGTGGACTCTGAGCAACAAACTGAGTGGTTTGGAGGGGAGGGGTGGGAGGTTGGGCGAGCCTGGTGGTGGGTATTGAGAAGGACACGTATTGCATGGAGCACTGGGTGTGGTGCATGAACAATCAATCTTGTAACACGGAAAAAAAATAAACATATTGGGGAGAAAAAAGAAATGCATTTTGTGATGCAGCTACAGAACAGGGGGTTATAGAGTCACAAAGGACTCTACTGCACTCCCCACATGAAGAGCTCCCTACTCCATATATCCATTTCATTTTCCCACAAACACCTAAAATCCAGCATGACCCAAACCAAACCCATCACCTATTCCCCATTTCTCCTCCCCCACACAAATGGTGTCCTTCTCCCAGGTGCCCTTATCATTGATCGGCATTCCTACCCAACCCATTTCCCAAGCCAGATGTCTTAAAGTTGCCCTTGACTCCATTCCCCCTCCCTTCCTGTACCTATCCCAGATCCAAGTCTTGAAACATCTACAATTCGCAATTCTTAATTCTCTGTTCTCGCCATCCACTGGCACAGCCTCAGTTCAGACCACTGTTCTTCTGTCAGCTTCACTTGAGTGACTGGAATGGTTTATTGTCTCCAGTGTTGATGCCCTTCTTTGAACCATTCTTCAAGTTCCAGCAGGGTGATGGACCGTTGGTTCAACAAGGCTGATCCTGCTGCTTGTCTGCTTATCAGTCTTCGTGGATTTCCCCTGACTTCAGGAAGAATTCCAAATTCCTTACAGAGGATTTCACTCTACAACCTATCTCTGCTCCTCTCTGCAGTTTCTTGTCTCACCCCTCCCCCGAAGCATGCTCCAGTCAGGACAAATGCTATGTGGCTCTTCTGGAGAGCTCTGGCCTTCATCACTCGCAGTGGTCGGCACATCCTATTTTTGCTTCCTGGAAACATTTGCTTCCCTTTCACATCAGCGTTGAGCAAGTAATTTCTCAGGTTTCAGCTTAGAAACCGTCTGCTCTTAGAAGCCTTCCTTGATTTCTAGGACTGGGTTCCATTCCTTTCTCCGTGATGCCCCTTATCTCGCTGCTTACTTGCACTGTTCAGTGATCTCTTTGAAGAGCTGTGTGCGGGCTCTGTCTGTGGTCTCTCTGAGAGCCCAGCATACAGTAATTGTACTTACTGAATAAGTGCTTACCGAGGAAATGGTGTACTGGCTGCGAGGAGGAAAATGGTGGCAGCTGCTGAAGTACTTTGGCTATAATATATACCTGTGCCTCAATTATCCCGACGTTTTGAGAGAAAGCCTGTGAGTATGTGTGTGTGTGTGTTCGATACACATGTGTTTAGTTTGAGTGATTAGAGTTATCACTGTGACTCTTCCCTTCTCTCAGCCTGGATAGGTAAACCAAGCTTACTCAGAGGTTACAGGACTCAGAGCAACTCGGCTATGAGCCCTTCAGACCACCTTTATTAGTTTTCCACAGCTATGTGACAGATTACTACAAAATCAGGGGCTTAACCCGACCCCATTAATGAGCCCACATTCTCTAGGTCAGATGTCCAGGGTAACGTGGCTGGTTCCTCTGCCCAGGGTGCCACAAAGTTGAAATTAAGATGTCAGCTACACTGAATTTTCTTCTCCAGGCTGTAGGAAAAAAAAAAAATCCTCTTTGAATCGTACTCTTGCTGTTGGCAGAATTCAGCTCCTTGTGATTATAGGACTTAGGTGTCTCTTGCTGACTCTGAGCTTCTAGTGGCCTTTTGCATTCTTTGCTGTGTAGCCCGTTCCATCTTCAAACCAGCAGTGGTGTATCAAGTCATTGGCATGCTTTGAATCTCTGACTTTCTCTTCACTGCAAGCTGGAGAAAACTCTCTGCTTTTAAAGGGCTCATGTGTTTAGGTCAGGCCTACCCTCATGCTCTCTTAATCTTCAGGTCTATGGATGTGGGACCTTATTTACATCTGCAAAATCCCTTTACAGCAGTATGTTTGTTTTTGGCTGAATAAATGGGAAGGGGGGGGTGGAGGAATCTTGGGGGTCCTTTTAAAATTCTGCACACCCCATCAACAAATTGTACCAAAAAAGGATAAAAGAAAAAAAAGAAAGAAAGGGAAAGAAAACCAAAATAGAATGTCTGTAATAAAATTTGGTGATGAGAATTGGGTTTGGGGTGGAGGGAAACATGATCTATTTTTTTTTTTAAAGATTTTATTTATTTGACAGAGAGAGATCACAAGTAGGCAGAGAGGCAGACAGAGAGAGAGGAGGAAGCAGTCTCCCCGCTGAGCAGAGAGCCCGATGCGGGGCTTGATCCCAGGACTCTGAGCCAAAGGCAGAGGCTTTAACCCACTGAGCCACCCAGGCGCCCGTAAACATGATCTAATTTTTGAAGGGAGACATACCTTCCTGGTGTCACATTGACCCAGTGTATAGGGAACATGTCCAGTGCAAACATGAATTGCTGTAAGTTGGAGGCTGCCTTTTGGTTCCAGCTCCACATTTCTTGGCTTCCTTGCTCCCTCTGTCTGATTGGCCCTGGACACATCTTTTACAAAATTTCCCTCCTCTTTTTCCATTTTCCTCACTAGTATCATTGTCATCAGCATTTTTATCATTACCGTTTAATGAATGCTTCTTCTGGACCAATGTGTTATGTAGCTTACATCATTAAATTCCTTCAAAAACTCTTATGTGGCTGACTGCTGTGCTTGATTCCTAAATTCGCTTAGAACCATTCCGCACATACGTAAGCTAAGGCTCTGGTTGTCTGACACTGAAATTCATTTGTCTCAGCCTGAGAATTTCCTGGTTTTTGAGAATGTGATAAGCCAGATTCATTCAGGAGCATGTGTGGGAAGTGTAAGGATTCGAACTCAGCCCTTTGGACCTCCTGACTCACCCTTCCACCCTTCACGGGGAGAGCCAGTAAACGAAGAGACGTCTTACCCGCCTTCTGAGAAAGTGGCTCTTGTGGGCAAATAACACGTTCCTCATTTATTTCCCTTTTCATTATTAGTTCATTATGAACTAAGTGACCAAATGATCTTAATAGAACTGGCCTCCAAATACCGAATTATAAACTTGCATGAATAAGGATCGTGTGTCCTGTCAGATTTTTTCTTCCTTTTTTAATTGAGTTCCACTTGAACATTCTTAGTGAAATGTAACAATAGGATGCTCTGTTTCAACAGTTAGTCAGACCCAGCTGCTATGAAAATAATATGTTTGAGAAAATTGACTTGACATTTGATGGCCTTACAATTCTTCTGACAGGATATAATCAACTCATTAGGAAGAAACAAAAGCCTTCCTTGTATAGCCACGTATTTCTGGGCATGACCACATTCCCTCAGAGTGGGGTGGGCGAGGGTTCAGGGCGCGCTGGGGCTTCATGGCCTCCGGGCCAGCACTCAAAGTGACCAAATTTACTTTCCCTTCCTCTGTCCACTGCCCTTGATCTGACGAATGGGAAACATTACTTTCTTAGGCCAGCAATTTCTTTTTTTCTTCTTCTTTTCCTTCCCTGAAGTCTAAATTTATAACAAGGGCTTGGATTTTGAAAGATTCTTTCAGCCTTCCTTCTGCTCAGGAACAGCTGGGACAGCTCTCTTGGGAAAGCGATTAGAAGCAGGAAGTGGCAATTGGGATTCCTGATTTCAGTTCCCAGGCTGGTCCTGAGTTCTCTGTGGGACCCTGAAGGGTTCATCTCAAGCCTTTGCTGAGCTCATGCTTACAGCTCCCCGTTGCTTTGCCTGTGTTATTCCCAAGCTAGCGACATGGAGGAAGGGAAGGAGACTCATCTTTAGATACTAAATGTCAGCTCCCTAGGACCTAGGCAGTGATGAGACTTCTGTAGGCCTCATCTTCACAGCTGTAAAATGGAACCAATAAGGGACACCTTGAAAAGATACTGAGAGTGTCAGAGACAGTCACATATAGAAAATCGCTCCAGTGTTCTTGGCATGTCTCCTAAATTCTATACTAGATTCATTTGCCAGGAGCTTTCTGTAATTTAAGTCTTTCTATTCAGTCAGTCAATATGTGCTTGACATTATGTTTTTTAAAAATGATCTTTTATAAAAATATTCCTATCAAATATTAAATCATTACAATGATGGATGATTTATATGCATTTCATGATTTTCAGCTTAAAGTTTATTATTACTCTTTTTGAGAGAGAGAGAGAGAAAGAGAGAGAGCATGTGAGCAGGGTGGGGGAGGGGCAAAGGGAGAGGGAGAGAGAATCTTAAGCAGACTCCATGCTCCTCTCAGAGCCTGACGTAGGGCTCGATCCCAAGACCCTGAGATCATGACCTGAGCCAAAACCAAGAGTCAGACGCTAAACCGACTGAGCCATCCGGGTGCCTTACAAAACTTATTATAAGGCTGTTTTCACTTAATTTTTCTTATTTGCTGCATTATAACCTCCACCAGAAGAGGAACTGTGCCTTTCTTATTATCACTATATCCTGAGTATCTAGAAGACTTTCCAGTACATAGAAGGCGTTCTTTAGAGATGTGGTAAATGAATGAGTTAATTAGTTACTAATTGTCTTTCCAAATATTTTCCAGCCTCTATGCTTGACTTCCTTCTGTGTGCTCTATTCCAGGGATCAGTGAGCTACAGCCAGTGGGTGAAATACTGTCCGTTGTCTATTTTTGTAAATAAAGTTTTATTTAAGCACAGCTGTGCCCGCCTATTACATATTGTCTATACCTGCTTTTTCTTTACAACAGCAGAATTGAAGCAGTTGTGAGAAACACTGTATGGATCACAAAATGCAAAACATTTGCTGTCTAATACTTTACAAAAAAGTTTGCAGCCTTCTGCACTTGCCAGGCATAGAGTGATATTTCTAAAATGCAAATGTAATTATTTTACTGTCCCTGCTTAAAACACTCAATGACTCCTAATCGCCCTTGCAAAGAAGTCTAGGATTCTTCTGACATCAAGTTCATGATCTGAATCCTGTCAATCTCCGCAGACTCATCAGTTGCTACTCTCCCTACAAACCACACAGTCTTTCCACCTGTCAAAGGCATAAGCTATTGCCTGTGCTTAGAATGCTGTTCCTTCCCATTTTTGCTTGGTAACCTCTACTCATCCTTCTTGAATTTGCTTATGTGAATTTCATCTGGAATGTCTTTTCTGAAGAGTTCGAGCTAGGTTAAGAACTCCTGGTCTGCGGTCCACCTACATCTTGTACTTTTCTTCGACACCACTGATCAGCACTTTGTGAATGATGAAACCTTAGTTCTTAGGGGTCGATTTGACCATAGTCACCCAAGTAAGTGGAGAGGTTGGGATTTGCACTGAGATCTGAGTCCAGTGATCACTTTCTTTCTGCTATACCTTGCTTCTGATTCATTAATATATATTATTTTTAGCACAGGGGGCCTAAGCAGGATGGTGCATAGAGACTAAAATGAAGTATGACCTTGGGATTTTCCTATAAATGCTCAGTCCTAGCCACAGACACAGTGAAAATGATAGTGGCAAAAGGCATGTGATGGTTGATTTGGGTGGAAAGTACTAAGAGTTACCTATGTACATAGATACATTGTACAAATTCTAAGTATATAAATTAAGTGGGTTATTCACTGTATAAGTTATCTGCTTTTCCATAACAAGTTGCCCCAATACATAATGGTTTCAAGCAACCAGTATTTATCATCTCATAGCTCTGTGGGTCAGAAACCTGAGCATGGTGCTTTTGGACACCTCTGGCTCAGACTAAGTCAAGTTGCAAAGTTGTTGACCAAAGTCATGGTTTCACAGGAAAGCCTGACTGGGGAGAGATCTGCTTCCAGGATCACTCAATGATTGCATCAGGCCTCATTCCTGTGCCATGTTGTCTCTCCAGAGAGCTCCCTCACATCATGGCAGCTGGCTTTCGCGAAGGGGAGTGATATGAGAAGGTGTGGGAGAACTCCCGACATGGAAGTCACTGTCTTTCTATAAGCTAATTTCAAAAGTGACATCATATCATTTTTGCCACGTTCTATTCATTTGGCATGAGGCCTTAAGCCTGGCCCAAACTATGGGGGAAGGAATTATACAAGGGTGTGAATACTGTGAGGTGGGGGTCACCAGAGGCCATTTTAGAACTTGCTTGAAAACCTCAAGAAAATCAGGCTTTTGCTAAGAGAGATAGATGTTGGGCCAGTGACTAGTATCTGCTAAAGCAATCTAAATCCTAACTTAGGTAGTTCGGGTTCCTAGATCATCGGATAAGAATATGAATAGCACTCTGTAATGCTGAAAGCTGAGAAGACGGTGCCAAGGTATAAGAGACCATTTGAGTTCCTAAAATAAATATGTCCAATCTTTCAATAATAGAAAGAAATTCTGACCTAAAACCACTAAGTTAATCAGTGCTTAAAACTTAATTCTTCTGGGATGCCTTCATGGCTCAGTTAGTTAAGCATCTGACTCTTGATTTCAGCTTAGGTCAAGACCTGCAATGAGCTCCACGCTCAGTATAGGGATTCTGCTTCTCTCTCTCTCTCATTCTCTTTCCCTCTGCCCTTCCCTCAGCTCTCTCTTTCTAAAATAAATAAATCTTTAAAAAACCTTAAATTTCTTCTTTAAAAACCCTTAATTTCTTTTTTTTCCTATCCATTAGATGTTGATTGTTCCTTATGAATTTTGACTTCAGGTTCTCTTATTCCAGCATGTAGCCCACCACCTCAATAGAGAGTCTATGAATAAAGAAATTCATCTCATTCCCTCCCTTGGCTTTTACCTTCTATATGTAAACAGAAAATCTGGAACATAAATATCCTGCCCAGTGATCTTTCTTGTGCACCAGATCTATTCACCTTTGAGTTATATAGCACATCTACATATGGAGGTTCTATGTACTTTTAAAAAATATTTATTTATTTACTGGAGAAAGAGAGAGAGGAGAGAATGCACATGTGAGTTGAGAGAGGGGTAGGAGAGAATCTTCAAGAAGACTCTGCTGAGCATAGAGCCTGACATGGGGCTCAATCGCACAACCCTGAGATCATGACTTGAGAAGAAACCAAGAATCAGATGCTTAACCAACTGAGCCAACCAAGTGCCCCCATCCACTTTTAAAATTTATTAATTTAAAAGCAAATTCATCATCTCTTCCCTAGAATCTTCCCATATTCCTGAATTTCCTATCTCAGTGATTTCCAAACTAGAAACAGGGAAATCATCTTTGATTCATTCTTTTTCTTCACCCCACCTCCCACAATGTCCTACTAATTTGATTACATGAATGTTCACTGAATATGGACATTTAGTCATTTCACAGTTATTCATTGAACACTTGGTATATATTAGGTACTGTGGCACTTCACTACTACTGACAATGTCTTCAGTTATGCCCTTGTTACACTTTACCTGGAATAATATTACTTCTTTTTTGTGAGTGACTGGGGCCACTTAAGGAGCTCAGACTAGGGGTCACCTGGGTGGCTCAGTGGTTTAAAGCCTCTACCTTTGGCTCAGGTCATGATCTCAGGGCCCTGGAATCGAGCCCCACATCAGGCTCTCTGCTCGGCAGGGAGCCTGCTTCCTCCTCTCTCTCTACCTGCCTCTCTGCCTACTTGTGATCTCTGTCTCTGTCAAATAAATAAATAAAATCTTAAAAAAAGTAAAAAAAATAAAAAAAATAAAGAGCTCAGACTAGTTAAGTCAGGATTAGTTGACAAGAGAATCAATCAGACTAGATCAATCTCTTCATTTTTTATCATAAGTTGACATTTGATTTATAACTAGAATCACATTTGATTTATAACTAGAATCACATTTGATTCTACTTATATGGACTCATTTAAATGGTAAGGAAAAAGTATCATACAGACAACGAGTTAGAAAGTGAAAACATAGCCAGTTGCTTTATAGTGATTAAAATGAAATGCTTACACAGAGTATTTTCTAGTAGTTCCAAGTACCCAGAACAGCCAGATGAATTGGTATAGATTTCCAGACATCCAGTCCTACAACATCCATTACTTTGTTTGCAGTAGATCAATATGGGGGTTATTTTTTCCTTTGAATCTATGGGGGAAACACTATTTCTATTCTCTCTAGGCTAAAAAATAAGGTAGGTGCTCAGGGACCTTGTGTCAAAAAGTAGACACAATGCCTAGAAATAATGGAAGCATGATATAGTAGTAGATTGCCTTACTATGAGTAACAAGGCACATTACCATCTTTTGGTGGGGGATTGGTGACCATGAACAAGTCATGTAAGCTCTTTGAGCCTCAGTTCTACCATCTGTAAACTGGGGATAACTGTCTGATTTGACATAATTATTCTGACAGTTTTATAAAATATTGCATGTGAAACCATTTGAAGATCGTAATCACTTTACATGAAAATTTGATATATCTTTTCTGAGTACTTTCATTAACTGTGTAAATTCAGACCTCTGGTTACTCAATCTCTCAAACGATGTTTCCCCTCTCTGTTTAATGGGAATCATAATATCTCAAAAATCTGCAATGAGGATTAAATGAGAGGTTTATGGCTCAATAATTGTTCATTCAGCCTTCTATAACTTTTCTCATAAGAAATATCCCTATGAATGTGATGAAAATGTCAAACAAAAAATTTTAGTACTGCTTCTAACGTTCTGTTAGTCTGTATAATCATTTACAAACTTTATTCAAAGGAGTTGTAGTTTGGCTTGCTTTATTGACTCTGCAAGTTGTGTCTAAGCTGAAGACAGCATTAATTAATGACCATTTTTCATTTGACTTTGAAGTCAGTTGAGAGGTAGATACAAGAGTTAAGACGTAGAAAGCAAACTGTCAGCTTTATTATTGATAGATATATTGGCTTAGATGCATGAGCAAGTACCTTTGATATTTTACCCCTGAAATACAATTACTCCATCATAGATGCAAGCAGACAGTCTAAAGATTGCCCCACCTGTGGGAACTCCACAAACAAACTTGGCACAAAAGACCTTGTAAAACATGTTTTTTTCTTGTGATCAGAGGGTTCCCAATAAAAGAGAGGTGAGACCAAGGTTCTGCAGTATATATGATCAACTAGTTAGGTCAAAATTGATCTAGATTCAATGCATTATAGTCAGAATCTCACACATTTTTGTGGAAATTGACAAGATGATTCTAAAATGTACATAGATCTCTGAAGGACTTAGAAGAGCCAAGAAAACTTTGGAGACGGGAAATAAAGTTGGACAATGTACACTACCTGATTTCAGGATTTACTACAAGCTGCAGTCATTGTGGGACTGGGAGTCTCCTGACATACAGTCATACGTAGTTAGTAAACCTATGACAAAGGTGCCAGTGTGATTCAGTGGAAAATGGAAAACCTTTCAGTAGTGCTGAAACAATTGGATATTCATAGGGAAAAAAATTAATCTTTAGTCCTACCTTACAAATCTAAGTAAAAGGAGAGGGGTGCCTGGGTGGCTCAGTGGGTTGAGCATCTGACTCTTGATATCAGCTCAAGTCATGATCTCAGGGTCATGATCTCAGGGTCATGAGATCAAGGCCCACCTAGGGCTCTATGCTCAGTAGGGACTCTCCTTGAGATTTTTCTCTCTCCCTCTCCCCTTCCACCACCTCCTCTCTAAAATAAAAAAATAAATATTTTTTTAAAAAGACAGTCTCTTCAATAAATGGTGCTGGGAAAATTGGACAGCTATATATAGAATGAAACTTGACCATTCTCTTACATCATACACAAAGATAAACTCAAAATGGATAAAAGACCTTAACGTGAGGCAGAAATCTATTAAAACCCTAGAGGAGAACATAGGCAGTAACCTCTTCAACATTGGGCACAGCAAATTCTTTCAGGACATGTCTCCAAAGGCAAAGGAAACAAAAGCAAAAATGAACTTTTGGGACTTCATCAAGATAAAAACCTTCTGCACAGCAAAGGAAACAGTCCACAAAACAAACAGGCAACCCACACAATGGGAGAAGATATTCGCAAATGACACTACAGACAAAGGTCTGATATCTAAGATCTACAAAGAACTCCTCAAACTCAACACTCACAAGACAGATAATCACATCAAAAAATGGGCAGAAGACATGAACAGATACTTCTCCAAAGAAGACATACAAATGGTTAACAGACACATGAAAAAATGTTCATCATCATTAGCCATCAGGGAGATTCAAATCAAAACCACACTGAGATACCACCTTACACCAGTTAGAATGGCCAAAATCCTTCCCTTCCTTCTCACAATGTTGAGGAGGGCATGTACTGCATGGTGCAATGGGCGTGGTGCATGCATGAACAATTAATCTTGTAATACTGAAAAAATAAAATAAACGTATTGGGGGGGGAAGAATGACCAAAATCAACGAGACAGTAAACAAGTGTTGGAGAGGATGTGCAGAAAGAGGAACCCTTTTCCACTGTCGGTGGGAATGCAAGTTGGTGCAGCCACTTTGGAAAACAGTGTGGAGATTCCTCAAGAAATTAAAAATAGAGCTAGCCTATGACCTGCAATTGCACTACTGGGTATTTACCCCAAAGACACAGATGTAGTGAAAAGAAGGACCACATGTACCCCAATGTTCATAGCAGCAATGGCCACAATCATCAAACTGTGGAAAGAGCCGAGATGCCCTTCAACAGATGAATGGAAAAGAAGATAGGGTCCATATATACAATGGAATATTATGCCTCCATCAGAAAGGATGAATACCCAACTTTTGTATCAACATGGACAGGACTGGAAGAGATTATGCTGAGTGAAAAAAGTCAAGCA
This sequence comes from Nasua narica, assembly GCA_028533885.1. NCBI lineage: Eukaryota > Metazoa > Chordata > Mammalia > Carnivora > Procyonidae > Nasua > Nasua narica. Next base: position 158,641,062 of record CM052798.1, on the reverse strand, counting down.
GAGAGAGTTATCATATGGTTTCACTTACGTGTGGAGCATAAGGAAAAATATGAAGGACATTGGGAGACGGAAAGGAAGGGTGAATTCGGGGAATTGAGGGGGAGATGAACCATGAGAGACTGTGGACTCAGAAACAAACTGAGAGTTTTGGAGGAGAGGTAGGTGGGGGATGGGTGAGCCTGGTCGTGGGTATTGAGGAGGGCACATATTGCATGAAGCCCTGGGTGTGGTGCTTGAACAATGTTCTTGGTTTGCCTCTCTCTCTTTTCTTCCCCCACATATGCATTTGTTTTGTTTCTTAAATTCCACATATGAGTGGAATCAGACGGTATGTGTCTTTAATTGAATTATTTGGGGATTTTTTTTTGGTGTTGAGTTGTGTAAGTTCTTTGTATACTTTGGATACTAACTTTTATTGGATATGTCATTTGCCAGTATCTTTTCCCATTCAGTAGATTGCCGTTTAGTTTTATTGATTGTTTCCTTCACTGTGAAGAAGTGTTTTATTTTGATGTAGTCTCAATAGTTTACTTTTGTTTATGTTTCCCTTGCCTCAGGAGATATATCTAGAAAAATGTTGGTATGGCTGATGTCACAGACATTTCTGCCTGTGCTCTCTTCTAGGATTTTTGTGGTTTCAGGTCTCACATTTAGGTCTTTAATCCATTTTGAGTTTATTTATTTTTTGAATGATGTGAGAAAGTAATCCAGTGTCATTCTTTTGCATGTAGCTGACCAGTTTTCCCATTTCCATATAATGAAGAGACTGTCTTTTTCTCATTAGATATTCTTTCTTGCTTTGTCAAAGATAACTGACCATATAATTGTAGGTTTATTTCTGGGTTTTCTGTTTTGTTATATTGATTTATTTGTCTATTTTTGTGCCAGAACCAAACTGTTTAGTTACTGCAGCTTTGTAATACAGCTTGAAGTCTGGAATTGTGATACCTCCAGCTTTTCCTTTCTTTTTCAAAATTATTTTGACTATTTGAGGTCTTTGTGATTCCATATAAATTTTAGGATTGTTTGTTCTACTGTGAAAAATACTATTGGTATTTTGATAGGGGTTGCACTAAATGTACAGATTGCTTTGGGTAGTATAGACATTTTAACAGTATTTCTTCTTCCAGTCCGTGGGCATGGAATGTCTTTCCATTTCTTTGTGTCATCTTTAATTTATTTCATCAGTGTTTTATAGTTCTCAGAATACAGGTCTTTCATCTCTTTGGTTAGATTTATTCCTAGGTATCTTATTATTTTTGGTGCAATTATAAATCAGATTATTTTCTTAATTTCTCTTTCTGCTGTTTCATTATTGGTGTATAGAAACACAACAGGTGGTGGGGGGTTGGGCGAGCCTGGCAGTGGGTATTGAGAAGGGCACGTATTGCATGGAGCACGGGGTGTGGTGCATGAACAATTATTCTTGTAACACTGAAAAAATAAAATAAACATATTTGGGGAAAAAAATCTCCAAAACAAACATAAAAAAAAAAAGAAACAACAGATTTCTGCACATTGATTTTGTATCCTTTGACTTTACTGAATTTATCAATTCCAGCAGGTTTTTTGGTGGAGCCTTCAGGGTTTTCTCTGTATAGTATCTTGTCATCCACAGATAGTGAAAGTTTTACTTCTTCCTTGCCAATTTGGATTCATTTTATTTCTTTTTGTTTTCTAACTGCTATGGCAAGGACTTCCAGTACTATGTTGAATAACAGTGGTGAGAGTGGACATCCTTGTCTTGTTACTGACCTTAAGGGAAAAGCTTTTAGTTTTTCCCATCGAGTATGATGTTTGCTGTGGGTTTTTCATATATGACCTTATGTTGAAGTATGTTTCCTCTGAGCCAGAGAATATAATATTCTTAATATGACAGTACTTCAAAAATTTAACTACAGATTCAAAGAAATCTCTCTCCAAATTCTAGCTGGCCTTTTTTGCAGAAATTGACATGCTGATTCTAAAATTCATATTACAGTACCAGGAACCCTGAATAGGCAAAACAATCCTGAAAAAGAACAAAGTAGAGGATGTTTCTCAATTTCAAAACTGACTACAAAACTTGATTTCAAGTGTCTGTTAGCCATTTGTATGTCTTCTTTGGAGAAGTGTCTGTTCATGTCTTCTGCCCATTTTTTGATGTGATTATCTGTTTTGTGAGTGTTGAGTTTGAGGAGTTCTTTATAGATCTTAGAAGAGATTATGTGGAGTGAAATAAGTCAAGCAGAGAGAGTCAATTATCTTATGGTCTCACATGTGGAGTATAAAGAAAATCATGGAGGGCATTGTGAGAAGGAAGGGAAGGGTGAATGGGGGGAAATCGGAGGGGGCGATGAAACAGGAGAGACTGTGGACTCTGAACAACAAACTGAGGGGTTTGGAGGGGAGGGGGGTAGGGGGATGGGCGATCCGGTGGTGGGTATTGAGAAGGGCATGTATTGCATGGAGCACTGGGTGTGGTGCATGAACAATCAATCTTGTAACACTAAAAAAATAAAATAAACATATTTGGGGAGAAAAAAAACCTTGATTTCAAGATTACGACTGTGTGGTTCTGACATAAGCAAACATAATAAATGAATGGAAGAGAATAGAGACTCCAAAAGTAATATTACGTTTGTGGTCAACTGGTTTTTGACAAGAATGCCAAGGCAATGCAATGGGGAAAGAATCTTCAACAAATAGTTTTGGGACATCTGGATATCCACATTGGCAGAAGTGGAGTTGGATACCTTCCTCCCACTGTGCACAAAAATGAACTCAAAATGGATCATAGATCTAAATGTAAGAGCTCAAACTATAAAAGTCTTAGAAGAAAATCTAAGAGTAAAGTCCTCGTGAATTTTGGTTATGAATTTTTTTTTTTTAGTTACAACAGTAAAAATCAAGCAAAAAGGAAAAATTGAGAATTGGACATCATCTAAATGTAAAATTTTGCACTACAAATTACACCATCAAAGAAGAAAAGAAAAAGGCAGTCTGCAAACATAATGGGAGAAAATATTTATAAATTGCATACCTGATGAGGGACTTGTCACCAGAATATACAAAGAACTCTTAAAACTCAGTGACCAAAAAAAAAAAAACCCTCAATTAAAAAATTGTCAAAGGATATGAACAGACATTTCTCAAAGATATGAAAAGATATGAAAAGATATTCAGCATTACTAGTCATTAGGGAAATGCAACTGAAACTAAAATGAGATACAATTTTTTGGTATCTCATTTGGTCCACTGGGACCAAAAGGACAGTAACAAATGTTGGTTAGAATGTATAGAAGTTTTTCCCCACCTTAGTGGTAGAAATATAAATAGTGCAACTTTTTTGGGAAATAGCTTGGCAGTTCCTCAAAATGTTAAAAACATTTAAAATATATGGATTTATCATATAACTCTAATGCCCAGAAAAATTCTAAGTTTAGATAAATACCCAAGAGAAATAAAAACATGTGTCCACACAAACATAGGTTCTTAGCACCACTGTTAATTATAATACAAAATTGTAAACTATCCAAATGTCCATCATCTGATGAATGGATGGATAAAATAAAGTATCTTTGTGCCACAGAGTATTACTTAGCAAAAAAGAAGAATGAAATTGTGGTGTCCACGACAACATGGATGAACATTGAAAACATCATGCTTGGTGAGAGAAGCCAGTCACAAAATATACATCTTGTATAATTCCATTTACATGAAATAGCAAGAATAGACAAGCTTTTATAACTAAACATAGATTAGTGGTTTCCTAGGGCAGAGAGAAGGGGGGATGGGGAATGACCTAATGGTCATTGTATTTCTCGACCTTCTTTAAAATGTTTTAAAATTAGTTTCTACAGATAGCTGTAGAACTCTGTAGATATGCTAAAATTCACTTAGTTTTATACTTAAAGTGAATTGAATAGATGGTTTGTAAATTATATTTCAACAAACTCTAAAAAATCAACCCTGAGTGGGGTGCCTGGGTGGCTCAGTCGGTTAAGTGTCTGACTCTTGATCTCAGCTCAGGTCTTGATCTCAGGGTTATAAGTTCAAGCCCTGCATTGGGTTCCAATTATTGAAAAAATAAAATAAAAAATTGGCCCTGAGGGAGGGATATTATTCATATTACTTTACAGTTGAAGCAATCAAGGCCACAAAAAGCACAGCTGGTCAAGTCGGGATTCCAGTCAGACCCCAGCTGATTACAAAGCTCATGTTTTTTCCCTGTTATGTCCAGTCTGAGGAGCTGAATCTTTTGCATACCCCACTGGTTAATGTATACAATAAAGAACGCAGAATTCAGAATGGAAGACAGCCGTATGGTACATGGTGTTATGTCCTTGGCACATGAATCCTGAACACTGTGGTTAGAAGCAGTAGGATGGAAAAAGGAAGCACAGAAAGGGGTCAATAACCTGAGTGTGGGATTTCATAGTCCTCTTAAGGAGGTTGTAAGGGTGACGAGCCTACATTATATCCCCATTTGAGAAATAAGGAATCAGAAGCTCAGAGAGGTTAACTGGTTTGCCTAAAGTGACACAGTTAACAAGTGTTGAGCATCATACATCAAATACATGTTTTGGGCTTTCCCATTTTTATTCCTGCAGTGAATGTTGTGGGAAAAACACTCCCTTTAATTGTGGCAAGACTTACTCGTATTATTTTTTTTAAAGATTTTATTTATTTATTTGACACAGAGAGAGAGAGAGAGATCACAAGTAGGCAGAGAGGCAGGCAGAGAGAGAGGAGGAAGCAGGCTCCCTGCTGAGCAGAGAGCCCGATGTGGGGCTCGATCCCAGGACTTTGAGATCATGACCCAAGCTGAAGGCAGAGGCTTTAACCCACTGAACCACCCAGGCGCCCCAAGACTTACTCATATTATTGTCACCAGCTACTTAAAGGAAAAAAAGGAGCTGTCAGCATTTTCATTGGCTAGGTTGTTTCTTGAAATAATACACGATGTATCATAAGTTTTAATTTCTTAGAGGTCGTTGGCCTTCAGATGTTGCAAGCGACTATCCAAATATGTGAATAAGATTAAGCTCTGAGAAAGACAGTAAACATAACTGGAATGTTTCATGTCACAGATTCTGTAACAACTGTCTTCTTCAAGAGTGGTTTACATTCACAATCTTATTGTTCTCCATTTCTGTATATTTAAAAATAGATCTTCATTGAGTCTGGAGAGACTCACACTTCAAGTATTAAAGTGTTAGATGTTTTTGGAACATCTTGTTCTGGTGATAGAGACAAGAGAGTTGTGTGTTCCAGGTAGGTCAGCCAGTGGACCATTGTGGCAGGCTGGTTGCCCCCAGTGAGTGAAATGAAGGAAAGGGTTCGGTGTCAGGAGTCTGCAGTTAGGATTTATGATATTGGAGAAATTACTGTGCCTGCCAAAGCTTTCAGAGGAGGAGCTGGCACTCAAGGAGGGCATTTTCACTTATCATGTCTCACTGGAGCCTGGCAAATTTGGAGATATATATTACTGTCTCTATTTTAAAGATGAAGGACCTGAAGGTAATGAGGTTACAGAGACTGGTCATTGTCACAGAGATGTAAGTAGAAGAGTTGGCATTTGATCCCAAGTCTGTCTCAAGCTGAAGACACTGTACTCAATGATCCAACCCATGGCCTCCCCCACTGCCTCCTGAAGGCAGAGTCTCAGGTACCAACGCTCTGAATGGCATCTTCAGTATGAGATGGAAAAACCTGGATCATAATCCAGAGCAGAAGCAGATCTTTGTTCTTGATGTCTCAGGGCAACTTGTCTTTAAAGGAAACATCCCTGAATAGGAAGGGAGTAGAGTTGGTCTCCTCTCTGCCACTTAGTATATGCGACCTTGGGGAAGAAAGCCATGCCATCTCTCTGAACTTTGATGGCTTTACATCCTGTAACACGGATCTCCTAGTCTTCCCTGCTAACATCACAGGGTCATTGTTAGTGTTAAATAAAGTATCAGAGGTGGAAGGATGGTGAAAATATGGGATATAGTTGGCTCATTCATGTCCATGATTCTGTGCTGATTGAGAAAAATATAGAGGGTGCTGATGATCATCTTTTGATCCGCCCACTTCTTGCTTTATTTCTACTCTGTGACCACCTCATAGCCACCACGTGGCAAGTGCTTCCAACCTTACCCCATTTGCTACATCAGAGTACAGATATCCAACCGGCAGTTTCAGAAGCTGACACATTAATTCTAGGACATTAGTAATTCACAACCCAGACTTCACAGGTGCTTTTGTATTTAAATTCCTCTTGTAAAACAAGGGCTCATAATCTGGTGTCCCACTCATTTATAGGCTTCAGGGAGCTCATAAAGCATTTGAAATTGCATGAAAAATTACTTCTATTTGTGCCTTTTTCTGGGTGGAGGCTTCAGAGTTGCTCTTAGATTCTTAAAACCCACTGAATCTAAAGGGTTAAGAAGTTTCTCTTGGAGGATACAGTTTCATAACCAGGTGACAGTCTCCTGATTGGAGCCTCCAGGCACTTGCTGGGTTGCTCCCTTCTGATAGCAATATCCAATGGGCCATTTAGCCCTTAAAGCCAAATTTTCCTCCAAGCCCACTTTGCCGGTGGAGACTTCCATCATCTATTGCCAAGAGTATTGAAATGTTTGAAAGGTCTTCCTGCCTCTACTCAACCTGTGAGCCATCTTCTTTAGTAATGTCTCAGAGATGTCTTCAAAACACACAGACAACCTGTCATAAGCCTATTTAAATGGGCTTCCTAGCATCTTCTCTGCAAAGCCCACAGTCCTTTTGCTTTATTATCAGGCCTTCAAAGCCCCTGACTGCCTGGGTCCATCCCAACTTTTTAGCCAAGTGCCTCTCCTGCTCCCACAGCTCCTGCTTCCTTCTGTGGACCTTATGAACTCTGTTTCAGGTAACCCCCTACTGTTATACTTCAGTTTTGCTGTTACCTCTGTTTGGAATACCCTTTTGGCCTCTCCAACTTGCAGACTTCTTTCCAGTCTTCCAGGCTCAACATTACAAAGGCACCTCCATTGGGAACCTTCTCCCTATCCCCATACTTTCCTTTCTAGAATAGTGAGTCACCCCTTTCTTTAAGCTTCAAATCTCAGTTTTTGCATAATTGTTTCTACCAAATTGTATTTCCTTAATTCTGCAGATACCTCCTTCTTCTACTGTACTCTGACCTTTATATTTTCAGAGGTGATGAGGATAAGCAAGACCAATCATTGACAGTAAGGAGCTCAGAGAGCTATAGTTTATAAATAAAAGTTTGTCAAATAAAAACTTCAGTAGTTTAATAATTACTGTTGAAGAAGTAGGTACCACTGCAGACAGCAGGGAGTGGGAACTGGGGTCAGTGTGAAGCTTTCACCATGCTTGGTGAATCACACCTCACATTGGTTACTGCTTCGATCCATGACATTTAAATAGAAGGTCAGCAATCACGTATTGGAAAGAATTGGGTCCATGGATGCAGCTAGCATATTGGAAAGAACATTGACTTAGGAGCCCTAGATTTTATTATCAGCCCTGCTATTCACTCCTCTTATGGCACAGGCCAAATTGGTTCTTGTCCGAGGGTCTCAGTGTTCATAGTGAAACAGTGTTAAACCAGAGTATCTCTTAAATCACTTCCAGTACTAACATTTTATGAGTCTGAGAAGATATACCATAACCCCACATTCTGGGCTGATTTCCTGACCTTTTGGCAAAGACAAGTAGAGATGTGAGAACTACTGCACCTCATTTAAAAAAAAAGGGGGGATCTTTTTATTTGAGGACCTTTGGTCAAGAGGCAGTGCAGAAGGAACCTTCTGGTGGTATTGATCTGGGATTCTGTAAAGATACCTCAATTGTGCGAAACTCTGGCATTAGTGTCTAATTTCCCAGAAGAGCTTTTATGAGCCTCTCCTGAGTCAAAGATTCCCCGCAGGACCATCCAGAATTATGACTCAAGCTTGGTAAGTTAATAGGAGGGTCAAAAAGCCAAAAGGCCATGGCAGGAATCAATATCTTAAATCTGGACTACACCCCAAGTCTGGCTGAGGTCCTTGGAGCATGTAAGCATGAATCAAACGTCCCTCTCTTAAAGTTAACTTTAAGAGAGTTAACTTTTATCTTTGTGTGCTGGAACATTTATCTCATGATGAAAAAAGTTTCTGGTGTAGGGAGAAGGGTACTAGAACTATTTCAACTTGCTGTGTCAGTTCCCTTTGGAAACTTGTGATCTCCATGGGCCTCAGCTTCCCCACCTGTGTAATGGGAACAGCCTCCCTTTTGCTACTCTGTGTTGTTGGAAGAAAAGATGAATCTGTGTATGTGAAAGCACTCTGGAGACTGTGAGATGAGAGTACGTATGGGGGAGTTGATGGTAAGATGGAAAAAAAATCAAAGAAAATCATATCCTTTCTATAACTCCTGGCTCATTTTATTCTGAAACTTGATCGGCTCCTCTCTTAGAGGTGGCCATTTTGGAACTTTAACTTGAATTGCTTGGTCTCTGAAGACGGAAGCACGGAATGCCAGAACCCAGAATATTTAAGCATGAAGTTAGAGCAACTGCTAGACATCAGCACTTAGTAGTAGAATGGAGGAGTGCTAAAGTCGATGAGCAAATTTTACTCTTCACAAGACACTTGATTCCAGAAGAAGGTAAAAATAAATATTCATTTACTTCTGGTTTGAGTTGTGTATTTCAACCTACATCAAATCACAGCTTGTGGGAGTTGGGATTGGCTCCTCTGGTCTATTCAGCCTTCTCCTAAATCATCACCTGGCATAGCTGCTTTTTTTTTTTTTTTAAAGTAGTCATGCACCTGTATTCGTTTTCTGCAGCTGCCATAACAAATTACCATAAAGCAAGCGGCCGAAATGACAGGATTTTATTGTCTCACAGTTCTGGAGGCCAGAAATCTAAGATCAGGTGTCGGCAGGCCCCTGCTCCCTCAGGAGGTGCCAGGGAAGGGTCAGCTGCTGGTCTGTCTCCAGCTCCTGGTGGTTCCGTGGCTTGTGACACTTGTGACAGCATCACTCTGATCTTCATGTGGTGTTGCTTTCCCTGCTACATGTCTGTGTTCAGATTTCCATTCTTATAAGGACACTAGTGCTGCTGGATTAGAAGCTTCCCTACTCTAGTATGACCTCATCTTAATTACACCTTGAATGACCTTAGTACCAAATAAGGTCACATTCTGAGGCGTGGTGGGATCAGGACTTTAACATATGGGATTTAGTGGGGGCATAATTCAACCTGTGACATCCCCCCTCTTTGTCAAGAGAGAAACATTTTTGCCCTTTGGACTCTCTCATCTGCACCACCCATCAGCTTGGTTATGAAGTCCCTCTCACCCATGTGATGTCTTGCCTGACTTTACTCCCTGGCTTAGAGGATTTGTTCATTGGATTTTATGTTAAATAGGGTGGCAATGTGTAGTGGATCCTCTGTGTGGAGAGATAAAGAGAATGAAGAGTTGTTTGAACTCTGGCATCGGAATGGAGGACATCTTATGGACCGTATTGCCTTCCTATGAGGAAATTTCCAATGATTTAATGTAATATAATTATCTATCTTGAGTTACATGGCTCCCTTCCATAATTTTACTTTCGCCAGTGAGAGAAAGGTAGACAACATTTCTTTGTCTCTGTGTGTGTGTGTGTGTGTGTGTGTTTTAAAGATATACTTATTTATTTGAGAGAGAGAGAACATGCAAGTGTGGTGGGGCAGAAGGAGAGAGAAACTCAAGGAGACTCTGTGCTGAGCATGGAGCCTGATGTGGGGCTCAATCTCATGATCCCAAGATCATGACCTGAGTCAAAACTAAGAGTTGGAGGCTTAACTGACTACACCACCCAAGTGCCCCTGGTGGACAACATTTCTTACAATATTACCACTACTTTTTATTACCTTCCAGTAGAGGGAAAATGAGGAAGAGACTCACCATTTTGTATTTATTTCTGCCTAGGTCAGTGTTTTCAACCAGGGTTGATGTTACCTCCAGCAGACATTTGGTTATAGTTGAAGCAATTGTGACTTTCTCAAAATGGGAAGAGTTGCATTTAGTGGCCAGAGATGCTGCTAAACATTCTGCAAGGTATAGGACAGTCTCATACCTGGTCCCCAATATCAACAATGGCAAGACTGAGAAATCCTAGGGACATGATTTGCCTTTTAGAATGATTCTGAGCAAGAATTCTAAATGCCTTTCTGCTTAGTTGGAATTTTCAGGCTATTGGATCCTTTTAGTGTGTGATTTTCATATCTTTTGTAGAGACCAGCAAGAAACACTCCTCAGGATTCAGACCCACTTGGCTTATCTACCACCAGGTATGTTTATTCTGTGCCTCCATATATAAAAGATGGGCACAGAACTTGTGACTCTCGGGGTCCCTTTTAGTTCTTGAAGCCATTGAATTTCTTATTTCAAGAATAACACTACCTTCTATCTTTATAACTAAAAATCCAATTATCTCACCATTATCTTTCTACAAAGGTCTGTAATATTTTAAAAGGCAGATAATCTTTAGTGGGTGACATTGTCAATAGTCTGACTTTACAAATATGACACTGTGTAAGTCACACAGTTATTTATTAATATGAAGATCAGCTTAGACAACAAAGACAAACCTGGTTTGAGGAAGCTGAGTTATATTTACATAAGTCTGTTCTTCCAGCAACCTCTTAAAAATGAGATTGACTTAGGGGAGCAAATATTTCTTCTTGTCATATAAGAACTCACCATTCTGATTGATGATGGTGTTGATGATGGTAACTTTGGAGTTCCTTCTATGTTTCAGACACATTACATATATTACCTCATTTAAACACCACCACCAGTATATGTAGAAAGTACTGTTATTGTCTCAGGACAGTGAGGTCTCAGAAAGTAAGCAGCTTGCTTGTGGTCACATAGCTACTAAATGGCTAAATCATAATTTTAGCTCAGATTAATCTGACTTGAGAATCTCAAACTCTGGGTGACAACTCAGTTAATAAACAGTGTTTTTAGTGTAGATTATTTTAATTTTTTTTTAAAGATTTTATTTATTTATTTATTTATTAGGAAAGAGAGAGTGAGAGAGAGCATGAGAAGGGAGAAGGTCAGAGTGAGAAGCGGACTCCCCGTGGAGCTGGGAGCCCCATGTGGGACTCGATCCCGGGACTCCGGGATCATGACCTGAGCCGATGGCAGTCGCTCAATCAACTGCGCCACCCAGGGGCCCCTAGTGTAGATTATTTTAAAAGAGAAAAGTAGGAAGTGATTAAGAAGTATAACAATAAAGTGCTTAAACAAAGTATAATAGTATCCATACTATGCACTATTGTATAGATATTGAACCTTAGCTTTAGAGTAGCAATAAAAATAAGAATATAAGATCTATAAACAACTCCTCAAACTCAACACTCAAAAAACAGATAATCATGTCAAAAAATGTGCAGAAGACATGAACAGACACTTTCCCAAAGAAGACATACAAATGGCTAACAGACACATGAAAAAATGTTCATCATCATTTCAGGGATCATTTTCCTGCCATCAGGGAGATTCAAATCAAAACCACATTGAGATACCACCTCACACCAGTTAGAATGGCCAAAATCAGTTACCAACCTTAACCTTGCATTCATTTTTGTAATTAGATAAAATATTTTATGTATGTGCATGTCTATGTGCACATAGACTAGTATCTGTATCTAGACCTATATCCACATATCTACTCTAGGAACTGACTACTGAAGTGAAATATTGTTGATGTCTATTCAGCATTTTCCTGTTCCCCTTTCTTACTGATACTCGGATCTATACATCTCTCAATTTGTCCATTTACCCTTGCAGAAGTTAAACCCACCCAAGCTCTATGGGGAAGTTCTGATTGGTCTAAACCTTTCTGAGTAATTCCTTCTACTTTGCAGAGTGATTGGTATAGGTGATATAGACCAGAGCTCTGGGGATCGTCCCACACAGGATTTAGATCCCAACTGAGCAGATGCGACTCGATTAAAGCCAATTAGATGAAAGAAGAGGATTTGTAAGGGCATCTGTGGAAGAATCTTGCTTATTATTCTCATTCAGCTACTGAAAGAGAAATTTTTTTCTTCTGGAAGTCATGGTGTTTGAATATGAACCTTGGAACTTCTCCAGGCACTTAATCGTGGGGTTGACCTGCCCCTCAATGAAGCTGAGCCCACAGAAGTGAGAGAAATGGATACACACAAGTGTGCACACATGCGTAGATACACATACACACAGGTCCTAGATGTCCCTGTTAAACCTGTCAGTCCAAACAATCCTGAATCTACCTTGTTTCTGGACTTCCGATTATGTGAATAAAATAAAATTGCCTGTATATTTTAAGTCCAGTTGAATTGGGTTTTCACTCCTTTGAAACAAAAGTGACTCCTGCCTAGTACAGTTAAAAAGTTGGAAGCCCAAAACAGGCCAAGAGATAAGCCTTATTTCAGGTGTTTTTAAAAATGAACCAGCTCTACAACATTGTTAATTCTATCATTTCCAGAATATCCCATTGAAGCAATATGTAAATTAGTAACTCCGATCTTCAATAAGATGATGGAATAGTTTTAAGCCTGAGAAAGTCAGCTTTCATCTTTGCCTTCTCTATAACTTGGAGTATTGGAAAGATAGGTCTAGTTCAATAAAGGCAGGGGAGATAGTTCTTAGGCATCTGTGTGTCCATAAAACACACTTTAATCCCATCTCACTTTATTCCACAACAATCCTCAACAGCGGTGATTAAAACTTTTATTTTACAGATATGAAAACACTCAAAAAAATTATGTAATTTGTTCAAAATCCAAGATTGGACTTGAGTTCCTCCTGGCACTGTAACGTGCTTCCTGGTATCCCACGCTGTTTCAATTAAGAAGGGAAGGTCTAAAGTTTCAGTAGTCTCCAAGAAAGTAATTATATTCTTTTTGCATTTGTGTGTTATCCAGAGGCTGACTATAAGAAAGATTTTAAGAATAGCAAGTAGACCTACCTGGTAATTAGACTGCAGTAGTTTTTAATCACTGTATCATTTGCCCCACCTCAAAATTGTTACATTTAGTGCATTTAAAAGTGGCTTGGCTTTTAAACAGATCTTGATCACTTAAAATTAACTCATGTAGTTCTGTATTTTAATTCCTGCTCTGACACTTATTAGCTGGCTATTTTAGCCAGGGCACTTACCCTCACTTTGTTTCTCATTTCTGTACATTGTTCAAGTCAAAATAATAATACTAACCTTACTGTGGAAGGTAAAAAAAAAAAAATCTGAAAGTACGTAGAGCAGGTCCCTTATGTATGAAAGTTCTTAACGAATGTGTAAACGAGCTACAAAAATAGTGGAAAATCAAAAATATAATGAGTTTTTATTGTGTAAAAAAATAGAAGCCTCAGTCTCCTCATCATATATATTAATCCCACTATTTTAGGTGCTCTTAATCATTATTGCATGAAGTAACTTGAGATTCTGTAGGATACAAAGTTCCATGGAAACTTCCAGTGTCCTAATAACTTCATGGTGTTGCAGCTGAAATTATGAAACCACTCAGAATGGATGGAAAGTTCCCCTGAAATCTAGTATCTTTTTTCATTTTTGAATTCATTTGCTTTAAACAAAGTGCCAACTATGTGTCTGGAATGCTATTTCTGTCCCCCTCTATCTATTTGAAGCATGGAATTCTGTAGAAACTTTTTGAATTTTGTTAGCTTTTTCAATTTATAATTTCTTTCCTTGATCTATTGTTTATTGTATCTAAAGTACTTATTTAATCATGCTGTCATGTATTATTTAAATATTTCATGCATTTATCCAGTCATTGTTATCGAGGAGGTATTTATTGGATTCCCAATTGTGCCAGAGTACTCTGAGGGGAAGATGAAGGTGGAGGAGGAATGATACTTACTTGTAGAGATAGTCCTTGTGTCCACTCAGTTTGGATCATGTGGGGCCATTCTGTAACCACAGCAAATGGTAGCCTGAAGAAGCTCGCACATGGGAGAGGCCACACCAAGGGAACCATGGAGGAATGCAGCTGAAGCCCCTGCATTATGCCATCTCTGCACCCTGCTTTCCCTCTGGATTTCTGTTCCCATGAGCTTCATGAATCATTTCCAGATCCTGTAAGCTAACCTCTGTTGGATTTTTCTGTTATTTGTAGCCCAAGATTTTTAGTTAATATACCTACTCATTTTTTAAAAAAATACCTATTCTTATTCTTATGTGCGACCCTAAGTTTCTAAAGAATAGGGTGAATGGTTTATGAGTTCCTATGTTAATTGACAAGGTGGGGTACCCAGAATTTGAACCCAGATATTTCTGATTCCATACACTGGGATGGCATATAACTTTAGAAAATAATGATTCTTAGTGTTTGGGGGGTCATGTGCTTTTTAACAACTGATAAAAGGTATTCCCATATCCCTGAGAAATACATACTTTTATATCCAACAAACCAAATGTTTCTATGCAATTTCAGGATTTCATAAGCCTCTGAGGCCATTCATGCACCCAGACCACTACCAAGAATCCCATTCTAGGTGATGACATCTGTCTAGAAATTTGCATTTTCCCATTATCCATGCTCTTCTTTGAAACCCATCTAATATGAGATGTGACCTTCCAAACCTCTGTAAAAAGACTTGTTTTTTACTGACTAGTTAATGTCAGTATTATCTACACACACTCCATCTTATTGAGACATTCTACTCATTTAGTGCCCATTACTAATGAAATAATTTCTTCATTAAAGAAGGAAATCTTCAAAATTTCAAATGACCATGCTTTTACAGTTACCTTTTTTCATAAATTCTGATATTAATAGCAACAACAATAATTTTAACAAGATAGCAATGAGTATTTGTGTAGTGGGTTTCAGTTTTCAGAGCATTGGTCTCTAATTTATTCCAGTCTCAACAACCTTGTGAGGTAGAAAGAGTGGACATTTTTTGATTTATGACTGTCCAGCATCCATTAATTCGAGGGACCTAACTAGCCCCTGTTTTGTACATTCTCAATGGGACTATAAATCAATGTCCACTGCACTGCTAATAGAGAACTAGAGGCCCCTGGAGGTTGGTGCATTCTCTTTCCTCCAGACATTTTCTTTCACTGCTTTAAAGAAGCCAAAAGGCTTGTGATCTACAGTTAGTCAATCAGACTTTCTCCCACAACTTGGCCTGTTGCATTGAGTGACTCATGCCAAAGAGAAATGGCTGAAATCCTTTATTCCAGGTGTGGCACTATGAGGAAATGGGAGAATGTTCTTACTGAGCCCATTCTGAGTTTTCGTTCTGATTTTTTTGCCTTATTTCTAAGCCTGGACACTAGCCTATCAATTTGCTCTGAGAGATCTTTAACAACATTCCAGTAAATTCTCTTTTTGTTTAAGTTAACCAGATTTAGATTGGGTTGTTGCCAGGAAAGAGCTCTCACAGAGAAAACATAGTAATCTTTGAATCTCCATATCACACATGAGAATGTAGAATTGCAATTCAACAGTAAAAAGTGAAAACAGACCTTTAAGATTTAGAGTGTTTCACTGTGGCTCTTGCTTTTCTGGGTAACTTCTTGTTTGTTATATCATTGGGGTGTTCCTGGTGTGAAAACACGGACTGAACGGGATTCCACCTCCGACACCGTGTTAGTTAAAATTAACTTCAGCTGAATGAGCAGAAAAACCCAACACAACGGTGTTTTCAGCAAGATAATTCCCCCCACCCCGCCATGTAAGCTAACTCTAGAGGGAAAGACTGGTTTGTGACGCGTTATCAAGCAGGGATTTGTCAAACAGATTTTCCAGCTAAGCTCTCAGGTGTCCTTAGGATGTGGCCCTTGTTCTCAGGACCCGAGACAGCCTGCGCATCATGTGCGTCTCTAGGTCAGGACGGAGCAGGGAACTGCGAAAGACCATGCTGCATCCCTTTTTAAAAGACTTGCTGGCAGGACCACTCAGCATCCTTGCTTATACACCACGGGCCAGAACTCAGTCATCTTACATCCCTAGCTGCAAGGGAGTCCTAGAAACAATATTTTTTAGCCAGGCATACATACGCCGAGACGCAAATTGAAGGTTTTTAAATTTTAACTTTCATCGACGATTATATGTAAGTGTGCACCCCATGAATGTTCTCAAACTAAGTCCATCTACGTAAACAATACCCAGTTCAATAAACAGAACATTGTCATCCCAAAAAATAAGAATTCTTTTTATAAAGAAAGGAGGGAATAGATACTTGGTGGCAACTGGTAGTCTCTGCCACACACCCCAGACCACAGTAAATCACAGTAATTTGCTGAATATTTGACTTAAACAAGTATTTCTTCCAACCAAATCACCACCCGGTCGGTACTTTCTTCATGGCATCCCCAGTGGCAGGCACAGAAAACATGCTCAGAAAATGTACGTTGATTAATTGATTGAACAAATGAATTTCTCACACTTCCACTTGCTGAAATACTGAATTAATTAGTTTGTACCCGTATTTTCAAGAAGCATTTCATAAAACCTTTGAACTTGTATAGGAAGGGAAGGTCAAAAGTTATATGAAAATTGAGCTGATGGATATTTTGTTGTAGTTACTGCTGAGTAATTAGTTACTAGGTTTAAGGCAGTAGGGATTTTGTATATATTATATCATTTAATTTGCACAGCAAGTTAGGTAGTGTTAAAAACCAAGGCTCAGAAGTATTAACTCTTTGGTCCAAAATTACCTGATTGGTGATGTTTCCCTAAAGTTCCTGTTCCTGTGTCACTTTGCGATGTCAAATTTTTAAGTTTCTTTTCTTTGCCTTCTTCCTATAAAGGCTCTGTCTCATAATGCTACCTTTATAGGTCCATTTCTTTTTTTTCTGATTCCCCCAATATTCTGGGTCTTTAAATATACTCTTTCTAATCCCTTTATACATGCATACAGTGTTTCAATTTGTCAATTTACTGGGCCGCCAGGTCTCAGTTGAAAGGCCACTTAGTCTAAGAATTCTGACCTGTCCCCCATGTCATTTTCCCTTTGTGATCCCAGAACTGCTCAGCTTTTTCTAATGCCAGCTTTCTTGCTCAATAACTCCTCAGTGGCGAGCTTGAGAGGAGGACCCTGTTTTGCCCACTGTGTTCTATTCAAGCATAGAATGGCTACTTGGAAATATTCATTGGATGATCAAGTGAATGAGGAAGTGGAGCTATGATTCAGAGCCACTTCTGGGCAGTTCCAAAGCGTGTGCACCCAACCCTGTGATAGGTTGTATCAGTTTAGAGCCTCTTGTCAGAAAGAGAAAGACCTGTCACAGCACATAGGATCCAAGATGGGCTTTATCTTCTCCAGAGCAGCGTTCATCCGTCTGGTTTTGCCATAGAATATTACTTCCTCCCCATTAGGAAACATGTTCTTTCACACCGCATCTCTCATTTTGACACAAATGGCCATAAAAAGTTTCTTTGTATAACTTTTATCATGATGCTTGCTTCCCATTACATTCCACTTATTAGGGTCCTGTTTCAAGGCACAGGAACTGTCCTGGTCATCCTGAGAAGGATCGGCTGTAATGTGGGGGACTGTCACCATCACCGCTCCGTCACTCCAGACGTTGGGGCTCGGGACACGATGGGTGTCCTGTTGGGGGGAGTCCTCTGCTAGCTGCTGGGGAAAGGATCACTTACCCACTGTGGTGTTTTCCATCTTAAGCTCTTTGGATTCTGTGAGTTGTGTAGGCTGGGTGTTGATTTGATGTGAAGGGTAGGTGAACTCAATAAATAAAGGCGATTTTCCACTCTTATTGTTCCATTTCCAGTGCAGCCCTGGCCCAGACATGGCAGAGGCCATTTATTGTGGAAGCAGAGCTGTGACGACGGCGGCCAGAGCGAGTGATATACGTGCTTCTGTCTGTGCTTTTATAGGGCAGCTGTTTCTCTGAGGATCAAGCTCAGGTATCGGGAGTGTGAATTATGAGTCCTCATCAACTTGGTCATGCTTTGTGGCCTGGGAAAAGCCAGAGTGTTTCCCTTTTATGATTTGAAAGTGCACTTTTTGCAGCCTGTGGAGCAATTAGCCTATCTTTGAAATGGATACCCTATAAACGCGGCATGTCCTTGGAGAGATGCCGGGGCAGGTTCCTGCAGGAGGGGAGGCCATCAGGGGGTAACTGCTGTAGATATGGCCGAATGGCCTGCAAGCCCATGGAAAGACTGACCCAAACAAACAAACAAACAAACAAACAAACAAACAAACAAACAAACACAAAAACAAAGAAAACTTGTAGACAGGCAGGAACATCAACAAACCAAGGCTGTCCCTCCCCCATGAAATCATGTCAGAGATTCCCCAGCAGGTAGACCGAAGGTTAGGAAGGATGATGCTATTTTCTTCATTTGGAAAGTTCAGCTGTTTCTCTGATTATAGCATTGATTTCGTCAGGCTCCTCAAAAGGAGGTGAGTATCTCCTGAGACAGTTGACGAAGACCGGAAATCAAATATCCTCCTCATCTAGATAAGAATCCGAACCAGCCTGAAGTGGGGGCTCCCCTTGTGATAACATCCCCCCAGACACTTTTTAAAATTTGAGATGAAATTTGTTTAACTTAAAAGTGACTATTCTAAAGTGAAGAATTCAGTGGTATTTAGTCCATTCACATTGTTGTAGCACCACCACCTCTATATAGTTACAAAATATTGTTGACTTAAAACAACATTTTATCATGTCCTGAGGGCAGATGAGGACTTCTGGGATACTTGGTGAGGCGGTTGTCCCCCAGGCAGACTGGGGTGCTTGGTGGCATTCAGATGACATCCGGGCTAGTCTGCAGGGGTGGAGGCAGCCTCGCTCCCATCTGGGCCGCTCCCAGACAGCTGGGAGCCTGTGCGCCCTTGGGTCCCGGGCGTCCCTGTGCGTGTGGTCTCGGGGCTTCTCCACATGGTCTCCCCAGTGGAATTCCTGTACTTCTTAGAAGTATTCCCGTTCTTCATAGACAGCGCCAGGATCTACCCGGCTTCCAAGCTCCGAACTTTGGTATCTTGCATGCTTTCTTCAGCTCTGTCAACCAGCCAGTTACCCATTCTTTCCAAGCACTTGGAGAGTCTTCATTATACTAATGTTTCTCGGATTTTTCTAGTTTCAGAGAAACCAATGTCTCTCTGCCATTTTTTTTAGCATTTTGGGACTCTGTCATTTCTGGTGGGGACCACAAACTAACTTTGGGTTAGTTTCTACCTTCAATCTTGATTCTCTCTCACCCACTCCCACAGCAGCTTTTGGGGTCCTCTTTAAACACACACACACACTCAAGAATCTTCAGAGTTTGTGCTGCCTTCAGTGTAACTGAGCTTGCGTAACCCGACCGGCATTTAACTAGCATCATCCCTCTCCACTCGAAGCTCTCCTGTCTTCCCTGCTACGCTCCCTCTATTCTGAACTTCTTTGAGATCCTAGCTGCACCCTATTTTTTCCCCTCTGTGGGCCTTTGTTTTTACTACTTCCTCTTTTGGATGGCCCCTTTTCAGCTAGATCTCCCCAACGTTTTATCCCGAGACTAAGGTTAGCTGCTGTCTCTGGGAGGTCTTCCCTCTGCCTCCCCCCTCTCTAGCACCCACAATTTGTCCCTTTTCTGAGCTCACATGAACAGTCTGGAAGCAGATTTCTTGGGGGGCGGGCAGGGTACTTCAGACAGGGAATTCCCTGCAGGAAACTGGGTATGACAGTGTTGACAAAGCCAAAGGAGCAAACAGCGGGAAGGGTGATACCCCAAGACTAGAAGCTCCCACTCAGAGCTGTTGAGAGGCGCTGTCACAGTGATGCTGGGTGCGTGCCTGGTCTCTGGCTTTGCCCTGGCAGCTGAAGTCTGGAGCCCATCCTGACCTCTGTGGCCGCTGTGGGGACTGTCACAGCCACAGCACCTGCGCTTTGCGCTTAACAGCATGGGACGGGAGCTGCGGTTGTCCACCACCAAGGGGCTCTACTCTGCTGCTGAGGTACCAGTGTGGGGACGAAGCGAATGCCAGATCCTTCCCTTCCTCCTGACGTGAGGTCTTGTCTGGGGTGCAGGCCCTGCCAGGTGCTAGAGACTCAGCAGTGAATGACACCCAGCTCCCAGGTGCAAGGAGTGGTGGGGGGATGGGCAAAGGAAATCAGTGTCTGTCACGTGGTGGTAAATGCTCCTGGGCCAGGCGGAAGGCAGCAATGGAAGGCAGCGATGCTCACAGAGCAGAAAAAGCACAGCATGGAGAAGACGGCCAAGCTGAGGCGGTCGTAGGGTAGGAGTGGGGAGAAAAGGCTGCCGCCATCCTGATCCGAGTTGCTGTCGCTGGGTGATGCATCCAGCTTTCTGGATGTGTGTGTGGGGGGGTCTGCCGCCCCCACCTGCCAGCAGAGGCAGTTGGAGCTCTTGGAAACCGGGGCTGTCCATGGCCTGGGAGAGGCTCCCAGAGGGGTTTCTGCCCACGGCCATATGTCAGGATCTCCCAGGCCCCTGCATCAGCATCTGCCCTGACCCTGTGGCCCAGAGGTGACAGAACTCAATGAGCCCACTGTTCCCCCAGACCTGGGCCTGAGTGTGCCAGGTCTGCACGTTATACTGGGCTCCCCTCTGGGTGCCTCCTGGAATCAGATTTTTAATTGCCTGTTTTGGTCCCTCTCTCTTCCCTGGATGGTATAATGAAGACATGGGTCGTTTACTATTGATTCCCCAGTGCCTCATGTTAAGACCTGCCCTATTTATCGATGGATCACGGAGTATTGGGGAATATTAACTGACTGGCCCTGAGAGGCCAGAGACCAAAGACTTACTATTTAAGGCCATATAATTTGTTTGATTCTTGATCATTTGGATGACATAATGCTCATTTAGGGTTAAAGACTAACTGCCAGAAAGCTCTTGCTCAGCGGTGCTGGAGGAAGCAGAGTCTGAGTAGGAATGGTTTTGGCCACTGTCTCCATGAGACGATTGTCTCCCTGAAATCCGGCTCTCACATACATGAAATGATCTTTCCTCTTCTGTGAAAATTTTTTAAGACTTAAGCGTTTGACTTAGTCATATTCTGGACGAGCTTCGTGACCTCAGTTGATGAAATGAGAGGCGAGAACTGAGTGCATCAGCCCTAACGGAGACTGACCTGGTGCATCCAGGCTTGTGCCAGAATGGGCTGGCAGCTAAAAGTCTGTGTGTCTGTGTGGTCGCTGAGACAGCCACTGGTCACTGAGCTCGGGTTAGGAAGACCACCTTCAAGGGTTTACTGGTCTTCAACAACAACCGCAAACATTTGTTGGATTTTTCCTTTCACAACTTTCGACCCCATGCAGGCTTGGTCATTCCCATGTCTGTACCAGAATAGCACATAGTGCAGACCACGGCCGTGGCCTTGTCCCCACGCCGGGCCATCATTTAGGAATGTGTCTGTTTCTCAAATTCTTCATCATCCTTCTTGTGTGCAGCTTGGAACCCGGTACCAATGAAGTACTTGAATTGATAACTTTCATAGCATCAGATAGTCCATTGTCTCCTAAGGGTGAAATTGTGTCTGATTCTTCTCTCTCTAGTACTGTCTGGGTTTTGTAGAACCCTGTCGATTATTGTTGGCATTTTTATATGAATTAATAAATGCATCTTGCTCCATAAGCACAGTGGTGTTACTGATAACACTGTCTTCCAGATTATGAAAGTTTAGTTGTGCTCCTGTATCAGAGATGATCTTGGGGCCAACGGGTGTGGTTCTACTGGTTAGTAGTCTGTCTTCTCAAAACCATGAGGGAATATCCATTATTACAAGTGACTCAATACAGAACACCAATTTATTGTGAAATTATAGATGTCTCCCATGTCGAGTTCTAGCTGAGGCTGATAAAAATGGTTAGAGGTGAGCTAAGGCCTCTCCAGGGTGGCAGAGGCAATGATCGGAATTCACTGGGCCTCGTCCACTCGACCACAGCCAGGTCTGGAATCTCGGGGCCTCCTTTGCAGGGAACATTGTCTTGGCTCAGTTGCACGTCTTGGTTTTAGTGGTCCCGTTTTCTTGGAAACGGGAAAGATGTCTTTCAGCTCGGAGTTCCACACTTGAGATACAAGGAGCTTTCATCTCCCCGTGGGAATCTGAGAATGTCAGTCAGGGAATGTGGTACCATCAGTTCAGGGGAAGGAGAAGATCTTCCCACGTTTTTTTACTCTGACTCTGTTTCCCAGAGGATGCACCCAGTTATGTTAGTGAGTCATGAAAAATCCCTAGAGGCACCATACTTCCCTGAGTTCTGTGCTTCCATTTAGCAGCTTGTTTTTTTTGTTTTTGTTTTTTCCTGGAGAAAATTAAGGTGGAGAGGGGTGCAGTGATGATTTAAAAAGAGGAGAGCACTCTGGCAAAAAATGGCGATGGAAAAATGGGAAAAGTCCTAGTCATGCGACCAGGATACCTTGTAACCATGTGACTTCGGGCAAATCATCTAAACTCACTGACCTGGGTTTCTTCAGAAATTTGGAAAAAAAACCCCTAAACCTTGACTTGTTTCTCCTACAGCCCAAGAATGAAAAATAGAAATGCTATTTACTAAAATATGCATTATTTTTTAATTTTTGTATTTATTTTAAATGATAACATTTTCCAAGATAGCTCAGGCAGGAAACTAGTTCAGCTACTCTGAGTTGCACTTAATGGGCCCACAAACTCTGTCCAGGTAGGGAGAACCTTTCAGGATTCTCAGGTTAGCTCAGCTGCTTGATCCTGACTGTGATGAGTGGTCTCACCAGAGAGGTATCTGGGGTAGAGTGTCATGGACTGAATGTTTATTGTGTCTCCTCAAAATTCACGTGTTAAAATCCTGACCCCGGATGGGATGGCATTAGAGGGTGGGTGAAGTCTTAAGGGTGGCGTCTCCGTGAACAGATTAGTGCTCTTTCAACAGAGACCTCGGAGAGCCCCCTCAGCCTTTCTGACGTGTTCGGACATAGTGAAAAGGTGGAACGAGGAATTGGGGACCATCACTGGGCACCAAATGTGCCAGAATCTGTCAGCACCTGGATCTCAGATTGCCCAGCCTCCAGAACTATGAGAAATATATTTCTGCTATTTATAAGCTACTTAGTTTATGGTATTTTGTTACAGCAACCTACATAGACTGAGATAAGTGGCTAGTGCTACTTTCTTCTGCCTCCTTCTCCACTCCAGATAGGCAACTACAAAAGTATCCTTGCCATTTTAATGGCCTTTATCATTTTTCTTGTTGTCAGTTTCATACAAGCAATGATTTTAGCTTTATTTTACCAAGAGAACTCTTTAATCTTTGGGGTTAGAGACTCTATATGTATCTCTGTGCCTCAGTTTCTTCATTTGTCAGATTGGACCAATAATTCCTGTCCTCCTTACCTTAAAAGGAAGTTGTGAGGTCACATCATAAGATGCTTTGAAAAATAAAGTAGTGATTCAATGTGAATTGTTTCTCTTTCGTGTTCTCTCTTAACATAGCATAGCTTTAGATTACAGTAAGGCATATAGTCATACATTACTGTATGATTTAAGTGACTCAAATGTTTAAGATAACCTCTCAGTTAGACTGGAATAGGCAGTGACTCTCCACTGATAAACAAGGCTGATTGGTTCATTCACTGCAAACTTTAGAGAAGGAGAGCTGCATAATTGCAAACTTCTTGCCCATGGGTGAAACCAATGCTTTCTCTTAATTAAATTAATTCAGGCTTGTGCTGGGCTACACAGGCCAATGGGCAACATTTTAGCTACAATACATGTATAGCAGAGTTTCTCAACTTGGCATTACTGACATTTGGGCTATAAAAGTCTTTGCTGTGGGGTCTGCCTTGTGCATTTTGAATATTTAGCAACATCCCTGTCCTCTACCCCTAGGTACTCATGGCAATTTCCCTCTTCAGGCTGTGAAAACCAAAAATGTCTGCAGATGTTGGTAAATCACCCTTGAGGGACCAAAGTGCTCTTGATAGCCACTCTACCTAAAAATAGTTCTTTAGTTAAAAGAATGAGTAAATGAATGAATGGATGAATGAATGAATGAATTAACAAATGAATATAAAGAGAGGGAATGAAAACAGTTGACATGGTCAGTCTCCTATAGGCTGTGTTTTTTCATTTATAACTTATAAGTTCATAGAAATAGAAAAAAAAATGTGTGTATGTATGCACCCCCTCCCTTCCCCAGACAAAATACTTACTTGACCTATGATTTCAGGGATCTCAGTATCCCTAATGATAACATTGGGAATACAGGTTGAGATACCAGAGTAGCGTACCATTAGTATATCTAGTAGTCAACACCAGAATAGTAAAGCATCTGTTTGTTGGTTGAGTGAGTCACTCATGTAACAACTATTTATGGATCATCTGCTAGGTACCAAGGTCTGTATTAGGTGCAGTCTAGTGGATATAAATGCATGAATCTTACTACGTATAACATGAGGTAATGCAGGGCATACTGCTACAATAGAATTAAGGACATGTTCCTATGAGAACACAAATTCACTCTGTTTTAGGGTGTGGGTGGTTTTGGAAAGATTCTCTGAGGAACATGAGATGTATCCCACAATTAATTATTTGTACAAGTTTTTCCAGCTGTGTGTATTTCTTAAACAATCAATCGTTTGTTTATGGTGTTCTACAATTTTTTTAAGTGCTCAGCCTTTTCTACTTAGCTGTCTTTGAGGATAGGAATGGGTTTTGCATGTTTGGGAAGAGGCAGGAAGACGGTTGGAAAGGCATTATGCTTGGTATGCCGCATGCCATGACAATGACGAAACAGACACAAGTCCTTCCCCTGTAGAAGTCACAGTTTATAAAGTAAGATTCTAGGCTTTTGTCCTTCACTCCAAGTACATCTTTAGGTAAGTAACTTTATCTCTCTAAACCTCTGTTTTCCCAGGTGTAGAATTGGGAGGTAGGATGAGATGATCTCAATTTGTCAGCACCTGACTTGCTTTTATTCCACATTTCTTATGTCCTCTATAACTCTTAAATCACAAGTTTTTGACAAAAGTCAACTGCTCTTCAGTGTGAGGAAATAAAATATATGGAAAACACATCCAGTTATAGACCCAGATTTCTGAGAAATGGCACTACTTGCTTGGGGAAGACACCTTTGCCTGATTGAATGTATCCATTGGGAAGCAAGGGAACTTAGAGAAAATGAGAATTAAGGTATGTTAAATGGCAGGTTCTGAAAATCCTTCTTAATGTGAGTGCTGGTGCTCATATCTGGGAGCATGACTTGAGGCTTACAAGATTTATTTCCTGTGTAGGATGTATAACTAAAAGTTCTTTATCCTGTGGATATGAACCCAAGATATCCCCCTCATAGATGATTTATACCAAACCTTTTTTTTCTCTATTCAGCATGTAAATTATTTCTTTCTCTGGTGACAACTTAATTGCCACTGATGGTAATATAATTTATCTGTATTAGTTATAAACCATAGTTATAGTTCTTGACCTGGACATCATATAAATTCTCAAGCTATTGCACAGATAGTATCTCATTTGTTCTTCCCAACAACAATATGATACAGGCTGGGTGGGGGTCATTATTCCCATTTTATAGATGGGAAACTGAAGTCCAGAGAGGTTCATTAATTTACCTGATTTCTCACAGATAAGAAATTGTGGAGGCATGATTCAACTTCATTGTTTCCACAACAGTATTTAAAAGTGAACAAAATACCTGAGTGGTTCAGTCAATTAAGCATCTGCCTTTGGGTCAGGTCATGATTTCAGACCCTGGGATTGAGACCCGCATTGGGCTCCTTGCTCAGTAGGGAGTCTGCTCCTTCCTCTGCCTGCTGTTCTCCCTGCTTGTGTGCACACACTCTCTCTCTCTCTCTGACAAAGAAATAAAATCTTAAATAAAAGTGAACAAAAAGACTCAAATCAAAGACAAGCCACAGAGTGAGAGAAATTTGCAATCCATATGCTAACAAAGGCATTACAGAGTATATAAAGAACTTCTATGGGTCAATAAGTAAAAGACAACAACAAAACTTTGCAAAAAAAGCTTGAACAGGAATTTCATAAAAAGAGTGTGTCCCAATGCCCAATAGACTCATGAAAGGTTGTTCACCTTCATTAGTCATCAGGGAAATGAAAATTAGGATCATAATACAATGTCACTGTACATTTACCAGGATGGTTCAAATGAAAAAAAGAACATATTAAAACATGTTGAACAATGGCAACATTAGTTCGTAGGAACTAACCGGTAAGAACAGTGATAAGAATTAATGGGAACAATGGCTAGTGAACATGTGGAGCAATGGTGACCCTATATACTGTTGGTGGGAGTGTGCCTTGTTGCAACCACTTTGGGAACCCAGCAGTATCGGGCAACATGGACTACTTTTATACCTGCTGACCCAGGAATTCTAGTCCTAGGTCTCCCAAAGAAAAGTGTGCATATGTTAACAATCATGTACAAGAATGCTTACAGCAGTCCTATTTATCATCATCCCAGACTGGAATGATCCAAATATTCCTCCATAGAGGAATGGCTAAACAAATTGTGATATATTTACACAGTGGGATACTATACAGCAGTGAGTATGAAGAGTAACGCTGTAGTTAACGACCTTGATTTATCTTATAAACATGGAGTTTAATGAAAGAAGCCCTAAGCAAGAGGCCCCATGGTGTTCTTATTGGTGCTAGAAGTAGGGATACTGGTTAATTTTGGGGTGAGTGACCAGACAAGGGTGTGGGGGCTTCTGCGGTGCTGATAATATTCAGTTTTGTGTTATGGATGCTGATTATACGAGTTTGATCAGTTTGTGAAAATCCATTAAACTGTACATTTGTGAGTTGTGTACTTTTATTTTTTTTTAAGATTTTATTTATTTATTTGAGAGGGAGAGAGAGCGAAAGCAAGAGGACACTGAGGGAAAAGCAGACTCCTCACTGAGCAGGGAGCTTGAGGGGCTCAACCCTAGGACACTGGGATCATGACCTGAAGCGAAAGCAGACACTTCACTGACTGAGCCACCAGGCACCCTGAGTTGTGTACTTTTCTATATGTATGCTACTATTCAGTTAAATTGAATAAATCCAGCAGATGAACTGGAGTCATTAGGACACAAAGAGTATCTGTCTGCCAAGAAGAGAGAAGACTTCCTGCAAAATCACCAGCACATTTGGGGTCACTTATTTAAGAAAGTATCAGTGAGGAAGAGGAATGGAAACGGGATGTATCTGCATGTGAATGGACCACTGGTCATCTGCTCACATGAAGAAAAAAGCTTCCTGTGGGTTAAGTAAATTGCCAAAGGTCCAACAGGTCATAAGGGGCTCAGCTGGCATTTCAATCAGTCTTTTTATTCTGTAGCTCATGCTTCTTCAACCATACCCTCTCAGCAGGCAGTATTTTACTTCAGCGAAGAATAGGAAGAACAGAAGGAATTAAGAGGGTAGACGTCATCAAGAAACTATTTTAAAAATTGGTTTGAAGTCTGCCTTTTACCATAATCTTTATGAGGATGTAGTCCTTATCTGTTTTGTTAGCTACTGTTTACCCAAGAAAAGTCTTTAATAGAAGGAAAAAAAGAGAGAGAAAGAAAAAGAAAGAGAAAGGAAGGAAGGAAAGAAGCAAGGAAGGAAGGAAAGGAGGGAGGGAGGGAGGGAGGAAGGGAAAGAAGGAAGGAAGGAGAAAGGGAAAGAAAGGAAAAGAAAGAAAGGGAAAACAGAAAAAACGGACTTGGGAGGGATGTTACATTTCATAACACTACCAAAATTCCTTACAGTTTTTGATTTTCATATTTTAAGTGAAGAAGCAAATAGGAAAGAATACATATGTGTATGGATACATCCCCCTCCCACCTCGGGGTGCGCACGCACACACACACACACACACACACACACACACACGCGCGCGTGCACACGCGCGCGCGCACACGCCCCGCTTCGTTGGCCTACAACTTCAGGGATCTCAGTAGCCCTAATTACAGCTTACATTGCAGGCTTCACAGAAGCACCGCTCATTCCAGCCCTGGCATGACTCCTGTTTAAACATACTTCCCAGAAATCTTAGGCAGCTTGCCATGATAAGGAAACAATTGACGTCAGATTTTGAGCTGGGGAATCCGTCCAGGGTGGGGAGGAAGGCGGGGGCGGGTCGTTAAAGGTGGTGAGAGTGAGGCTTTTCATGGGCGCTACAGCTGATCACTCTTTCCCAGATCCAGGATCAGGACAAAGAGGGTATTTTTCCTGCTTGGCCCACCATTGCCTCAGCAGCTCTTCTGAAAGTCAGTGGCTGCCTGAAGTTTCCTTTGGGGATACTGAATGAGTCTGGCGACGATGCTAAAGAATTTTCCTCTAGTTCACTGGCTCTCTTGATGGTTTGCCATCGTTAAAATATTTCTTTTTCTTAATTATGGATGGTCTTTAATGTTCCCTCTAGTTCATACACTGTCATTGAAATGACCTCAGAAATCATTTAGTCAAACTTCTTCCCATTGCAGGATTTTTTGTGTGTGTGGCACAAAACCATTCTCCAGCCAATAAATATTTATTTGCTGTGGCAGAAATTGTTAGTATTCTACCTCGCGTTCAACTACTTTTTCCTTTTCCTTGCCTGTGGAATTTTTTTTTTTGAGGGAAGAATTATGTTCACACCCAAGCAATAAATTTTTATTGGTGTAAGTCAATCATGATAATCCTATTCTCACTCTCTCAGCATTCTTGGAAGCCCTAGTATACCTTCTTTCTGGCCAAAGAGACCTAAGAAAAGGAAATTTCCCTGCAGAATTCTTGAAGAGGTTTTGACTTTCTGATGAAAAGAGACAGACACACTGCAATGCCCTTTCTCATTCTGGCCTTGACTGTGAATATAATATTTGCCACCTTGTGACCATGAGGGTAATGGCAAGAAAGCTATAGACATTATGGATTTCTTGAACCAACACAAATAACCTATTAACAGTGGATACATTGTTATATAAAGAAAACATAGTCACTGTGGTCAGACTTCCTGTTTCCTACGAAAAATATACATTCAAGATATACTGTATTCTAGGAGCACCTGGGTGGCTCAGTTCATTAAGCCTTTGGCTCAGAATGTGATCTTGGGGTCCTGGGATCGAGCCTCATGTTGGTTCCCTGCTCAGCAGGGAGCCTGCTTCTCCCTCTCCCTCTGCCCACTCCCCTGCTTGTGCTCTCTTTCTCTCTCTCAAATCAATAAATAAAATCTAAAAAAAAAAAAAAGAGAGAGAGAGAGATACTCAATTCCAGGCACTGTGTTAGGGAAGGCATGAGGTAGACGTAGAGACACACTCTCTGTATCTCTCTTCAAGGATGACTTGGGGCCCAGCAGTGAGGCCTGGGATCAGCAGACAGCCTCCAGCTGCCAGCTTTTTTAGGGTCTGTTTCGACTCTGGAGAACACCCCTCCAGAGAGCCCCCCTCCCCTGCCCAACCTGAGATTTTACCCTTCCTTGGGCAGTCAATGTTTCGTGACTAGGTGAGGTAGGGGCATAAGGACCAAGCCAAATCATTTTGGGCCAATGTGGGATCCACTGGCAGGCAATACTTATTCCAGAAGTCCCCATCAGATTAACTGAGGATTTGTTGCGCATTCACACCTTGAATGGCAGTAGCAAAGAGAAATGATCCTAATGGGCAGAGTGTAGGGGTGTGAAAAGAGCATTGGCCAAGGTTAGAATATGTATGGAGATATGGTCAGTACAAATGGCCCGACAGGCTGGTCCATGATACAGAAAGAAAAAGATTGGAGGACCAGGTACAGAAGTTTGGGTTAGAGGCATACGGATAAACATTTGGGAGCAGGTACAATGTACCTGTATCACAGGGGAACAGCGACGTGAGAGTGTTTGTTATGAGAAAGACACTAAACAGCCAAGCAGATGGAATGACTGGTCCAGTTGAGGTTAGCCAGCCTCTGTCATCAAGCATCCCAGGGTTACCATGGCAGGCACGAGAGTGATGTGGCCACGTATTGGAGATTACATATGGACTCTATAGTACGGACTCCTACTAACCAAATCTAATTAGCTGCTGACATGCATGGCACTGGATGGTCTGCCCAGCCAGCAGCACAGATGGACCACCAACATCTGATAGAATGCCACGCCTTGAGACCAATTGGCCACTTAGTTGCAAGTTGACTATAGGCTCTTTCCAATCTGTACGGGCCAATGCTTCTTTCTTATAGGAACAGAAACAGTATTTTGGATTTGGATTTGCCTTTACTACCTGTGGGATTTAAGAAATCACTACCATTTAGAGGCTTGCAGCAGGATCTACCAGCATGGGATTCCTGAACGATTGGGCACCACACCAGCAGACACACCTTACAATAAAGGAGGCATGGGGATGTTTTACCTTAAATTGAGCAACAGTGTACTCTCGTAAAACTATACCTCTCAGACTCGTGGTGCTGCTTTTATGGTAGTGTTTTACCAATGTTGATTCATAAATGAATACCAGGTCTTCCCATACCTTCTAGGGCAGGATTCTGGACAAGGATAGAGATAGTTACTCCTGAATTAATAATAGGACGATTATTGTCCTGCTCCTGCCGTAGGAAAATTCTCTACTGTTTTATGCAATAATTTCCATCAAATTAGCATTAAGAAACATTTCGGGATTTAAGATTAGGACTCAGAAAATTGATTAGGTTTATTGATGTAATTTATCAGTCATAAAGAAAGCTCATACATGAGTTCTGTGCACATTTGTTTTACCATGAATGTACTAGCGATGGTGGATGGTGGATGATAATGAAAAAATAAGCCCAGGGATTTTGGAGACATGACTTAAAATCACACGCAGTGACTCTGACATTTTTCAACACCTGATGTTTTATTTTTTTAATTTATGCAAATTTTGCCTTTCGTTTCACAGTTTATCCATTTCCGTCATACTAGAAAACAATCAATTCATCTCCGAGTCTTCATAAAATTAATGTTCTAGAAAGACAGCCTTTGTTTTCACTTTTCTGCACATACCAACATTCTCTTCGGTGAATCCTTAGATTCATAGATATTGCCCAGAAATGGAATGATGATGCAAGTAAGATGAATACAGAAGACCAATTCCTGGAGAGCACCTGTTCAAACAGAGGGTACAGGAAGAGAAGCCATGAAGGGAAACAGGAAGGCACAGTCTGAGGGACAGAAGGAATGGAAGAGTCCTGGAAACTGAGGACGGACAGTGTCAGTTTAGGACCCAAACCCCTTGTGAGCTTTGAAAGAATAGTTTCTGTTCTGTGGGAATAAATGAGACAGTGGGTTAAAGAGTGAGTGGGAAGGATTTGTAGATTTGCCTAAAATTATAAACTTCTCAATGATAAGGGTCAACAAGGCACGGCCAATAAAGAGATGAGGGTGAAACACAGGAACAACAGAGGTGGGGGTGACGAGAGAGAGAGAGAAGCAAGAGAGGGTACTTCTCGATGGTAAAAAAAAAAATACAATTTAAGGGACAGATGAAAGAGAAAAATATTGGCAGCCCATAATAAAAAGTTTCAAAATCCATAATACAGAGTTTCAACATGTAAATAAAGGAAAGGGACCGGATTGCCCTTTTGATTTCATATGAAAGTAGTAGGTGAATTGCTTAATGAGTGCTTTAAACAGATACTGAGGAAACAGAGGCATTCCTGACATGCTGTTCGCACTGCAAAACTGCACATAGATGGGGCCAGGTTGATGCCTTTTGGTACTCTAACTTTCTGACCCATCAAGACTTGATTACAGTCCTAACAATTAACCAGTATCATCAGGTACTGATTATTATGCCGGACTCCATTTCATCAATGAAATAAAGCATCTAGAACTACAATGGTAACTAAAGAGTTTTTGTCATCACATTTCTTCCCTGTGGGAAGTTCTCAAGGAAAGTAAAGTCAACATCAGTAGTTTGCTTACTGAAAAATGGGAGTAGACTCACAGCATCTTCTCAAGAAGCTGTATAGAAACATGGAAAGAACCCAGAATTGGGGGGATAGAAAGATCAGGATTTGATTCTCCATTCCAGCAGT
The DNA here is from genome assembly GCA_028533885.1 of Nasua narica. Lineage (NCBI taxonomy): Eukaryota > Metazoa > Chordata > Mammalia > Carnivora > Procyonidae > Nasua > Nasua narica. The sequence goes on along the minus strand of CM052798.1, from coordinate 158,609,122 downwards.
TATTAGAGCAATTGTCTTATTCTCTCTGGACCTCAATGTTTTATTCCATTACAAAGGGGTAATGGTTTTAAGGATAGTTGTGGGGGATTAAGTGGGATTTCCTGGCACTCTAAATGTGGGAGTCCCCATTTCTGGGACATCAAAAACCTGAAACTGGGCAATCAGAGCTCCAGCTTCTTCCTGTGCTGGCTGTTGACCCTCAGCCAGTTTCCATCTCTGTGCAGACCGCACGGATCTGTTAACATTTCTTCCCTCAGCATGTCCGATTTCAGTTCGGTTTATGAACTAACAACTATTCCGGGTCACGTTTGAGAACGGAGGATGTGCACAGCTACTCTGAATTCAGGTGATTTCCAAGTTTCCCCAGGAACACATTTGCATGTCATGTCTTAGGAAGGGCTACTTCTGTGAAGGACAGGTTATTACTTCGAGATTGGTTTTGGTCTCTGCCAGATGCCTTACTTCACCTTTTTCCAAATTTTAAGGGACTCATAATATATTCTACTGATTATTTTATTTATTTTACTAATTTTTTCAAAGAATTCTTTTAGAATACCTATGATATGCCAAGCATGATGTGAAGGGGTGGGGATATGCGTGTTAATGAGATCTGTTTCTGGTGATGAGTGTCAGGAATATAGACATTTCTTTGTTTTTATTTCTTTTCCCAAATACGTTTATTTTATTTTTTCAGTGTTCCAAGACTCATTGTTCATGCACCACACCCAGTGCTCCATGCAATCCGTGCCCTCCTCAATACCCACCACCAGGCTCGCCCAACCCCCAACCTCCTCCCCTCCAAAACCCTCAGTTTGTTGCTCAGAGTTCAGTCTCTCATGGTTCATTGCCCCCTTAGACATTTCTTTAAAATAAAAACATGATCAGTGTTAAAACAGGATTCTAACTAACATTTTTGTGTCATTCTCTCTGAATTGCATTATCTCCTTGAGATACTGTTGGGCGGGGGGAGCCCAATTTCTTATTATCACATCTCTAGGAGGAGACTTCCATTCCCCGGAGCTGGAACGGGACTATTTTCGGCTGCGTGAGCCACCGACCTCCTGAAAGAAGCATCTGCTCTGAACGCGGGGTTTGTATATACAGCTTAGGTTTCTTTTCTCTTCTTCCTCCTTGTTGAGCAGGCTTACAATTGCCCCGTTCCTATAGGGAGACAAACTTAAGTTGATAGAGGCTCTGCTGGTGGAGTAGTTGGAAACCTTATTCTGACAAAAGGGTAAAGCACTTTCTCTAATTCAGCTTCCACAGTGATAAATCCTTGTTTTGTAGTCACACATCTGATTCCCTTGTTGATTATTATTTTCTGCAATTATTGCATGCAATATCTCTCTGTGTTAAGTAGTTTGTGCTTGTTTTTCATGTTATTCAAATATCCTACATCCTTGCTGATTTGGGGTCTACTTATTTTATTAGAACCTGGGAGAAGTATGCATTCATTTTTGCCAAATGACTGTGACTTTGTCTCTTTCTCCTCTTAGTTCTCTTAATACTTTCTGCGTGTATTTTGAAGCTATTTTATTAGTGGATGTAAATTTGGAATTGGTACATTTTCTCCTAGGTTGATTTTTTTTTTAATAAAAAACTGTCCCTTTTTATCATAGTAATGTTTCTTGCTTTAAAATTACTATGTTGGATATTCGTATACATCTAACTTACTCTATTAGTGTTCACATTGTATAAATTTTCCTACCTTCACTTTCAAACTTTTACATCCTTGTATTTAGGGTATATCTCTTCTAAGAAGTATATGGCTGGTTTATTTTTAATCTCTGCTATTAACCTTCTTTTAATTGAAATATTTAGTCTATTTACATTTAAAGTAATTACTCATGCATTTTTATTTATTTCTTTTTTTCTCCCCAAATATGTTTATTTTAATTTTTCAGTGTTACAAGATTGATTGTTCATGCTCCACACCCAGTGCTCCATGCAGTATGTGCCCTTCTCAATACCCACCACCAGGCTCGCCCACCCCCCCACTCCCTCCCCTCCACCCCGCCCAACCCCCCACCCCTCCCCTCCAAAACCCTCGGTTTGTTGCTCAGAGTCCACAGTCTCTCCTGGTTCATCACCCCCTCTGATTTCCCCCCATTCATCCTTCCCTTCCTTCTCACAATGCCCTCCATGATTTTCTTTATACTCCACACATAAGTGAGACCATAAGATAATTGCCTCTCTCCGCTT
>CM052798.1:158551614-158604114 GCA_028533885.1 Nasua narica | reverse complement strand
TCTAAAAATGCATGGTTTGTTTTCAGGTGCAAGACTGTTTTCTGACTCTTGTTTCATGAGCTTTAGTAAGTTTAAGTTTCAGGGTCTAAGATGAACTTAATCAGGTATAGCTCTAGTAGAGCAAATTTTCCCTCATGTAACCATATCAAGATTTTAGGCATTGGTGGGTATAAGACTTATTATTCTCTTTATTTTTTTTTTTCATGGTAAAAAAAATTATATTTAGATTTAGCCAGCTGGACTCAGTTTAGATGATCCCAATTTTGTTGGCGACATCCAAAGCATCATAGTCGGGGGCCAGTCGAACATATGCCTTCTTCTCTCCATCAGGCCTGATCAAGGTGTTGACCTTGGCCACATCAATATCATAGAGCTTCTTCACAGCTTGTTTGATCTGGTGCTTGTTGGCCTTGACGTCCACAATGAACACAAGTGTGTTGTTGTCTTCTATTTTTTTCATGGCTGACTCAGTAGTCAGGGGGAAATTGATGATGGCATAGTGATCAAGCTCATTTCTCCTGGGGGGCGCTCTTTCGAGGATATTTGGGTTGCCTCCGGAGACGCAGAGTCTTGGGTCGTCGGAACGTAGGTGACGTGTGGATCTTCTTTTTTTTGTGACTGTGGACGCTTTTCAGCACCGCTTTCTTGGCCTTCAAAGCCTTTGCTTTGGCTTCGGCTTTGGGGGGGGCAGGGTTTTCCTTCTTAGCTTTCACCGCCATCTTCATAAAAGGGCTTATTATTCTCTTTATAGACAAGAATATAAAGACAGCTAACTTACACATGGTACTAAGAATGTGATTCTATCTTTTAAATTTTAAATAATAGGTATTAGTAAATATTACCAGATCATTTACTCTAGATTTTGATTCTCTTTAGATCATTTTATTTCATCTTTCTCTCTCTCTCCCTCCCTCTCTCTCTCTCTCTGTCTCTCCATCCATCTCTCCATCTATCCATGCTTCTCCCATTCAGTTTGGGATGAAGGACAAATATGTGTCTCCGCACCCAGGGTGAGGGTAAAAGTGATGGCCCAACACCCTATTACTCTGGGCATTTGAGCTCTCCTACTTCCACTTTAACCCATTTATATCCCACAATCTTTAAGAGGTTCCTCCTACCTTTATGTAGATTTACAATATGCCAAGAAGAGCCTTTGAAGAATATACATAATTAATGTTAAAAATACAACCTATGAGTTTAGGCTTATTGAGTAATTGTTATTTAATTTTCTCTAGCTTTCTCTTTTTCCCCCCAAATCTTGAGTAATAAACAAATATATTTACCTAGTATCTGGACAGTAACAAATGTTGTTGCTTTTATAACAGAATTTTTCATACTTTTTTAAAGTAGGGTTTAGATTATTACTTTCAAATATGTCCTGAAAGTCTGTTTAGTGAATTAATTACCTTAATTATAATTAAATAGTAAAATTATTTTGTCTTTATTTTTATTTTATTTCTTTCCCCTCTGGCAATGCAGTTTATGTAAAGATAGGTGTTTAAAATAAATAAGCAATCTATCCTCTTCCTCACCACTTAGTCTTTTTACAATGTCTTAGGAGTAAAATGCTATGGTTTCTATACAATATTACATTGAAATCAGGTCTGAAATCTTTTAAAGATCCATTAAAGTAATCATAAAATGTATCACTTTGGGAATCCTTAGGATAGACAGAACTTGCTTATTTCAAGAGCAGTCCCTCAATAATGTCCACTTGTTTCGGCCTTTCTCCTCCTTCAGGTTGGATGGAAAACCATGGAAATTCACTGAAGGCTGCTACCCAGGAGATTCAAGAGGGAATTATTAAAAAGAAATGTCCAAACCTTGTCCTTTCTCTTTGCAGCCTAAGCAGGCTTTCATAGGCAAAGTAGTAATAAATGAACACTCCAAGAAGAATATCGTCTGGACTCAGGAGCTGTGGCTCTGGCTCCATGTCCAATGACCCAAGGTTTATGGGGTTCAGGTCCAGAGAAATGGATTTCTGCCACTGAAGACTTGTTAGGACTGATGCCGTCATGGTGCTAGAGGGGAAACCTTATGTTCATCTCAGATCTGCCAACCGTCCAGCTGCCATCCCCATCAGCAGTGGCAAAAATTCTCTGAACTTGGACTAGAGAAAACATAGAGAGAGCCAGCCTAGTCCATGAGCCTAATCATGGGAATGCTAATAATAGCAGACCTTTCTTGAGCACTTACCATGAGCCAGTACTGCTGAGAGCAGTCTGTGTGTATCAGCCCGTTGACTCCCCACAACTGTAATGAAGCTGGTGCTGGTGATGTGATGGTGACTGTTTTGCATGTAAGAAATGAAGCCCAGACAGCTGAAACCGTTTGCCTATGATTGCTTCACTAGAAAATGGTAGAGGTGGGATCTGCACTCAGGTCACTCTAATGCTGGTTCCCAGTATCCCATTGCTAGACTTTCCCACCTCTAAAGTTCAGTTTCTCAGCAGGGCACTCTGGTCCTCCAGGATGTGACTCAGAGCCTCCCTGCCCTCTCTCCCAATAGGGTCTCCCCTCCCTAATCACCCCACGCCTCTTTTCTCTGGCCAAGTTCAGCCTCTACTCCCCGAGCACATCTTACACTTCTAAGATTCTTTGCTTTTGCTCCTTACCCATGCTTTAAAGGTACTTTCCCTTCTTCCCTGCCACACTAACTCTGTCATCCACCAGTTCCCTGTGCAAATGTCACTTCTTATATGGATCTTCTCCCAGCTTCCCCTTCTTAATTTTTGACCTCCTTAAATCTGTTCCCTCAACATCAAGTCCATGTTTTAGCATAGAGGTCAGCACACTGTGGTCTGTAGGCCAAATCTGGCTCACTGCCTGGTTTCATACAACCCACAATCGAAGAATAGCTTTCATATTTTTAAACATTTGGAGGGAAAACATCCAAATAGTATTTTGTGACTCATGAAAATTATTTGAAGTCCCAATTTCAATGGATATAAATAAAGTTTTATTGGTCAATAGGCATATTCATTTGTAGATGTATTATCTAGGGCTGCCTTGGCACTACAACAGCAGAGCTGAGTAATTGCAACAAAGACATAGAGCCCAGTGTCTAAAGTTGCTCTCTGGTTCTTCACACAGAAACAACTGGCTAATGCCTGCATTAGAGGCCTATAAAGTGGTGTTTCAAAGTAATGGGCACCCACGTGTTTCTGGCTTTTATATCACTGTGCCCAGCACGGGTCCTCGTTCTAAGGAGACAATAATGTAATGAGCCTATGAGTAAAAATTAAGTGAGTATAAAGAAAGGACGATACACTGAGAACCTAGACTCCATATCATTTCTGTCACTGCTATGTCAAAGTGGGATAATTTGATCAACCTTTTTTACAAAGGATAGCACAGTAATTCACAGCTGGCAGCAGGAAACTCATTATCATTTATAGACTGGAAGGGTCTAGAGGAGGGAGCAATTTCAGGATTCCAGAAAGAGAAAATCACATAGACTTAGCCACTTTGGGAGTACCTGTAGGCATCTATAGAGGTGCATGGCCAGCTGATCGGAACCTCTCAAGGAAGAAGCCAAGAAAATAGGTGCTCCTGGCCTCCTCCTGCCCCTTCTGCCCATCTCTGTGCCATCTCTCTGTTAGCAGAACTCATCCAGGCACCTATCAGTGTTGGGCCCGGAGGCCGGCTCCTGGAAGAGAGTACAGGATGGAGCAGTGAGGGGGAGTTATCCTATATACACACCAAGTGATGAGTCACATCTTCACGCTTCAATCTCGTCACCTGTAACATGGTCAAATTGGATTTTAAGATTTATAATGATACTAACAAGCAACAACAAGAGTAATAGAAGTTATTGTTGAGACCTTATTGTGAACCTACATTCACTTTGTCAAACCGCCTTCAGAATAAGTACCATCCCTCTTGCACAAATGAGAAACTGGAGGCTCAGGAAGCTGCTGCAGGATACTCGTTCACACAGCTAGTCAATTGTCCCATTTGAAACTGTACTTTTCCTGAAGTCCCTCCCTCATTTTTGCTTACGGGAACCCCAATCTGGTTGCACCAGTCAGGGCAGTAGCTGCTTGGGGCTTCTGATATCTTTCAAGTTAAACTAAACACTAACTAGTCAGCCTTGGGTTACCCCTCAGCTCTTCTGGATTCACTAAATTCACACAACCTTCTTTCTTCTCGTATCTCCTGTCCTATAGATGCCAGTTTCAGAATCTCCCCTCTGTCTTTTCTGAAAGCAGAACTGCCAAGGAAATGGGGTCCCCCATCCCTACCCTCTTCCTTGTTACTATCATAATACAAGACTTGGGCAAGAGTCCTAGTAACAGAGACCTCGTCAATAAAATTAGTCTGATGACAGACCAATGTTTTCCAAGAAACACGTTGAAGGCTGAACATTACAGGTCTGGACCCTGGTATGTTTATTTATTCTGAGCAATTTGCTCAACACTAGAACCCTTGTACATCATAGCGTGGATGTGATTTCTTAATTATTCATGCCATTAATAATTGACACCATTAATAACACCATAATGCCATTAATAATTGAGTACATAAAATGGAATTCTCTGGAATTAATTTATTATCATTAATTTTCTGTGCCAGCTTACCAGAGCTCATTAGAATGTTGGTCAGGGTCTGTGCATCAAATTATTTAACTAATCATCTTCAGGCTTAAAAGGCCAAGAAATTGTGGAATTCACTCCAACCATTTCCTTTCCTTACCATGAATAGTCCCTCTTTTATCCCTCCAGGAAAGGGTGGAAAACTTCTTGGGAACACCTCCACAGAATTCAGCTTATGTCCCTGCTGGCTTATAAAATAGGGCTAACAAAAAAGAGGAGGGAAGCAGGCTGCCCGTGGGACTACAAAGCCTGTAGCAAACCTGACCTTGGGGCTACCAGTCCTCCCAAGTCGGGTCCAGGGCTCAGCTCTTTCCTGCCATTGACCCCAAGAGCTGTGACTGCTCCCTTTCCCTAATTAAGCCTTTGGCAACCTATTTGCTCCTGCATGATCTTTCTTCCTTAAATTGACCAAAGGAAAATATTTCTGTCTTCCTCGTCTCATCCTGATGCTATTCCTGAAGACGAAGCAGTTGACCCTTTTAAGAGTTTCAGAGCCGACACGGATCATGACTAGTTCTTTGATTTTACAGAGCTCCTGTCCTCACGTGGGGCGCTGCAATTCATTGAACCTAATGTATCTGCAAAATGGGGTAATACCTACAGCGAAGGTAAGAGGGTAGCCAAGGAGAAACACTGCCCCAGATGCCCATTCCAGAAAGGTGAAGGGGAGGGTCAGCAGACATCTCCAGCTGTCAGCATCTTCGGGGTCTACTGGGAGAGCTGCCTGGTCTGAGCGCATGGCCTTACCAGGTTGGATGACCAGCCCATTCTGTACACCTGGAACTTTCTTGGCACTAAAAGTCCTGCAGCCCAGGATTGGTCTCTGGGCTAAAGTCCGACTCCATGGGCCTGTCTTTAAGAACAGGCACATTGGCCCTAAGCACCTGACAAAGCCAGTCCTTTGTGAAGTTTTGGGTGCATTGTCTGGAACAATGGACCAGGGTGATTGTGCTCTTCCTCCCCTCCCCCACACCAGCTGAGATGAGTACAGCTGCCCACAAAGCCCACTGGGATCTTCTGACAAGAAAATTAATGTGATGTATTCCTCCCATGAACTCCCATAACACTCCATAACTTTCTAATGGTGCTCTCCACATTTCATTTTTTATTATAGCTATTGCTGAGCTTGTCTTCCTCTTTCCCGAACTGTGAGCCTCAGACCCCATGCTGGTGACTGCCATGTTTCTGAATGAAGAAATGAGGGAATGGATGGCACGTTGCAACCTACACTCCCACCTCTTGGACGCCCATTGATGCTCAGGAGCCCCCAGTGGGGAGGAGCTAAATGTATGTGAAAACCTGTGACACCAAAAACCTACATCCTTCTCCTGTTTCCACTCGAAATCCTAAGACTATTTTGCTTAACTCCGAGGTTGGTTTGTGCAGGAATAAATCTGTTAAATAATAGATGCAAAATCACTTTAGGAATTATTTATGTGTGAGGTTAAACCTAGAAATATGTCTGTGTCTCTGTTTAAACATAGCCTAATCCAGTCCTTGAAACAGGGCAAATGTATCAAAATTGCTCTTCTAAGTTGTACTGAGGTTTTCTGACAAAAGGAAATAAACTATCATTATCTAGGAGCAGATACTTAATACTAATCTTCTCTTAGTGGATTGAATAGTTCAGTTAGCTTTTTTAGGACCTTTGAAAATCTTATCTATGCATACTAGAGCCTTTTCCCCTTGTCTCCCTGGAGGTATATATAAATAGATACAATCATGTGCTCCAGAAAGCCAGTTGTAGCTGTTTTTCCATCTCTCTGACCTTGTGGAACCCTTCTCCTGGATTTAGCCATCCTGATTACCAGAGGGGAAAAATTCATAGGATCACCTGGACGCTTTGATGAAGGATACTGAACCCCATGATAGAAATCTTGTCCCTGATGAAACTTATCAACTATTAATTAGTTCACTCAACTGACCAGGGATCCATCTGCATCAGATGATATTAAATGGTAGGGAAAGGAAACATCTGGGACTCAGAGGCCATTGCATTTGAAACTCTTTGCCTTCCTGCCCCTGAGGTTTGAGATTGGGGTACTGCTCTAAAGTAAATTTAAAACTCAGCTCCAGCTGAAAATGGTAAGTCTTCTATGAGCAGGTATCATCACCTGACATACTAAACATCGATTCATTTATCTGTTTATTGTCTATCTCCCTCTATATGGTTAGGGATTTTGTGAAGAGTGTCTAGCAAAGCAAATTTTCCTTTGTTGAATGAATGAATGATAAATTTCCGAATTTTCAAACTCGGGATAATCTCAGGTGAAGGGATCCTTAAAGCCATCTAGTCTAACTTGTGTTCTGCATGTCTCTGAATAGTCATCGCCCTGAACACAGTCCCTTCCAGGAAAAGGGGCTCATTCCCTTCTAGGAGAGGCAAATCTGTCAACTGGCTTTAGTCGCGCCATAGAATAACTTCGCTCACAGGAAACTGTTTCCATACAGCCACGCCTATTTTTGTACTTGTTACAGTGGGATGAGTACACAGCTACTCCAGAGTTAGTAATTAATACTTTTCATAAAGTCAAATGCATCATTTTACATTTATTGAATCCTTCCTATGCTCATTGCTCAAATGATGAATACTTGCAGAATGCTTAGCTCACAAAATACCCTAACAAATCTATCTCACCCTACTTTTATTAGCCCCTAATGAGGAAGGAAGGCAGTATCACCCTGGAGCTAGAACTCGAGAGACCTGTTCAGAACAGTAAACAGTGAAGTTAAGACAAGTTAACTGGAAACAAACGGCATATTTTACACTGTAACATCATACTGCTACAAAAAAACCTTATCTGATCCTTATGGTGTATCAACCCCTTCCAAAAATTTGACATTTTTTTCAATCATCGAATTCACAAGCACATCCTTATACCTATCAGAAGCCACGGTCGGAGCTGAAGGGGTGAGGAGGAACCAGGCGTAGACCTGCATGCCACAAGTTCACAGTCTTGTTGGAGAGAAAGCGACATTCGCAGGAAGGCTCAGGAGCGTCAGGGAAGGCAGTCAGAGTTTGGCGTCATGCTTGCTTTGGGAAACCAAGGCAGGGCAAATGTTTCATCCTGCTAGGCTTTTCAGTTGGTTAAGAATACATCTTTCTTCCCTTCTGGATCATTAGTGTCTTGTGGGCCAGAATGATAATGTGGACGTTTTGACACCCTCCGAGCATACGGCATAGAATTTGGTCCAATGTTGGTGCCGTGATGGTGGCACTGTGGTATGACCCACGCTGCTATTTTCAAGATGACACAGCCACTCCACCACTCAAAGGCATCCATAACCCTATATATAATAGTTCGGGGCTGCTTTGAAAGTATTCACACCTAGGAGGATTGCTTGAAGTAGCTAAGTGGCTCAGCGGAAGTATGGGCTACCAGATCTGAGACTTGGAGGGAAAAGGTGGTCTGGGGGCCAGGGCCAGGTGATTGACGCTGACGGGGGATCTTATGATGGACTCAGGAGAGCTCCTCGAGGACAAGTCATCCAGACTGTGCCACCCCGAGGGGGCACAACGACCAGATTCTCTCAAAGCCTGTTTCAACTCCAGGGAGCCCGAGGAAGGCTAGTGCGGGAGAAAAGAGGGAAAGAAAGGAGAGAAAAGAAGGCAACCAGGTATCTCTTCTTCACTACAGGCTCCCAAGCATGAAGCAGAACCCGAGCTGGCGTAGAAGGGAAATCTTCAACTGCGTTAGCGGTGGTGCTGTTTACTAGACGGGCTGCTTTAGTTACTCAAGTGAGACTGTTTTCAGGCCTGAAGGTGACCAGAGAACATATCTCAAAATCTGAGATGACCTGGAAGAGTTCAAAGCCGGCCTCTCGAAGCCCAGTGCACAGGTGTAAAGGGACAGCTAAGAAAGAAGAAAGCTGTGCGCTGTGCAAAGTCTTGTGCGCTCTGGAGTCTGTCGTGATCATAAAAACTCCTGGGCACAGAATTGATACGAGACACGTTACACAAATGTGCACCGTGCTTCATCGTTTAAGGATATAATGTGAGCACTTCCTCATACTCAAAAAGAAACTTCGTAACTATTTCACGGTTGTAGGATGCTCCATCCAGCAAACATGCTTCCCCCGTGACTGGATGTTTGGGTTGTTCCAAGGAGTTTATGCTCCGGGTTACTGCACACATAGGTCCTTGTTGTCTTGAGTGCGTATTATCGCTCACCTGGGGGAAGAAGCCCGAAAATCAGATTTTCAAGAACCTTGGGCTTCTTTCAAACAATGGGCTGATTGTCCCACTTGAATTAACTTCTTCAGAAAGATTTCAGACAGGCAATGGGAGGAGACTCTGGCCTGCTCCGAGCCGGGCTCTCAGCTGTCCAAATCTGCCCTGCTCCGAGCTCCCGTAGAAGATACCAGAGATGCTGCACAAGTGAGCAATGCAAGTAGCCCCTACATTAGTTTGGTCCTGGAACAGATAGCGCACAGGATGTAAGAAAATCCCTTTCCCTGAAAAGTTCTTGAACATATCCTGGATCATTAAGCCTCAGGACCCGTATTATCTCATTAGGGCCATAAAAGAACCTTGACTGGTGACCAAGACAAATGTATTATCCCCATTTAGCAGATGAGGAAACTGAGCCCCAGAACTTTTCTGAACTCAATCTCCTGTTGGATAGCAATGCCTGAGGACTAGAATTTAGGCCTTTTCTCTCCTATATATATAAGAGAAATACATATATGTTATATATACGTATTATATATGCATGTGTGCATTGAGAGAGAAATACATGTATATGTGTTCATAATTCAGGTATAGACACATATATTTGACACTATTTACAGTAATGCAGTGTTCATGTGTATAGATACAAACTCTTGCCACTACAATAATGTGGGACTGGAAAGGTCTGCTTGGATAACGAAGGCCCTGGGATCTGTTAGGGTCTGATTCTCCCTGGGGCAGTACGTGTTCTACAACTCTTCAGATTCTTGAATTTCAAGCCCGAACTGTGCATTTAACATTTAGGAAAACTCAGTGAAGGATGGCCTTGCAGAGCAAGAGAGCTCTATTCAAAGTGCCTTTTAGAATATACAGCATTTCCTTCCCTTGATGAAATAGCGATCTAAGTGTTCCATTATTCAAACACGGGGTGAATAATAATAAGGCACTGGCTGGGACTATTAAAATGGGAAAAGTCCTTAGAGGGATTTATAAGGTTTTTTTGTATCGAAACTTGTTCAACCTCTTCTCTTAGCGAAAACATTGCCGAGACTTGATTTGATTCCTCTGCTGCATGCTGTTTTATTTTCAGTGCAGGTCAGAGTTTGCGGAGAAATCCTAGCCGTCTGTGACGTCAGAGGCAGTGGGTTATGGAACCATCCAAAGTAAAGACAGAAAATAGCTGCAGAGCTATTGCTTATGTCCAGGGAGGATGAATACTGGATCCCACCCTTTAATACGTTCCTCATGTAGTGTAGCTGAGTCTGATTTCAGTGGTGGCTGTAACCGAGACCTTTGCCCTCAAATTCGTTGCAAGGGACTGTAGACAACAAAGGCCACTGGAGGACTGACAAGGAGTCCTCTTGGAATGAGTGTAATCCAAAACCCATCACAGAGTTTTATTAGAACCAGGGAAGGCGACAGAACTATTGGTCACGACTCCAGAGAAGCTGGAGAAATCCCGCATGCTTTGGGAACTGCTACAAAGCCATTGCCAGTGCTAAAGGCTCATATCAATTTCTTTCCCTCTTCGACTGAAGGCAGAAGAACGTACCAGTATTAGCATGGGCAGGGATGGCGAAGAAGGCTCTCTGACAGTGTAATGCTTAGACTGGAATGTAAAGAAGGTTCAGGAATTAATTTGGTAAACTGGGGGTGGGGAGAAAGTTCATTCTAAGCAGAAGCAGCCCACATGCGAAAACCTCGAAATTGGGACAACCTGTGGCTCGTTTATGAAGACAACAAAAGCCCAGCATGGCCAAACTCCAGAGATAAAGTCCTGAGCTGGAGATGAGGAGAGGCTGAAGTGATGGGTCAGGAATTTGATCTTTTCAAAGGGCAACAAAAATCAGGAGTGCGTTTTAAACATCGGAGTGGTCAGATGGGATTTGAATCTTAAAAGGGACATTTCCATTTCCCTGTGAAGAGCAAGTTTGAAGGGCGTGAAGATGGGTTTGGAAAGACGAGTAAGGTCACAACTGTAATAGAGCCGTGAGTGCTGGTGCCTTTAAGATGGAGAGGGCACAGCACAAGAGGATAGAGAGAAGTGGACGGATTTCAGAAATATTTAAGGAGTATGATCAATCAGTTTTGGGTGATTGGTTCCATGTGGGATGATAAAGAAAAAAAAAACATTCAACTTTGATTTGCAAGTTTCTGGTTTTAACATCTCGTTGGATAGTGGAGAAAGTACCCGTTATTCATATGGAAGACTAAAGGGAAGGAGCAAATTTGGAATAGGATGGCATAATAACTGTGCCACAGCATTTACTGAACATTTACTATGGGCCATTGACCATTCTAAGTATTTTATACACATCTACCCACTTAATATCCTAACAACCGCGAAATATATACAGTTACGAATACTTAAGTAATTCACCTAATGGTTCTATTGCAGGTACCTGGCAGGACTGTTATTTCAACAAAACAGTCTGATCCCTGAAGCCTTGAGTTGACTTACTACCCTACTTGAGGGTCCAGTTGTAGAAAGACTGAATAGAAGATGAAATGTGTAGTTCTGGAGCTCAGAAGCAAAATCTGAGCAATACGTATAAATGAGGGAGTCATTGTGTACGCATGATAGGCTATAAAAATCTCAGTGGTTTAACTCAATAAAACACAAAGCCCCATGCGGATGTTCCAGTCTGGTAGCTCTCATAGGCAGCTCCCCTCCAAACACTGACTCAGAGAGCTAGGCTTCTTCCAACTCAGGGCTCCACCTCTCCCTGCAGGCTTCATGGAGTCCTGGCCTGCCATCCTTCCTACACATCCAACTAGCTGATGAACAGAGAGAAAGAGAATGGAAGGTTTCTCAGGATGATGTTAGGGGCCAGGACTAGCAGTTTGCGCATCATTTCCACCCAAATGATAGTGGCCAGAATGATTCCTATGGTACCAACTGGCCCCTTGCACTTAGCTGTGTGCTCACAGAGAAAAAAGATATTTTCACAAACCTAGATGGTGGCTGAAGCCATGGGAGTGAACAGGCTTACCTGGTGAGTGACTAAAGAATTAGAATGATGACCTGTGTCATATACTTGACAAGATCTGTTTGATAATGATGATTAATAATAGCCCAAACTTTTAGAGCACTTATTGTCTTCCAGGCACATTTACATATATTAATTCATGCACTCCTTACAAAACCCCTTTGTGTAATGCTATTATATAGTTTTATGTATATAAAGAAACAAAGCTACAGAGATAGTAAATAACTCTTCCAAGGTCATAGAGCTCATAAGTAACAGAACAGGAATTTGAATGCAGGCAATCTTGTTCCAGAGTCTATGAGTTTAACCTATGTCGTATGCTACATAATTACTAACTTCAAATACTTGAAATATGTCACATTAATATGTAAGTATCTTTGCTATGGGTTCCCAAGAGATAGGACTATAACTAACAAATGGAATTTAAATGATGGTAAATTTCAGCCCAGAAGAAGCCAGCTCTTCCAAACAGAGCTGTCTGAAAGGAAGCAAAGTGTATCCCTAGATAGTGAGATCAGTGCAGGCACTCAAGCTAAGAAGAACAAACCTTTGGCAAGGACGTCACAGAGAGGATTCAAGCATTAAATGGGTACTTGGGAAAGATAACATGTCCTGCAACCTATGAGAGTTAGGAAGATTTTTAAGTACATATTTGCCAACTTCTCCTAGTGAACGTGTAACCCGCACAGCAGTGGAAGTTCTGAATTAAAGTTAGTTTCAGAGCCCGTATCTTCTTTGAGCTGATGTCTGAAAGGAAGAGAAAGGAAGAGAAAAAAAAAAACATGAAAGAGGAATTAGGCCCTGTTCTTGAAGTTCTTACACTTGCCATAGAGACAAGACATGCACTTGTGTATCATTCCTGTGAATTACCAGAGAGTATCCTATTTAGAATCTGCCCTGGAAGGGATTGAGAACTGATTTATAGATGGCTGAGGAGCTCTAAGTTGGCTCAAGTGTGTTGTCTCTCGGCTCCAGAGGCCTGTTTTCCACTCTCAAGGGATTTCTACAACCTTAGCGTGCATCCAAATCACCCGGAGAGCTTATTAAACCAACCTCAGCTTTCTGATTTGGTAGGTTTGGGCGGGGACCCATAAATTTGCATTTCTAACGAGTTCCCAGGTGATGCTGATGCTGGTCAAGGTGATCACACTTGGAGAATCACTGATCTAACAAGATTTATTGACCAATGCCATAATCCTCTGTGTATGTGTCTAGTTCTCCTTTGGGCTGTGAACTCCTGGAAAAAGGACTGTCTTGTTCATCTTTGTATTCCCAAGATCCAACCCACTATTTGTCCGTTAGTGAATTTGTGTTGAGTAAATAATTTGAAAGAAATGTGTGGTTTTCTAGAAGTACAAAGGGGGAAAGAAACTATGGGAATCAGTGGGAGGAGGAATCCTATGGTCTCTCCTCTCACAGATTTGGAAACATGATTCAGGCAAGGAGGTGTCTGAGCTGAAAAGCAACCTACTCTATATGCAAACACCCCATTTCACAATTATGCACATAAGACTCCAGTCCCCAAGTGAGCGTCAGAATCTTTTCTTCTCTTCCATCATCTTCCTTTCTTTTCTGTCACAGCCCCTTCATGGAGGGAAAATAGTCTTTCTTGTACATAAATGTAATTTCCCTCCTCCTGAAGTCCGTTGGCTTTGGCTGAACTTTGCTATCCTCACTGAAGAGGGAACCCTTTCCCACTGTTCTTCAAGAGAGCAGCCCCTTTGAAGTCACAGCTGGCTTGACTAAACTCATTTCCTCTATCCACAATGTGTGTCTGATGCAATGTTGGCTGGCGCTCCCTCTTGCCGGCTCCCGCTATTGAACCAGACCCAAGTGCAATGTTTAATGTGAGTGTTTGGCTTGGCTTAAATTTGGCCAAATCATCTGTACTTTGTTTCATTTGAAAACCCTCTCTCTCTCTCTTTCCCTTTCCCCACCCCCACCCCCCTCATCTCCCTCCCCCTCCTCCTCTCTCTCTCGCAACTAGTTCATTCCAGATGTTTTTGATTTGTCCTTCTGTGGTCTACTCCACCCAGTTCCTAAATCAGTAAATTATTTTCATGCTTCTACCAAAACTTAAGGAAAGAAAGTACTCAATTAGAGAGAGAAACTGATTATAGGTTTCCTAGAGCTTACACTTAGTGATGGCTGCTCTCCTCAGGAAATACCTTTGAAAGGTAGGAGAAAATGTCTTATGGTTGAGAGTACAGTTGACCCCTGAACTTGGACTACGTGTGTCTGCTTATGTATGGAATTTTTTTTTTTGATAGATACAGTACTGCGTGTTATGATTTTCTTAACATTCTTGTCTCTAGCTTACTCTACTGTAAATAAAATGTAAATAAGATATCTGTTAATCAACTGTTTATGTTATCAGCAAGGCTTCCAGTCAACAGTAGGCAATTACTGGTTAAGTTTTTTTGGGGGGTCAAAAGTTACATATAAATTATGACTGCAAGGGGGTGGGGGTGGTCAGCAGCCCTCACCTCCCCCCCAGTGCTTTGGGGTCAACTGTACTTGAATTTGTCTTTCGACCTCTTAGCATTTGGAATAAAAGAGTAGACGTAATGTTGATGTACTAATATCACAAGTACCCAAAATCTTCCCCTCCTTCAAGGCCGATATAATTGCCATTATTGTTTGAAGTCTCTCTGTTACTCAAGTCCGAATAAATTCCCATTCTGTGAACTCCCATGTGAGAGATAAAATGTAACAAAATCTTTACGGACATTCCCTTCTCCCATCACCTCTGACCCTTCTCAGCATGTTGATTATGGCAATGAAGGTCAGGGTTGACTGGTGCAAGAAGGGAGAAATGTTTGCTTTATTACTATTGCAAAGAATGAAGACCTTCTCAGAGGAAACCATCAATTTGACAGGCTAGGAAGAGAATTTAGAGAGTGAAGTCAGTAAACTCCCTGAGTTAGGGGAGAGAGTTCTGGATGTTTTTAAGTGTAGAGGTGAGAGATTGAGGGCAGCTGATTATATGAGATTAGAAGAGAAATGGAGAAGGAGATTGTAAGAAAATGAAATTTTGCATCGTGCTAGGAACAGAATTTCTCTTTGATGCCTTTTAAAGTGACTTTAGTACATACTTAACAGTCCTTTCTGAGACCTTTTGTGTGGTTGATGTGGATTTTCTTTTGGATTTAACGTGAAGATGAGACTTACCATTCACGTTATGTTGGTAAAACTTTGTGCTAGTTATTCTGTTATTTTGTGCTGCCATTTGTCTGCATGATTACCTGATGCCATGGGGTAGAAAGAAAATGGCCTGTGGAGCCACACAGATGCTCTTGTTTACTGGGAAGAAGCAGGTTCTTCTAGTTACTCACATAGTAATGTATTTAGTGACTTAAATTCTCTAAACTATCTCTGAAAAGTCAGTGTATTAATATCCAACTTGCATGATAAGAATTAAATGAAATCATCCAAAATCCCTAGCATGAGGTCATATTTGTAACTGGTATGTGGACCGACCAGGACTCAGGGAATACAATCACAGCACAGCTTCGTTTTTGTCTTCAATTCTTAATTATTCAGATATTAGGGGCAGTTACCCAGGCCACTGAAAATTTTGGTACATTGCATCATCTTCTAGATGTTCTTGGAAATAAAGATAACTAATGATTTTATATATCCAAATCAGATGAGTCAGAAATGTCAATGAATGATGGACGTGGTACTCTACAAAATAATACTTTAGTCTTTGGTTAAAGGTAAGACCTCTTTCCCAGCCCACTCACTATGTTGGGGCAGCCCAAGTAGCCAGTGTATGTTTTAGAGAATGAGGTATGATTAACCCTTCCTTCCTTCCTTCTCTTCCATCTGCTCACCTATTAAGCTTAAGTTGACAACCTGTCCTCTGTTGAATGCAGGGGGAGAAATGAGAATAGAGGGAAAATTCTTAGTTGGTCAGTTGTTAGTTTGGCTTACAAGATGGGTTCTGGCCGATGGGTTCAGCTAACCTTTCATGGGCATTTCTGTGGATTCTTCAATGGCTCTCCTACTGGACTTCTCTAAGTGGGGACTCCATAGGCACAGACAGTGCCTTTACTTTTGGTTAGTGTGATCTTTATCCATACTTGACTCATATTTCTGGCAGTCTACTCCACATACATTCTATGATCCCCTTACCCTCTGGCAGAAGACTTCTTTGATAGGATTCCTATTTAAATGGCTGACCTTTCCAATGAGATTTCATATCAGGACACTGCTTATCCTTCCCAGTGACCTCCCAAGCCCCCATTCCCCATCCGTTTTATAACTGTGGGCCATTCCATCCAGCCCCTCACCTTTATTCTTCAGGCATGTGTCACTTTCTGAGTCCCAGCATGCTCCCATATCCCCCAAACACAGAGCCAAACAGTCCTGCCAAGGCCCTTCTCTAAATTTAAAGTAAAATGGCAAGAAGAGAAAGGGAGGGTGGGTTTCTAGCATAGCTTTTCCAAATAATTTTGACAAGAATATTCTTACTAATTCCTATTCTTTTGACCTCTTTTTATCTTCCTTGTGGGTTCCATATGACTCTCAGAATTACTTCAAAATGTCTGCATGTGGTATAGTATTCCACCTTGGAATTTCTCATCTATTTTATCTCGCCACCTCAGTTGAGACTTCTAAGTTTATATCTTGGTACACTCTCAGGTGTCACCATTTTCCTGTCTTACTGCCACAAGATGAAATGTAAGTTTTATGAAAACTCTAGCAATAATAATGTCTTCTGTAAAGTCCATGATATACTTATATGGCAATACAAGTTTTAACAAAATTGAATTTCTCAGGTTCGTCTTAATTAACATACACATGGAGATGTATAGTTGAGTGTTCTAGAAATATTTGCTGAATTAAAGGAACAAGTTATCACGAGTTCTTTGCTACTAATTGGCTGTGTTATCTCAGGTGAAACATCACCTCAAAAGATTATTTCTTGTTTCTCAAAGGGAGATTGTGTGCAGATCACCTGTGAGCCCTTGCACCTTTAAAGCCCCACAATTTTGTAATTCCACAAGTGGATTTTTCTTGTTAGAATAGTTTCACATGTGTACCTTCTCTGATAAAGTAGATGGCAGGGGAATGTGGTTAGGGATTGTATGACCTGTATGTGTGTAGATGTAAGTTAACGAAATTGATTTTATGCTCCAACTTCCATAAAGAACCCAAGTGTTCTAGATGAAAGAGGATTAAGGGCAACGCCAAGGATGCCACTGTTGGGTGTCTCTTTCAATAGAGACGATATCCCAATAGTATGGTTTTTGGGGGTCTGCTCTTGGGTGTCGCTTCTGGAGGTTGGAGCCTTTGTGAAATTTGTTGCCAACATATACACAGGATCTACAGGGTTTGGGAATTGATAAGTCCTATAAGTGGATGGCAGAAGTGCATTCCGTGAAAACTCAGATGAGGGTGAATGATCACTCTGTTGGGCTCAGGGAAGCTTTCACAGGAAAGACAAACTTAGCTGAGTCTCAAGAAATGATTAAGCCTTCACAAAGCAAAAGAAGGAAGAAGAAAGATTACCATAGGTAGGAGACGAAGGAAGCATAACTCATCTCCTCTCTCCTATGGGATCCAAATATCAGCTTAGCAGTACACGGTAACAGTCAAAATGCATTTACCTTAGGATGCAGCAATTTGCCCCTGAGACACATAGCCTGGAGAAACTCCCACATATGTGTACCTGGAAGCATATCACAGAATATTGATAATAGCATGCCTCTAATAGTGAAGTATGGGCAACCACCTGAATATCCATCACTGTGTATTTGCAGTATATTAATCTATGGGGATACTATAATCAGTTGAAATGAATGTACTAGCAATATGTCTATCAATATGAGTAAACCCTGATGACATAATATTGTGTAACGTATGTTACTCAAGTAAAAACTAGGAACTATTTATATGAATACATTAATATATTATTCATATATAAACAAGCAAAACTAAATTTGATATTGTGAAAGAATGCATAATATAAATATGAAAACATTCAGTGGTGGTTCTTTCTGTGATAGGAAGTGTGTGGAAGAAGAATGGAGACAAGAAAGGGCATACAAAGAAATGCAATGGTATGGATAGTGGTTTAGCTCTTAAGCCAAGTTGTTGGAGAATTTCTTCTTTGGAGTGTTCTCTAGCATTACCTGAACTCCTTGGATCTCTGAAATATAGGGCTTATAAATATCCAGGCACATAATCCTTTGAAAATAATCTTTATTACTGGCAAACTACACTGAGCACTATGCTTAAACCCAATCCCAGAATGGGCTCCCAGTCTTCCACCTGAATAGACTTTGACCTCAAGCACAGGGCAGCAGGAGCAGAGAAAACAGACCAAGCTACTTGCTCCCCTGCACAGATGTCTGAGCGAGAGGTGGAGAGGAGGTCACCAACTTTTCCTCAGTGTTTCTAAAAGGAGGGAAAATTCCTACTGTGTGGCTTTCCCATTTTCCTAACCAGAATCTCTCATTTCTACTTATGTCATTTAATTAAAGAAACTTTTGTTAATATCAGAATGCACATAAATTATCCATAGCTGCTCTGACTTTGGTTAATCTAAGTGGGCTCTAAAGAGTTCCCTGATTCTTACCTGGAGAGAGAAAGGCAGCAAATACACATCGAGTGACCACCATAGGCAGCCCTTTGTGACCTTAGGAACTTAGGAGGTTCTACTCTGCCTCCCGAAGAAGCATCCCCAATGGCGAACAGACTGTGTGACAACAGCACCTGATGAGACTGCCCCAGGCATGTCTGGGTAACTGGCGCACCAGAGCTGCTTGTGAAGGACTCCTGGGGAGCCAGAAGAAAGCTGGTGATGTTCAATTTCAGCTTTGCTCCTGCAGAAGGCTTCCAAGACACAGCATATTTCCCCCAGATTCTGATCCATGGAGATCGCAATGGAAGGCTGTAAGGACGGCTGCTGAAGGGAGCCTGGTGGGAGAAAGAAGTATTTGGAGCTCGAAGCTGGTTTCCAGACTCTGGATCTGTCAGGTTCCGGGGTCAAGAGCACTGAGCCAGTCAGCAATTAGGGACAAGCTGTTGGTCCAAACTAGAAGTGATCTGCCGGGGCTGCCAGGGTATAACACCTTGAATAGGTACCCCAGGAGCAGTGAGTAGGGTGGAAATTGGGGATCATGCCCATTTCCCCACTTCCAAAACTCTCAGAGGGAGAAACCAATCAGAACAAAATAAGAGACACACTCAAACAGTTGTGTGAATTGTAGGGCACTAGTTTTAGTTTCATTTAATTTGTGGCAGGATAAATTAACCGGCTTTTTATCACAATAGACTAAATAAAAAAAGATAATATGCACTTTATTGGGGGAAAAACATACTATGACTCATCTAAGTAAACCTTAAGTCCTTTCCAAGTATTTCAGTCTAGAAGCCACACTAAGAAAGCTAGCCAATAAGATTAGAAATTGCATGACACAAAATGTGGAAGTTAGACAATGAGGGCCCCAAATGGGGCCCCCAACCCAAAAGCTCTTTGGCTTTGGGAGAAAGTTGCTTAATGTCTGTAAACTTTATAATGCTACTGATCTTAGAGGTGTTAAATGAGGTAATACCTGTGTATAGGAAAGGATAGAATGGGTCATCCCCAAACAGGCTTCATCTTTTCCCCATAAGGGCTGCTTCTTGACTTCAAAGCTGAGTTAAGTTTCCCCAGTCACCCACCATTATCTGAGGATTCTAGTCCTGTCTTCCCAGAGAGGCCTTTCTGCTGGTGTTTCTGTATTTCTGTTTCCCGTCTTGACTAGAAGCCAGGAGGAAAATCATTGCATGATTCCAGAAATGCTTATTCATTTTTACTTTTCTTCTAGTGGTGGGTGGACTTGGGTTATTTCTCTGAACACATCTGCCCCAAATTTGCATGTATCATGAAAATGATTTTTCGTTAAAATGTTTTTGTTAAGCTGTGTTCAAATTTTTATTTCAAAATATTTTGTTGTGGTCAGGATACACGCTTTCTAAAAGGAACTCCTTTATGAGAAAAATAAGTGAATAACCCAAAGTGGGTGGCTACTAAGGGAAAGAGCACTGAATTAGCAATACCACTGTATACAGAAATCCAGCATTTGCCAGCTGTTGGGAGGAAAATGTCAATTATTTAAACCCAATGTTTACTGAGGCATAGATACACACACAAATCTTAAATGTACAAATCAACAGATTTCTATATATATCCTATTTTTAACACCCTGGAGGGACCCTTCACACCCCTTTGTAAGGATGAACTTACACCGTCTGCCTCTTACCCCCTAAAAAAATCAGGTAACCATTATACTGACTTCTATCGTTACGGTGTAGTTTCTTTTGTTCTTGAGTTATGCTGAATTATCCTGTGTGTAAGCTTTTGTGGTTAGTCTCTTTCCCTCCTTCACTGGTGTGTCTGTGAAACGCACCCGTGACATTCTCGTAGCAAATGTTCTGTTTAGCTGTGGCATAGTATTCCACTTTCTGAATATTCGGGAATTTAGTTATCGATTCTACTGTGCATAGACATTTGGGTTCTAGGTTTTAGCTATTATGACTAAAACCGCTATGAAATTCTTATCCTTGTCATTGGGGAGACAAATGTACTCGTTGACCTATGTCAATACAATTACGGGGCTGTAGGGTAGGTACGTATTCATCTTTAAAAGAAGGTGGTTTCAAAATGTCTTTCAAAGTGGTGATTTTCATGTAAGAGAAAGAAGTAGGCTTTTTTCACTTATGGGGAGAGTTGGGAAGGGAGGGAGGAAGAAAGGAAGGGGGAGGGCCACACCTCTGTAGGATACACAGGTAACACAGGAGGCTGTGTCCTCAGAGTTTCTTTTCTTCTTGTTCTTTTTTTTTTTAAAGATTTTATTTATTTGACAGAAAGAGAGAGATCACAAGTAGGCAGAGAGGCAGGCAAGAGAGAGGGGGAAGCAGGCTCCCTGCTGAGCAGAAAGCCCGATGCGATGAGGGGCTCCATCCCAGGACCCTGAGATCATGACCTGAGCCTTTAACCCACTGAGCCACCCAGGCGCCCCAGAGTTTCTTTTCTTCTGAGTGAGATGAAAAAGGCGGGGGGATGTTTTGTTCTTAGGGAAAAGCATCCAAGGGAAGATAGTGATTGTCTCTGTCTTCCCTAAGAACAATCACGAGGCTAAGCTGAAAATAACCCTCATGTTGCAATACTGAATCAAACAACAGAAATAGTTACTTTTTCTTAGGTATAAGGGGGAAGAGAAGGAAAACAAGGTTAGTAGTATCACAGATGAGTGAATAAACCCTATAATTACACCTTATGTCACTTTCTCGAAGAGCCTAGAATGTACCATCTTTTTTTTTTAATTATTTATTTATTTGACAGAGAGATAGAGAGAGCACAAGTAGGCAGAGAGGCAGGCAGAGGGAGATGGAGAAGTAGGCTCCCCACTGAGCAGGGAGCCTGATGTGGGGCTCGATCCCAGGACCCTGGGATCATGACCAAAGCCAAAGGCAGCCTCTTAACCAACTGAGCGACCCAGGTGCCCCTAGAATGTACCATTTAAATACAGTGTCTCGTACTGAGTGTTTAACTACTTTAGAACAAAAACCGAAGGATTCAACTTTCAAAACCATATCTCACAAAAGTGATAACAAACATTACAATGTACTGTCTCGAATTTTTTTTTGTTGTTGTTGCCTCGTAAAAGGAAAAGCAGCTTCCGTTAGGGCTCTCACTAGGAGCCAGGTTATCTATTACCGTGATGCTACAAATCACAATCTTGTTAATTATTCACATATGCTCTTATTCAAGGCTTGATGCATTTGTATCATGAATATTTACACGTGGCAGTCCCTCTCAGTCATTCCAAATTTCTCTTAGGATCAGCAATATGAGTACATTGTCAGCTGCAAGCTGTAGAAGGCATCTATTATATGGGGGCTTTGGGGGCATTTTTAAATTATTTGGTTTTATGCCCGAGTTAAGTGGGGATCTGGCCACAACCTGGCTTGTGATCAGTGCAGGCGTATAAGGCAGATAATTCAGGTCCCTACAGGGAAAGCGACATCAAACATTCTGTAATGTGATCTCAGGCATGTCACTCTTCCTCTATGCTGCTTAGCCTCTTCATCTGGCAGAAGTGGAGGTTACAGGAGATAATCTCCGAAGGCATCTGCTAGCTTTAATGTTCGATGACTTTATAATTGTCATCTGGCAATGCGATTATTTTACCAGCGAATCTTGGGGACTGGAATCCTCTATATCAATCAAAGGAGGCTAATCAGTTCAACTAAACCAATATTGAATGACCACTCTTGGGCTGACGCTGTTCAGAAAGAGTCAATAAAAGTTGGATAAGTGGATGAACGCACAGAGAGAGAGATCGAGGTGCAGCTAGAGAAGACAGTTACTACAGAACCAGATGGACATGTTCCTTCGAAAAAAAACAGCAGTTAGTATATGTAGCAGAAAGAAGTAGTTGTACCGAAATGTGAAGTGAAACCAAGGGCCAGCCAGTGTCTGAGTAACTTTCCTAAACTATCAGATGCCGTTTGATTACAATAATCAGTGTGGTAGAGCAGGAAGGCGCATTGGGCAGGAAGATCTGAGTGCATCCTGACCTGTCACCTACCACCTTTGTGACGTTGGGAAAATCACATCCTCTTTGAATCAGACTCTATCAAGGGCTTAGCTGAACTCTGTAGATTAACCCTCAAGAACACTTTCTTTGGGATACCTGGGTGGCTCAGTGGGTTAAAGCCTCTGCCTTCGGCTCAGGTCATGGTCTCAGGGTCCTGGGATCAAGCCCCGCATCGGGCTCTCTGCTCAGCGAGGAGCTTGCTTCCCCCTCTCTTTCTGCCTGCCTCTATTCCTACTTGTGATCTCTCTCTTTCTCTGTCAAATAAATAAATAAGATCTTTAAAAACATTTTTTTTTTTAAAAAAGAACACTTTCTTTGTGCCAATCTAAGAATTAATGAGACTGTGAAGACGAAGTAACCTGGCAAACTGAAAACCATTCAAGTGTTTGTTTTTGTTATTATCAATAAGCAACAGGGTGTAAGAACACAGGGGAATTAGTGCTTCATTAGAACTGGAGGAAGACATCAGAGAAAGCTTGACAAGTGACATTGGGTACATTTTCAGTCCATTCTATGCTTTGGGGTGAATCAGGCACATATTCAAGAGATCAACGTAAATTAAGTATTTATCAGATGCCAGAACCCTGCTACATTTTAAAGACGCACCAATACGAGTAAGTGGTTCTTGACCTTGACAAACTCACAGTCCTGTGGGATTTCTAAATATTTACTGAAAATATTCTCTGTGCCAGGCAATGTCAGTTGCCATCAATCATTGTGGTGAAAATGGAAGGCACCGGTCTTTGTCTCAAACAGCTTATATCCAGGTGGGAAAGGGAGACCTTCAAGCAAGCAGTTTGAACACAGTGTCATAAGTGGATGATAAGAGGCTTGCGAGTTGCTGTTGGACACATAGGGATGCTTCCCCCTTTCTAATGAGGGGGGACACTAGGTGTCATGTGAACTAGTGCTTCTCGAAAGCCAAATGCATAAGAACCTCCTGTGGATCTTGTTAAAAGGCAAGTTCCGGATCAATAGGACCAGGGTGGGACCTGGATTCTAACAAACTACTGGCTGGTGCCGATGCTTCAGGTCAATGTCCCTCACTTTGAGTGGTATCAGGTGTAGCAGTGTTGAATATACGAAATAGAAATGAATGGCACGAGTTTAAAAATAGGTCGTTTAACTTCTGAGATAGGATTTAACCTGGTTGAGCTTTGTTTTGTAGGAAAAAAAATATTCTCAACAATAAAACAATAGAATAACCTTATTTTCCTCTCAGTGATTCTCAAAGGTTCTCAGGAGGCATGCTCTCCGGGGAGACATATCTAAGTCATTAAGGGTTTTTTTGTTTTTTGTTTTTTTAAAAGCTGAGCCAACTCTTTGGCGCTAACTTTTTCTGAGAATCAGCACCACAGTGAACCCCTTTAAATAACAGATTGTTGGTACTATGTGTCTTATTGTATAGACATATTAAAGTCACTTCTAGCCTCTTTAACCTTGGGCAGATTTAGAGGATCTGACAATCGCCATGAACTCTTTTGATGGTCTTCCCTCTAATTCCCCTGACTTTAGCATCTTGTAATGGAAATAATTTTAAAAGTTCTTCTTCCCTTCCTGCTCAAGGTGTCGATATGGGTGGACGAGTTGACTGTTGAATGAGTTGGTTGAAGAATACACATGGATCCTAATTATATTGAACCTAGCCACCATCCTAGGTGGACAAGGTTCTAGGCAGACCTGGATACAAATGCTGGCTACCCCACTCTTTCTATGACTTTAGCAAATTGCTTAATTTCTCTGAGTCTTAATGGCGTACCTTTAAAATGGAGTCAGTAGCACATGACTCAGTAGGAGTTGTCAGAAATCAGTAAGATGATGGGAGAGGCATCTGGCAGGCAATATGTGCTCCATCAGTAGTCTTTTCTTCCCTACTGTATTTAGAGTAAGAGAAATTCAGATTTAATGTATCTTTCTACTATTTAGAAAATCTTTATCTTTATCAAGTAGAAGTTCTAGAAAAAACCTGCCAATTCTCCTCTCCCTTGCCACCAAAAATGTGTGTGTAAACATCAAGGTCATAAGGAAAGTCAACTAGAAAGCTCACAATTCAGATGTTGTCAGGTAGGGTCTCTGTGTTTCCTAGGAATTGGGACTCACTGAGTTCCATACTTTATCTGTAATGGTACCTGGGGATATTAGATCAGTGTGTCCCAAGAATACATCCATGATTGGGAGATTCAGGAGGACCAATAAATACTCTAATTTTACAAATCCTTTTCTAACCATCAGAGTTGTGCTATAATAAAATCACAGGATGTCACAGGAGCTAGTGGATTTTCTAACACTGAAGGGTAAGTAGGTGATAAGTATTATTAAATTCATTCATTCATCAAACACCTATTAAATACTTACTAGGTGCTAGGCACTGCACTCGGTGTTAGAGAAGATTGTAACTACACACATGTCCTTGCATATGGCCAGAAAAAGAAATGGAAGACTTGTCTAGGCAATAACAGCAAACCCCTTCGAAAAATATATTTTTTAAAGATTTTATTTATTTATTTGGCAGAGGGAGAGAGATCACAAGTAGGCAGAGAGGCAGGCAGAGAGAGGGGGAAGCAGGCTCCCCGCTGAGCAGAGAGCCCGATGCGGGGCTTGATCCCAGGACCCTGAGATCATGACCTGAGCCGAAGGCAGAAGCTTTAACCCACTGAGCCACCCAGGCGCCCCTCGAAAAATATTTTTAACTATTTACATAGTAGAATGGGAGAAACTTATTTTCCACAGATAAAACTTTCATAACATTTTATGTTCAAAATAAGAGACTTGTTGCATGTCCTGGATGTAAAATATTCTTAATTATGTGAGATGACTTTGGAATTATAATAATATAATATAATATAATATAATATAATATAATATAATATAATATAATATAATGTAAAAGTGTAGACCTTCTTTATGGCCCTTCTTTCTACATACTCTAATAAAGACCCAGGTTTTAGTTACTAGAACTACATCGTGTGTTATTTGGTATGGGGATTACAGATGATTTTGCTGACAAAATAGTGTTCATTTGTCTGATCACTCCTTAAGTGGTGAGGTGGGAGCCACACCCTGCGATTTACCCATACCTGCAAACAAACAAACAAAAAATAATCATACCCATACCTGCAACCGGGACTGAGGCCGGAAAGTAGTATTTTATATCTCCATTCAGGTATCTCATCTCCTTTTAAGGCAGAGGGGCCAGTTTATGTTTTGCTCATTATATAAGAATTGAATGAACACATATAATCCAGTTGGCGCCATATTTGTGTTACAATTCCTTATAGATCATGGATCCCTGCCTGGCTGCCCCCTTATCCAACTTTGCCTCTTGTTCCCAAATGGTCCAATGGTCCATAAAAAAGGGTATGGAAACACATAATTACAACCTACTCTGATGGATATTGTGTTAATTATTTCTGCTTGTCATCTACAGTAGTCAAGGAGAAACTAGGGGAGGCCAAAGGAAGTTCAGTTTGGTCACCCAGGCTCTATGGAAGCCTGGTTAGATTCGAAGGGATTTCTAACAATAAATGGCAAATACTGCAAACATATCCAGTATGAAAACAGGTTGTTAATCTATATTATTGTTGTCTTTCTTTTCAACCAGATTGTCTTTGAGTATGATTTTATAGACTGCCTATATAGCAGGAAAGCTACTGATAAAATTCTGAAAAGGAAGTCATTTGCTGCTTTCCTCCAGAGAATTTATTGATTTTTTTTTAAATAGGAGCCATATTTTGCCACTTGAAACGTAATAGCTATTTTCTCTAGGGTGTTGTTAAAGTTCAGAATAAGATTCACTTAGAATCTGTTGTCTAATAACATCTGTAACTAGATTATGTAAGAATCATCCCCTAGCCTCACTTACCTAGTTGACTTGGCCTGTGATGAGTACAGAGCCAATATACCCAAAATACTTAGAAAAAACAGAGTGTAGTCTTTGAAATAGAATGTCTTTCTGCCATCTCCCCAGATAGTTCCTTTCAAATCAGTCACGAGAACATTTACTGTGTGTTTATAATGTGTCTTGCATTACAACCAATACAATAGAAGATTCTTTCTCATTCCAACTTACTCTACCTCTTCCAGTCCTCTCTCAATGAATGGTACCTCCTCCGGGATCACTGGAGCTAGAAATCCAGGACACACCCTTCACATGCTCTCACTGCTCTCTCTATCTCACCTGCTGTGGTAAGTGTTGCTGAATGGCTGGTCCTACCTGTCTCCTCTTCTTGATTGACATCACCTCCTTCGTCTCTCCCTTGGGTTGCAAAAATGACTTTTTTTTTTAATTATAAAAAATTCAAATAGACAGAAATGTCTGTGTAATGTGACAAATATCCATGTACTCCCCTCCCTGTTACTAACAAATCTTAACATGCTTTGGATTTTGATAAAGCAAAATATAAATTTAGTTGAAACTCCATTCAGTATCTCTCTTCATTTCCTTCCCCCTTCTTTCTCCATCAGGAGCAAAAAGCCATGTAGTTGTACGTTGTTCTTCCAACTGATGTTTTTAAAAAAATACTTATTATACATGCATATATTCATACACAGCATGTCATATTCCATATATTAAAATATACACTTATGTTATCAAACTAAACTGTATATACCATTTTACAATACACCACTTGCACTTTTATGTTTCTGCTGATGCATATGGATCTAATATTTCCATTGTAATAGCTATTGTATTCCGTTTAAAAAGCCACAATGTATTTGTTTCTCTATTGATGGACTTTTAGGATGTTTTTCTTCTATTATTTTGCTGGTACAACTGATGCTACAGGGAACAATTTCCTATCTATGTCCTTGGTAGTTACTGGAGGATTTATCTAGATTGTGTCCCTCAGTGTGGAATATCTGAATTATAAACAGACATTTTCAGCTTGGCCAAATTCTTATTTTTCATTCTTTTTTTTATTAACATGTAATGTATTATTTGCTTCAGGGGTACAGGTCAGTAAATCATCAGTCTAACACAACTCACAACACTCACCATACCACATACCCTCCCCAATGTCCATAACCCAGTCACCCTATCCTTCTCCCCTACACCCCAGCAACCCTCGGTTTGGTTCCTAAGAGTCTCTTATGGTTTGTCTCCATCCCCAGTCCCATCTTGTTTCATTTTTTCCCCTCCCTTCCCCCCACAACCCCTCACCCTGCCTCTTAAATTCATTCTATCAGATAGATCATATGATAATTGTATTTCTCTGATTGACTTATTTTGCTTAACATAATACCCTCTAGTTCCATCCATGTCATTGCAAATGGCAAGATTTTGCTTTTTTGATGACTGCAGAGTATTCCATTGTATGTATATACCACATCTTCTTTATCCATTCATCTGTTGATGGACATCTAGGCTCTTTCCATAGTTTGTCTATTGAGGATATTGCTGCTATAAACACTGGGGTGCATGTGCCTTTTCAGATCACTACACTTGTATCTTTGGGGTAAATACCCAGTAGTGCAATTGCTGGGTTGAAGGGTAGCTCTATTTTCAACATTTTGAGGAACCTCCTTACTGTTTTCCAGAGTGACTGTACCAGCTTGCATTCTGTTGGAAGATTTTTGATGACTGCTTCAATCTCCTTAATGGTTATGGGTCTGTTCAGGTTTTCTATTTCTTCTTGGTTCAGTTTTGGTAGTTTATATGTCTCTAGGAATATGTCCATTTTTCCAGATTGTCAAATTTGCTGGTATATAGTTGCTCATAATATGTTCTTATAATATTATGCCTCCACCAGAAAGGATGAATATCCAACTTTTATATCAACATGGACGGGACTGGAAGAGGTTATGTGGAGTGAAATAAGTCAAGCAGAGAGATTCAATTATCTTATGGTCTCACTTATGTGTGGAGCCTAAGGAAAAACATGGAGGGAATTGTGAGAAGGAAGAGAAGGGTAAATGGGGGAAATCAGAGGAGGAGATGAACCATGAGAGACTGTGGACTCTGAGAAACAAACTGGGGGTTTTGGAGGGTAGGGAGTGGGGGCTTGGGCCAGCTGGTGGTGGGTACTGAGGAGGGCACGTATTGCATGGAGCACTGGGTGTGGTGCATGAACAATGAATCTTGTAACACTGAAAAAATAAAATAAATGTATTTGGGAAAAAATATGTTCTTATAATTGTTTGTATTTATTTGGTATTATTTGTGATCTCTCCTCTTTCATTCATGATTTTATTAATTTGGGTCCTTTCTCTTTTCTTTTTGATAAGTGGCCAGGGGTTTATCAATCTTATTATTTCAAAGAATCAGCTCAAAGTTTCATTGATTTTTTTCTACTGTTCTTTTGGTTTCTATTTCACTGATTTCTGCTCTCATCTTTATTATTTATCTTCTCCTGCTGGGTCTAGGTTTCCTTTGCTGTTCTTTCTCCATTTCCTTCAGGTGTAGGGTTAGGTTGTGTACTTGAGACCTTTCTTGTTTCTTGAGAAAGTCTTGTAGTGCTATATATTTTCCTCTCAGGACCACCTTTGATTTTGAAAGTTGTGTTTTCATTTTCATTTGCTCCCATGAATTTTTTAAATTCTTTAGTTTTCTGGTTGACCCATTCATTCTTTAGTAGGATGCTCTTTAGCCTCCGTGTATTTGAGTTCTTTCCAACTTTTCTCTTGTGGTTGAGTTCTAGTTTCAAAGCATTGTGGTCTGAAAATATACAGGGAATGATCCCAATCTTTTGGTACCAGTTGAGACCTGATTTGTGGCCCATGATGTGATCTATTCTGGAGAATGTTCCATGTGCACTAGAGAAGAATGTGTCTTTTGTTGCTTTGGGATGGAATGTTCTAAATATATCTGTGATGTCCATCTGGTCCACTGTCATTTAAAGCCTTTATTTCCTTGTTGATCTTTTGCTTAGATGATCTGTCCATTTCAGTGAGGGGGTGTTAAAGTCTCCTACTATTATTGTATTATAGTCTATGTGTTTCTTTGATTTTATTATTAATTGATATAATTGGCTGCTCCTATGTTGGGGCATAGATAAGTAAAATTATTAGATCTTCTTGTTGGACAGACCCTTTAAGTATGATCAAGTGTTCTTCCTCATCTCTTATTATAGTCTTTGGCTTAAAATCTAATTTATCTGATATAAGGATTGCCACCCCATCTTTCTTTTGATGTCCATTAGCATGGTAAATTGTTTTCCACCCCCTCACTTTAAATCTGGAGATGTCTTTGGGTCTAAAATGAGTTTCTTGCAGATAGTATATCGATGGGTCTTGTGTGTGTGTATGTGTGTGTGTGTGTGTTTATCCATTCTGATACCTGGTGTCTTTTGATTGGGGCATTGAGCCCATTTACATTCAGGGCAACAATTGAAAGATATGAATTTAGTGCCATTGTATTGCCTGTAATGTGACTGTTACTGTATATTGTCTCTGTTCCTTTCTGGTCTGTTACTTTTAGGCTCTCTCTTTGCTTAGAGGACCCCTTTCAATATTTCCTGTAGGACTGGTTTGGTGTACACAAATTCTTTTAGTTTTTGTTTGTCCTGGAAGATTTTTATCTCTCCTATTTTCAATGACAGCCTAGCTGGATATAGTATTCTTGGCTGCATATTTTTCTTGTTTAGTGCTCTGAATATATCATGCCAGTCCTTTCTGGCCTGCCAGGTCGCTGTGGATAGGTTTGCTGCTAACCTAATATTTCCACCATTGTCTGTTACAGGCCTCTTGTCCCAAGCTGCTTTCAATAATTTCTCTTTGTCACTGAGACTTGTGAGTTTTTAATATTAGATGACGGAGTGTGGACCTATTTTTGTTGATTTTGAGGGGGGCTCTCTGTGCCTCCTGGATTTTGATGCTTGTTCCCTTCACCAAATTAGTGAAATTCTCTGCTATAATATGCTCTAATATATGTATTGGATATATAGATATCTAGATAGATAGGTTAGATATATTATATCTAGATATATCTAGATATATAGATATCTAAATAGATTCTCTCTCTCTATATATAGAATATATAGAAGAATAATAAAGAAGCAAAAAAAAAAAAAAAGAAAAAGAATCTCTAATATGCTTCTGCCCCTCTCTCTCTTTCTTCTTCTTTTGGGATCCCAATTATTCTAATATTGTTTCATCTTATGGTATTACTTATCTCTCAAATTCTCCCTTCATGGTCCAGTAGTTGTTTGTCTGTCTTTTTCTCAACTTCTTTATTCTGCATTATTTCATCTTCTATATCACTAATTCTCTCTTCTGCCTCACTTATCCTAGCAGTAAGAGCCTCCATTATTTATTTATTTATTTATTTATTTATTTAATTTATTTTATTTATATTTATTTTATTTTTATAGTTTATTAAGAGCCTCATTAACAGTTTTTTTTTTTTAATTTCAACTTGGGTAGATTTTAGCTCTTTTATTTCTCCAGAAAGGGATTTTATTTCTCCAGAAAGAGATTCTCTAGTATCTTCATGCTATTTTTGAACCCAGCTAGCCCCTTGATAATCATAATTCTGAACTCTAGTTCTGACATATTACTAATGTCCATACTGATTAGGTCCCTAGCCATCAGTACTGCCTCTTGTTCTTTTTTTTTTCATGGTGAGTTTTTCCACCGTGTCATTTTATCCATAAGAGTAGATGAATGAAAGAATAAAATACTAAAATGGTAGCAAAGACCCCAGAAAAATATACACTAACTAAATCAGAAGAGATCTGAAACCAGGGGAGGAGAAAGGAGGAAAAAAAAGAAAAAAAAATATATATATATATATATATTAGACTGGTGAATAGAACAGAGGCACACACTTGATTTTGGGTGTATTTTGGTCTGTTAGAAGAAACTACCTCCCAAAATTTTAAAGAAAGAAAAGCTTATATATAAACAAAAATAAGGGTAAACATGATGAAGGGATGATGCCTGTAAAGATGAATATTAAAAAAGATTCTTAAAAAGGAATTGACAATATAAGAAGTTGGTTGAAAATTAAAGAGAAAAGGAAAGAATGTGATTAGGTTGGAGACTAGAACAAAGCCATGCACTAGATTTAGGGTATGTTTTGATCTGTTAGAAGAAACTGTATCCCAAAATTTTAAAGAAAGAAAAACCTATATTTATACAAAAAATAAGGTTAAATACAATGAGGGGTTGCAAGGGTGGTTCAACATTTGCAAATAAATCAATATGATAGAACAAATCAATAAGAGAAGAACCACATGGTCCTCTCAATTGATGCAGAAAAAGCATTTGACAAAAGACAGCATCTGTTACTGATTAAAACTATAAAAAGTATAGGGATAGAGGGAATATTCCTCAACTTTATAAAATCTATCTATGAAAAGCCTACAGTGAATATCATTCTCAATGGGGAAAAGCAGACAGCCTTCCTTTTGATTGGGAACATGACAAAGATGCCCACTCTCACCACTGTTGTTCAACAGAGCACTAGAAGTCCTAGCAACAGCAATAAGACAACAAAAGAAATAAAAGGTATTCAAATTGGCAAAGAAAAAGTCAAACTCTCTTCGCAGATGACATGATACTTTTTATGGAAAACCCAAAAGACTCCAACCCTAAACTACTAGAACTCATATAGCAATTTAGTAATGTGGCAGGATACAAAACCAATGCACAGAAATCAGTTGCTTTCCTATACACTAACAATGAAAATATGGAAAAGGAGATTAGAGAATTGATTCCATTTACTATAGCAATAAGAACTATAAGATACCTGGGAATAAACCTAACCAAAGAAGGAAAGGATCTACCACAGAACACTCGTGAAAGAAATTGAAGAAGACACAAAAATGTGGAAAAGTATTCCATGCTCATGGATTGGAAGAATAAACACTGTTAAAATGTCTATACTGCCCAGAGCAGTACTATACTTTCAATGCCATTCCGATCAAAATTCTACCAGCATCTTTGAATGGGCTGGAACAAACAATGACCACAATCGCCAAACTGTGGAAAGAACCAAAATGCCCTTCAACAGATGAATGGATAAAGAAGATATGGTACATGTATACAATAGAGTATTATGCCTCCATCAGAAAGGATGAATACCCAACTTTTGTATCAACATGGATGGGACTAGAAGAGATTATACAGAGTGAAATAAGTCAAGCAGAGAGAGTCAATTATCTTATGGTTCCACTTATGTATGGAGCATAAGGAAAAACATGGAGGACTTTGTGAGAAGGAACGGAAGAATGAATGGGGGGAAATCAGAGGGGGCGATGAACCATGAGAGACTGTGGACTCTGAGCAACAAACTGGGGGTTTTGGAGGGAAGGGGGTTGGGCGAGCCTGGTGGTGGGTATTGAGGAGGGCATGTACTACGTGGAGCACTGGGTGTGGTGCATGAACAATTAATCTTGTAACACTGAAAAAATAAAATAAACATATTTGGGGGAAAAAAACCCTAAAACCAAAAACAAACAAACAAACAAAAAATCCTAAAATTTGTATGAAATCAGAAAAGACACCGAATTGCTAAGGAAATGTTGAAAAACAAAGCTGGGGCATCACAATGCCTGATTCCAACCTTTACTACAAAGCTGTGATCATGAAGACAGTATGGTATTAGCATAAAAACAGACACATAGACCAGTGGAACAGAATAGAGAGCCCAGATATGGACCCACAATTCTATGGTCATATAATGTTCGACAAAGCAGGAAAAAATATCCAGTGGAAAAGACACAGTCTCTTCAATAAATGGTGCTGAGAAAATTGGACAGCTATATATAGAAGAATGAAACTTGACCATTCTCTTACACCATACACAAAGATAAACTTGAAATAGAAAAAAGACCTCAACGTGAGGCAGGAATCTATCAAAATCCTATAGGAGAACATAAGCAATAATCTCTTTGACATTGGCCAAGCAACTTCTTTCAGGACATGTTTCCAAAGGCAAAGGAAATAAAAGCAAAAATGAACTTTTGGGACCTCACCAAGATGAAAAGCTTCTCCACAGTGAAGGAAACAGTCAACAAAACAAACAGGCAACCTATGGAATAGGAGACATATTCGCAAATGACTCTACAGACAAAGGTCTGATATCTAAGATCTATAAAGAACTCCTCAAACTCAACACTCACAAAACAGATAATCATATCAAAAAATTGGCAGAAGACATGAACAGACGCTTCTCCAAAGAAGACATACAAATGGCTAACAGACACATGAAAAAATATTCGTCATCATTAGCCATCAGGGAGATTCAAATCAAAACCACATTGAGATACCACCTTACACCAGTTAGAATGGCCAAAATCAACAAGACAGTAAACAACAAGTGTTTGAGAAGATGTGGAGAAAGGGGAAACCCTCTTCCACTGTTGATGGGAATGCAAGTTGGTGCAGTCACTTTGGAAAACAGTGTGGAGATTCCTAAAGAAATTAAAAATAGAGCTACCCTATGACCCTGAAATTGCACTATTGGGTATTTACCCCAAATACAGATGCAGTGAAACTAACGGCCATATATATCCCAATGTTTATAGCAGCAGTGGCTACATTCGCCAAACTGTGGAAAGAGCCAAGATGCCCTTTGAAAAATGAATGGATAAAGAAGATAGGGTCCATATATACAATGGAATATTATGCCTTCATCAGAAAAGATGAATACCCAACTTTTGTATCAACATGGACGGGACTGGAAGAGATTATGCTCAGTGAAATAAGTCAAGCAGAGAGAGTTATCATATGGTTTTGCTTACACGTGGAGCATAAGGAAAAATATGGAGGACATTGGGAGAAGGAAAAGAAGGGTGAATTGGGGGAAATCGAAGGGGAGATGAACCATGAGAGACTATAGACTCTGAGAAACAAACTGAGGGTTTTGGAATGTGGGAGGGCGGGGTTGGGTGAGCCTGGTGGTGGGTATTGAGGAGGGCACGTATTTCATGGAGCACTGGGTGTGGTGCATGAACAATGAATCTTGGAACACTGAAAAAAAATAAATTAAAAAAAGAATATGACTATAACAATGAAAATTTAAAGATTTTTTTAAAAAGGTATTGATAAAATAGTTAAAAAAGGTTAAAATAGGAAAGATGAACCATGAGAAATTCTGGACTCTGAGCAACAAACTGAGGGTTTTGGAGGGGATGGGGTGAGTGTTGGGCGAGCCTGGAGCCTGCTGGTCAGTACTGAGGAGGGCATGTATTGCACGGAGCACTGGGTGTGGTTCATGAACAATTAATCTTGGAACACTGAAAAAATAAAATAAAAGTATTTGGGGAAAAATAGGAAAGACAAAAAATGTAAAAAAAAGAATCAGAAAAAATAAAATAAAAAAAATTCAACCTTTAAAGACTAAAGAATCATGGGAAAAGAGCCATGAATTCTATTTGTCGCTTTCCCCTAACTCTAGAGTTCCGCATTTCTCATTGATCGGTGAACTTGGTGTTGGCTAGATGTTCTTGCTGATCTTCTGGGGGAGGGGTCTGTTGCAGTGATTCTCAGTAGTCTTTGCTGGAGGCGGAATTGCACCGCCCTTGCCAGGGCCTGCTAAGTAATCTGCTTGGTTTTGCTCTCGGGAGCTTTTGTTCCCTGAACATTTTCCGAACCGCTTTGGAGGTGGAGAATGAAGATGGCAGCCTCCCAGTCTCCAGCGAGGGAAGCCGAGAGCTCTGGGTCCCCTGCACCCTCGGAGAAAAGCCATCAGTCCCTCTCATCTCCCTGGTTTCTGGCCGCGGCCGTGCTCCGAGCTCACCCGTCCTGTGACCAAGTGTTTCTATCTCTGGCGCTGGCGCTGTTTAGAGTCTCCGAACCCAGCCGATTCTTGCAGCACGCTCCCACACTGTTCCTCCTGAAGGAGGGTGAGTTTCCCCTGATCTGCCACTTGTGGGGTCCTTGCTTGAAGGCAGTGGCCCGCCTGTGCCTCAGATCATGGTTTAAGGTAACCCCAAGCTGCGAGCTTCCTCCTTTGGCTCCATCTCTATAGCTGGCTTCCCCACTTCGATACCAGGGGGCTCTGCTGCACTCAGACACCCATGGTCTTTTTGTGACCACATGGGTCCTGAGACCACACTGTCCCCACGAGGGCTCCACCCCCTGCTTAGCCTCTGCAGCCACGGTCCTCAGTGGAGCAGACTCTAAAAGTTTCAATTTTGTGTTCCTCTGCTCTACCACCTGCCGGGAGCCGGCCCCTCCCTCTACAGTCTGTCTTCCTGTATGTTGCTTCAGATTCACTTCTCTGCATGTCCTACCTTCCAGAAAGTGGTTGCTTTTCTGTTCCTAGAATTCCTGCTCTTCTTCTCTTCTATCCCATGTTGAGTTTGTAGGTGTTCAGAATGGTTCAATACTATGTAGGTAAACTCCTGGGACCCCAGGATATTTATATCTCCTACTCCTCTGCCATCTTGCTCCCAAATTCTTCTTTATATATCTATTATACTAACTATCTCTGTGTACCTACTGAGAAATCTAAAGGATTGGCTCATAAGATTGTGGGGATTGGCAAATCTGAAATGCATGGGGCACAGTGACAGGCTGGTGATTCAGGGGAGTTGACATTGCAGCCTTGAATTCAAAGGCTAGAAGCTGAGGTGGAAACTATGTAGTCTGGAGAATTTGTTTTTCTTGAGGAAACTCAGCCTTTGCTACTAAACCTTCAGTTGATTGAATGATACCCACCCATGTTAGGGAGGGTTATATGTTTTACTCAAAATCCGCTGACCTAAACATTAATCACATCTAGAAAATACCTTCACAGCAACATTTAGACTTATGTCTAACCAGACAACTGGGCACTATATTCTGGCCAAGTAGAGGAATAAAATTAACCACCACCATATTCTTTGCTGTTTGTTTTCTGTCAATTTGTCTTTTCTATCATTAAAAAAAAAAAAACAAACTGAGGGGTTTGGAGGGGAGGGGGTGAGGGGCTGGGTGAGCCTGGTGGTGGGTATTGAGGAGGGCATATATTGCATGGAGCACTGGGTGTGGTACATGAACAACGAATCTTGGAACACTGAAAAAAATAAAATAAAATTAATTGGAAAAAATTACCTAACAATTTATTAAAAAGGAAAACAGAGTTCCCTCTAGAATGCAGTTCATAACAGAATTCTTTTTGTTAAAGCCAAGGACCACATTTGAATATGACTTTCCTAAGAAAAACAATACTGGGGACTTTATAATCTCTTATTTACTAAACAAACAATTTATCCTAATTTATTGAAAAAGTGAATATGTTTGTTCTTTTCTAATGGGTTTGAGGCATTCTTTAAATATTTTGAATACTAATCCTTTATTTGTTTTATAGATTCCAATTAATGTCTCTGTGTTTGCCTTGCGTTAACATTTGTTTATGGTGGCTTCTCACTGAAAAATTTAAAATTTGATATAATGAAGTTTATCAATGTTTTATAAGTTCTTTTTATGTTCAGGAAATCCTTTACGCTCTTAATTTCATATAGGAATTATCCTATTTTTCTCATAAGCATTTTTTTAAGGTATACTTTTCACATTTGGGTCTTTAATTCACTTAGGGTTTATTTTTGTGTATGTGTAAAGTCAAGATTAAATTATATGTATACATAAAGATGTAATTTAATCTTGACTTATATGTGTATATATATATATATATATAAAATTTGGTTTTTAAAAGACTCTTCATTTTTTAGAACACTTTTAGATTTGCAGAAATTGCTAATGTAGTTAGAGTTTCCATATATCTTGTACAGTTTCCTCTGTTAACATCTTAAAATAATATGGCACATTTGTTACAATTAATAAACCCACACTGACACATTATTATTTAATGGAAGTCCATACTTTACTCAGTTTTCCTTAATTCTTACCAATGTCCTTTGTTTACAAGTCATTCATAAGGTAGATGTTTTGCAAGTAATTTACTTCAGTCTCTGGCTCATCTTTCCACATTTTTCCCTCTCTCACCGGTGTCTTTACACATGCTTGTACCTATATCTAGAATGTGTCTTAGTTTGGGCTGCTATAATAGAATATCACAGACTTAGTGGCTTAACCAACAAACATTTATTTCTCGTGGTTCTAAAAGCTGGAAGTCCATGATCAGGGTGTCAGCATGATTGGGTTCTTGGTGGAGGGCCCTCTTTCTAGTTTACAAAGGGCCACTTTCTTGCTGTATCTTCCATGGTGGAGGGAGAAGAAGACAGAGAGAGAAAAGAAAGGAGGGGAGGGAGAGAAAGAGGAAGAGTGTGAGGAAATAAGTTATGTGTCCCTTATAGGGCTCTAATTCCATCATTAGGGCTCCTCACTCCCAAAGGTGCCACCCCTAATACCAACACATTGAGGATTCCAATTTCAACACATGAATTTTAGGGGAACACAAACATGCAGTCTATGACAAATGGCTTTGCCTCACTAAATTATTTCCTGACAACATAGAATTTGTGCTTAGATGTTGCTTTTCCATAAAGCCTTTCTAGGTCTCCCAAGATCATAACAGTTTCCCCTCCTTCCTATTACTGTGATTATTCCTACTGAAGCATCTCTATTATGTATTTACTCCTCTTCTTCCCTGCTGGAGTTTTACGTCTTTGGAGGTGGGGACTGTGCTTTGTTGTCCTTGTAGCTCTGGTGTTAAGTATCGTGCTCATCAGATGTTGGTTGAATGAATTATTACGTGCATGGTCTTGCCTTGAGAAGACAAACACCATTCATTTGAACCAAAGAAAAACTATATTTAAGGTTATATGATACTGATGATGTAGGCAAGGGCATTTAGATGAGGCCGAAATGAAGTTCGAGGTAAGTGTCAGCATGGATATGAGGAAGGTAAACTTGAATGAGGGATTTGGGCAAGTTTATATGTGCAAAATCACCAGGAACCTGGCTCAGGGCAGCACCTGGACATGGAGAAGAAGCAAGAAAGGGAGCAGTGTTTTGCAATAAGAAAACAGCTGGACCAATGTCAGATTTATTTCAGTAGAAAAGGAAAAATAAAGGTAATAGTAATAATGCTGATATTCTTTGGTGTTTACCAAAACGCTCTCAAACCTACACCTATCACATTGTTTGTGGGAACATAAACTGCTACCCACTTTCCACAAAATATATGGGCATTATTTCTTGAAAGCCGTCACATTCTGACACCGCTTGACTATTTCTGTTTCTAGGAATGTATCCCAAGGAGATAATCAGAAATGGGAATAAATATTTATGAGTAAATATGTGCATTATTTATGAGAGCAAGGAACCGGAAACCACCTAGAAATCCAGTACTATGAAAACAATTATGTAAATTATGATATGTATTCATATGAAGGAATAGGATTCAATCATTAACAATTATATTTATAATGCTTGTTAATGATAATGAAAATACTTATGATATAGCATCGAGTAAGGAAGGCAGATTATAAAATTATCTGTTTTGTAGAGAAAAATGCTTAGCTCAGTACTGAAAGAAAACATGTCTAAAATATTAATGGCGGTAGCTTCTGGGTAGAGAGAAGAGGTGATTTTCTTCCCTGCTTCACTAAATATGTCTGTAATTTCTGAATTTTTTCTTTTACCTTAAGTATTAGTTTGATAATCCAGAGGGGATTTTAAAATCATTTTTAATAGTGTATTTTTGAAGGAGAGGCAGTTTTACATTTAAATCCAAATGCCCCTCCTCCATAAAATCTCATGTCCTCTAAATTAAAAAATAGTTACCCCCTCATCATTTACTTCCACTTATTTATTAATTTGTTCATCCAGCACTCTGCATTTTATACTTGGTGCAGAGCAACTTAACATTAGGGCATATTCTCTACTCTAAGAACATTTTCAGTTTATGGGCCAGGTAAGCATATAATTAACAGAATGGAAAAAAAAAACCAAGCATAACGCTCAATGACCATATTTTTTTTTTTGAGAGAGAGTAGGGAAGCAGGTGGAGAGGCAGAGGAAGAGGAAGAGGAAGAGAGAGAATCCCAAGCAGGCTCCACCTTCCGCACAGATGGAGCCCACACGGGGCTTGATCTCCCAACCCTGAGACCTTGACCTTAGCCAGAATCAAGTTGGTGACTTAACCGCCCAGGTGCCCCTAATAGATGTATTTACACAGTGGGCTTGGGACAACAGAGAAAGGAATGACTAACTTTGCTTTCTTGAAGAGATAGCATTTGAGTTGGCTTGTCGATGTTTTGCAGTAGTATTCACTAATGAAAGAATGAGCTGTGGGAAGGTATGCATTTGCAATCCCAAGCCATAGGAGGTGCAAACTTACTATGAGTTTCTGTGTCAATGGAAGATTATGGCTGGGAGAGATTAGTCTGATCGGATTGAGGTGGGCGATTTATGGACTTGCTGGCCATAGCGTGGTGCATGGGCTTCTGAGTCATGTACTGCGTTAGGGAAGCACTGAAGGTTTGCTTAGTAGGGGATTGACGTGACCAATTTCTTACTGTTTCATGTCATTCTTCCCAGCAAAATCCATAGTCTACCACACAACTTTTGAATTCTTGGCGTTCAAAACATGTCTGAGACAGAAGCAGATTCTGACTTTCGTTATGGTGACAACTGAGGTGGGCAGACTTCTGTTGTAAGTATTTTGAGATTGGAAACTGAAACACAGAGGATAATTTAGGGCAGAGTTTCTCAACATTTCTTCATTATTGTCCCCCTAAGGAGTCTTTTTAGCACTTTTTACATATAATCACACCCACAAACTTTTAAAACCATAGATATACTATATATTTCTCTGTAAACTTCATGCTTATCATAAAATTTCTGTGTGTAAACTTCATGCTTTATACATAAAAAGGTGAGATTTTTTTTTAAATCTTTCTTCCTTAAGCCGCCCCCCCTTTTTTTTGTTCTCTTGGTGATGACATCCCTTTTGTTGAGAGCACACGAGTTAGAGCCTTTAACAACTTTTAACTGTGGAAAAATACATATAACCTAACATTGACCGGATTCACCATATTTAAGTACGCAGTTCAGTAGGGTTACATACATTCCCACTGTTGTGTACCCAATCCCCAGATCTCTTTTCATTTTGCAAAACTGAAATTCTTATCTGGTAAATAACACCTCACACCCCTTTCCCCCAACCCTTGGCAACTTTCTGTTTCTATGAGTTTGAGTACTCTAGGTACTTCATATAAGTGGAATCCTATAGTATCTTTTTGTGACTGGCTTATTTCACTTAGTAAAATGTCCTTAAGTTTCATCTATGTTGTAGTTCCTTTTTAAGGCTGAATAATATTTGATTGTTTGCATATACCGGAATTTGTTTATGCATTCATCTGTTGATGGACACTTGGGTTGCTTCTACCTTTTGGCTATTGAACAGTGCTGCAATGAACATGGATGTGCAAATATCTCTTTAAGACCCTACTTTAGGGTATATACCCAGAAGTGGAATTGCTAAATCTTATGACAATTAGAGGTTTAATCTTTTGAGGAACCACCATGCTGTTTTTAATACCATTTTCCATTCCTGTAGCAATGTACACCAATTCCACATTCTTGCCAATATTTTCTGTTTTTTTTTTTTTTGAGAGTAG
Organism: Nasua narica; assembly: GCA_028533885.1. Taxonomy (NCBI): domain Eukaryota; kingdom Metazoa; phylum Chordata; class Mammalia; order Carnivora; family Procyonidae; genus Nasua; species Nasua narica. The sequence goes on along the minus strand of CM052798.1, from coordinate 158,563,311 downwards.
CGATCTTACTGACTGTGAAATGATAGCTCATTGTGGTTTTTATTTGCATTTATTTAATAATTACTGTCTTACATATTTGTTGGCCATCCATAGATCTTTGAAGAAATGTCCATTCAAGCCCTTTGCTTATTTTTGAATCAGGTTATTTGTTTTGTTGTTGTTGTTGAGTTTTAGGAGTTCTTTATATATTCTAAATAGTAATCCCTTATCAGATACATAATTACAAATATTTTCTTCCATTCCTTGGGTTACTTTTTCCTACTGTTGATTGTGTTCTTTGATAAGGTTAGCCTTTTAAATTTAGTTGATGTTGAGATTTTCCATGGCCTTTGGCATTCCTTTCCTGTATCTTCTTACCCTCATAACCAGGAAGTTGGAATCCGGATGGTACCCTAAGCCTGTGAAAGTACTGACATCCAGCCTGATAATTGGGGTTTGGGCCATGGTGCCATGGGAAAGTTCTAGATATGGGACCTAATGGATTTCTATATCATTCAGGGAAAGATGAATAATATTATGTCATTCAACCCAAGCAGAGAATGACAAGAAGGGTGAAGCACACCATCAAAAAGAGATAGTTTAAAAAGGAGAAAGAGGCGTGAGAAGATTAAGAGCAGAAACCTAGACTGAGAGCTGACTTTCTCCTCTACATATTACTTTTTTTCACTTCATCTGTTAATGTCATGGGCTATTAACTATTAGTATGAAGGTGTTTTCACCTTGTCTACATAATCAAGTTGTCAACCGATCTAGCTCAGGTGTTTTCAGATAGACATTTAGGCAACTGACTTGCAGTTTCCTTTCCATCTAGAGATTTGGTCAGGACCAGCATTGGGAGGTGTGGTCTCTAATAGAGACAGCTCCCGTCAAGTCCAGCCAGAAATTTAATACCTCTCAGGAAGTGCGGAGGTCTTGACTTCACTCTCAATTTATGCATCAACCCATCACCTTGCATAAAGATTAAACTTCTTGCAGCAGGAGGGGGAAAAACCTTCTCTGATATTCCTAGGGGAGAGAGGTAATGCATTTAAAAATCTTTCTGATGCCATGACCATAAGATTAATGCTGTAATCCAGTTTGTTATCTGTCTGCTATGTCTCCTTGCATCTAGCATAAGTCAATAGAACTTCACTTCTCTAATTGAAATCAGTGTGCTGATGGAGTCTGTTCGTGGAAATGAAAGGTGGCTGCCATAATCTGTTGGGAGTTGAATTAATCCTTTGGGAATGAGGCCTATCTAATTACTCCACTCAGAAATACCGGGCTTGCTTTCAGATCTGCAGTACACAGCCATGGGAAAGAGGCCAATGCACCATTTGGCTAATTTTGTCTTAAATTACTTTAAACTCCCCTAACATGTCATTGTGAGACGTTTGCATTGGAAAATGCTATTTCTTATGTTTCTTCCCTTTTTATATGAAAGTGTTCCTAAGTTAAATGAAAAGGCCAATTTGCCAGTCACATACGAAATTATTTCTGCCTATATTTATCGCACTCTGATATGAATTTGTGGCTTTGATACCCAGAAGCAATGCTGCTCACAGATTATTGGGAGAAACACAAAGGTTAAATCTTCTCAGAGATCACCTAGTTTCACCCAATTATTACGAGAATAGTTTGGTGAGTGCATATCATGACTTGGATACCGTCCTAAGCATTTTACAAGTGTTTCCTCATTTAATACTCACAAAAATCTTTTGAAGTGGATTCTATTGATATTCTTTCAACATATATACATATGTTGTAAAGTAGCACTGAAAATCTAAGGACCTGCCCAATGTCACAGCCCTAAGTCGCAGAGCAATAGTAGCAACCGAGGCAGTCCAACTCCGGAATTAGGTTGTCACACAAGATAGAGGGTATTGAGAGAGATTTGAATTACGGATAAGCACTGAAGAAAAATTTAGTATGCATATACCCCAAATATTGAAGGGGACATGAAAATACTAAAAATTTGTTTGTTGTTTATCTGAAATTCAATACTGAGAGTACCATATGGGTGGTTAGGTTTGCTTTGCTTTGTTTTGGCTAAAACTGGCAGCCCTATTTAAGATCCCGTGTTCTTAAGCACTCTGCTACACTGCTACTACCTGAACAGTGAGGGCACTGGGCCCCAAATGGAACAATGAATTACTTAGAGTCCCCCCAGCTGATTAGTGGCAGAGCTTCCCCTCCCATCCCCATCCCCATCCCACTGCTTGAGAGAGCTAGTCCCCCCTTCTCTTAGCATTTCCTATCCCACCTTTATGATGCTTAGTAAAATGCTACTTTTACAATGTCACAAAACATACTACGGGGCCCTGGGGTCTTTGTCTGGGAGGAGATATACATTTGTACTTACCAATGCTAAATCTCAGTAGATATGACTGGCATATATTTGGAACATAGCAGCCTAACATTTGGTGGGGGGGGGGATGAACATTCATAATTCAACAAGTGTAGTATTTATATATTCATACATTTAGATACATTTATTATTTTTCAAAGTCCTTTGAAGTATTAAATGTTTTGCCGAAATATTTTAGTAATGCTGATGACATCACAACTGGCCTAGAGTATCCGACACAGAATGTTGCTTAATAAAGAATGGCTCCATCGAATTTTCTGCTCACATGTTTCACCTTACAGTGATTAAGACATCTGTATTCTGATCCCATCTGGGCCATTAGAATTTCTGAGACCTTGGGCAAGCTTCTCCCTGCATCTTAATTCTATCCTTCATTAAGTACAAAATGGAATAGGGTGTTTCTCCCATAATGTTTCTTTTGTCCTTGATATCCTGTGGTCCCAAGACTTGAGAAAGATATTTCATTCCTGATTTTTGTGCCTAGTATTGTTTCTAGCACTCTAGGATCTGTGTTTGTTTCATCCACATGGGGGTCCACTTTTAATTCCATCTGGATCCCAAAGTTGGCTGCTTACATGCTGGGCCACTTAGTCCTCTATATGGACATAAGAATGGTGTCTAAAAATTCTATCATCTCTCCTATGGGGTTCAGCACAATTCTAGGCATTAAAAGGTGAATAGAATCTTTTCAATTAATTGACTGGTTGATTACTTAATACACTGTGCGTGCCAGTCAACTAAATATCCTGTACATTCTGGCCCAAACCTACATTTGTTTCCATGCTCTTTTGTCACCGTTCAACATATTGTTCCAGTCACATTAGACAACTTCTCTTACCTAAATATGTTGGGCAGTTTTTTGTCCTATCCTGATACTTCTGAGTCTCAGTTTTCATATGAGACTACAATATCCACTTTATATGGTAGTAGCTATAAAAATTAAGGAAATATAGAAGCACTGTCAAGCTAGTCATTTAGTTGATTACCTTGTCTTCCTCTGTGTGGAGGGAAACATGATTCAGAGACTTAGTGTATTGTACCATTAGGCTTAGACTTAATGTGTTGTAACATTAGGCAGTTTCCCTCACTGCTGTATCAGCTTACACCCACAGCACCAAGATGGTACCAGGCACTTAACAGGTGCTTGTAGGATAATGAATGTTGAAGGTACATGGAAAAAGTAACCATAGAAAACCCATACCATTTCAAGTTATTACAAAGCTATAGTGATCAAAACGGTATGGTACTGGCACAAAAACAGACACAGAGATCAAAGGAACAGAATAGAAAACCCAGAAATGAACCAACAGCTCTATGGTCAATTAATCTTCAACAAAGCAGGAAAAATTTTCCAATAGAAAAAAGTCTCTTGGATAAATAGTGTTGGGAAAACGGGACCACTTTCTTATGCCATACACACAAATTCAAAATGGATTAAAGACCTAAATGTGAGACAGAAAACCATTAAAATCCTACAGGAGAACACAGGCGATAACCTCTCTGACATTGGCCATAGCAACTTCTTCCTAGAGACGTCTCCAGAGGCAAGGGAAATAAAAGCAAAAATAAACTATTGTGACTACAATTCACAAACTATTGTGACTACTTTCTATCAGAATAGAAAGCTTCTACACAGTGAAGGAAACAGTCAACACAGCTAAAAGGCAACCTATGGAATGGGAGAAGGTATTTGCAAATGACATATCTGATAAAGGCTTAGTATCTAAAATCCTTAAAGAACTTATCAAACTCAGGTGGATCATTTGTTTTTGGGGTGTTAAGAAATGGGCAGAAGACATGAATAGACATTTTTCCAATGAAGACATCCAAATGGCTAACAGACACATGAAAAGATGCTCAGCATCGTTCATCATTGGGGAAATACAAATCAAAACTACAATAATATATCACCTCACACCAGTCAGAATGGCTAAAATTAACAGCACAGGGAATGAGAGATGTTGGTGAGGATGCAGAGAAAGGGGAACCCTCCTACACTGTTGTTGGGAATGCAAACTGGTGCATCTACTCTGGAAAACAGTATGGAGGTTCCTCAAAAAGTTAAAAATAGAGCTACCCTACAACCCAGCAATTTCACTACTAGGCATTTACCCAAAGGATACAAAAATACTGATTTGAAGGGATACATGCATTCTGATGTTTATAGCAACATTATCTATAATAGCCAAATTATGGAAATAGCCCAACTGTCCATTGACCGATGAATGGATAAAGAAGATGCGGTGTATATATATACAGTGGTATATTACTTAGCCCTAAAAAAGAATGGAATCTTGCCATTTGCAACAACATGGATGGAGTTAGAGAGTATTATGCTAAGCAAAATCCGAGAAAGAAAAATATCATATGATTTCACTCATATGTGGAATTTAAGAAACAAAACAAATGAGCCCAGAGGTTGAAAAAGAGGCAAACCAATAAATAGACTCTTAACTACAGAGAACAAACTGAGGGTTGCTGGAGGGGAGGTGGGTGGTGGGTGGGTTAAATGGGTGATGGGCATTAAGGAGGACACTTGTAATGGGCACCGGGTATTATATATAAGTGATGAATCACTAAATCCTACACCTGGAACTAATGTTACACTGTATGTTAACTAACTAGAATTTAAATAAAAACTCGGGGGGGGGGGAGAAAAAGAGAAAAACCCCCCAAACAAAAAACATACACTGAGTGTTTAGATATGGCCTGACTTTCTTCACTTTGGCTTCTTTGGGGAAAGAGGACTAGGTTCATGGTTTTAAGTCTGAGAGTAATGCTACCTTTGGGAAAATAGAAATTCTTGTTTTAAGACTACATAGGCTGCAGAATTTGCTTCATTTTTAGGAGTAAGTTAGAAATAGCCACTGGCATTTCTGTGCCCATGGTTCTGTCAGTGCTAACAGTCTTCAGGAACACCTGTGGGTCAAAGTCCCAGCAGGCCTACACTTCCAGACTCTCCCTACTGCCCTGCCTAATCTTACCTCCATGCTGATTTTCTTACTTCTCTCTTTAGAAATGAGGGAACCTAGCCTCCATGTGTAGACGAGGGCTGCCCGTCATTGCTCTGTGCCCTTTTCCAGGCTACCTGGGGAGAACAGAGATATCAAGGGACGATGAGGACAAGAAGAAGCTATGACTCCTTTAGAACAAAAGGAGATGGTATAAGCTAGTGAGAAAGAAGAAACAGCAAAGGGGAAGAAGAAGCCCAGACACTGGAGTTTCCTTTTGAATGGACCTGAGAAGCCGTTGGTGCTTCTTTTCGCTGTTCCTCCCTAGTGTCTACACTTTTACCTCTGCGGGGGCTGGGACATCCATTCCAGTCACCTTGCCAGTGTAACTGTTGCTCATGCTTTAAGAATCAGCTTGACAGTTGACCTTCCCTGATCGCAACATTGGGTTTAGGAGTCCCTCCATAGTCTTCTGTGACCTCGTGTTACCTCACCTTCTGCTTCATTGTGTAGTTTGTACGCATGCGTATTTTCTCCAACAGACCACGAACAACTTGGACTATTATTGCTGTCAGTGTTCACTGACCATGCTCTAATGCTAACACACCTGCTAGAATGAGCCACTTGGAGATTTCTGCCAACACCACTGATATATGTACTCCTAGTTTTGAATTATTATTGGCATAGATTGTAAGATCAACTGTTGGAGAACTAATGTACAGATCCTGAGTGGAATAAAATATCAATACCAGTCTATCGACATTTATTTGTCAGAATAGGCTATTCATTCATTTATTCATAAATGAATAATGTATTCTTTCAATACACCTTTCTCAAGCACCCCCAGTTTGTGAATCCTTTTGTTCATTTGTTCATTCAACATCTAAGTTTTAAAGCTGTGTATGTATTGGTGAGTATAACAGGAGTATTTCTCCCATGGGAATCTTATAGGGTAATGGAGAAAACAGACAATACTAATGTAAACACACTAATTTTATGAATTGTGATAAGTAAAAAGGTACAGTAGTGGAGAATAAAAATTACATAGTGGTCAGCAAAGGCCACATAGACTGAGTGACAACTAAGCCCAGCATTCCACTAGGCACTGATCTCAGGAGGAGCTGAGCGACTGGTGGGCCATTCATACAGAAGTCTACAGTGTGATACTTCCTGCCATGGACAGTGATGGAAAATAGAATGGGGAATCAAGAACAAAGAATGGACTCCTAACTCTAATTAGGCCTGCCAGGGATGGTAGGAAGTGATGTTTCAACACACTCCTGGAGTAAGAAGGCCTTTTTGAAACCTTCCAGGCAAGGAGATGAACACCTGGTTCTAACTTCTCTCCCTGTCTACTGTGTTTCTCCCCTTCGGTTCATGCTGCAAGAAGGAGCTTTCTAAACTCCATGTCTGAACATTTACATCCCCTGATTAGCAATTTACATAGTTTCCCAACCTCTGTACAGGAGATACCGACCAAACCACATAGCCTCGCACATTTTGCAGCAGATCTCAATGTCCACACCCGCCCCCTCCTTGCCCTCAATCTCGTCCATTCTTCAGCAGTGAGCTCAAGGCTGGGCTCCTTCACGCATTGGTGACTATCCCAAGGTATTCCCCCTGCTTTGGCAAGCTCAGCTTCCAGGCTTCTACTTCAAGATCCAGATCAAGTGTCGCTTGGGTGACCCTGGCCTACATCACTCCCCTCACCCCACTCAACACCGAGAGAGAGTTGGTCCTTTCTTTCTCTTCTCCTTTCATAGCATCTAGAACCTGGTTCTATTTTAAAAATCATCTCACTGGACTGTAATTATTTCAGAGTCTGTCTCTCTTACTAGACTGTGTTCTTCTTGAGGGCAAGAGTTTTGTCTTAGTAATCTTTGTACTCCTAGGTCTAGAAGGCTCTGTGATTCCATTATAGGTGATTGATTAGTGGTTTCTAATTGAATGAAAGAATGAAGAGAAGGAAAGTGAACTTATTGGGTGAAATTTCATAGTCAACAGTTTAAAGAATACAGAGAGGGGGCACGTGGGTGACTCAGTCGATTAAGTGTCTGACTTCAGCTCAGGTCATGATCTTGGGGTCCTGGAATTGAGCCCCTGGGTAGGTCTCCCTGCTCAGTAGGGAGTCTTCTTCTCCCACTCCTTCTGCCCCCCTCCCCTTGCTTATGCACTCCTGTGATCTGTCAAAGAAATAAATAAAATCTTTTTTAAAAAAGGAATATAGGCAGGCATGACAAATAGAAGGAAATTAAGAGACAGACTGTATTCAACTTTGTGAGAAATGCGCAAGAAAGTAGGAAACATTGGTTCCACATTGGCGATTTTCTGAATTCACAAAAGCCACGAAGGCAAAACAGAATTGTTAGCCATGTACCTCCGTGGAGAAATCTGGGAATAGCTAGAGCAGCCTTGTCCAATAGTTGTCTAGTGAGAACCATGCAAATAATTTTGAATTTTCTAGTAGCCACATTAAAATGGTAAAAAGAAACAGATGAAATTAATTTTAATTATATATTCTACTAAATGCAAATATAGCCAAATGTTTGTCGTTTCAACATGTAATCAATATAAAACATATTAATGCAACATTTTAATTCTTGGTTCTTCTAGTGAGTCTTCAAAATCTGGCATGTATCTTATACTCACGGCTCTTCTCAGCTTGGGCCAGCCACTTTTCAAATGCACAAGAATATGCAGCTAGTGGCTACACTAGTGAACAGCTCAGAGCTAGAGCATTTGTGTAGCTCTAAAGAGATGAAAAAAATTTTTTGTTTTTAATAATTTGCCTGATCATTTTCATTGCATAGGCAGGAGAGATGACTATTTACTTAAAGAGAGCATTTAATTATCATTTTACACAATTGCACTGAGCTGGTTTATATAGGCAATCCAATGTCTTTGGAACTCGTACTGCAGGAAGTGGAAGAAAACAAAAAGAAGGAATTAAAGTCTCTATTCACAGACACTTCTGGAAAATGTATAAATTCATAAGCCCTCCCTAAAATTTACCAGGAGCTTTATGAATGTTCATCCCTACTGTTTGACATAAGAAATCTCACTTCTGTGAATCAACCATCAGGAAACATTTGGAAATGAAGACCAGGATTTAGGGATCAAGATTTTCAGTGTCATTTTGTTACACAAATTAATAACTGGAAGTCATCAAAGTCCAGCATTATTGGAGCAAAAATTTGGTACAAGCTTGTAATGAAATATTGTGCTGTCACTAAAATTTATGGTCAGGAAGATTTTTGATGATGTGGGATATTGTGATATAAAATTAAACAAAAAGCATAGGAAACAGAATTGTATCTTCAGTATTGAGCAACGTATATGGAAGTTATAATGAAAGACTGGAAGGAAATAAGGTAAAGTGCTAACAGTACTTCACAATGGTGGAATGATAAGTGACTCCTTTTTTCTATTTATGACTTTTACAATTTTTCTCACAAGGAGTGTACATTAGTACACAAGGTTCATAAGCAAGCAAACGAACATGGAAAATACTGTGCCTTGTTCACTTTGCCACCACTACCGTAGCTCCAGCAAGAAACCCTTCCCCCCACCTTCCCTGCACAGGGATGTGGTCTCCCTCTTGGAAAAGAATGGAAAGAGCAGTGACTTGAGGCAGGGAAGCCCCAAGGCTGCTAGAGGATGGGACAGCTCACTGGAAGAGAAGAAGGAAGACCAGCCTTCTTGTCTTAGATTCTTAACACTGACTGGGAAAATCCCATCATTCCCTGGGGTCCCCATTCCTCATCCGTAAAAGGCCATAAAGATCATTGGAGTGAGTTCCCCTTAGCCTCTTCTGACTCTCCAGGATGAGTTCTCTGACAAAGACACAACAAGTTTGGCAAGTCTTCTCCCCTGCCCATGACACATCTTTTCAGTTCTGGCCCTGCTGATTCTAAGTGTGTCTTTTACAAATGGCATCTAACTGTATGTTTGAGCCCCCCATCCAGATGCTGACGTCTTCTTCCCACCACATCCCCAAAGTGGCCCCAAATACCAGACCCTTGGTTCAGGAGCCTCTCTTGTTTAACGTATATTCTGAAGACCATTTGTCTCCTCCGTCAGTAGCAGGAAAAACAATCTTAGACCCATTTTAGAGACTATATCAAATAGTGATATTATGTTGAAACATGAACAATCCTCTTTTGAAGATAGTAAGTTTGAAAGCAGAAAATCTTTCCCAATATCTCCTCTCCGTGAATTATTGATGAATAATGGCCTGTACATACCCTAGTGTTTCTTACAATATGAACCCCACCAAAAGATTTTACAAAAGTACTAGCTATAAAAATAGCTCCCGAATGGGACCTTGTCTAATTCTGCATCATGTATAATTCCAAAATGCTACTGTAGGGAGACAGGTTTTGCTTTTACATTGTGAGGCTTAATGTCTAGATGTTCTCTATACAAATTAAATTCAAACTCATGGTTTGACCAACTAGTTTCTGAGATCCTGAGAGCCTTATTATAGCTCCGTTACCTAACCTGGTACCCTGTATGTCTATGTTTATTGACCAGGACTGTTCTTAGCTTAATAAAGTATTGAACTTCTGGTCTCCCCTAAAAATTGTGGGATGTAAGGCTGTCAAATTTCTATGCTGCTATGGTATTATCGTCCTCCTGAGGTTTTGCTCACTGTACTTCCTTTATCATTCATTCCTTCACATTCATTTATTCACCAAATGTTTTGGAGGTGTGCCAGTCACAACTTTTTGATACCCATCAATCAGCTGCGGACTACAGAGGAACTCATGGACTTACAACATTTGGATGAGAAGTCGAGTTCTGCCTCTTAACTAGTTGCCTGAACTTGAGCAAGTTACTCTCTTCTCAGACTCCCTTCTCTTTTCTGTAAAATGGGGATAACAGTACTTGTCTTACAGGGCTAGTATGAGTATTCTCTGACATCACTTATGTACATAAATCACTAACCATCCCAAGGATGAAACTGACACCATTATTTTTACTATATTTAAGGTATGTAGAGACTGTAAACCAATTTCCACAAGAGTTACATCTCATGGCGTGCCTGGGTGGCTCAGTTGGTTAAGTGTCCCACTCTTGGTTTTCTGCTCTGAGGTCGTGATCTCAGGGTCATGAGATCGAGCCCTGAGTCAGGTTCTGTGCTGAGGGAAGAGTCTGCTGGAGGTTCTTTCTCTTCCTCTCCCTGTGCTCCTCCCCATGCTTGCTCTCTCTCTAGAATAAAAAAATAAATCTTTTTTTAAAAAGTTATGTCTGGTAATGGTTTCATCTCTATGGTGAGAAGATGTATTATTTCTAGCTTTTGCACCTGAGGAATTGCATGAATGATCTAGGGGCAGACAGTTTTGGGCATGGGAACCGGCAGAACGTTGATGTCATGAGATATACTCTTGATACGGTGTCAGATATGGCTCTCAGTGAGGTGTGCATTGGGGAACGTGTGCAGAGGCCTTTTGTAAAGTGAAATTTCAGTAGCTGTAGTGGTCTATATATGGCCTGGCAACGGAGGAAACTAACATTAGAACATTTACTTTGTGCTGTGGCCTTCATTATCACTGCCATAATCCTTGACCTCCAGACACGTTTACAAATGAGGAAACGTTAGGCTCAAATGTTTATTTGGTATGAGATTGCCCAGCTCCCAGCCGCCAGAGCCAGGCTTTAAATTCAGGTTTGTGTGGCTCAGAAACTCATCATTTGAATGCTAAAGCAGAACCTATGCAATTGCTAGTCACGAATATGAGAATAAATGCAGGTGATATCTAACAAAGCACTTATGATCTGCCAGCAACTTTCTAAACCTTGTTTACATATTATCTCTTTGAATCCTCCTCAAACTCTACATGATATATAGTGTTCTATTTCTCATGTTACAGATGAAGACACCAGGGTGAAAGATATTAGTGTACGTGCCCAACCTCACCCAACTAGGCACTGATGATGATGGGGTTCAAATATAGGCAAACCAGTCTGGGATCCTCCAAACTTAACCTTGATAGAATATTTTTAGAATTCAAGCCTCAAATGGGGGTTAGGACTTATGACCTTCATAACCTAGAAGTAAGTCCTAACTTAAAGAATTTATGATTTGAAATATAATAGTTCTTTATAGTTTTCCTTATCTAATCAAAAGTGAGAATAGAGAAGTGTGCATTTCCAGGACAATAGGGAAAACAAGACAACTGGGAAACTGGGGCTCTGATTTGTCTACCCATGTTCTGAACAGCCTTTGTCTTCATCTTATTTTTATTTTTCATTTTTTAATTTTTTTATTAACATATAATGTATTATTTACCCCAGGGTACAGGTCTGTGAATCATCAGGCTTACACATTTCACAGCATTTGCCATAGCACATACCCTCCCCAATGTCCATATCCCTACCCCCTCCCCACCTCCCAGC
>CM052798.1:158517202-158551114 GCA_028533885.1 Nasua narica | reverse complement strand
GCCCAGCTAGCAATTTGATAACTGTCATTTTGAACTCTATTTCCGACATATTACTGATGTCTGTACTAACTAGGTCTCTAGCCATTGGTACTGTCTCTTGTTCTTTTTTTTGTGGTGAGTTTTTCCGCCTTGTCATTTTATCAAGCTAAGAATAGATGAGTGAGAGAGAAAAGTACTCTGGAGTTCTTCAGTTCTCACTGATTGATGAAATTGGTCTTGGCTGGATATTCTCACTGATCTTCTGGGGAGGTGCCTTTACAATTTGATTCTCAGATGTCTTTGCCTGAGGCGGAATTGCCCCACCCTTGCCCAGGGAGGGGCCAAGCAATTCACTCAGGTTCGCTCTTGGGAGTCTTTGTTCCCTTAGCACTTTCCGTACTGCCCTGGAGGCCCGGAAAGCAAATGGCGGCTCCCAGTCTCAGCCGGAGGAGCTGAGCGCTGGAGTCCCCACTCCTCAGTGTGCCCTCAGAGGAAAGCAGTCAATCACTCCCGTCTCCCGGGTCCGCACAAGCTCCGAGCTCAGCCACCGTGGCAGCGCGCCTCTATCTCTGGCGCACGGCCCTGTCTGGAGTCTCCAAACCCAGCAGATTCCTGCTGCGTGCTGCTGCACCACTCCTCCTCAAGGAGGAAGGAGGGGGTCTCTCCGGAATGCCCTATGTGGTCCCCGCTCGAAGGGCCGCGGCCACGGTCTAGGGTAAGCCCCAGCTGAAAATGCACTGCGTGGCTCTTTCTCTGCCACCGGCTTCTCCGCCCCGATATCTGGGAGCTCTGCCTCACTCAGACACCCCCGGTCTCTTTATGATCTCGCGGGTCCTGAAACCACTCTGTTCCCGCGAGGGCCAGACCTCCGGCCTAGCCTCTGGAGCAATGTCCCTCAGCGGAGCAGACTCTAAAAGTTTCGATTTTGTGCTCCGCGGCTCTGCGGCTGCAGGGAGCCGGCCCCTCCCCCCATGATCTCTCTTCCCGTACCTTTGGAATCACTTTTCCAAACGTCCTACCTTTCCGAAAGTGGTCGATTTTCTGCTCCTAGAATTGCTCTTCTTCCTCTCTTCTCTCTCCTGTTGAGTATGCTGGCTTTTAGAATGATTTAATAACTATCTAGATGAACTTCTGGGATCCGACTCTATCTCAACCTCCTACTTCTCCGCCATCTTGCTCCTCCCTTATTTTTATTTTTTCTAAGGAAAAAATAGTCATGATTGCTGCCTGCTGCTTGTTTGGCTGTGCATTTAGAAGGTCTAAAATATATCCATTTATCTCCATCTGATGGTGGTTTTGGTCAGGAAGCTGTGGGCAATTCATCTTGTTGATATCCCTCCCTAATTTCACCTGTTCAGGTCACTACTTCACTTCTTAATATTCCCCTTGTGTTTTTTCTTTCCATTTTGATGTATTATACTTGGAGAAAGGCAGTTTTAGAGGGAGAGAGAGAGGAGAGCCATAGATTTGTGAATTTTTGAATGGGTGGGTATATAAGGTTGTCATGTTTGCTTGTATAAGTTGAGTACTGTACAAGTAAGAAGACACCATTTGGATTGTCTGTGATGTGAATGATATTCCCTGGAGTTGTACATTATACGTTCAAGTACCTGTAATGAACACTGTTCATTGTTCAACAACACAACAATGAATGATGTGTGTGTGTGGTTAAGGTGCCGTTCATGTCTGAACATGTCTCTGTATGAATATGTGGTTAATGTGTCTAAGAATTCATCACTGTGCATACATGGATCTGTGTGTATATGTATGTTTGTGTCTGAGCGTGAGTTTTGATAGTGGAGTGGGAGAGATGGGGCAGGAGAGACTGGATAGCTTAATTGCCATAAGACATATGAGATCACAGCAAGAGGAGTCACATGCTTCTCTTGCCAAAGTGAAGTAATACTTAAGCATGATATAGGATAGGCTGCATTGACAAAATACCACCTTAAAGCCCTTGGTGATTATCCAAAGTTAATCCAGATTTGTCTCCTTTTTTTAAATCAAGGAATGCACCTCCTTTTTGCTTAAATAGGTTTGTTTAATATTCTCCAGCATGGGAAAATATTTAATAAGAGCTACAGTTCTGAGCTTTACTTTCAGTTTCATGGACTTTCTTCTTAGTCATACCTGTTCTTTCTCACCTGTAAAAACAAAAACAAAATCCCCAAACATATGTGTGCAAGTATGTATTTACACATATTATTTCCTTGTACATGAGAGAACGCTGTAACATGAAATCATGAAATTTGATGGAAAGGTATTCTTAATGTATGACAAGTCATACAGATACATAATACTAAATTTCTGCTTTTCTTCTGCCTTAATATTTTATTGATTCAGTTCATTCATTCTTCAAAAAACATTATTTGAGCAGGTCCATTCTTCAAGGCCTTGTGGTGGATATTGGGATACCTGTATTCTCCTCAAAGTACTTACAGACTATAGGGGAAGATGCATACATAAATATATGTTAAAAAAAATACCTGGTAAGGCCAATTTATGACTTGAATACACTCACAGTCTAGTTAGAAGAAGAGGATAATAAAGAAACCATTGCAGTACTTGGAGGCTCAGTTGGTTGGACATCTGACTTTGGCTCAGGTCATGATCTCGGGGTCCTGAGATAGAACCCTACGTTAAGCCCTGTATCAGACTCTACACTCAGCAGGGAGTCTGCTTGTCATTCTCTCTCTGCCCCTTTCTCTGGCTCATGTTCTCTCTCAAATAAATAAAATCATAAAAAAAAAGCATTGAAATTCTGATGGTTAAACACTGCTTTGGACATGTTTGTGGGGAACAACAAATTTTGGGTTTGAGGGTCCAGAATTCTTTGTGGAAATGATAACTTTCTATTTTATGTGTTTTGTTTCTTTGAGGTATAATTTACAACGCAAGAAGCTTACCCACTGAAAGTGTATAATTCAATAGTTTGTAAATTTATTGCATAATACAACCCTGGCTGCAATCTAGTTTTAGAATATTTCCACTCCCCCCAAAAGTTCCCTGGTCCTTTGTAGGCAGTCTTCATTCCAAAGCCAAGTCACATGCACATCTGCTCTCTGTCTCTACAGATTTGCATTTCATGGCAATGGAATTATACAGTATACATGTTTTTTGTGTATATCTAGCTTCCTCCACTTAACACACTTCTGAGGTACATCCATGCTGTAGAACACAACAGTAGCTTGCTACTTTTCATTGCAGAGTAATATTCCACTGTCTGATTCTACTACGTTTTATTTATTTATTTACCAGTTGGTGAACATTCAGGTCGCTTTCATTTTGAGGCTGTTACAGATAATTTCCAAGAGTATTTGTATACAAGTCTTTGGGAGGCCATGGGCTTTTACTTCTGCTGGGTAGATATCTCAGAGTAGGTGTAGTAGAATGGCTGGAACATTTGGTAGCTTTTTAATAGCTTGATGGTGCTGTAATTCACATACCTAAACTTTATCCTTTTAAAGCACACAATTAAGTGCATTTAAAATTTACCTTTTTAAGAAACCGAAAAATTGTTTTCCAAGAGGCTGGCCCATTTCACATTCACAGTTATGAATGAGAATTTTAATTTCTCCTCTACCTTGGCAATGGTTGGCATTGTCAGCTTTTTGACTGTAGTCATTCTAATGGATATGCAGAAGTATTTCTATTGCAGTTTTAATTTGCGTTTCCTATTCACTAATGACCTTTAGCATCTTTCCATGTGCTCACTTGTCCATTTGTATATCATCTCTTGTTTTTTTTATCATCTCTTGTTTTATAAAGATTTTATTCGAGAGAGAGAGAGCACACAGCAAGGGGGAGAGGGAGAAGACTTCTCTGCTAAGCAGGGAGCCCTGATAGATCCCAGAACCCTGAGATCATGACCTGAGCCCAAGACAGACGCTTAACCAACTGAGCCTCAAGAGCCCCTGTATGTCATCTTCAGTAAAGTAATAGATTCATATACTGTACCCTTTATAAAAAGTTGTAATGTTTTTCTAATTATTTTTGAGTTATCAGAGTTTTGAAAATATTATGGGTAGATGCACTTTATCAGATTTATTATTTGTAAATACATGTGTATAACAGTAACATTAAAATATTTGGCATTATGTGGTATAGTTGAATCTATGCATGTATCTCATATGATCTAGCAATTCTACCCCTTGTTGTATACACAACAGAAGTTTGTGCACATCTGGACCAAAATATAGAGAAAAATACATTTGTAGCTGAATAGTCTTGGTTAGATCCAAAAGGGGAGCAATGCAGATGTCCATCATCAGTAGGTTAGATGAATGCTTTTTGATGTGTTCATAAAATTGAGTTGCGCAGCGGTGGAATGTAAACATCATAGCTAAAGCAATAAATAGATAAATCTTACAAAAGAACACTGAATACAAATAGCTATATACAGAAGATATAAATAGTATAATTCAATCTATATAAATTTCAAAGGCTGTGAAAAACTGATAGATAGTGTTGGGAGTCATATAATTGTTATATTTGAGGGGAAGGAGTGAGTAGTGATTCAGAGTGGGTGAGAAAGGAGCTTCTGAATTGTTCTGAATTGTATCGCAGTATTCTATTTTTTTTTTTTTTTACTCACATGATGGTTACATATATGGGTCAGTTTATGAGAATTCACTATATTTTATGTTTATGATTGGAAAACTTTTAAAATACAAGCTATAGTTCAATAAAAAGGTTTTAGGAAGAAAAAGGAACGTGGGCTCTGGTGCTAGACTTGGTATAAGTCCTACTCTCTGCTATAGGGCCATGTCTATATTACATGACTACTTTCTGCTCCAATTTCCTCATTTTAAAATAATAATAATAATGGGGCACCTGGGTGGCTCAGTGGGTTAAAGCCTCTGCCTTCTACTCAGGTCATGATCTCAGGGTCCTGGGATAGAGCCCCGTATCAGGCTCTTTGCTCATCGGGGAACCTGCTTCCCCCTCTCTCTCTGCCTGCCTCTCTGCCTACTTGTGATCTCCCTCTGTCAAATAAATAAATAATATCTTTTAAAAAAAATAAAAGGATAATAATAATAACACCTATTCCCTAAGTTGTGAGAATTATATTACTCAATTAACACACTTAAAAAGGTGCTTATACCCAGCGTGTGCACAATGAATATTGGCTATTGTCGTTCTCATGCCCTAGATGTCCCCCCACCCTAAAAAATATTGTCTCCTTCACATCCCACCCATAGAGCCCAATTTCTTTCTAGGACCCCATCCCAATACTCCACTCGCCTGATTCTGCACACCCTCCTGAACCTTCTTTCCCACCACCACTCACTGTGGGTTTCTCAATCTTTATTGGCCATCTCCAAATACCCAATGACCTCCTGGAAACCCTAAATCACCCAACTGAATTCAATACTTTACTTTGAAACCTACTTTTTCCTTTTCTGTTCTATGTTCTTCTGCTCTCCTTTTCTCTTCACCATCAATTGTCCCACACAATAGTGACAACACTGAAATAAGACAGATCTGGGGTCAAATCCTGATTTTGTTTATGCTATCCATGAGACCTTGGGAGCCAATTAACCCCTAGGCCCTTCTGTTTCATCTTATTTAATAGAAGGAAGACGACATAACCTACCTAGGTTTGGTTGAGGGCATCAAATGTTATGGTACTTGATACTGAGTTATGATCTTGGACATAATATGCATTCAATAAACGTTAACTATTATTATTTTTTGTTATCATACTATTGGTTTAGTTATTTCTATTCATATAATCAAATCACATTCATTTCTTTGAATTTGTCCCTCTTCTTTATTCCTGCTACAGCTGGTAGGCTCCAGTTTAGATCCTCATTATCTTTTGAATTACTACGAAGGTCTCCTTACTTTTCCAAACTTAAACACTCAATTTCATTATCTATGTTACCTTGCATTGTATCTAAACCATGCCACCTACCAGCTCAAGCCCCTCAATGACATTTTCCTCTTGTTTCTTGGACTACGTCCAAGTGTCTAAAAGTGAATCACATATAATATCAAAGGACAGAATTATATTTCTTGTAGAGGATGTACCATATTGCCTTGATGTAGAGGTTTGGACCGAATGGCCTCATTCTCTCTCTTTTAGATTTGGGAGTCTTGGTGTAGAGAGGCATTTCCTTCTTTGCAAAGGAGGTCAGGGAAAGGGCAATGCAGTGTTTTTCACTAATGAAATAACAGCTACAGTGGGAGATAAAATCCCTCCAGAAGCTTGCCTCTTATTTTTAGCTCAGCTCAGAGGGCTATAGCCTATTTTAGCCAGCCCTGGGACTTCCCACAGCAATCTGAGAGATGGATGTCCTGGCTGCAATGAAAGAAGGCTGTGAATTTTAGAGTGGAGAGATGATACTCATCACTAGCCCCTGGGAGGTATGTTTTGACTAAGAAGAATTTGGCTTTTATTGGAGCCATTGGCCACAAAAAGTTCTATGAGACAGTAAGTAAAAGCTACTATTTGAGAGTCAAAGACCTGAGTTCCAATTGCGCCCCAACTAGTTATTAGCTACTTAACACTGAAGATGACCATTAATCTCTCTCAGCCTCAGTTTCCTCATTTGTAAAATAGGGCTAATGACTCCTATCACAAAGAATTCTTATGAAGGGGTGGGGGGAAGGGAAATGGGGAGGGACAGAGGGACACAGAGAGAGAAATCCAAGCAGGCTCCGTGCCCAGCGCAGATCCTGACGTGGGGCTTGATCTCACAATTCCGAGATCGTGACCCGAACCAAAATTAAGAGTCAGATACTCCACTGACTGAGCCACCCAGGCGCCCCATCACAAAGCATTGTTGAGAATATATGAGAGGTAAGGCTTATAAGATGCCTGTCCCATAATAGGTGCTCAGGATGCGAGAGGTCGTTTCCTCCTGATGCTTGGTGGCTTCTGGGATTTTCACTGACTGCATTCCTGCAGAATTACCTTGGGCACACTCTTTAGCAAGAGGAACGTGAAATCAAAACTGGCCCAGCCTCTAGAGGAGGGAAATTAAAAGTGTCCTAAGCTAGCACCTCAGGGCCATGAATCTATTTCTTCAGCATGCACTCCTGCTCTAACTAAGCCGTCACAGTTCTTGCCAGTCTCTGTCCACATCTGGGTCCTGTTCTTCATTTGAAAGGCCACACATGGCAGATTGGAAAGAGCAGAGTGTCAAATGGCCTAAGATACAGAATTCTGGACACTGAATCCTGTTTTGTCACGAAGTCTAAATTTATGCTTTGGGACAGATTTGCAGCTTCTAGACTTCATTTGGTTTGGATCTGGCTCGTTGACTCAAATTTTTTAATATGTATTTCATTCAGTAAATTCTACTATCCTAAGCTAACCTGCAGTAATCTGTGATAGTTGTTTATAGCATCTTTCTAGAGATGAAATGAATATAAAATTTAAAAAACCCATAAATTTTGAAAAGACACCTGGTTTTGAATATCAAAAGTTTGTTTTTTTTTTTATTTCTGAATATCTAAAGTTTAAAAAAATACTGTTTGGTAAAAGGCAAAGCACATCACAATAAACTGGGAAAACCATTCGAACCTATTTGGCAGAGAAATAACATATATGAAGATCTCTGAGAAATTAATTCAAGGAGGATAACCAACTAACAGCATAGTAAATAAGAGATATGAACCAATAATTATAAAAGGAACATAAAAATAGCAAATGAACCTAAGAAAAACTGAGAAGACTCACTAATAGAGAAATTCAAGTTAACACATCCAGTACGTGCATCAGTGGATTTTATTCTGGGACCCATATAGACATAGGGTTATGGGATGTGACTGGGCCCTTTGGATTGGCAGAGGTAGAGGTTGGGTTGAGAAGAATGGGCAGTTTGACCACGTGATCTCTCATATCACCTAGATCTCTTTCTTTTTATCATGTACTGTCTTGGGTTGGGTTACAGACAAATGATAGCAGCAATTTCTTGCCAGAAATATATATAGGTCAAAAGAGATATGGAGAATTTACTGTTTCTTCTTTTCTCCTATGTTACCTGGCACATAGTAGATGTCTGGATACAGAGATGATTAGTAAAAATGTCACATAAATCTCAGGTTACTGAAGTATTAACTCTTCTCATGAAAGGGACCAATCTGAAATAGAATGGGCCCAGTGATAGAAAGAGAAATGGTTGGATAAATAGAGAAAAGAACAAATATTTATTTAGCGTATGTTATTATGCAGGGAATCCACTAAGAATCTTGCACATGTTATTATATGTGATGTTCCTAATAATCCTAAGAGGTAGGCATAGTTATTCTTATTTAAAAATGGGGAACATGAGGGGTACCTGGGTGGCTCAGTCAGCTGAGCATCTGATTTCTGATTCTGGCTCGGGTCATGATCTCAGGGTTGTGAGATATAGTCCCACATTTGTCTCCATGCTGGGTGTGGAGTCTGCTTAAGATTCTCTCTCTCCCTTTTCCTCTGTCCCTCCCTCTTACACTCTCTCTCCCTCTCTAAAAAAATTAAGTTGAATTAAATTAAAAAAATAAAAATGGGGAAAGTGAAACTCAGAGAGTTTGGATCACTTGCTTGAGGTCTTTAAGTGAGGAAGAGAAGTGCTGGGATTACTAATACTAGATAGGAGAAGCCCACCCATCAGCTACCAGAGACAAGAACAGAGCAGAAATCCAAGCCTTGCATTCAGTTTTACATTATTCTCCAAGCCCTCTGTTCTTCAAGTTTTTTTTTTAAAGTCCCGATATTGTTTTAAGAAAAAGCTCAATTATGTTTAAATATGTACTTTTTGATTATAACTAATGACTTTTAAGGTAACCTAGCAGAGAGTCACCAGCTCCGAGTGGTAGCAGAAGTAATCATCTCCTGCTCTCAGCAATATTTCTGCAAGCAGAGAATGTTTGCTGAGCAAAAAATGTTCTCATTTGAAGGTAGGATCTGAACAATTTTTCCTTTGTAAGAGTGACAAAGATTCCATGTGATGAGTAAATGTGCATTTGAAAAAATTTGAATTTTAGAATAGAACATTTTAGACTTTCATCTTGACACCTTGAAAAACATAGTTCACAGTTTAGAGAGTATCTTCCATCTATTACTGTGTACATTAGGTTACACTGCCCATACTGAGCTGTAATCATATTGAACTGTGTTCTGATAGAGAATTTTATGTTAGAGAAAATTCTTCATTACTATGATAAAAAGGTATTCGCAAGATTCCCAGTGAATAACATAGTCACCGGGATCTTAATGGCAAAGAGAAGTATGAAGCTGAGAAATGTCAAAGTCCTTAATGCAGGAAGATATGAGTAAGGCAGACCCTTACACAGATATATTAGATTTTTTTCTTGGGCTCTCTGCTCAGCCAATAAGCCATACCTATTTTTCTGATAACTGCCATATTCCAATAGGTGAGGGCCTTGGTCACCACAATTTTACTGTGTAACCCTAGTCCCCTAACACTGGCCTTCCCTGTGGCTTATAGAATCCAGAGTGGGCATGTGACTCCCAAAAGGGTCAATCATATTCTCCCAATTCAGGATTTAAAACAGGGATTCAAAGATGTTAGTCTTATTCTTCTAGTCAGATATGAGAGGCATGCAAACTTCAAAAGCATAGAGCAGCCATCTTTTACCACACCCAGAAAACGAGAGAAAATGAGTTTGTAGAAAGAAAAGACAAAACATGGGGCGAGGCATGATGTTGTTGGGGAGGAAAATGTATACCCACCCTTTTAGGTTCTTCTGGCTGGTCTAAGATTCAAATTGACATGAGAGAGAATAACAGGAGAAAATCAAGTTTAATTTCATATGTACAGGGAACCCACATAAACATGAGATAACAGAAGGCAGGCAAAATAAGGTATATATGTCATCCTGAATGAAGGAGTAGAGAGTAAGGGCCTCAAACTTCAAAGGGAAAGACAGCAATTTGCAGGTAGATGAAAAAAGTAAATGTTTAGAAAACAAATGTTTACTAGGCCACTCAGAAACAAGAGGCAAAGAGAGGACTTTTAACAAACAGGCTTCACTATATTTCTCTCTATCCACCACACCTACTTCATATTATACTGTAGTTATCCATAGTGATAGCCCCCTTCCTGGAGCAGGTCCTCTATCTAAATTCTTTTAGGTAGTTAGCCGGGAAGTCAAAGTTTCTTCCTGAGTCTTTTGGGCTCAATTATTTTCAAAATGATCTGCATGCTGTGTGAAGCAGCAGAACTCCTACAGTATCATAGAGAGAGAGGACCTAAGGCAGTTTGGGACTTGAGTTTTTTGATAGGTTTCTGTTTCCAGATTGTAATCTCTTCTGAGTATATTTCCTTTCTTTGGCTTCCGTGGAATATCCCAGTCTCCTTTTGATAAATTCCACTTTTCCTTATTTTCTTGCTTAAGCTCATTTTTGCAGTTTTTTGGTTTTGTTTAGTTTTGTTTGTTGTTTTGTTTTTTACTTGCAACCAAAAAGAACCTTGATTAAAACCCCAGGCTGTCACTCACACAGAGACCAGCAGAGGCTATTGTTCCTGGGATGGCCATGTGTTATACATTCAGTGCTAGAAAGTGGATTAGCTAGGAAGTTCAGTCTTCAACTTCAAGGCAGCAAATTGAATGCTCTGAGCTCTGGGCAGGGCTGAGGCTAAGATTCAGAAAGAGCAAATCAAGCTGGAGTCCAAAGGGAGGAATGCCAAAGAATTTCTGAAGTGGCTTATTTCCCAGGGTTATTGTAAAGTCAGTGAGACAATACAAAAACAAAAATGCTTTCTTTACTGTAAAGGGCAAGATAGTTTAGTGGTTTAGGGCATAGATGCTACAATCAAACTCTTGAGTTTAAATCTTGGCTCAACTGCTTTCTGGCTGAGTGACCTTGGGTGAGTTAAACTCTCTCTGTCTCAGTGTCTTTGATTCGTAAGTTGGAAATGATGAAAATAGTTCCTACTTCACGGTGTTACTTTGTTGATTCAATGAGTTAGTCTATGTAAAGTGCTTAGAATACAGGGTAGGCTATTAGTTCTATGTAAGTGTTTGTTATTAGTGTTCATGTAACTCTACTGTTGGCCTTTATTGTCACCCAGACGTGATACTGGCTTTCTAAATAACTATGACATTCTTCACGATGATCTACAGACATATGATCTACAGACATATCTACAGACACCATATATAACACAAATTTCCCTTAAGCTAAGGTGTTATGGTACTAAAGTCAATCAAAAAGCATTTATTAATGTCGTTCTTTATGCCATACATTGTACATGCACTGTTTAGTTTAGGCAGCACTAACTCTCCTGTGCTGCATTTATTTTATCTCCATTTTCCTGATAAGGACACTGAGGAGGAGAAAGGTTGAATGCCTTGGTCAAGATCTCAGAGGTGAGGTCTGGCAGAGCCTATGTAGGTCTAAACGCAAGACCGTTTGACTTCAAATTGGCAAGTCTATGACTTTAGTCTCAATGTCATGTAACATAAGGTTACATCACAAACCTTTATGTGGGTCCTTTGGTTTTTTAAAGTCCAAGGCAGTTTCTCCTGTTGAGATTCCTCAAATTAAGCCATGCTCTGCTGCTGGCTTCTTTTTTCTTTCCTTTACCTGGGGGTAAGTCAAAAAAATATGGAATAAAATGACCATAAAGTACAGAGGAAGTGTGGCCAAGCATGAAAAGGGTTGTGGCAGCACGAGGGCTGGGTGTTGCTTGAGATGGAAGGCAGGTCTGGGAGCACTGAAGAGTTTCACAAACTCTTGCTACAACTGAAGAGCTTTTTATAATTGCTAGAAAGGCTTATCTGATTAAGAGAGGAGCTGTGGGAGCTGGGAAGAGACATAACAACTGCTTTTCAGATTCTCTGGTGCTGAACACTATGCAGGCTCACAATTCATAATGTAAAACATAATTACGTTCATAATGGAAAACAAATTTTGGTTGATTCGGCAACATTTTTATAGTTTTATAGACATGGGTCAATTGATCCTTGAACACTTTTCTCAGTAATATACACTGTGTATTACAACTTAACCATATGTACTTAAAGATTTGAGGAGTCTACCACAAATCCTTTT
Organism: Nasua narica; assembly: GCA_028533885.1. Classification (NCBI taxonomy): domain Eukaryota; kingdom Metazoa; phylum Chordata; class Mammalia; order Carnivora; family Procyonidae; genus Nasua; species Nasua narica. The sequence continues at coordinate 158,539,125 of CM052798.1, read as the reverse complement.
TGCATCTCCTTTTGTGAGAAGAATGGTGCCCAGTCTGCAGTTGAGTTCTAGTGGTTCAACTGGTCAACCAAGTAAAGTAGTGAAATCAAGGGGTGGCTTTGGGATTTTTCATGTTCTTCATCACTTCTCTTTACACATCATCCAGGAAAGCACATACTGGAAAGGAAAACAGTATGCTTTTTATGAAAATGTAGCTTTTAATCAATTTTTCAGGTGGTATGAACTGACTCTCAGAATATAATAGCAACTCTGCTCTGTAGTGTTTGTTGATCTTTGTCCTATGAATACTCCCATTATGGCTGATTTCAGGGACAGCTGCATTTAACAACTGGCTAGCAAAATTCCCAATACAAGCTGGCTTCAGTGCATCTCTGACCCTCCTAAGCCATGCCTCGGTAGAAATTCTGGAGCTAATATCATCAACAATGAATGCAGAACATTCTCTCCTCTAAAATATTCAAATAATCATGGGATATAGCCACAGAGTTGGCATGCCCCAGGACAGCAAGATTTGTTTCTACTTATTTCTTTTCCACCAGATTTACTGAAGTATAATTGACAAATAAGATTGTAATATATTCAAAGTGTACAGCATGATGATTTAATACATGTATCCATTATGAAAGAGTTCTCCCCATTAAGTTAACATATCCATGACCTCACAGACTTTCCACCTCCCCGTCACTGCGTGTATGTGTGTGTGTGTGTATGTGTGAACACCTAAGTTCTATAGAATAGAATAGAATAGAATAGAATATTCTATAGAAAAGAAGTTATTCTATATATAATAGAATAATAGAAAATTATTAGTATATATATATATATATATATATATATATATATATATATATATATAAAATAGAATAATAGAATATTATTAGTATCAACTATACTCACCATGTTGTATATCAGGTCCTCAGACCTTATGCACCTTCTAATTGGAAGTTGTAGCTTTTTATCAACCTCTCCCCACTCCCCAACCTCCCTGGTCTGGCTTATTGCACTTTATATAATGCCGTCTAGGTTCATCTATATTGCTGCATGTGGCATAATTTACCTTTTGCTTAAGACCAAATAATATTCCATCATATATAAATTTTGTCTCCCTATATTTATATATAATATATTAATATATGTAATATATTAAAGTAATATGTATGTATAGTATATAGTATATAGTATATATATTTAGTTTTTAGTTTTTAAAATTTTAATTTTAGTGTAGTTAATATACAGTGTTATATTAGTTTCAGATGTACAATATAGTGATTCAAGACTTCCATATATTACTCAGTGCTCATCAAGATCAGTGTACTCTTAATCCCTTTCACCTATTTCGCCTTTTCCCCCACCCATCTCCCCTCTGGTAACTGTCTGCTTGTTCTCTATAGTTAAGAGTCTATTTTTTTTTTGGTGTTTCTCTCTCTCTCTCTCTCTCCCCACTTTGGTTGTTTTGTTTCTTAAATTCCACATATGACTGAAATCAGATGGTATTTGTCTTTCTCTGACTGGTGTATTTCACTTAGCATAATGCTCTCTAGCTCTATCCATGTTATTGCAATTAGCAAGATTTCATTATTTTTTATGGCTACCTCACACACACATACACCCCACATCCTCTTCACCTATTCATCTATCAGTGGACATTTGGACTGCTTCCATAGTTTGGCTATTATAAATAATGCTGCAATAAACATAGGGATGCGTGTATCCTTTTGAATTAATGTTTTTGTCTTCTTTGTGAAAATACCCAGTAGAGAAATTCCTGGATTGTAGGGTTTTATTTTTAATTTTTTGAGGAAACTCCATACGGGTTTTTTAGAGAGACTGCACCAGATTGCATTCCCACCAACAGTACAAGAGGGTTCCTTTTTCTCTGCATCCTCACCAACACTTGTTTCTTGTGTTTTTGATTTTAGCCATTCTGACAGGTGTGAGGTAATATCTCATTGTGGTTTTGATTTGCATTTGTCTGATGATAAGTGATAATGAGCATCTTTTCATGTGTCTGTTGACCATCTGGATGTCTTCGTTAGAGAAATGTCTATTCATGTCTTCTGCCTATTTTTTAGTTGGATTTTTTTAAATGGTTTTTGTTTGTTTGTTTTGGTGTTGAGTTTTATAAGATCTTTATATATTTTGGATACTGACTCTTTATCAGGTATGTCATTTGCAAATATCTTTTCCCATTCCATAGGTTGTTTCTTACTTTCATTGGTTGTTTCCTTTGCTGTGAAAAATCTTTTTATTTTGATGTAGTCTTGATAGTTGATTTTTGTTTTTGTTTCCCTTGCTGCAGAAGACATATCTAAAAAGATGTTGCTATGACTGATGACAGAGAAATTACTACTTTTGCTCTCTTCCAAGATTTTTATGGTCTCAGGTCTCATATGTAGGTTTTTCATCCATTTGGAGTTTATTTTTGTGTGTGGTGTAAGTACGTGGTCCAGTTTCATTGGATGTAGCTCTCCAGTTTTCCCAGCACCATTTGTTGAAAAGACTGTCTTTTTCCTATTGGATATTCTTTCCTGCTTTGTTGAAGACTAATTGACCATGTTACTGTGGGTTCATTTCTGGGTTTTCTATTCTGTTCTATTAATCTATGTATCTATTTTTTGTGACAGTACCATACTGTTTTTTTTTTTTTTTTTTTAAGATTTATTTTTTTGCTTTGGAAAGGGGAGTGAGAGGAGAGGCAAAAGGAGAGATGGAATCCTGAAGCAGACTCCCTGCTGAGTGTGGAGCTGGATGTGGAGTTCAATTCCCAGACCCTAAGATCATGACCTGAGCCGAAATCAAGATTCGGCCAATTAACTGATTTAGCTACACAAGTCCGCCACCATACTATCTTGATTACTACAGCTTTGTAGTATAACCTGATATCTGGGATTGTGGTACCTCCAGTTTTATTCTTCTTTCTCAAGATTGCTTTGGCTATTTGGGATCTTTTGTAGCTCCATACAAATTTTAGGATTGTTTGTTCTAGTTCTGTGAAAAATGCTGCTTGTATTTTGATAGAAGTTGCATTAAATCTATAGATCGCTTTGGGTAGTGTAGACATTTAACGGTATTTCTTCTTCCAATCTATGAGAATGGAAACTCTCCATTTCTCTGTGTTTTCTTTTATTCTTTCCATCAATGTTTTATCATTTTCAGAGCATCAATCTTTCACCTCATTCCTAGGTATTTTATTACTTTTGGTGCAATTGTAAATGAGATTGTTTTCGTAATTTCTCTTTCTGCTGTTTCATTGTGAGTGTATAGAAAAACAAGAGATGTCTGCACATTGATTTTGTATCCTTCAACCTTACTGAATTTATCAGTTCTAGCAGTTTTTTGGTGGAGTCTTTAGGGTTTTCTATATGTAGTATCATGTCATTTGCAAATAGTGAAAGTTTTGCTTCTTTCTTACCAATTTAGATGCCTTTATATCTTTTTTGTTGTCTAATTGCTATGGTTAGGACTTCTGGTACTATCATGAATAAAAGTGGTGAGAATGGACATCCTTGTCTTGTTCCCATCTTTAGGAGAAAAACTCTCAACTTGACCCCATTGAGTGTGATGTTGGCTGTGGGTTTTTCATAGGAGACCTTTATTATGTTGAGGTTATATTCTCTCTAAACCTACTGTGCAGAGATTTTTTTTAATCGTGAATGGATGTTGTATTTTGTCAAATGCTTTTCTTACATCTATTGAAATAATCATATAGTTTTATCTCTTCTCTCATTGATGTATCATATTGATTAATTTGCCAGTATTGAGAAACCCTTACATCCAGGGAGTAAATCCCACATGATCACAGTGAATGATTTTTTTTTTTTAATGCATTGTTGGATTGTGTTTTTTAATACATTTTTTAGGAGTTTTGCATCTAATGTTCATCAGATATATTGGTCTGTAGTTCTCTTTCTTTTTGTGGTGTCTTCATCTGGCTAAAGCTGGCTTCATAGAATAAACTTGGAAGTTTTCCTTCCTCTTGTATTTTTTTGCAATAGTTTTAGAAGAATAGGTATTGGGGTGCCTGGCTGGCTCAGTGGGTTAAGCCTCTGCCTTTGGCTCAGGTCATGATCTCAGGGTCCTGAGACGGAGCTCCGCATCGGGCTCTCTGCTCAGTGGGGAGCCTGCTTCCCCCTCTCCCTCTGCCTGCCTCTTTGCCTACTTGTGATCTCTTTCTTTCTGTCAAATAAATAAATAAAATCTTAAAAAAAAAAAAGGAAAAAGAATAGGTATTGACTCATCTGTGAATATTTGGTTGAATTTGCCTGTGAAGTTATCTGGTCCTGGACTCTTGTTTGTTGGGAGGTTTTGATTAATGACCAATTTCATTGCTGGCAATTGGTCTATTCAAGTTTTCAGTTTAGGTAGGTTACATGTTCCTATGATTTTATCTGTTTCTTCTAGGTTGTCCAATTTGTTGGTGTATAATTTTTCATAATATTCTCCTATAATCACTCATGTTTCTGTGATGTCAGTTATTTCTCCTTTTTCATTTTTAATTTTGAGTCCTTTCTCTCTTTTCTTTTACTTTTTTTTTTTTGGTGATGAGTCTGCTAGAGGTTTACCAATTTCATTGATCTTTTCAAAGAACCAGTTCCTGGTTTCATTGATCTGTTCTATTATTTGTTTTTTTTTTAGTTTCTATATCTTTTATTTCTGCTTTAATCTTTATTATTTCCTTCCTTCTACTGGTTTTGGGTTTGTTCATTCTTCTTTTTCTAGCTCCTTTAGGTGCAAGGTTAGGTTGTTTAGTTGAGATTTTTCTTGCTTCTTCAAGTAGGCCTTAAATCAGTTTTGCTGAATCCTAGAGATGTTGGACCATTGTGTTCTCATTTCCATTTCTGTCTATGTAATTTTTTATTTCTTCTTTGACTTCTTTGTTGATCCATTCATTATTTAGTATCATGTTTTTTAACTGTATTTGTGCTCTTTCCAGATTTTTTCTTGTGGTTGATTTCTAGTTTCATGACTCTGTGGTCAGAAAAAATGAATGGTATGATCTTTTTGAAGTTGTTAAGACTTGTTTTTTGTCCTAATACGTAATCTATTCCAGAGAATGTTCCATGTACACTTGAAAAGAATGTGTATTCTGCTGTTTTAGAATGGAATGTTCTGAATATATCTCTTAAATGCATCTGGTCCAGTGTGTCTTGCAAAGTCACTCTTTCCTTTTGATTTTCTGTTTGGGTGATTGGTCCATTGATGTAAGTGGCATGTTAAAGCCCTCTCCTATTATTGTATTACTATCAATTTGTTTCTTTACTTATTTACGTATTTGGTGTTTATGTATTTGGGTGCTCCCACGTTGGGGGCATAAATACTTACAATTGTTATATCTTCTTGTTGAATTCTCCCCTTCATTATTACATAGTGTTCTTCTTTGTCTCTTATTATAGTCTTGGTTTCAAAGTCTATTTTGTCTGATATAACTATTGCTACCCTGGCTTTCTTTCGATATCCATTTATATGATACATTTTTCTCTATCCCTTTACTTTCAATCTGCATGTGTCTTTAGGTCTGAAACAAGTCTCTTATAGGCAGCATATAGATGTGTCTTGTTTTCATATACATCTTGTCAACCTATGTCTTGTAATTAGAGCATTTAGTCCATTTACATTCAAAATAATTATTGATATATATGTATTTATTGCCATTTTGTTACTTGTTTTGTCATTGTTTTTATAGTTTTTCTCTGATCCTTTCTCGCTCTCTTTCATGGTCTGCTGGCTTTCTTTAGTGATATACTTGAATTCCTTTCTCTATATTCTTTGCATATCTATTACTGGTTTTTGATGTATGGTTACCATTAGGTTTGCATATAATATCTTCTGCATACAGCAGTTTGTATTAAGTTGATAGTTGCTTAAGTGTGAACCCATTCTTTATTCCTCTCTCTCCCCCATGGTTTAGATATATGTTGTTATTTTGCATCCTGTGTGTGTGTGTGGATCTTTTGATTGATTTTTACAGATGTACTTATTTTTACTGCTTTTTTGTTTCTTATTTTCCATGCTCTCACTTATGGTCTTATCTTTTCGCTCAAAGAGATTCCTTTAACATTTCTTGTAGGGCTGATTTAGTAGTGGTCATGAATTCCTTTAGCTTTTGTTTGTCTGAGAAACTCTATCTCTTCTTCTATTCTGAATGATAGTCTTATGGATGGAGTGTTCTTGGCTGCAGAGTTTTTCCTTTTCCTTTCAGCACAGTGGCAAGAATATATCATGCCACTCTCTTCTAGCCTGCAAAGTTTCTGCTGCAAATCCACAGATAACCTTATGGGGTTTCCTTTGTATACAGCTGTCTTATTTTCTCTCGCTGCTTTTAAAATTCTCTTATCACTATTTTTTTTTTCCATTTTAGTTACTATATGTCTTGGTGTGGACCTCCTTGGGTTGATTTTGCTGGGGAATCTCTGTGATTCATGGATCTGGGTATCTGTTTCCTTCCCCAGATTATGGAAGTTTCCAGCTATTAGTTCTTCAAATGCATTTTCTGCCCCCTTTTCTCTCTTCTTCTTCTTCTGGGATCCCTATTATATGAATGTTACTGCTCTTGATGGAGTTGCTGTGTTCCCTAAGTCTATTTTCATTTTGCAAAAATTTTCCCTCTCAGCTGCTCAACCTGATTACTTCCCATTACTCTCTCCTCTAGGTCACTAATTTGCTTCTCTGCTTTCTCTAGCTTGCTATTTACTCCATCTAGTGTATTTTTAATTTCATTCATTGTGTTCCTTGTATTTGATTGGCTCTTTTAAAAATCTTTTTGTTAAAGGTCTTATTGATGTCCTCCACTCTTTTCTCAAGTTCAATGAGTGTCTTTATGATCACTACTTTAAATTCTCTATGCAGCATATTACTTACATCTGTTTTGCTTAGGTCTCTCACTGTTATTTTGGTTTTGTCCTGTTCTTTCATCTGGAACATATTTCTCTGTCTCCTTATTTTGTCTCTCTGTGTGTATTTCATGTGTTAGTAAAGTCAGATACTTCTGCTCTTGAAAGAAATGGCCTTATGGAGAAGAGGACCTGTGGTACCTTGCTGTGTAGTGGCTCTGTTTATCAGAACTTGGCACTTCAGGGGTGTCTCCTGTGTGTGGTGCATATGCCCCGCTGTTTTGTCCCAGCTGCTTTTTCCCTCAGTCCAGTCATCCTCGCCTGCTGTGGGCAGTGTTTGCTCCTTGGCCAGGGTGAGGTATACAGTTTTAATAAGGTGCACACACATCTGCTTGAAAAATGATACCTGCTGCCACCTCTATGACTGGGGCCACATGGGCAGGGGGGTTACAATCTTAACAAGGTGCACCTTGGCCTTTCAGAAGCTCCACCGCCACTGCCACCACTGCCACTGCTGGGACCAAGACTCCCTCAAAACACATGGGGCAGGAGATGGAATGTTGGTAAGCTTTGCACTGGTCTTCTGGGGGAGTGGACCTGATGCACTGAGACTGAGGCAAGTCTGACTGGGAAAGGCAGAGCTGCTGAAATGCAGGGGGCAGGACTTGGTGTAAGCAAGTTAGGTAGTGAACACCAGTGCCTTGCTGGTTCTCGCAGGTGGCTATGTGTTTATGCTAGGGGGTAGGGGGGAGATGGCACCTGCCAGCTCCTTTGTTCCTGGAGGATTCTTCCTCTGAGACACACTCTGAGTTGAGTAAATAACCTCTCCTCCCCTATGCTCCAGGCACTTTTCAGACTGTTGCTTCTATGCTGTATCTCATAGACTGTTTGTCATACTGTCTCTTTAAGGGTGGGAACTCAGCGTCCTAATGCCCTTCAGAACCTCCCAGAACCCAGCCTGCTGATTTTTAAAATTCCAGGCTTTATGTCCCTCTGGAAGTAAGAATTCACAAAATTTAGCTCCTCATGCTTTCAGTGCCAAATGTTGTGAGGAATCATCTTCCCCATGTGAACACCCCAGTGTGATCATGTGTTTCTTGCCCTTTTGCATGCCTGTGACTCCCTCCCACCCATAGATGCCTGTGGTTTGTTTTGCTCCCTACTTTGTCTCTGCCTTTCCTACCCTCTTTGATGTGGCCTATGCTCTACCTTTAGTCATGGAGTCTGTTCTGCCAGTCTTTGGGTCATTTTCTGAGTTATTTACACTGTTGTATCCATGGGAAGAGGTAAGCTTAGGGTCTATTACTCTGCCATCTTCCACACTTCCTATATATATATTTATTTTCATATATATTGAAAAATATTTCAATATATTTCTTCTATCTATCATCTATCATCTGTCTATATCTTCTTTATCCCTTCATTCATTGATCTATATTTAAGTTGTCTCTTTACCTTGACTATTGTGAATAATGCTGCAATGACATGACACTGTAGATATCTCTTAGAGATAATAATCTCATTTTCTTTGAATATATACCCAGCAGTGGGATTGATGGATTTTATGGTAGTTCTATTTTTAATTTCTTGAGAAACTTTCATATGTATTGGCTCTACCCGTTTACATTCCCACCAATAGGGTACAAGTGTTCCCTTTTCTCTACATCCACATCAGCATTTATTGTTTATTGTCTTTTTGATAATAGACATGCTATAAAGCGTCAGATAATATCTCATTGTGGCTTTGACCTCTATTTCCCAGATGATTAGAAATGTTGAGCACTTTTTCATGTACCTATGAGCTATTTGTATGTCTTCTTTGGAAAGATGTCTATTCAGATCCTTTGCCTATTTTTCAATTGGGATACTTGGATGTTTTTGCTATTGAGTTGTATGAGTCCCTTGTGTATTTTGGATATTAACCCCAGTTAGATATGCCATTTGTAAATATTTTCTTCCATAGTCTGCTTTTTCACTTTGTTCATCATTTCCTTTTGTTTGCAGAAGCTTTTTTATTTGATGTAGTTCCATTTGTTTATTTTTGCTTTTGTTACCTTTGCTTTTGGTACCAAATCCAAAAAATGATTGCCAGGAGTCCCTGCCAGCATCAAGGAGTTTCTCTCCTATTTTCTTCAGGTCTTATATTTAAGTCTTTTTAATCCATGTGAGTTGATTTTTGTGTAAGGGATAAGCTAGGAGTCCAGTTTCATTCTTTTCAATGTGTATACCCAGTTTTCCCAGCACCATTTATTAAAGAGACAATTCTTTCCCCTTTGTATATTCTGAGAGACTTTGTCAAAAATTAATTGACCATATATGTATAGGCTTATTCCTATTTTATTATTTCTTTTTTCTTCCTTCTGGAGAAAGAAAAATGAAAATTGTGGAAAAAACGCGTTAGACAATTTACGGCTTTTCCCCCCTCACCTCTGTCTCTACTCTCAGAATGAGTGGGACAAAAGTACCAATCACATTTGAGGAAAAAGAGCTTTATTTGTGCATTCAACAAATATTGATAGAGTTCTTACATGTGTCAGACAAGGGCCTAGGTACTGGACATGAAGTTGTTTGTAGGGAAGATGGGAACGTGAATGCTCTCGGTGTGTTCTTGAGTCGTAGTCTCCAAGATCTAACGACTCCTACAGCCATGACCACCAGACCTCTCCTGGAAATCCACCCTCTTTCTGACCTCTAGTTTCACTTCTACCTCTTCATTATTTGCCTCCTGCTTGCCAACACTTCTTGCTTCTCATTTAACAAGCACTTACTGAGCACCCCCTGTGACTCAGGCACCTTTCAAGGTACTTCAAATGCATCAGTGGGAAAAATAGAGAAAGATTCCATATATTCTACCAGTGATAGATTCTGTTAGCCCCTCTCAGCATCATTAGATACTCAAAAATTGTGAGTTTCTTCAAAATACCCAGGCCATTTTTAACTCCTGGTTTTTTCTGTATAAATTCTTCTAGTCCCTTGTCTGTCTGATAAACACCTAATAATCCTTCATGATTCATTTAAGTGCCTTTTCCTCTTCAAAATCATTCCTGACCCCCTTCGTCCATGCAAAGCTAACGCCTCTTTTTTTGGTACTCCTGTAGTGTAATCACATTTTCTCGTCTACTCCCACTTTAGATAATGAGCTCCATGTAGAAAGAGATGGTGATGGTATGCGTTGGACATTTGGACGTACTTACTATAGACACTTGTTCAGCCATAACTAAAGAACAGGACAGAAAATGTCGAATACTCCAGGCGTCTCATTCAGCAACTTTGTAATATAAATGCTTTATATACTTTATATACTTTTTTATATACTTTATATACTGCTTCAAAACATTCTTGCTTATGTTTAACTTCATTTTAGAATATTAGTCATACTTAGATTCAGGGAGTACCTGAAAAATGTGGGAAAGTTGGCTACATCCAACAGACTTCATTGGAAGTCTTTAAGAAACCTTAAGGGATTTGAATTTGTTGAACCCAAAACGAAATAACACAAAGATACAGAGGTAGGTAGTGTTCAAATTTCTGCAAAAGGCATTCACTTAGTAACCACATGTCCCATCCTTCCTGGACTAGATTTCACAGTGTCCCTTTCTTATTCCGCATGTTCGGGACATCCTGTTATTCGCCACTGCAGTCCCATCACCTTGTACGGTGCTGGCATTCAGTAAGTGTTTGATGAATAAATGATACATTAGTCAAACAACAGGTGTAATGGGTATTTATTAAAACAAGCAGCTATTTGAACAAAATGACTGAATTACTGCAATGCTTTATTATCTAGACACTAGCACAGACATCACAGACGGCTGTTGTAGACTCTACTCAATTATTTAAGCTAATCACAGGTGCCAAAGAAAATGAGCTGCCATAGAGGAAATATGCTTACTGCATGAAATATGAAATGAGAGAATAGGTTTTACTCTATGTTTAAGAAAACCTTGACTATGATGAGGAGACATAATTTTTGTTGGACTAAATTTTCCAATATAAAAACAAAAACTTTAGTGTCCAATAAAATATCTTTAAAAACAGCTTGATTTTGTATCAAATTGCAAACAGAGCGCTGTAAAATACAGTTTCCACTAGCCAAGTCCGTGCATTCCAACAAATACTTTCTGAGCACCTATGTGTCAGCTCATGTGATGTGAAGATTAATAAAAGAGTTCCTTTCCTCCAAACAGAGTTTTAAAATAATTCAGTATCCCCTGGGTGAGGTGTGGTTTAATGAGAAATAACTGAATGATCAATTGACAGATCCAGTTTTTAATTTTTATTTTTTAATTTTTATTTTTTTTAAAGATTTATTTATTTATTTGACAGACAGAGAGAGGTCACAAGTAGGCAGAGAGGCAGGCAGAGAGAGAGGGAAGCAGGCTCCCTGCAGAGCAGAGAGCCCCACGTGGGGCTTGATCCCAGGACCCTGGTATCATGACCTGAGCCGAAGGCAGAGGGTTTAACCCACTGAGCCACCCAGGCGCCCCCCCCAGTTTTTAATTTTTAAAGCATGTGCCACCTTGACATTGTCATTTAGGCCACGAACCCAGGACGCATCTAACTGCTTATCTTATGCCGGATTCTGGGCAGGCTCTTGGCTCAGAATGTAGGTGATGCCTGTAACTTGGTAGACAGTAAATACTTGCTGAAGGTGTGAATGAATGAAGTTAGAACATCAAACAGTTCTTTGTTCCTGCCTTGTTGATAGTCAGAATTTGGTGGAGGAAGCCCGATTAGGGAACAATACAAAAAGCATTATTCTGCTTGAATAAAGGTTAAAGAAGACTTAGAATTTCTGTCCAAACTGTGTTTTAGAAACACTAAGCATTCCAGGAAGGTCATCTATTTCAGGCAGAGGAAACAGAGGCCTAAATGGGAAAGGGACCCCGTGGGGGTTGGGGACTGCACAGGTGGTTTGGCTGAGTAATAGGGTGGGATATTTGAGGAAGAGGGTGGAGCTATTTGAGGAAAGTGACAGGTGGTGCCAGTTAAGGAAAATATGGATCTTTTTAATGTCCAGATGCCTGTGAATGGCGCAGCCACTCTGGAAGACAGTTTGACAGTTTGTTCTAAAGTGAAAGGTATGTACACAATTTGATCCATTTTTAAGTGGTACCCCCAGAGAAATAAAGGCTTATCGTCACACAAAACTTTATATATATTTATAGCAGCGGTATTCATAACAGACCCAAACTGTAAGCAGCCCAAATGTTCTTCGGCAGGTGAATGGATAAACAAACTGAGGTGCATCACTCTGGTGGAAGACTAGTCACCGATAAAAAATGAAATATCGATAGATTCTTCTACTTGAAGGAATCCCACGGGTGAGTGAAAGAAGCCAGTTTCAAAAAGTTACATAATGTATGATAGCAGGTGTATATTATTGCCCCCCCCCCATACTGTAGCGCCAGAAAATACATCAGTTGGTTGCCAGGGGTCAGGTGTGGGGGAAGGAGGTAACTGCAAAGAGACAGCCTAGGGAGTTACTGGGAGTGACGAAACCGTCCTCTATCCTGTGGTCGTGGGGACCACACAAATCTATACATATGCTTCCCATGCAGAGAATTGGACTCACACAAAAACTTAATTGTGCCTATGTTAATTTAAAACTGAAAAAAGGTGATTGCCAATGAGATGAAGCCCATATAAAGGCTTTTTTAAATTCGAAATTATACATGTTATATTTTATATAACACATAGAATATGATGTGTTCTATTTCTGACATGATTCATTTAGACTACTCACATTTCCCTTTTTTTTTCTCCTTAAAAATGATAGAAATTGTATCCTGAACTTTGAATTTATAAACTTGAAGGTTTTAAGAAACCCTTTGTAAAGAGTTTATGGAGGTACAAAAGTGTTCTATTTTGGTGGGGAAATGTTAGATTGGGGCGTTCAAATATTAACATATGAAAAAGCCCCTTTTATGTGCTTAGTGGGATGATGATTCCTAGGAAAATAGCCTGGGAATGAGCCCGGAATTTCCCCTCAAGGATCCTTTGGCACTTGGCTGGGACGGGAAGATGGCCTCTTACTGTGAACCTTGACTCTCCAGTCCTCCGGAAGGAGAGCGTGTGTGCTGTAACTTGGTATAACTTCGTCTACTTTAGGCAGGTTCTTAATTTAAAACTTGCAGAAAGGTAGAGAAGCAAGGAACGTTAGAGCTCATCTTTTTACCGACGAGGACAGCAAAGCCTAGAGAGGCCATGGTTCTTGTCCAAGGTTACAGTATACCAAAATTAAAACCCAGTTTATTCAGATAACTGGTGGAGTACTCTGCTTCATATTCCCTTGATGCTTGAACTGTTTTGTTTGGAGTTTTGTTTTGGGGGAGCGTGGGGGTGGTATTTAGGAGGGGGAGGGGTAGAGGGAGAGGGAGAAGCAGGCTTCAGGCTGAGCAGGGAGCCTAATTGTCAATCCCAGGACCCTGAAATCATGATCTGAGCCAAAGTCAGACCTTTAATCCAGTGAGCCACCCAAGCGCCCCTGTTTTGCTTAGAGTTTTTGAGAAACTGTTCCAAGACTCAGAGGGTAGTTCTTTTGCCTTCATAAAATAGCCTTAAAAGCTGATAAGAAGTACACAATTCATAAACTTCATGCTTCATAAGAGTAAAGTAAATCTAAGTAGCTTTCCTTTCTTTTCGTGGGCTTTTGTGAATTGCCTAATGTGAAAGTTCACTTGTGAGGGAGCAAGGGACTTGAAAAGCATCTTGACCTCGAGCTGATAATCACTATTTTTCTGTAGAGAAAATGCTTTTGTTTCTTTTATAAGACAGGCCTAGGCTCTGACTTGCTTTTCAACAAGTGGAGATGACCTGCGCTGAGTCACGCACACGACCTCGTCTCGTTCTATTGATCCCACTGGGGGGAGGGGCATTTCCCACACGTGTTCGCGGACTTGTGATTATTGCAGGACTGAACCCCATTTCAGCCCTTGAAGAAGCAGCTGATCCAAGTGTCAGTCTGATCTTGGACATGGGGTAGCTTCGCACCTTGAAAATGTAGCTGCCGCACACTTCCCTCTCCTTCAGCTTCTCAGAGATTCGTAGGGACCGGAACCAATTCACAGTTTCTCATGGCTCTTTAGACAAAGCCCCTTGGATAGTTATGTGAATAAAACAGACTGTTATCAACATGAAATGGCATTTTGTACAGGATGTGCCTCAAAACAGGAACCGGCACATCATCAATAGCCCTATTATCATCATTATTATTACTTCAATTGTTATCTGTATTAATGATTTAGAAAAAAGGCTTCTGCTTATCTGTGAGGGATTACCATTAAACATGTATTCTTCTGCTTCTCCATCTTCTTGACAACAACCAAATCTATGGTAGCTTCCAGATCTGAATATTCATTCCCAGCCCTAGGAGCTGAGCTGCCCAATTTACTAGGACTAGGATTTTACTATTTCTGGACTCTGCTGACACAAAGTGGTCAGTGAAGACTTATCGTCTAGGATTTCTTTCAAATGGGATGTGGTCATGTTTTCTCTTTTATAACTAAAAAGAAAAGGAGAGTGAGGAAATACCCACATTATCCTACTGAAAAGTCAGTTGTTTCTAAGAAATCAGGTCACTCTAGGGGGCTTTTTCTACGTACTCTCCCCAGCCTACGATACATCTTCCTCTTCTTTTTTTCTTAGCTTCATATATACTGCATTCATGGTTACAGTACCTTCATCACCATGAATATGTTTTCCTACATTAAGGTGTCATCTAGATGAGAGCAGGGACTTCTGTCTTATCTCATTGTCTTTGCTTCCCACTACCTGATACAGAGTAGATGCTTAATAAATCGATGATTCCTAATGTGAGGTGAGAGGAGGATATCCTTTGAAGGCTAAAGACAATCCTTTGAAGACAAGGCTAAAGCCCTGTCTCCTGTGTCCCTGAGTGAGAGCTGGGTTGACCTCCTCCCCAGAAGCAGAGTACAGGTGTTGCACAAGTCCCTCACTCTTCGCTAATGCCTGCCTGGTCTAAGCCTTTGGGAGCGTGAGGGCTAATTTTATGTGTCAACTTGACTGCGCCAGGGATGCCCAGATAACTGGTTAAACATTATTATTAGGTGTGTCTGTGAGGGTGTTTCTGGAGGCGATTAACATTTAAATTGGTGGACTGAGTGGAGTGGATGACCTTCCCTGGTGTGGGTGGGCATCGTCCAGTCCTCTGAGGGCTGGAATAGAACAAAATGGTGGAGGAAGGTTTGCGTTCACTTCACTGCTGAAGCTGGGACATTCATCTTCTTCTGTCTTCATGCTTCTGGTGCTCAGGCCTTTAGATCCTCAACTGGAACCTGCACCATCAGTTCTCTCTGCCTCTCAGGTCTTTGAGCTGTGTCACTGGCTCTGCTGGGCCTGTGGATGGCACCTCGGGGTACTTCTTTGTTTCCATCACCTCATGAGTCAGTGCCTTATGATAGATTTTGTACATACACACACATCTCTTTCTGATTCTGTCTCTTGGAGAACCCTCACTAGAGACAGACTTTTAAAAGTGATTACTATTTATTTGATCCTATTTCTTTACAACTGTTAGATCCTCTTCTTTTTTTCACTCAGAATATAATTCGACTTTAAAATAGAGTTAAAAAGTGACCTCTGTTGAAGGTGAATGATGCTAGGCAAAGTAACCATATCCTCTGTCTCCCCATAAAACCATCAGCAAATTTCACATTGCCAAGTATTGCTTTTGGTGTCTGTCTATATCTATCTATCATCTATCTATCTATCTATCTATCTCCTATCATCTATCTATCAATCACCTATCTATCATCATCTATCTATCATTTCTCTAAGAAATGTGACATTGTGCGGCTGTTAATCTCAAGGGGCAGAGCAGGGCTGGTTTGAGAGCCCTAAAAATGCCATGATTACTTCCGCCACACTCCGTGTTGCCATTTATACGTATTGTCTTGAAGCCTGATTTTGGCCCCTCATGCTAGGTTTTGCTCCCATTTTGCACGTAACAAATCTGTGCCCTGGGTTGTAGGTTTAGTCTTTGCTGCTCCTAAAGACTCATGTTATTAGAAGTGGGAAAGGCAAGAGAATTTTTTTCAAGTTGAAGACTCACAAGCACCGAAGTACGAGGGTGTGAAAGAGCATGGTGTGTCCAGAGAACCCGGAGTCGTAGAGGTCACCTGGAGTGAATCAGGAAACAGAGCGGCACCTCGTGGGTCTGAGCGCTGGTCTGTAAGTCTGAGCAATGAATCAGGAGTGGCGAACTGAGAGCTCTTACACCACACCTCTTTGGGAACTACAGGGTCAAATCGCCTTATTCCTAAGAAAATACCGCCTTTCCTTTCAACCTTCAGCTGTGTAATTGATGATAGAAATAATTATCCAAGGCTTTAGAACTGGCTAAGATTCATAGAAGTCTCTCTTAAAAAAAAAAAAAAAAAAAAGAATTCCATGGTAATCCAGGTTATATCCAATCCCTGAGTGGATGTGATGCCAATTACTGCCACCTGCCCCATCTTGTCTCGGTTATGACACCCCAGGGAGAGCTGCACTTAAGGTCCTGTCAAAAATGTCAGCTCTGCTTCTGGGGCCAGATGCAATAACTTCCCTTGAAGACTGCCGGGGCTGTGTCCCATGTGAAAAGCAACATTAAATCTTCCCTCAGGCTAAACCGTGACTGCCAATCTAGCGCTCTGTTTTCAGCATACACAGGGAGACTGAACACTTCCTCCAGAAAGAATGTGCCAGATGTTGTACCAGATGCTCTAGATAGGTTGTCATTTAATGCATGACACCTGAACGCCTATTTATGCTCATTCCCAATTTACACATGAGAATATTGAGGCTCCAAGGTCACGTGCTTTGTAGGGATAAACAAGGATTTTAGCATATCATTCTCACCCCTACATGTATTCTCCACCTCTCCCATTATTAATGGTAAGGATTTGCTTAGATTTCTTTTACATGCTTTAATTGGGAACCCTTGATAACTTTCTCCCCACTGTTTTCAAAATTCTTTGTTTCCATCCCCAGCTCCTGCGAAAAATCTAACTTTAAGTCTGACTGACTTGACACGTACACCGCCATCTTGGCTTTTCACAGACTTTTCACAATGGAAACAATATCAAGGCTAAAGGCATGTCTCTTATGAGAGGGCCCTGGTGACAAATATAAAAGTGAGAAAGTTATTGGCCATATTTGCAAGTTTTAGCCAAAAAAGCTGTTAAAAAGAATGGAAATGATTTTTACCAGTTTCTAAGGTGACGGAATTCTTCATCTCCATGATCTCCTTTACTTGCTGAGCACTTACCAGTTTCAAGTAACTTTTAGAGGCATTATGCCAGGAGATATTCACAATAGTCCCGCTAGGCAAATAGATGAGGAAATACAGCTGTCCATTTGCACAATTCCTTGTTCAGTGTCTCAAAGCTGTGTGTACTAGATCCACAATTCAATTCCAAGTATTCTGGCTATACCCAGGGCTGTTTTCACAGCTATTCAGTTGCCTCCCACAATGTGCCTAATACCCAATTATTAAATATTCATTCACTTGTTTATTCATCCATATTTTCTTTCAACAATATTAGTTGTTTTCATTGGGCAGATATTGTGTGTGTGTGAGAGAAAAAAGGGAAAAAAAAGCTTTATCAAGGGGCTCACAATCTTAACTGAAAGACTGACATGCAAGTAATAATCATAATTCAGTAAAATAAACACAACCACCAACGATGGAAATCAATACAGAGAGCCACACAGGAGAGATAGAGTTTTGTTTAAATGCTTCACAGAAGCTGCTTGATGTGGCTATGAGAGATAAGAGTTTGCCAGGTGGCTAAACATGTGAAAACCTTGTCATGTGAATTTTGCCTGAAAGTCTCTCATATTCAATTAAAAGAACTGTGGTTTCAAAAATATACAATGGTACCCGACATACTTTTTGCTTTCCTACATCTCAGGATAACATTTAATTAATTAATAAATAACATTCTCTAGTTATAGTAGGCCTGCCTTCAACCTAGATGCTTTTCCAGTTGTTTGGAGTAGTTTTTACATATCAGCCATATACACAGTGTTTTAGTTAAAAGATTATTCTCTTAGCTAAAAGGGTGTTTCTTTTCTGCTTGTTAGTATCAGGAAGCATGAGTATTCTTTGCACATTGCAGGAGAATTTGAATTTTACCCCAGGGAACTCGATAGTTCACATACAATTTCAAGCATTAATCACAGCTATTGAAAGAGGAACCTTTCTGAAGGGCTTTGATTTATGTTTCAAAATAAAAGACTAAACACAATTATGAATAGAAACATAAACACATATGATGGTTGCTCAACACTTGCTGTGTGCATTAACCATAGATCAGTCATCAGCTTTGCCATAGTGATAATTTAATACACAGCCAGAAAAAAGTGTTGGAGACTATGTGAAGATCAGGTATCATTCTTCCAACGCTTCAGATCACTGTTCAAAACAAATCCCAATGGGGGGCCAGATAACTTGAGTGAAACAGGCCCTAAGCACAGGGAAAGGAATGCCCCATCTAATCATGTAGCTTCAAGGCAGCTAGAGTAGATCATTGCCATGTGGAAAGGCTATTGTTGCCAATTCTTCTGATTTTCTACAAGAAATTGAAAAACAAGATATTTCTTAAAAATCTCTCAATATTTACTTATTGGTATATTCCTCATTCCTCATTCATTCATTGAAAATATGAAGAGCTAAGCAAAATGCGTTATAGGGCTGGTTACAGCACACCAGCCATTAGTTTAGGCATTGGGCTCTTGATGGTGATGCCAAATCACAGAGTTTACAGAACTGCCCCATATGAGTATCAGCCTTAGGCCTCCCAGAAAGCAGGGCCACCACTGACCATTCTGATTGCTTTCCTGATTTCTCATCCTAATGTCACTTTTCTCTAGGTGGGGTCAAACTGAGGAGTTTCTAGGCATGGATTTATATAGCAATGACCCCACAGACAGCCATGGCATTTGATGAATGGTTAGTGCTAGGGGGGCAGTGTGGCTGAGAGGGAACTAGGGTCTGGTCTCCTTGCTACATCTGCTGGGCAGCCTCTCAACTAGATAACATGGAGAAGCTTTCAACACGTTCTGAGTTTTTATCTATTAAAAAAAAATAAAAATAAAAGATGCATTTTTACTTAGGTGATGATTTTAGAAGTCTTGTGAAATACCAAATACTTGTATTTAGAGTCCTCGAGAAGTATGAATAAACCAAAAATCCCACTCTTACTCATTTTGGGGTAAATGGAATAGAAAAACAACCAAATCAACAGGATTATATATTGTTAAGCTAACTATCCACACATAGCTTATTTAGCCAATGAAAAATGATACCCTAACTCCTTCATCTGAACTCCTGAATTGTGTTTGCCTTAAAAAAATCCATAAAATCTAATAGTCACCTGCTCTGTGATTGTTTTCACTTTTCTGTGTTCTCTTCTGGGTTAGTCTGTACGTTCTAGGAGAAGAGCTCTCAATGTTAAATTGCTCTAGGTGAGAGCTGGTTTCTGTCCTTAATCCCAGCGGACTCAAGGCAGAATGGATTTGCTATTCAATAGCACAAGCTCTAGAGTCTGGCTGCCTAAGGCTGAATCCTGTCTTCACTAGTTTGTAGCCAGTTTGGGGCAATTTCCTTAATAGCGCTGGGTCTCCGGTTCCTCAGCTGCAAGGAAAGATGTGGTGAAGGTTGCAGAGTGGATGAAATACGTAAAAATCGTGAAAACAGTGCCTGGCACATAATACACATTCAAGAAACATCACCTACCATGACTCTCTTCCTTTTGCCATAGATGCCTGGGTGATAGCCAACTGATGGATTTTCTCATGTCCAACCAGTGGTGTCAAGCATGCACTGGTACAGAAGGAGGGAGGCAAGTAGACTAAATGCCTACAGGAAAAAGCCACCCTCAGATGGGGAACAAGCGGTTCCCCATGAGGGATTCCCCGATGATGTCCCCCAACACACACCATGGGCTCCTATCCCAGAAGACCATCTTGTACTCCACACTTTCTCAAACTGATAAACTGCTACCCCATCTTCAGAGATCAGCTGGATGCCGACGACTGTAGCTTTTGTGAGATCTCCAGGTAGCGTGACACCCCTCCATCACAGCAGGCAGCCTGCTCGGTTGTGTTACATTCTCGTCTCCTCTCTGCTGTGAGTCTCCTCCAGAGAAACTATCAGATTTGTTCATCTTTGCAACCCCAGCACTTTGCAAAGTGCCTGGCACATCAGAGAGATTCCAAACCTCATTGTTCAAAGGAAATAAAAAATGTTTTCTGGCTGAAATACGGATGGAATTGATGAATGAATGTCCAAATGAAGACAGGAATGAATTACACAAATTGTTGGCACCAAGCTGAAATTATATTTTCTCCTTTGATTTCCCTAGTTTAGAACAATGGTTGGCTTAATCTTTTAAAAGTTGTCAAATTCTGGGGCACCTGGATGATTCAGGGAAGGGCTCGACTCTTGATTTCGACTGGGATCATGATCTCAGGGTCATGAGATGGAGCCCCATGATGGGCTCTGTGCTCAGCAGGGAGTCTTCTTGAGGTTCTTTCTCCCACTTCCTCAGCCCCTCCCCTGTTTGCTCTCTCTCTTGTATAAATAAAAATCTTTTTTTTCTCCCAAATATATTTATTTTAATTTTTCAGTGTTACAAGATTGATTGTTCATGCACCAATGGCAACAATCGCCAAACTGTGGAAAGAACCAAAATGCCCTTCAACAGATGAGTGGATAAGGAAGATGTGGGACATCTATACAATGGAATATTATGCCTCCATCAGAAAAGATGAATATCCAACTTTTGTAAATAAAAATCTTTCAGAATGGTCAAATTCTGTTGCAAACTGAATACAAATGTGAGAACAGATTAGCTGCTCACCATCAACTATAACACACTCTTCAGTTAATTTCATCTTGTGTTCCTGTTCAACACCATGCCCTGTATCAGCTTTGTCCCCTTGCTGCTATGTCCTGCTATTGTCCTTGTCATTCCTTCTGTCCTTCATGCCCTCTTTCCTCCTTTCCAATTTACCAAATGCTACTCATTCTCTGAAGTTCAATTTAATTCTCATTTTTCCCAAAACTTGCCCTTCATCTGGCTTTCATTAAAATTGCACAATTGCCATAATTACCGTAACACACTATTTACATCTCTATTATCTCCCTGATAATTTATAAATTTCCAAAAGAAACAGTCATATATTCTATTTTTCTTTACATATCTTATATTGATAGTGGCTAAAAATTTCTAAAACCTCACCTGAGGCAATTTTTTTTATGAAGTTTTATTTTTTTAATTTTTTATTAACATATAATGCATTATTTGCCCCAGAGTACATGTCTGTGAATCATCAAGCTTACACATTTCACAGCATTCGCCATAGCACATACCATCCCCAATGTCCATAACCCTACCCCCCCCACCTCCCAGCCACCCTTTGTTCGTTTCGTGAGTTTAAGAGTCTGTATGGTTTGTCTCCTTCCCCACCCCATCTTGTTTCATTTCTCTTCCCCACCCCCCACAACTCCCTGCCCTGCCTCTCGAATTCTTCATATCAGAGTGATCATGTGATAATTGTCTTTTACCTGAGGCAAATTTTGAAGCGAAGGAGTTTTTTCTTTAAAAGGGACATCATAATAAGTATTAAATATAATTTGTCTTTTATTTTACTAAAATATTTTTTAAATATATTTCCTAACTCCCATCACACACTACAGTAACTTTTAGATATATCAAACATTTAAGCAAAAATAATGAAATTATAACATGTGTAACAAGTACTAAAGGTAAACATATATAAAATCTCGTATTGAGCAGAAAAAGATTGATAATGTAAATACTGAAAATAGCATTTCTTTATATTATCCTACTTAGTGGTAAACGGTATATAGAAATATATATGTCAGAAAAAATTATCTGGCATATATAAAGTATACTTATAAACCAATAACGAGAAAATGAGTATATCAAAAGAAAATTGAGTAATGTTGAGCATCATTTCATGGACCTGTTGGCTGTCTGTATGTCTTCTTTGGAAAAATGGCTTTTCAGGTCTTCAGCCCCTATTTTATATTATTTAATTTTTTGTTTGTTTTTTTTCCCC
>CM052798.1:158489705-158516702 GCA_028533885.1 Nasua narica | reverse complement strand
TCTAGCCCCTCTGACCAGCCAAAGCCAACTGGCAGCTTGAGGGCCCGGGAGCCCATTGATACAGTTTATAGGAAGTCAGCCTCCGAAGGAGCATGGCAGCATAGGGGAGGGTGAAAAATGGATCTGTAGGGGCTAATGGAATGTATACAGCTAGTAGATAAAACATCTCTGAAACATTCATAGTAGTGAATTCTTTCTTCCCTCTTACTTAGAAAAGGGCCCATGACTTCTCTTATCCTAGAAGGAAAAGTTATGCATATAAGCCCTGGCTCAGGAAATTCCTAATCATTTGGAAGTGGCCAAAGGCGTGAGTCAGCAGGTTTTCCTCCTCTTCTTCCCTGGTGCAGCCTGCTCTCAGCAAGGCCCAGCCGCGGCTGTGGGGTGTTCCCTCCTTGAGGAGCCTCATGGAGGCTGTGGGTGGCAGTTTCTCCTATGCTGGTGGTTCTGAGCTCTTGCCAGGGCTGAAGGAAGCCACTTCAAAAGATGCCACCATCCCTGATAAATGAAATCAGAAGGGCGCTGCTTCAGCCCACACTGTTTCTAAGCACTTTTTACCAGGCCCCATTCTTGAGAGTATATTTCTCCTCTGAGTGGATTTGGATAATGACTGAGGGGGAGCTCTCTACTAGGCAGTAGCAACTCATCCCTCAGTGTTAGAAAAGTAGGGAGATGAGGGGTTCAGCAGTGGCCTATGTGTTTCCTCTTGTGCTAAATAAGGTTGGAATACTTTCCAGTTTACTCTAAGAAGATAATTTTAATCTCTTAATGCATTAAAAATAGACTAAGTTAAATTTACACTTTTCTTCCATAGTTTTCAAATGAATTTGATTGCTATGACTCCATGGCTTAGGAAAATAGACAAAAATAGATACTTGTGGGAAATGAGTATTTTGTTTTTATAAAGGCAGCATGATACAGTGAGGGGAGTGTTGAAATGGGGCTCCCAAACCTGGATAGGAGGACCAGCTGAACTTAGCAATGTCATTCGGCTCTGTGGGCCTCAGTTTTAACATTTGTAGTGAGATTTGGGTAGGCGAGAAAGATTGAAATATTCCTTGTGACCCCATATACCCCACAGAAGGGCCCCTGGACGAGGGACTGATGAGGAATTACACTTCTAGAAGGGAGGAAGCACACTGTACCCAGGCAGGACTGCCATCATTTGTGATTTATCTCCCTGCCCCAGTTTTACTGAGGTATAATTGACTATAACAGGGTATTAATTTGGGGCGCCTGGGTGGCTCAGTGGGTTGAAGCCTCTGCCTTCGGTTTGGGTCATGATCTCAGGGTCCTGGGATCGAGCCCCCCCATTGGGCTCTGGGCTCAGCGGGGAGCCTCTTCCCCCTCTCTCTCTGCCTGCCTCTCTGCCTACTTGTGATCTCTCTCTCTGTGTCAAATAAATAAATAAAATCTTAAAAAAAAAAAAAACAGGGTATTAATTTAAAGCATACAACCTAAATGACTTCTGTATAGATTGTGAAGTGATCACCAGAGCAAGTTTAGTTAACATCCATTTTCTTACACAGTTACAAAGCTTTTCTCGTGGTAAGAACCTTCCTGCCCCAGAGAGAGTGCACATGTGCACGAGAGTTCCAGCAGAGGCTGGGGCGTGGAGGGGCACGCAGAGGGAGATAGAGGATCTTAAGTAGGCTCCACGAACAACAGGGAGTCCCATGGGGGTTCAATCTCACAATCTTGAGATTGTGACCTGAGCCCAAACCAACAGTTGGATACCTACCCAACTGAGCCACCCAGGCACCCCACCTTATCTACTCTATTAGCAACTTTCAAATATACAGTGCAGTATTATTAACCATAGTCACCATTCTGGATATTACATTCATCAGGATTTATTAATCTTCTAACTGGAAGTTAGTCTCTTTTGACTGCCTTCACCCCTTTCTCCTATCTCCTGACTCCCGTACCTCTGGTAGCCACCAATCTGTTCTTCATACCTATGATTTACCTTTTAAATTTCCTGAGTTGTAGGTTCAAAAGGTTTACATTCCATTTCTCTTTATTATGAAAATACAAAAACATAAGAAGTCATAAAGAAACAGGGATGGGATTGTTTGCATAACATGGCTTGGCTTTTGAGGTCGGTACTGGGGAAGTAGTATGCAGAACTGTAAGGAAAACATGGGATTTGGGACTTGGACTCCAATCTCAAAACTACTACTGATGTACTGAGGTACTGAGGCTGCTCAGCTACAAAAAATATTTATAACCCAAGATATAAAAGTGCCTTTTATGTAGAAGTACTTTGTACACCGTGGTCATTCCTTAATGGGGGCTCTTTATATTCGCCTCTGTTCACGTGTGTGTAAGGATACTAAAAACTCCTGGGGAGCAGTCTGGTGATCTTGGTTGACCAGTGACCCTGCTTGCTCTTTCATTCAGGGGCACATTCAGTATTAACTGCCCTAAACAAGAATGACAGGAACCTTGAACAAACCAGTTAGTTTCCACAAGGTAGTCTGAGAAATGTAGCTGCCACATCAGGATCTTTTTAAAATCCAAGTTAAGAGAAACAAACTTCCAAGGGAAAAGTGGGGCAGGAATCCATTAGGAGGTAGAAGTAAGTTGGCAAGGAGCTTCTCAGCCAACTTTGTGACCAGATGCCCTTTCCTTAGTTGACAATGTAGAGTACCAGTAAGCACACAGACGCTGGGGCCAGGTTGTCCAGGTCTGAGCTTTCACTTTCCGTTTTTGACTTCAGACAACTGATTTAACCCATCTCTGTCTCAGTGTCTTGACTTGAAAAAAGGTGTCAAAAATTGTACCAAGCTTAAAGGGTTGCTATGCCAATATCATGCATCAATATGTTTAAAGTACCTAGATCAGGCCTTGACACATAGTAAATGGTACACAGATGTTTGTTAATCAAAGAGGGGGCCAGATGGTAAAAATCTGATTCAGGAAATTCCTAATAACTTGGAAGTGACCAAAGTAGTTTTTTCTCCTTTTATTTTTAATATAGACACTTGAAGAGAAACTTTAGTTTGTTATTCATGGGCTTAACTGTCCACTTCCCTACTATTAATTATTAGTCATGAACCCAGATGTCACTGGGGGGTCTTTCTGCCCATAGAGGGATTAGTGGTTTTGGCTTAGTGCCTCAGGATTCAATGATCAGGATAAACGTAGAGTCCTCTCCTTGACTTTGAACATATCCGACATTGTCATAGGGACTGAAAGTTACGGCTAAAGTAAGGGAATCTGAAGGCAAATGTCCCTGTGAAGGTTGGTGGCTGTCCTGTAAGCAGGAACCTAGCTTTCTTCCATCATTCAGATCTCCGTCATGACTTCCATTCCCAAAGTCACTTATTTCCTACTCCCAGACAGCTGCTGCTGGAACACCAGCCATCACATCCCCGTTGTAAGCCACGAGGAAGATTTTTTAAATGTGAAGGAAAAAACCATATTGACATACATGCATTCATTGAGTGATTTTATTTTTAAGTAACCCGTACACCCAAGGTGGGACTCGAACTTAAAAGCCCGAGATCAAGAGTGGCATGCTCTATTGACTCAGCAAGCAAGCTGCCCCCACACGGACTCTTTGTAATGGATCCTTGACAGAAATTCTAGAAAATAATTCTGCCTTCATCTCTGTGGCTAGAAGGTAATCTCATGGCCTTACCTACTTACTAGAGAGATCAAAAGTAGTCCTTTTAATGAATGCATGGTCAAGGGATAGCTATGAGGAGGAGGTAAGTAGCCAGTTTCGCCATGCTTGGTTCCCCATCGCTGCTCCGAAATATGCTCAGACCCAGCGCAGACTCTCTTGCCCAACAGCTTTGAGAAGCCATCTATCCCATGTTTATAGTCTTACTGAGAATCACCCTGGAGTTAGAGGCATAGGGATCACAGGTGAGACACTACGCCATTTAAGCTTATGTCACTGTTCCCAAAACTTTTCTATGATTCTGTTTTCATAAAGCCAGAGCTCCAAACCTGTGACTTTTTCTGCCACATGCAGCCCCTGGAACCTATAGTTCAGCTCCTAACCCATTTCCCTGCAGCTCTTCGAGGCAGCAAATAGAGGAATAACAACAAGGATAGCGACCATTTGTCCACTGCCTGGCATACGCCAGTTCTGTTATGACTGGAATCTTTATAACAACCTATCGTGGAGTCTATCATCATCCCATGATCACCAGCAAGGGAATTCAGCCTCAAAAGACGCTACGAAACCCCACAGTTTTACTTAAACTGTGCTTATTTTTGTGTGTGTGAGTTATGCATCATTCATGTATGTGTTCATTCAATATTTCCACGCTGCTTTCACTGAGGCTCAGGAGAACGTGAATGATTTCAGTTGCGATTACAAGCTTGGTCAAGTAAACTCTACGTTTTATATGATTTTCCACATAATATTCTTCTTCTCTAGCCTCATCTTCTCCAGGACACATAAGCCCACCACTTTCAACTCTCTGAAACTGTAACAGCTTCCAGCTCCCCTTGACACATTCTCGTTTGCCAATGCCATTCTTGAAATGCAACACGCAGACGTGAATCTAATTCCTGGTTGTGGACAGTTCAGCAAAAACAAACAAAACGCAAGCCCTAATTCAGGACACTTTGAAGTATAGACGGTTCCAGAGGATGACTACTGTAATTAAAAACAAAAATAGTTGTGTTTCTATTGTGTTACCAGCACAAGTGCTAAGTGGAGTACTGAGTTTTTGAAAGAGCTTGGGTCATACAGTGAAATAACAGTTATATTTAGTGGAATGTTAGAATGTCTACAGAGATCTGGAAGCTTGTCATGTGGAATTGAGAGGAGAGAGTTGTCTTTATTGCTCATATGAACCTTTTAATAATGACTATCATTTATGGAGCAGTTTCCAAGTATCTGCTACTTGTACTTGGTATAGGCCTTGAGATATCTTTTATTCTAACTTTATTATTTAGGAATTATTATTTCTATAAAACACAAAAGGCGGAGCTGAGGCTCAGAGAGTCAAATAACCTTGTTAGGAATGCTCAGACAGTAAGTAGCAACAATGGGAATCAAATCCATAGCTAATCTGCTGCCTAACCTAAAGCGGTTAAATTACTGAATTTTGGACCATTTTCATTTTTGTTCAAGGCCTCACTTCCTCATCTGTAAAATTAGCAGTTTGAGCCCTAGGGTCTATGTCAGCAAGAGTGTCCTGGCATGGACTGTGAGAGCTGATGGTTTTATTCTCAGAAATTTTGTGAGCTGGTTTTATACATAGCCATCATTAACAAACTAGATAAGCTTTGAATTTACATTAAACATTGAAATAAACATTCATAACATTAAAAATATTTAAAACTCATTTACTAATTATCTTACTTCATTTGACTTATCTATGCTCTTGAGGCTCTTTATATTATTGTGTATCTATAGGGTAAAAATATTGTACAGTTATTTCCCTGCTTCCTGTTCAGTGAGGTTGTGTTGGCAGAGATCTACCGGGCGGGAGTATTTACACAATGGAAACCAGCAAATGCTACAAATTAAGCCTTGGTTTATTGTTTTTTTGGTTGAATGGACTTAGAGTGATAGAAACTAATAAAACAGATTAAAGTAAAAGGTGTGTCATCTCATGGGTGTCACATGTGAGTAGCACAAAAAATGAGAAAATATTCCTCTAATATTTGAAAACTACTATCCAATTTTAGAAGTTACCCAACCGCATTAATAAATGAGAATTTCCAGTATGTCTTAGTGGTTGTTGTTATACTTTTATCTCATTACCAGAAATAAAAATAACCCCCACATTTAGGGAAGAGGGTGGAGTAGAAGGATTCTGAGCTCACCTCCTCCTATAGACTCGCTGAGATAACAGTTACATAGATGCAATAAACTCTGAAAATGACCTGAAGACTGGCAGAACAATCCTTCTGTGGTTAATGTAGAGAGGCAGCCACATCAGAAAGCGTAGGAGGGGAGAGACATGGTTAGGAACCAACCCCCATCCCCTGTGAGACTCACCACAAATGGCAGGGACACCACAAGCATAGAGAAGAGGATTAGACCCCACACCAGGCACTCCTGGCACTGGGGCCTTGCACAGGGAAGATGGAAGATGACTCCCCATCACATCTGGCTTTGAAAACCAGGAGGGCTTCATGTCAGGAGCTTTTTTGAATCAGCAGGGCTTAACTATGGGAGAGCCTGAGGGCCATAGGAAATGGAGTCCCCACTGTTAAAGAGTCAGCATAATAAATAACTCAGCCTAGACCAAGCATAGAAGCAGCAGTTTGAAAAGTGTCTGCGGTATAGAGGAAGGAGATTTATTTACTAATCTCAGAACATGTGCTGGAGGGGCAGGGATCTTCAGGAGATTTCTCTGGGAACAAAAGCGCTGGCAGGTGCCATTCCCCACCCCCCACCAGCCTCCATAGCTGGACACTTGCAGGAGCCAGTGCTAACCCTCTCCATCTACCTCGCTGGCACTGTGTGCCTTGCACTGGTGTCCCCCTGTGGACTGGCTCCATCCAACCTGCCCACTGAATCAGATGTCCCTTGAAAGTGGCTCCTGCTCCACCAACAGCTCTGCAGGCAGCCCTAGCAGGGACTGGCACCACCCCAAAATGACTTAATCTGGGGGTGGGGGAAATCACCCTACATACCAGCAACCACAGTTTAGCTGGTGGCTCAGGGAGCAAAGCCTGACCATCAGTGTGCCTGCATTCTGGCAGAGAGGCTAATTGCTGACAGTGAGCCTGACTACCAGCCCCACCCACCAATGAGACCGTGGTGGCCTCAGGCCTCTCAATTGTTTGGGGACAATCCTGCCAGTGCATCCATAGCAGGAGAAACAAGTCACAGCAGCCGGCAGGGCTCCAGGCAAATGCAGCTCAGCCACGACACTAGGGCACATGCAACCCATACAGACACCCTGGAGCTCCTAGTTCTGATGACCAGGAGGGATTGTGCTGTAGGGCACACCAGGACCTCTTCTACACAAGGCCACTAATTTTAAGACCAGGAGACATAGCCGACCTGACATAGAGAAACAAAGAGAGTTAGACAGAATGAGGAAACAGAGGAATTGGTCTTAAAGGAAGGGCAAGAAAAAATAACAAAGCTAAATGAAACCAAGATAAGCACTGTATCTGATGAAAAATTCAAAACAGTCATAAAGGTACACAGGGGACTTGAGAAAAAAAGTGGGTGAACTCCATGAGAACTTCAACAAAGAGGTAAAAGAAAAAAAGTCAGAGATGAAGAATTCAATAACTGCTATTAAAAAAAAAAAAAAAACAAAAACAGAACACCAGTCAGAAAAGGGCAGATTAGACCATGCCGAAGAATGGATCAACAATCTGGAAGACAGGGTACCGGGAAGCAACCAAGCAGAACACCAAAAAGGAAAAAAAAACAACAGAAATGAGAACAAGTTAAGGAAACTCAGTGACATCATCAGGTGCAATAACAATTGTAATATAGGCATCCCAGAAGGGGAAGAGAGAAGGTAGTAGAAAACCTATTTGAAGAAGTAATACCTGAAGACTTCCCCAATTTGTGGAAGGAAACAGATATCTACATCCAGGAAACACAGACTTTAACAAGATTAACTCACAGAGGTCCAGATAAAGACACATAATAATAATAATAATAATGGCAAAAGTAACAATTTAAAAAGCAGCAACACACACACAAAAACCAGTTACATATAAGGGAAAGAAGCTATCCACTGATTTTTTTTTAATTTTTAATTTTTAATTTTTTCCCCAAATACATTTATTTTTTCAGTGTTACAAGATTGATTAAATTTGCAAGCCAGAGTGGGCAGCATGATATATTCACTGTGCTGAAAGGACAAAACCTACAACTAAGAATACTTACCCAGCAAGGTTAACACTCAGAATTGAAGAAGTGATAAAGAGGTCCCCAGATAAAGAAAAGTTAGGCATTCATTATCACTAAATCATACTTACATCACTAAATCATATTTACAAGAAATGTTAAAGGGAATTCTTTGTAAAGAAAAGGCCATAACTAGAAGAAAATTATGGAAGGAAAACATTCCATAGGTAAAAAATCAGCATTTAGTTGTAGTAGATTCATCATTTGGAGGCTAAAACATGTAAGTAGTAAAATCAATCATATCTAGAAAAATTAGTCAAGGGGACACACAAAATAAAAAGATGTAAAGTATAACATCAGATACATAAAATATCAAAGGAAGTAAAATTTTAGTACTTATACAATGTGTTGGATTTAGGCAACCATCAATATAGACTGCTATACACATAAGATGTTTTATATGAACCCAGTGGTAACTGCAAAACAAAAACCTATCATGGATACACAAATAATAAGAATCCAAACATAACACTGGAAGCCATCAAACCACAAAAGAAGAACATAAGAGAAGGAACAGAAGAACTACAAAACAACCAGAAAATAATTAATGAGGCAATACATACATAGTTGTCAATAATTACTTTAAATGTAAATGGATTAAATGCTCCAATCAAAAGGCATTGGGTAACTTAATGGATAAAGAAATAAGATCCATCTATATGCTGCCTGCAAGAGACTCACTTCAGATCTAAGGACACATACAGACTGAAGGTAAAGGGATAGAAAGACATATAGCATGCAAATGGATGTGGGGGGAGAAAGTAGCAAATGTCTAACAGACAAAATGGACTTTAAAACAAAGACCGTAGCATGAGACAAAGAAGGGTACTACATAATAATAAAGGGATCAATCCAGCTGTAAATATCTATGCACCCACCTTAGGAGCACCTAAATATAGAGAGTATATACTAACAGACATAAAGGGAGAAATTGATAGTAAAACAATAATAGTAGGGGACTTTAATACCCCATGTCCATCAGTGGATAGATCATCCAGCCTGAAAATCAAGAAAACAGTGACTCTGAATGACACGTTAGACTAGATGAACCTAATAGATATATAAAGAACATTCCTCCAAAACCAGATTATATATTCTTTTCAAGTACACATGGAACATTCTCCAGGATAGACCCATGTCAGGCCACAAAACAAGTCACAGTAAATTTGAGAAGACTGAAATCCTCTTAAGCATCTTTTCCACCACAACAGTATTAAACTAGGAACCAATTACAAGAAAAAACACTGCAAAGGACACAAATACATGGAGGCTAAACAACATGCTATTAAAAAATGGGTCAACTAAGAAATCGAAGAGGAAATCAAAAAATACATGGAGACAAATGAAAATGAAAATACAGTGGTCCAAAATCTTGGGATATAGTAAAAGCAGTTCTAAGAGGGATGTTCATAGCAATATGGGCCTACTTTAAGAAACGAAAGTCTCAAAAAACCTAACCTTACCCTTCAGGGAACTAGAAAAAGAAGAACAAACAAACATGTGAATTCTAATACCTATTCTTCTCAAGATATTAAAAAAAAAATAGAAGAGGAGGGAAAGCTTCCAAATTTATACAAGACTAGTATTATCCTGATACCAAAACCAGAGAGACACTACCAAAAAAAAGATACTACACACTACATATCAATATCCCTGATGAATATACAAAACATAAGCAAACTGAATTTAAAAATACATTAAAAAGTCATTCACCACAATCAAGTGGGATTTATTCCAGGATGTAAGGATTATTTAATATCCTCAAATCAGTGTGATACATTAACAAGAGAAAGGATAAAAAACATATGATCTCAATAGATGCAGAAGTAGTATTTGACAAAATACAGTATCTGTTTTTTTTTTTTTATTGTAGTTATTTATTTGACAGAGAGAGAGGAAACACAAGCGGGGGGAGTGGGAGAGGGAGAAGTAGGCTTCCTGGTGGGTGGCGAGCGTGATGCGGAGTTCAGTCCTAGGGCCCTGGGATCATGACCTGAACTGAAGGCAGATGTTTAACGACCGAGCCACCCAGGCCCCCCTACAATATCCATTCTTGATAACAACACCCAACAAAGTAAGTTTCAAAGGGAACATATGTCAACATAATAAAGGTCACATAAGAGAAGACCACAGCTAACATCATAGTCAATGGTGAAAAACTGAAAGTGTTTCCTCTAAGATCAGGAACAAGACAAGGAAGCTTACTCTCACCACTTTATTTCAAAATAGTATTAGAAGTCTTAGCTCCAGCAATCATATAAGAAAAAGAAATAAAAGGCATCCAAATTGGTAAAACATAAAACTGTACTATTTGCACATTCTATGTATGGAAACTCTAAAGCTCCACCCAAAAATCTATTAGAATGGATAAAACTCAGTAAAGTTGCAACATACAAAATATACAGCAATCTGTTGCATTTCTATACAGTAATAATGAGGTAGAAGGAAGAGAAATTAAGAAAACAATTCCATTTATAATTGTACCATAAACAAACCTAAGAATAAATTTAACCAAGGAGGTGAAAAACCTGTATTCTGAAGACTAAAAAACACTGATGAAAGAGATAGAAACAAATGGAAAGGTTCACCATACTACAGATTGGAGGAATTAATATCATTAAGAATTCCATACTATCCCAAAGCAATCTACAGATTCAACTAATCACTATCAAAATACCAATAGCATTTTCACAGAACTAGAACAAATAATCCTAAAACTTGAATGGAACCACAAAATAAAACCATCTTGACAAAGAACAAAGCTGGAGTATCACAATCCTGGATTTTATGATATACTACAAAGCTATAGTAATCAAAACACTATGGTTCTAGCTCAAGAATAGACATGCAGATTAATAGAACAGGATAGAAAGACTAGAAATATGCTCACTCATTTCATCAAGTAGTCTTCAACAAAAGGAGGCGAGAATATACAATGGGGAAAAGACAATCTTTTCAATAAATGATATTGATAAAACCACTTTTTTATACCATACACAAAAATAAACTTCAAATGGGTTAAAGACCTAAATCTGAGACCTAAAATCATAAAATTCCTGAAAGAAAACATAAACAATAATGTCTTGGACATCAGCCTTAGAAAAATAGTCATGGGTGTTTCCTCAGGC
This sequence comes from Nasua narica, assembly GCA_028533885.1. NCBI lineage: Eukaryota > Metazoa > Chordata > Mammalia > Carnivora > Procyonidae > Nasua > Nasua narica. Next base: position 158,505,725 of record CM052798.1, on the reverse strand, counting down.
AAGGGAAATAAAAGAAAAAATAAATAATTGTAACTACACCAAAATGAAAAGCTTTTGTACAGCAAAGGAAACCATCAACAACACAAAAAGGCAACCCCGTGAATAGGCAAAGATGTTTTTAAATAATGTAACAAATAAGAATATGTAAATATGAATATAACTTATAAGCAATTAATATATAAAATATATAAGGATCTCATATGACTCAACACCGAAAAATCAATCTGATTTAAAAAATAGGCAGAGGACCTGAATAGACATTTTTCTAAAAAGACATCCAGATGACCAAGAGACACATGGAAAGATGCTCAACATCACTCATCATCAGGGAAATGCAAATCAAAACAATGAGATGATACCTAAAGCTAGTCACAGTAGCTTATATCAAAAAGATAAGAAATAACAAATGTCGGTAAGGCTGTAGAGAAAAGGGAACCCTCCTACATTATTGGTGGGAATGCAAACTGGCACAACCACCGTGGAAAACTTTATGGATCTTCCACAAACGAAAAAAAATAGTAATAACATATGGTTCAATATTTTTGCTACTGGGTATTTTCCCAACAAAATCAAAAACACTAATTTGAAAAAATATACACATGTTTTTTGCAACATTACTTACAATACCCAAGTGTCTATAGATAGATGGATGGATAAAGAAGGTGCAAGATATCTACCTGTCTATAGTGGAATCTTACTCAGCCATAAAAAGAATGAAATTTTGCCATTTGCAACAACATGGATGGATCTAGGAGGTATTATGCAAAGTGAAGTTAGAGAAAGATAAATACCATATGATTTCATTTATATGTGGAAATTAAAACACAAACAAAACAAAAAAAAAACCCTACAAACCAACCAACCCAGATTCTTTTTTCTTTTTTTAATATTTTATTTATTTGACAGAGAGAGATCACCAGTAGGCAGAGAGGCAGGCAGAGAGAGAGAGGGAGAAGCAGGCTCCCTGCCGAGCAGAGAGCCCAATGTGGGGCTCGATCCCAGGACCCCAAGGCCATGACCCGAGCCAAAGGCAGAGGCCCCAACCCACCGAGCCACCCAGGTGCCCCCAACCCAGATTCTTAAATAAAGAGAACACACTGATGGTTGCCAGATAGAAGATGGTAGGAGGGATGGAGAAATAAGTGAAGGCCAATAGGAGGTACAAACTTCCAGTTATAAGTTACAAAGATGAAAAGTACAGTGTAGGCAATAGAGTCAATAATACTGTAATACGGTTGTATGGGGACAGATAGTGAGTACACTAACTGTGGTGACCATGGAGTAATGTTAGAATCAGTGTTGTACACCTGGAACTAATATAAGATTGTATGTTAATTATACTTAAAAAATACGCCCCCAATAAAATAACCAGCATCGATGAGTTGCGACTACAGGTTAGCTATAAGGAAAAGAGTTCAGTAAAATCATTGAAAATATTCAGTGAGAATCAGTTGGCTGTATGGAATTTATAAGTAAAAATATCCTATTTTTATTAATTTGTGCTACACTTTCCTTATAACAATAAAATATATGTTTAAATATAAATACATGTGTACATAGATGCATACATGTAAGACGCTGGGGAGTTGGTGGTTGAACATTTACTAACACTTGACTGCTTGGGGGTTCTTCTCATCTTTGACATTGTAGGAGTCCAGCTAGGGCCAGGAGGTGGAGACCACGGGGCGCCAAGCATATGGTTGGAGATGTTTGCAGTTGTAACGGCCTACCTGGAATGGTAGTGAGATCCTTGAGTCCTGGGATTGAGCCCCACGTTGGGCTCCCAGCTCCGTGGGGAGTCTGCTTTTCCCTCTGACCTTCTCCCCTCTCATGCTCTCACTCTCTAATAAAAATTTTTTTTAAAAAAAAGATGGAATTCAACTGAAGCAAATCAGTGAACAGCTTTAAAAATTAACCTGGCATTAATAATTGTTTAGCATCAGTGAAAAACCAAGTAGAGAGATTTTGAATATAAGGAAAATAATTTTGACAGAGTAACCTCTTTGTTCCAGAATTGTACTAAACACATTAGATGCACCATCTGTTCTAATCTTCAACATTCTGTGAGAAGACGTTGAGGCTACAAGGTTCAGATGGCTTGCCTGATTGGTATCAGACCCTCACCCTGAAGGTGGCAGGACCAGGATTTGAACCTCCCATTCTTAATACTGCTGTTTTTCATTGAAGTCTGATTGCCTCATGGTAGAAGGCTTCAATTTGAAAATAGAAGTTTCAATATTGATCTATAGGATAAACATCATTCAACTGATGCTTCATAATTACCCATAGGAGTAGATTATCATAGTGACAAGCGAAGGGGAAAAAGGCTACTTGAAAAATAATGTGGAGATTGTTTTGGCTTTTTTTTTTTTTTTGATGGACTCAAATATATGAAAAATGGGAACCAAAAAGAGAGGAAAAAATAAACCCATTCAGGGCATGAGCTCTTCAGCCCTATGACCCAACAGTAACACCGTAGACTCAACTGTCAAAACAGATTCCATGGCCCCACTCATAGGCTTTCTCTAACCATGTGGCCACAGTCTCTTTGCACAGGACAGAATTCCGATCCCTTCACTCTCCGTGCATGTTCTCTAAGCCCCTCCTTATTCTCTTATTCTTCCTCTCTCCAGAGAACCTAGCAGCCAGTGCTGGCCCTCAAATCCCTAATGTTGGCCTCCCTGGCCTCATTCCTGAAGGCACTGGCTGCAACAGGATTTTCCTCTTGTATTCCCACCTCTTGTCTCTGGAGTTTCTGTCAGTACCCTGAGGGTAGGACGTGGAAGCTCTGCCCAGATCCCGTGAACCTGAACCTCACGCAGCCGGCCCAAGAACCTGAAAAAACTTCAGGATTCAAACCACTTGCCAGCGTGTGGCAGTTCTCCATACCCTCAGAGCTGCCTTATTCATAGCCGCCCACTGCCTTCCCTCAAAGTAACCTTAGCTCTTAACATCTTGCAAAGTGATTTATGCGAACCAATTATTAACTGAAGTATCCGGAAAAACAGAAACCTAAAAAAAAAAAAAAGTGTCGTCTGAGGTTGAGAAAAAAGATCTTAGAATTGCTGAAATGACTTTCCTCTCTCTCAGGAATTGTTAATCAAATAAAACATATTTTGATTTAATTAATTGTCTCCAAAATAACTCCATATACATTGCTCTAGGATAAACCATAAACCATCCTAAATCTGTATTTTGGCAACACTCTACATACATAAGTTTCAGAATACTTGCCTGAGGAATCCAGAAAGGAGTGACTAACTTAAAGGAGAGTGACAATATTTGATTCATGCTTTGTGTTCATAAATGCGGAGGCAGTATAATTTTGAGTAATCAGAAAGTATGTACCTTCCAAGCTTTAAAAAATGATGACTGCAAGGCAACTGGTGAGTTTTCCTAAAGAGAATTTTTTTTTTTTTTTTAGAGACACAAAGGAAAAAAAAATAGGAAAGAACATCTTTGGAAACAGTTACACTTTGTTCTCGCTCTTGTGCATTTCAAAGCAACCATCTGAGGCTAGTGCTTGTAACATACAAACCCAGACTTTGCAACAAGCCCAACTATCAATTTAAGTTCTTTTTTTGAAACAACTTGTATTTCACAGTCCACTCTCCCTTTTCATTATTACAGAAGTGACTTAGAATAATGTTTGTCTTAACTGGGAGGCTGTTTTCTCATGATTCAATGCATTAGTAGTCCTTTTGTTGCTAGTGGATGGCAGTGGATGGCGGCCACCTGGTATCTTCACGGGCTCGCCTGTCTGGAAAGGGCTTAATGGAATTACTACTGAATGTTCTTTGCCCCTCTGTCTTCATAAAGTGGCCACTTCCTTGATTTCCTCCTCTGCCAATCTAGAATAATGTTGCCTTCTCGGGGGGGGGGGGGGGTGCTGGGAGAAAATGCAACTTCTTTTGGCTCAGGCTTCTATCTCTAACAATTATGAATTCTTATCTCTTCTTAAATGGACTTTTCTATACCTCTTCACTGCCGTGACTTGTGTGAGAAGACCGTGGGCTTGATTAAGAAGGGCTCGCTCCCATCCCAGTGCTGCTAATCACTATCTGGGCCTGTCTCCTCAGTTGGGAATAAAGGATCATGGTAATGGACCTCTGAGTTAACGACCCGGTGGGTTATCTTGGCATTTGTGGGGTTTATGCAGTCTAACTTTTATGATTATTTTCTGTGTACCAAGCACTGATCTAAAGAATTTACAAAGGTTTTGTTTAAAACAAACAAACACACAAAGGTTTTGTTTCATTTAAATGTATTTAAGGTGGGGGCACCTGGGTGGCTCAGTTGGTTGCCTGCCTTCATCTTAGGTCGTGATCCTGAAGTCCTGGGATCGAGCCCTGTGTGGGGCTCCCTGCTCAGCGGGGAGTCTGCTTCTTCCTCTGCCTCTGTTCCTCCCCCGTTTGTGCTCTGTCTGTCCCTTTCTCTCTCTCTCTCAAATATGTAAATGTCAAAAAAGAAAAGTAAAAGAAATACATTTAAGGTAACATTTTAAATTTTAAGAAATAAGGTATTACCCCTGTTGGCAGGGGAGATAGCAGAGTAGTCACAAGCCCCCAGTTTTCTCAAGTTTTCACAACTATCAAGGAGGAAACCAAGCCATCTGATTTTAGACTATGATGCTTTAATGAAAATCTTCCTCCGTCACCTGTGCAATGCACTGAAATGGCCTCTTTGGGCCCCATCATTTCCAGCATCAATTCTCCTGACTCAGTGGTGTTGACCGCTGAGCACAGGCCCTACAGCCACGAAAGCCATTTTCATGGTCACTACGGGGACTGCTGTGTGACCCACGACCAGTCTCTTACACAGACACTGATTTGCTGCTTTTCTTACCTTCCTCTCCTCTTTATTCCCTTCCTGTGGTTTTCTTCTTCTCCTTTGACAAAAAACTTGACTAGAAGCCATTGTGTTCCAGAAGATATTCTTAGCGTTGAGGACTCAGAAAAGAGTTTTTTTGCTGCCAAAACATCACAGTGTAACCGAGCGTGAGGACAAAGATGGAGGTTCACACCAGAAAACTAATGTCCTACATCGTATTCCCTCGAGAGAAAGAATGAGGGACAGGGATGGGGGATAGAACGGGGGATAGAGAGGGGAAGAGAACAAACACCTGGAGAGCTATAGAGCAAAGCAGGGGCAGAGAGATAGGAGACGGGATTCACAGAACCTAGAACTCTCCCTGGGGAAGGTTTCACAGAGGTGCTCGTATTTGAGATGAATCTTGAAGTAGGAGAACTTTCAAGTAAAGATGGGAGGTAAAGATTATTCATTTGATTGACAGTTATTCATGGAGGCAAAGATGAAGGAAGTCGCCCCGTTTTGCCTCAGCAGTGGAACATTCCACGGCCTGGCTTGAGGGAAGGCGTGATGGAAGTAAGCTTGGATGGGTGGCTTGTGGACAACATCCAAGGGCTTGGGTCAATATTTAAGATATTGAGATCTCATCTGGTGAGGATTAGGGAGCCACTGGAGGGTTCTTAATCATGATCAGCTTTACCCCTTACAAGCTTATCCCGGTGGAAAAAGCACGGAAGATGAAGTGGACTTTTTTTGCCATGGTTTGGTGAAGAAAAAATGTGAGTGTGAGTCATGGGTAAGACGCGAGGAAGGGGCAGATAGAGACTGGTTGATACAGAATAGGCAGCACCCGGGGGGGGGGAGGAAAGGGGGAATGTGGCTCCAGGATTTCAAGGCCAGAAGACAGGCTCCTGACTCCCTGTTTCTTCATCAGTCCCTGACACGAGTCTCATCCAACCTAACCGCATCCCTCCCTACTTCTTGCCACCTGCCCTCGTGAAACTTGGAAGCCAGCAGCCCCTGCGGGCAAAAAGCAGCCTTGAGCCAGCAGATCCGGCCCAGTCCTCGCCTTCCCTGTGGCCCCTTCCCAGGGGTCCTCCAGCCCAACCACAGCTGGAGGCTGGGCCACGGGCTCTCGGCTTGTACCCCTCCTCCTTCCCCCGCTCTGCCCCCGCCAGCTTTGGAAATGTCCCCCTTTTTCTCTGTTCCACAAATCCCAACCATAGGGGATACAGATGAAGCTCCCTCCTCCCCACTTCCCAGTCTTCTATGAAATGGAAACGGAGAGTTATTTGCTTCAGATGATGCGGAAATCAAAGTGCCCTTCTGCTTTTGGAAGCTAAAGCCAAAATGGGGAAGCACACCTTCATTCACAAACATAGCCATGGAGCTGGCGGCACGCCAGACGGATAAAGCATAAACATCGCTGGGAATTCGGGGATGAGCCGGGTCCCTGCTGCCATGGGAGGCGCGCACTCTGGTGTCAGAGAGGAGACCCAGACAGGTGGGCAGACAATGTAACAAGGACCAGTGCAGGGATGGATGGGACCAGCCAGTGTTCAGGAATGAGGAGGCAGGCGTGGGCCCGCTTGAAACAGGCTGGTAAGGGGAGACCTCTCTGAGGAAGTGATATTTAAGACCAGAGAGACAAATGAGAAAGTAGCCCCAACATGCAAAAACATAGGCCTAAAATGCTATCTAAATGATCAAGTGCAAGTCAATATTGACCAGGCGTATAAGCAAACATTTAGCCACTCTTTTCATATCCCGGTAGAAAGCCAGCAAGGGAGTCAGGAAATCTGGAGTTTGTTTTTTCTGTTTTGTTTTTTCCCTCAGGCCACATGTGGAAGGGACCTTCCCGCATTAAGAAACATCCATCATGATGCAAAAATACATCCATCATGGTGTATTTTATGGTGACTAACATAACACAAAAAAATAAAATAATCAAATAGATAATTAAAAAAAAACATCCATCTTGTGTATCAAGACACAAATGCCTCTATGAGAGACCCACTACATGGCGGGGTGGAGGGTTGGTAAAAACTCTTATAAAGAATAAGAAATATTTTAGGCTCTGGGGGTCATACGCTCTCTGGAGGCCCCACAGCAATATCTAAATGAGTAAGCGTGCCTGTGTTCAAACATTTTAGTTATCGAGGCTTGCAATAGGAGTTTCTGTAGGTCACAAAATATTTTTAATAATGAACAAATAAAAATATTTAATGTTTTATTTAATATAATTTTATTATAATAAATATTTATTCATTTAAAGGCCTGGAATCTCTTCTTAGTTCATGGGCTCACAGAAACAGGCAGGGACCGCACTGGGTTCCGGGCCCCAGTTTGGACACCCCTGCTCTGCAGCTAGGTGCTTGGGAGCACAGGTTCTAATCCTCGGTTCCCTCCCAGACCACCCCATCAGCCAGTGGTGCAGTCACACATCCAGGCCAAAGAAAATTTACTTTAATCCTGCTTTGTTGTCTTATCTTTCTATCCTTCTCAAGCAAACTTCTTAGAACAATAATCTATACTCCCTCCCTGTGGCAAGCTGTTTTACAAAAACGACTTTAACATACTTCCAGGCTCTGATGCTCTTCCAGAAGCATGCCCCCTTCCCTTAACCCCCATCAAGAGGTAGGATTGATGTCCCCTCCCCTTAAAACCGGGCAGGCTTTTGTGATTACTCCAGCTAATTGAGTGCTGCAGAAGTGACGCTGGGAAACTTAGGAGCCGGGTCATAAAAGGCAATACAGCCTCTGCCTGCCTTTCAGGGCCCATGCGTCTATGGAGCCTAGAGCAGCCACAGAACAAGTGTGTGATGACTTATTTCCTTTCTGAGGTTTTCAGGAGCCTTCTCCAAAGTGGATCTGGCCGTAGGCAAAGAAAGCAAGCAGTCGGTGTACATTGTGCGACTGGAGTATAAAGCGTAGGAGGCAGAGAATCGTGAGCTTAGGCCCGGGATACACGCAGAAGGCGTTTCCTGGAAGGTTTCGACCATAGGGTAAGGAGCTTGGACTGGATCTTGAGAATAATACGGGGCCATTGGAGAGATGGTACACATGGGAGTAGAGAGGATCCACGGTGGTTGCAACAGAAGGGCTGGATTAGAAAGAAGCAGGGATGAGAGTCTTGGTTAGAAGCCCCCGATGCGGGCTGGGTAACGCAGAGGAAGACAGTGGTGATGGGCTTGCGTAGAGACATTGGCAAGATCTCCGAGGCCACCGGGAAAGGAGGGCACTGTCTGCCCAACTTGTGGACAGAAAACACAACAATGCATATTTTAGTACAAAATCCTACTGTTCGGTAATAGAATAGATACCTCTTTCACCTGGCTAGACCTCCTAGCCTGCTTTCTTCTTCGTGATTCTTCTTTCCGTCCTGTCAGTAGGCAATACAGTTCCCACATGGGTGGTTCCTCTCCCTTCCCTTCAGCAGACACTGGGGAACCGTTCCTTGAAAGCAAGATGCCACAGATAAGCTCGCAGCTGGCCCGATACCGGTGGGAGGGCTCCTCTGTGCTCCCCCCAGTGAAACACCTGCCTCTGTGGGTCGCAGCCCCGCCCCCTGAAGCCACCCTGGGAACTGCGTCCCAGAGCCTCCTCCCAGCTGTTATCTTGACACAATCATTGTGTTCTGGGTTTTTAATCTGGGAGATTAAATCTTTACATGCCTGAGTGGAAAGATCATATCCTTGTAATTTTTCACCTATAAAATTTCTCAGCTGCCTTAGTTTAACCTGTTGTATTTATGGCCCAACTGTAATTTAGGAGAACACTCCGAAAATGCCAATTTCCAAGGACCGCTCTCTCAAATTGCCACTGCGAACGGCTCTCTGAGTGAGTGTAGTGAACTGTGGTAAAACTGATCATTTCAGTCAATTAGATTTTTAGGCCAGTTACATTTTACCATTTTGAGGGAAAAAAAGCATTTGAAAGCTAGAATCAATCAATTACAGTCTAAATGTAGATCAAGGAGGAAGATACACAGAAACCATATTTATACTTTTTGTAGAGATGAACCTCGTAGAGGTCACTTGAGTTCTATTATACGATGTTCATTTTGCATAAAGTAGAAGTCACCACTTTAAAAGAAATGCCTATGCCAGACCCTGTGGATAGAAACTGAGGTCAAAGAATGAAAGGCTAAGATGGGAGAGGAGGGATGCCTCAGCTGGGGAAGGAGGGGCTAGCTACATGTACAGGGAAGCAGAACAATCAGGTAGGCTTTTCTTGTAAAGACCATGTTGACCTTTGACTCCGGAAGTTGTAAGATAGTTATAAATAATTGAAATAGGTCAGAGACCAACTGTTCAGAAAACATATGGATTTTCGGTGATAGTTTATTTCCTTTATTTAGCCGGAGACTGGATTAGGATGTCTAGAGAGTCTGGTAAGTCAAAAATTATGTTCCCTCCTTAGGCAACTGAAAATAAAAATATCACTAACAGTAAAGTAGGATTAAAGAACATCAGAAAAAAAATCTCATGACAGGTACTTTGCAATTTCAAATTCAAAAATCTTTTAAAACATTTTCTCACATTAAGAAAAGGTTGCTGGGGGTGGGGGCACCTAGGTGGCTCAGTTGGCTAAGTGTCAACTCTTGATCTCAGCATTGGGAGTCTGGCACAGGGCTCCACACTTGGGGTGGAGACTACTTCAGAAAGAAAAAAGAGAAAGACACAAAGGTTTCTAGGGATAGTAACAAGAGGATTAGGCCTGAATTGGGTTGGGGCCATCCAGCACCTTGCACATCTGCTATCAAACCCACCCTTGAGACATTATTTAAAGGACACCTTTTCCACACAGCCATTTACAACAACCTCAGACTATTACAAACATCTCCCATGGCCTTCTACAGTAGTTGTCTCCACCATTTGCTTGATGCCCTCATTTAGACACCAACACTTCTTGCAGAACCTAGAAAACCAGATTTCCATCATCGGGTCTGGATTCCGCTCCTTGTACCACAACCTCTAGCCAAGCATGTTTGGGTAAGTATATCGGCCAGCAGAACTTTGGGAAAACAGATCCCATGCTAGGGAGAAAGAAGAGATTCAATACAAAGGTATGGGGAGAGTGGTTAAAAGGCAGGATGGTTGGACATCTCAAGAGTAGCAACAGCAGGAAGCCATGGTCAACAAGAAGGAAACCCATAGGGAGGGAGGGGTCTCCAAGTATGGAAGATGAATAGTCAGATAGCAGCTAACTATGGCATAGCTACCATGTGAGACATCCAACCAGAGAAAGGCAGGGGCCATCCAGAAATGATGTGGAACCAACTTCAGAGAAGAGGGAGTCACTGTCAGAGATTCTTCCTGGAATTCCCTAGCTCCTCCCCTCTTCCGCTTCCCATTTTGCCACCAGTGCCACCCGATGGCGAAGTCTACCTGGGAGCCAACTGACAAGGGCACCCCAAAAATAATAGTTCCAGAGCTTCAGAACAGGGGTGCCAGGGGATGAAGGGGGCAACGTGCAAATCATTGGTACAGTAAGTTGTTCATCTTCTGCACAACCCTCCCCTTCCATCAAATCCTAAAGCAATGCTTTTCTAACCCACTTCTTGAGCATATCATATGAGATTATTTTAATTTGTCGCGGGAGGGTAAAAATTAAGATGTTGAGGATACTTAGGAAAAATGTTTTAAGGATTAAAAATGTTAGATAATGGTAATTGCACTCCTAGGAAAAGAGAAAGTGCTAAATATGCATACCGGTAGAGGTAACAAAAGTCTGTCTCAGTGTTTAGAATACTGAAAGTTGTAATTAACCTAAAATAGATGTGATATATTCAGAGCTAAAAAACACACAGTTTCTGCCTTTAAGAATATCCTACTTATGAAAATCAGGTACAGTGCTAGGGGGATCCAGGGATGGGTGAGGACAGGGAAGAGCTCCCCCACTCAGACTTCTAGGGGATGATGTACCTGCATTGTATAAGATATGGAAATCGAGTTTGAAATTTATAGTGGAACACTGAAGTTAAGAGGTTGGATGCCTAGGTAGAGTAGCAGGAGGGGACATGAGCATAATTAGAATCCAAGTGACTTGTGAGTCCATCCCACATCTGGTTCTGATGCTCATGGGGACCCTGTTCAGGTCTCTACTCCAGTCTTCCGGAGCCAATAATGAAAACTAGAGACCAGCCCACCTGCACCATGACCGAACACTTTGCAAACAAATGAACAGCCTCTCCCGGGGTCTGAGGCTCTATGTACGACATACTCCATAGCCTGGCTGTCCCATGCTCTTTGTGCTCACCCCAGTGACAACTGTTGGCACGGTCTGCCCGCATCATATTGCAATCATGCTTCAAACTTGCTCCCAAACTTAAAGCTAGATGCTTGGCTTTGCCTTCAAGACCCACCCCTTTGTCCACACGGAAGAAGCCTACAAGCTCGATCTTCCACAGTCCAAAATGCATTGTTCTTGGAAAAGGTCAGAACAAATTGTGAATTCCAGCTTCAGGACTTCGTAACTGCTTGAGCTTTTGCAATTAGCTTAAACTCCCAGGTTACATAACATGAATAACCCAAGTGAGGAACTTAGCACAGGTTTTAGGCCAGTGTAGTCGTTTAATAAATGCTATTGTTTTTCACCTTGCTAATTTTTCTTCCAGCAGGACCAATCCCACAGGTCGAGAGGTATTGTTTACCTTCACTACAAAATATCTCATTTGTTCACCTCTTCATGTTCTTGTTAAATATTTATTATTTTTGCTTGCAGTGTCCATTCCTATCCTTTCGGTGCCATTCGGCTGTGGCTTCCACCTTGAAGACTTAACCTGGTTAGTGAAATAGAAAAGCCATTTAAAAAAATAAAAAACTACTAGCCCTTTTCCGACCTGATGAAAAACCTAAATCCTTTCAACTTTAAACTCTATCTTTAATTTGTGTTTATCTTATCCTCCATCTTCAAGGTCTTACTTATCTCTTTAAGCCTGAGACTAGATCAAAAACAATGCTAATATAGGATAAGAATAGACAGACAAACTCCCCTGGGTTTGCATGCCAGTGCGCAGAGAGTGAAACATTTCTGCTCTATGCTCTGGGAGAGAAGGTTTCCTTTCCAGCAGGTTGGGCTCATTAGCAGGAATGAAAGAAATGCCCGTAACAAAGGAAGAACTATCCCAATGCCAGCTTCAAGCTGGAATGTTTTGAGTCTATTTCCTTTTCTTGCTTAGCAAGCACTGAGCTTCCTGCTTCTGGTTTGGACCTGAAGTGAAATACCAACAGGAAGGTCATACTTGTGGTCTCCCTCCCTCGCTGAGACCTCGGAGAAACCTGAGGCCCTGGAATTTCATGTGGGTGTCCTTTGCTCAAGAGATTTCCAGCTGCAGTTCCCTGACCAGAGGTGGGCACTCTATTCTTCAGATCCACTTCTTTCTGTTAATTTTTCCAAGGTTCCAATACTATCTTGCCAAGTGTGGGTCAACATCATTAAAAAAAAAAAAAAAAAAAAGAGTTCCTGTGGGGACTGGTGGGATTTTAAAGCATAGGATAAAAATCTCATTAATTTGAGTTGTGTTAGTAGGTCTCTACATACAGGTAGGGGAAAGGATAAGATTCATCCATCCATACATCTGTCCATCCATCCATTTAGTCATTCACAAATATTGATAGGCCAATCATTGTCCTCAAAGGAGGGTCCTTTTCAACACGACCTCTTGAGAATCTACTTCTATGAACTATAGGGTGTCAGATTAGAGATTCAGATGGGTAGATTAGATTATTACATGAATTCATTAGTTTCATCCATGTTTATGAAGACTTTCATGCATGCTAAAAAACCATGGTAGTCACTGATGATATAAAGAGGAGCCTTTGTTGAGTGCTAACATACTCTAGATACTTTTGCATATGGGATCTTAATTTCCACAACAATCCCATGGATAGAACTGCCTCTGTTTTACAATTAATAAAACTCAAATTTTGAGAGGTTTTGCAGCTTTCATGAGAAACAATCAGAGCCAAGATTCAACTCCGTGTTTGAATATTTATCTACTGATGGGCATATGGATGGCTTCCAACTTGGGGCTATTACAAAAAGTGATGTTATGTTCATTCCTGTTCTTGTCTTTTCTGTATACATGTAACATTTCAAGTTTGTATATACTTGGGAATAAAACTAGGGAGTCACAGCATCTGCATATGTTAAACTGTAGGTATCCATTAATCAGTTGTAATTTTTTTCTTACATTGTTTTTATCATTTGAATTAATAGACATGGCAGATTCTATGTCCCCCAAATGGTTGCAACAATAGCTCCCATTCCACATGCTTTTCTTACACTGTAACCTTGACACTTCCTCCAGCAAGTGATGGAGTCTAGGTAACTTTGTCCCCAAACTTGAGTGGACTTCTGTGGCTTCCTAGATGGGCGCTGTTTGACAGAACATTCTGTCACGATGGAAATGATCTATTTGTGTTGTCTAATGCAGTAGCCATTAGCCACGCTGAGCACTTAAAACGGAGCTAGGATGATTATAGAATCGAATTTAGTTTTAATTCACTTGAACTTAAATAGGCACATGTGTCTAGTTACTATTGCACTAAACAATGCAAGCTTAGACCAACAGAATATGCTGGAATTGTTATTTGATTTATGAACCTAGATGATTAAAATGCCATACACCTGGCCTTGTTCTCTTGGAAACAGCCACTGTATTGTAAGGAATCCCAAGCAGACTGTGGCAAGTCTCACATAGAGAAAAACCTAAGACTATGGATCACAGACCCGGCAGACCTCCCAGGCAGCAACCAAACCCAACTCAACAGCCATGACTCAACTCACATTGAAAGTGGAGTCTGCAGCTACCACTTAAGCTGTTCGGGCAGCTGCTAAAGGGGTACAAACAAGCCATCCCTACCGATCCCTGCCCAAATTGCTTAATTAGTAACACAATAGTAAAAATACAATATGTTCCCATTAAATTAAGACATAAAACAAGGATGCTCATTATTACTCCTCCTGCCTAAAATTCCATGGGAGAGTTCTTCTAATGGATCGAGGCAAGATAAATAGGAGGTATAAAAATTCTAAAAGAGAAGGAAAATTTTTCAACTTAAAAATACCTGGATAATTTCGGAAGCCGGAAAACCCAAAAGAATCAACTGGGAGAATGGTTATAAATAAAGAGAAAACTTAAAAATTAATATCTAAAACCCTGTTGGATTCATACATACTTATATTACTTGAAGAAAAATGCATTAAGCAAAAGCCTCAAAGAAATAAATGCCCAGACATAGAAGTAGAAATGTGCTATGATTTATATGAATAAACTTCAAAATGCTCTAATAAAGTATAGACAGAACTTTGAAAGCCTTTAAAGTGACCCAAGAAAACAAAATACAATTTGAACTAATGGGAATTAATGTCCAGTTCTAGTGAAGATAATGCAATATTGTAAAGATGCTCATTTAACCTGTGTTAATCTGTAAATTGAAGGTGATTCCAATAAGATTACCAACAGGACTACCTGTATAAAACAAGACATCCTGAATAGTCCAGGGGAAGATCAGGCAGAAACATTTTGGAGATAAGAGAACAGACTACACGATTGAATATTATCAGGAAATGGACATGGGTTTTGTACTGGTACATGAATAGAAATACCAAAGGAAAAAATATTGAATGAGACTCAAGTGTATGGATATTTAGATTATGATAATAATAGCTTTCCAAATCAGTGGAGCCAAGGCAAAATATTCAATAAATGGTGTTGGGACAGCCTACTAAGAAAAAAATTAAGGTGAGTCCCTAATTCAAAAATATTGATCTATATGGATGAAAATTCAAAACTGAGATAAAAATGAATTTTTTCTTATAACCTTACAGCAGTAAGCTTTTTCTAAGATACAGAATTTAGAATTTTTGGAAGACTGATAAACACAGCTTTATAAGGTTTTAAACTTTCTACTTGTCAAGAAATACTGGAAACTAATCAGTCCCCAAACAACTGGGGGAATATTTGCAGTATAGATAAGGCACAAGGAATAAGGTCCTTAAAATCTCCTTAAAATTATCCTAACACACTAGCTCAATACAAATACGGACAAAGGGCACAAACTATGTTCTACAGAAAAAAATACAAATGGTTTTTTTTTTTTTTTAAGAGAGAGAGACTGAGAATGAGAGGAGAGAAGGTCAGAGGGAGAAGCAGACTTCCCGCAGAGCCGGGAGTCCGATATGGGACTCGATCCCGGGACTCCGGGATCATGACCCCAGCCGAAGGCAGTCGCTCAACCAACTGAGCCACCCAGGCGCCCCCAAATGATTTTTTCAACACAAAAATGTTTCCCTTCCCTCAGAATTAGAGAAATGTAGTAAAACAAAAGGATATTTACTTTATAAATGGACAGGAAGAAATGTTTTTAGTGCTGGTGAGACTGGAACAGCCATTCTCCTTCCCACGAGGTTAGCAGGAGAATTCACTGGTATAATCATTCTGAAGGGCAATTTAACAGGGTCCATCAATATTCTAAACATGTAGTTTCTTCTCGAGTGTGTACCTAACAACCTCACTCTCATCCTCAGGCACCCACACATGTACAGTTCTGTACCACGATTTTTGTCGCCATATTGGTTGTGAGAGCAGACATTTAGAAAGTGGGGGACCATGTGCAGATAGGAACTGACGAATTACACGAAAGCATGTCTATTATGGGGACAACTCTATAAGACTTACTTTGAACAGTTTCCAGTACTGAAAAATCAAAACCTGCAGAGTAGTGTGTTTCAAGGGATTAAAAAAAAAAAAAAAAAGGATGTGTGTAAATATGCATGTTACAATTGAACATAATATTTTTTGACAGTCACAAAAACTATGTTATAGTGATTTATTTCTAAGATGGGAAATCTTACTCCCTCTAGAAAGGGAGTAAAGGGTTAGATAAAAAGTTTGTTATCATCCTACAGCCATTTTTACTCCTTGACATATTTTCCATGTACATGTCCTATTCTTATCCCACCCCTCCCTTACAAACAAAAATGAAGGAGTTAAAAAAAATAAAGAAAGAAAAGAAAAAATCTACCTCCTCAAAAATATCTCCCAGCTTGGACTGGCACACTACCAGAAATTCTTTTTATGAATCAGCCTTTGGGGAAATTCCAATCTCTGCTTCAAAGGCAATGTTAGAAAAATCCATGAAATCCCAGGCTCGGCACCTACTAACAGACTTCACATAGTAGCTGCCTTTTTTTTTTTTTTTTT
>CM052798.1:158395830-158489205 GCA_028533885.1 Nasua narica | reverse complement strand
GCTGTCCAAGCCCAGCCCACTGCCTCGTTCGGTATGGTCTGTGAGCTAAGAGTGGCTTTTACATTTTTTTCAATTGTTGGAAAAATAGCAAAAGTAGAATAAAATTTTATCACACATCAAAGTTATAGGCCAGTCAAGTTTCGGTGACTATAAATAAAGTTTTATTGGAATTCCGCCATGCTCACTTGTTTTCATATTGTCTATGGCTTCTTTCAAGCTGCAAGGCAGAGCTCAGTAGTTACCACAGAGACCATATGGCCCGCAAAGCCCAAGATATTTACTGTCTGGCCCTTTACAGAAAGGGACTGGTGGGGGTGTGAAGTGCTTTAAATTGGGTGGTCAGGAAAAAACCTCTTGAAAGGAGTATGTATTACAACATGAAGGCAAAGAAGAAGGCTTTATTTCACTTTAAATTGGGTTGTTTTACAAAATTTTCTTGAAGAAGGAGTCTAACAACCATTCCGACTGTTCTAGTACCCACCACTCCCCCCCAAAGGAAAATAAATGGCATACTTCAGCCATCATCCATCCATAGGCCAAGTTTCCAAAATATAGAAATTTTGGCTCCAACAGGAATATTTCCAAAAGGTTATATATGAAAACAAGGAGAGGAATTATTGTTATAACACCACGGGTGAGCTTTTTCAGCCAAAGATTGCATATGTTATTTTGATTTTAGACCATCGGATAGATTAATCAGAACCCTCCTTAGGAGTGTTTGAACCAAAGGAAACTTGTCTTTTCTGCCAAAAGTCCACTGAGTCATTAACAGAATATAATAAAGATTTGATGCTTTAGTTTTGGAAAAGTTGTCATAAATTCTCCCTGGGAGGAACATTCATCTAGGCACTTTTGCAAATTCCACCCATATTTTAGGTGGAGACTGGATTAGGCTGGTGTGCCAGTTGAGGAGGCCTAAAGAAAGTTTCTCATTATCCAACTCATGGGCAATTAAAGAATCGCACCCCAAACGAAGGCAAAGAGAGGAAAAGGGACCTGATGACCTCTTAGGGACTGCCACTTTAGACAGATGGTCTCATTTTCATAAGAGAACACAATCTTTACAACACTTAATTTGTATGAAGATCACACAAGTGTGAAAAATTGGGTAGGGAGTTACCATTATGGCCCCTTTTACGGATGAAGTAAAGCTTAGGAAGTTTAAGTACCTCGTTGAAATTCCTAGGATTAACATGAATCCTACATAAGTAGTAATTCCAGGATAGAGTGCTCGATCTCTTGAGCGCATGCTCAATTGATCTCTCCCTCACACAGGGACTCACATGCACACACAGTCTGCTGATGATTTCTGTTTCTTAGCACATAGGAAAACAAACTTAGCCTCTCTAAGCACAGATTTTTTTTAGTCAATCAGGCCTGGATTAAAATCCTGGCTAACTAACCAGTAAGAAGGTTCAGTGAGTTGTTTAACTTTTGGCATCTTTGTCTATAAAAACTATTTTTAGCAGGACTTGTCCACCCACCTTTACTGAAGTACCTTTATTTGTTTTTTTTTCCCATAATCTACCTTTATTGAAGAGGTGCACTATGATTTCCTTAAGATACAATATGTGTAACAAATAAATTAAAAGACCAATACCCAAATAGAAAAAAAAAATAGGCAAAAGATAAGAAGATGTACTTCTCAGAAAAACAAACAGGTCGAATACAGTAATACAAGAAGGTCAGCCCATTTGTCATTAAAGAAGCAAACAAAATTTAAGGTTTATCTAATGGATAAAACTTTGCAAGAGTAACACTAACAGTGTTAGAAAATTGGTAGGAAAAACTGGCAGTGCTTGTTAACAGTTGGTGACTGCTATTGGTATATTTCAAGCCAAGATTCCCATGTTGAGTTTTCTCCCATTTATCATTTAGCTATTAAATGTCCAGCAATTGCACTATTGGGTATTTACCCCAAAGAAGCAGATGCAGTACAAAGAAAGGCCACATGTACCCCAATGTTCATAGCCGCAATGGCCACAATCGCCAAACTGTGGAAAGAACCAAGATGCCCTTCAACAGATGAATGGATAAAGAAGATATGGTCCATATATACAATGGAATATTATGCCTCCATCAGAAAGGAAGAATACCCAACTTTTGTATCAACATGGACGGGACTGCAAGAGATTATGCAGAGTGAAATAAGTCAAGCAGAGAGAGTCAGTTATTTTATGGTCTCACTTTCGTGTGGAGCATAAGGAAAAACATGGAGGGCATTATGAGAAGGAAAGGAAGGGTGAATGAGGGGGAAATCGGAGGGAGTTATGAACCATGAGAGACTGTGGACTCTGAGCAACAAACTGAGGGTTTTGGAGGGGAGGGGATGGGAGGGTGGGTGAGCCTGGTGATAGGTATTGAGGAGGGCACGTATTGCATGGAACACTGGGTATGATACATGAACAATGAACAATGAATCTTGGAACACTGAAAAAATAAAATAAACATATTTGGGGAAAAAAAATGTCCAACTCCAGAAAACTGCCATCAGCAAAGTCCTACTTTGCTTGGTCCTACTGGACCAAGAATCTTATCTCATTTAATTATATCAATCTTATCAAGTGAACAATGTATTCATTCATTATTTAAAAAAAAAACAAAAACAGAAACAACCACCACTCAGCAGCTTGGTGATCTTAAGCTACTTATCTAATTTACCCTGTAAAGTAGGAGACTAGTATTCACTGGACACTACTGATTTGTCAAATATCCTGGGTAGATGGTCTCTACCTGTTTTTACATCTGTATAGCTTTTCCTGTATAGTTTTTACATCTGTATAGCTATTCCTAATGTATTCTCATTGGGCATAGAATAGTCTTACTCTTTCTCACCCTTGGTATCAAACATGGTTATTTCACATGAAGAATTTGTTAAATTAATATAGCTATCTTTATAGCAGCCTTCCCTGATTAGAGTTTAAAATTCTGGGATGAAAGAAAGGGCCAGTTTCAAACACTGACCTTTGTAAAGGCTTGTTCTTTGTCCCTTTGTGAATTCAGCTAAGAAATGGAATCATTAGAGTTGGTGCTAATTTCCCCTTAAAGTTTGGCAGGGAAACATCAAAATTACTTCAATCAAGATTTTCTTACCCTTAATAAGTAGGGAGAAAGAAAACATATTTTCAGATAAAAACCAAGAGAACTTCTTGGCCACAGATGATCATGGAAATAACAATTAGAGGACATTTCAGCCAGAAAAATGTGAATTCAGAGGTAGATCATGGAACTCGAGACACAATGCCAAAACTGGCAGTGTGTCAATAAATGTCATTAAAAATCAATCGCAGAGGCCACAGCTGTGGCTCCTGGACCTTGGGCTTCCTGATGAAACAGGGGCCTGCTGGCTCCCAGCCACCTGCAGCTCATCATCCCCTCTCCTCTACCGCCATTTCAGATACACCGCAGGGACTATTTGGGGTTCCCACTAACTTCCATAAAGGACGGGGTGCCACTCTGACCCCAGCTCCCAGGCCCTCTGTCTTTGCCAAGGTGATCCTTCTCCCCAAACCCTGCTACAGCTCACGCTCTCCAGGAATAGCCTAGAAGGGACTTGGAACCAGTGGGGGACCTGTGCCAGCTAAGGAGTAGTCCCAGGAGGCAGTTTAACTAGGAAAGACCCTGCCGGACTACAAACAAAACAATACGAGAGCAGTATGACTGTTAATGAAGTGGGAGAGCAATGGGGAGAGTTGCCAGAAGGAACTTCCTTGACTGGAGAGAGTTCACATTCAGGTTATCTACTAACAATGTCTTTTAAAACATCAGGCAGACCAACAAATCTGCAAACGGTCATACTAAGTACTAAGATGGGAAGTTCAGCTTGCACTGACCATATGTATCCAGTCCAAGTTTAAACAATGTAACAGTACGATGCATCTGCATTTCCTGCTCTGTTCAGAGGTGGAAGGACAAGCGGATGGGCGGGAAGCCCCCCGGGAGTGACACCGGGCACCTTCACCGGGCCACAGCGCTGTACGCACCAACCCCATCTCTGTACTCGTCAGCTTGGGCTGCCAAAACAAAATTGCACAGACTAGGTGGCTTAAACAACCGGAACTTACTTTCCAGAAGTTCTGGAGGCTGGAAAGTTCAACACCAAGGTCTGACAGAATTCAGTTTCTGGTGAGAATGCTCTGGTTTGTAGAGACTTAGCTGCTCCTTGAATCCTTGCATGCAGAGAGAGGTGGGAGGAGAACTCCCGGGCTTGCTTGCTCTCTTCCTCTTATAAAGCTCCAGTCCTATGGGATTAGGACTCCACCTTTATGACCTCTTTTAACCTTAATTACCTCCTAAAGACACTGTCTCACATACGGTCACATTGGGGGTTTGGGTTTCAGCTTCTAAATTTTGGCTAAGAAACAATTTTGTCCATAGCATTCACCATTAACAAATGTACCTTTACCATCTGGGCACCGCCTTTATCTATAAGAACAAAAGGTTACTTGGAAGAATGTATATTCCAGGTATAAGTGTTACTCTTTAAAAAAAAACATCCCTCACCTGGTGTATCTCCGAATGCAGCTTTGCAAGAGAGAACCAGACTTGAGGGGCTGGGCTGGAACGCTTTCCAATCTTATTCATGTGTGTGAACTCACCGTGATTAGTAGGCACTTGAAATTACCCCAAGATCATCAGCTGAGTGGTGTTTCCCTTCTGAAGGCAGACTTCAGTGAAGGTGGCAGGCATTTGTTATCAGAATTAAATGCCTTTCTGGGGCTCTTTTCTATCAGCTCGAAGGTTCTGGCAGTAGGTAAAGAATTCTTGAAGAAGTAGAGGGAACCAAGAAGACACAAAGATTTGATTTTATATGGTTAGTGATCAGAATGTATTTTATTATTTTTATTTTTAAAAAGATTTTATTTATTTATTTGACAGAGACCACAAGTAGGCAGAGAGGCAGGCAGAGAAGGGGGAAGCAGGCTCCCTGCTGAGCAGAGAGCCCGATGGGGGCTCGATCCCAGGACCGAGATCATGACCTGAGCCCAAGGCAGAGGCTTTAACCCACTGAGCCACCCAGGCACCCCGATCAGAATGTATTTTAGAACATTTTGTATTTGGTATTCCTGTGTACCCGGAGTTTGTCAAACAGATCATGCTTGTGGGTATTTATTTCTCATTTTATGCAATTAACTAAATAAAAAAAGATGACTATAAAGTTCTGTTTTGGGGTTTTGTTTTTTGTTTTTTTCAATCTTTTTGCTACAGTTATGAACTTTCTCATGTGAATGATTACTGTAACAAGGTACTTAAAGGGAATCTCATTTCAGTTATTTCAAACTGGTATAACAAAAGTCTTCCTTTTCCTTTAAGGCTAAAGACAAGAATGTCCTACTGTACAGGTGCAGGTCAATCACAATTAATAAAACCGATGTGATATAGAGACTTTACCCTGTTGAAGCAGGTGTATCCCAACCTGTTGCCATTAATTTTTTTTTTTTGAAACAACTTTGGAAATTTCCAAGTTGTCCCTGAATTGTTTAGCCATTAACATGGGCAGTTGTCTCCCTTCTACCAAGAAGACTACTACGACTTAATTATTTTTCCAGCTTTCCAGATGAAAATCCTGCCTGATTTTCAAAATGTTTATTTGCTGCTGTCACTATTTAATAAGAACATATTAAATTAAAAAAAACTGAATTTTAAAAAATCACTTACATAAATATGCTCATATTTTGTGTGTTTAATTAAAAGGTATTTCAGTTACTAGAAAGACTCAAATTAACATGATAGATCACTCCTAGTTTTGGTAAAAATGTTGAGCAGTTGCACTGCAGGTCAATGTATAAATGTACTTCAGAACTTTAGAAAACCTTTAGTAGTAACATTGAACAAATGCTATGATACACTATGGTTCAGTGTATCAGTTAGTGATTTTCACATAATTCTAAGTAGCAGACCAACAAACCTTTTGTGTCTTACAGCAACAAGCATTATTTGTAGCTCATATAAATGCAGGACAAATGGGTTTTAGTTGATCTACACTGGGCTAGATGGGCTTGTCTCCAGACCATGGGTTAAATTCAATACTATGATTCTCAGAGTATGCTCTTTTCATAGCCCCAAGTGGACAAGCAGAAACAGAATATGCCTCTTAGGATCTAGGCTCAGAACCGTTAACTGAAATTTCCACCCACATTGCATCAACAAAGTAAGGTGTATGTCCAAGTCTAATGTCAATAAAACAAAGAAATATATACTTGCAAAGCATATTCCTTACATGAAGTCTTTGGAGATAGTTCAATGGAAACATCAAGGCAAAGAGAAAAAAATGTAACTTAAAAAAGAAGAGAGAGAATCCAAAATCTGTGGGACAATATAAAATGGTCTAACATATGAGTAATTCCCAAAAAGAGAGACATGGAGCAGGAGAAAAAAAAGGAATAGGGGTACCTGGGTGACTCAGTGGGTTAAGCATCCTCTTTTGACTCAGGTCATGATCTCAGGGTCCTGGGATCAAGTCTTGCATCAGGCTCTCTCCAGCAGGAAGTCTGCTTCTCGTTCTTACTCTCCTTCTGTTCTCTCTCTCTCTCTCTCTCAAATAAATAAATAAAATCTTAAAAAAAATTTAAAAATGTAATGACACTGATTATCAATAAGTGAAATGCAATTATATTTTTCAATACCAGCCCAGAGAGCTCAAAAATACAATGTAGGGGTGCCTGAGTAGCTCAGTCAGTTAAGCCTCTGACTCTTGGTTTCTACTCAGGTCATGATCTCACAGTCGTGGGATAGACCCCTGCATCAGGCTCTGCACTCAGCATGGAGTCAGCTTCAGATTCTCTCTCCGTCTTCCTTCTGATCATTTTCTAACTCTCAAATAAATAAATAAATAAATGAAATCTTCAAAAAAATGTAAATAGTATATACTATTTATAAAAGCACCCCAAAATACCAGAACCAAAGAATGACCCTAATAAAAGACAGTTAGGATGTCTATTGGGAAATTTCACTTTAATATTTTCTAAACAATATTAAGTCAATTGAGAAATATATCCTATTTATGGGTAGGAAAAAAAAATACCATAAACATATCTTTGCTCTGAATTGATTGGTAAATAAGTTTCAAGATCAATTTTTCTATGGAATTTGATAGGTTGATTTCAGAATATATATAGAAGATCCATGAGTAATTAATATAATTTTGAAGATAAACAAGTTTGGGGGAATTTTCCTAAATGGTATCAAAATTTATTGTGAAGTTATAATATATAAATCAATGTGAGATGCCCCAAGATAGGCAAATAGATCAAAATAGACCCTACAAACTCTATGCATATGGGAAGATTTGATTCAAGACAGCATATAGCACCATGCAAATAAGGTAGAATAGAATGTCATTAGAAGTATAACATGATATAACATGCATCTAAAATGGTACTTTGTGGTAAATTCATAGCTTAGAGTCATTTATTTATAAACTATCAGGAATAAATATAAATGAGGAAGGATTAATATCTGTTTAATTGGATAAACAGTAAATTTAAAGGAAATTTAAGAAATATAGCAATATAATAAAATGGCAAAAATGCAGTGAATAGAAAACAAGAAAACAATAAATTAAAGGTATATGTCTGTTACGCTTGGGATAGTTTCCACTTTCTATTTTGACTGTTCAAAAAGACAGTTTTGCAAGAAAAAGGTACATGAATTGGAAAGGAAAAGACAAAAACTGTGTAAACTGAAGGCAATGTGACTGTCAGCAAAAAAGCAATTATAAGAAAATGTGTAAATAATTGTTAGAAATAATAAGAAACATCAGGGAGTTTTCTAGGTAGATGACAGTCCTCTAAAAAAACAATAACATTTTTATTTGCCAATCTAACTGACAGAGAAATAGAATCAGCAGATGATTAGTATGCAGTATGGACATCTATAAATCAGTAGATAAAGAAAAGAACACATAGAAAAATGTGCAAAAAATGTGAACTAGATATTCACAGATGAACTAGTCTGTGTATACAAAAAACATGTGAAAATGCTCCCAACTTCACTAATAATCTCACGACTTTGCATTGATATATTTTATAACCATTAGAATGACAATATTTTAAAAGTATTAAAATAGAAAATGGTAGTAAAGATGTCACTGAGTAGAACCCATACACCTTTGATGGGAGTGAAAAATGGTATAACTGGTTTGGAAACGATTCTGTAAAATCTAGTAAAATTGAAGATGTTTCTGTCATGTGACCTAGGTATTTCTCCCCCATGTGCATGACTCAAAGCATCTCCTTCACAAGGACCCATGTTTAGGAATGAGTGTTATGGAGATATTTGTAATAACAGAAGTTCAGAACAACATAACTAGTCTTCAGTGTGATAGTATTAATGTCACTATTATAAACTGTGATATTTTCTCAGAATGGATTATGATACAACCGCTAACACAAACAAAAAAGAACTACAGTATTTGCAGGCTACGTTTCAGAAGCAATTTCAATAAAGACCCCACGAAACAAAAACAAATTGAAGAATAATATGTACCATACGATACAAGGTAAATGTGGTTTAAAATGTGCAAAATAACTTCAAATACATAAGTTCAGTATTTTTAAAAAGTTGTAGGAATGAGAAACACAAAATTGGGGGTAAGGATTAAGTCTTCAATTGGGGAAGGCATGAAGGAGGGAGGATCCTGGGGATCCAAGTATATCTGCTATGTTTTAGTATTTAAAAATTAAATATGGCAAAATATTAATTTTTTAATTAATTAAAGTTAATGAAAATTAATTTAAAATATTAAAATTTTTGGCCATGCAAATATTATTCTATTATTTTATGTAATTCTATGCTTGTATGAACTATATTACATTGGAAATGTTTTAAAAAATATTTTTAGCCAAAAAAAAAAGTTGGCTCTTTCAATGTGTTCCCAAATCCACAAATTTTTTTTGTTTACCATCTGATAGTTTTTCCCAACTATTATATAGCAAACCATTGCTGGATGGAACTCTGTAACCAGTTTTCTAGGTCCAAAAGGATTCTGCGTCCAGCAAAAGGCTGAATTTCTATTTCAGGATTTAATTGTATTTAGAGGCACTCAAAGAAGAAGGGATTTTAAAAATTGTCTAGATGACTCTTTTTTACACCATTTTCATAACAAAGTTTGGTTTTATTTTCAAATGAATTCTTACCCAAACTTCTATGTGTAAAGCTATAAGTGGATCTTTGTTCCACTAAATCCCTTCTCAGCTAAATGAAACCAAGGCTCCTTGGAAAAATGGCTGATTTCAGTCTGAGGCAGGGAACATTCTAGATGAGCCTGGAACACCTTGGCCAGAGTAAAAAGGCACTTAAAGACAAATGGTGTCACATCAAAAGGACACAGGAGACCATTTGTAGGACCTCTCACTGACCTTCAATGGGACATTTGGGAATCAAGAAGAATAATCATTGCAATGCATTAAAACACATCCAATACGTTGCAATTTGCAAGTTTTGAATGATACTACAAACCAAAACAAACACAAGACAAAATCAACAATCCTCAGTAGTGACCACAAAAGGTTGCTGGAACACAAAAACTACTCTGAAAATTCTTAAGTAATGAGAGAGATTCAAGCAAACAAAAGTAGGAGATCCAGATGATTGCCTTCTTATATGTTTTTCTTGCCCTGACAGGTTATAGTTTGAAAGTCACTGATAGAGGTCATCCTTCCATAGGACACCTAGAAACCTTCGAAGAAAGTTCCAGCAAAGGGCTGCTCACACTCTCAGTCTTTTAGTGCTTGGGATCAGGGTTCCTAACCCCCACCCTCTTGAGCTGTCCATTAAATCTTTAACAACATTGCCTTTGAGAATAATTTTCCTCAAAGAAAACTAAAGTTTGTGTTTCTATAGCTTTTATCTGTTGTGTCCTTTTCTCCAGTCAGGCATCAAAAATAAAGAGCCTACCCCTCTTCAACAAGACCATCTTTTATGTATGTGTAAGCAGATTCCAGGTATCCACCTGTCAGATCTAGATAATGAATCTCTAGGTCCTTCCTTTAACTCCTGACCACATGACATAGATTTTGGTTCCCTCTTCATCTGGGTCCCTTGGATAGACGATATTCCATTTTCTCTTTCCCTCTTTCATACTGTGCACTTAGAATTAAAGGGGAAACTCCTTCCATGTGGAACATGATTAATACAGCATAATGAGGAATTATTAATACTTGTTAACATATCCCATATGATCACTTGGCTATGTAATAAATTCACAAAGAACCAGCATTGAGTATAACTTTAGGTTTAGAAATCTGGTGCTACTCAGTAATCACTGTACAATTTAAAAAAGTTAAACAAGAAGAAGGGAGAATGATTTCACCCTCCGGAACTCAGCTTGGATACATTTTACACACATGGCAAGAGGATAAAACCCTGATGTTTGGAATGGGATTTTGTTTTCCTTCATGCCATGCGATTTGTGCCTGAGACCTAATGCTATGAGAGATGCTGAGAACATATCCATCTTCTATGCTTCTTGAAAATAATTTGGCAGGCTCTTAGTGAAAAAAATTACTATATGCTATTGTCTTTTTTTTAAGATTTATTTATTTTAACAGAGAGAGAGAGAGATCACAAGTAGGCAGAGAGGCAGGCAGAGAGAGGGGGGGAAGCAGGCTCCCTGCTGAGCAGAGAGCCCATGCAGGGCTCCATCCCAGGACCCTGACATCATGACCTGGGCCAAAGGCAGAGGCTTTAACCCACTGAGCCACCCAGGCGCCCCTACGCTATTGTCTTCGTGGAAATTTGATTTGTTGTATTTTATTAGCAGTTTTTAGGTGCACAGACAGGAAACGAGCAATTGAGATAATTGTTGGGGGTCTGAATATTCTCATATTGGAAATCTTTAAGCTTTAAGTCTATCCTGCAGAACTTAAAAAAAAAATGGAAGGAATTATGCTGTTTGGTTCCTCAACTTATGGTCTGCTCAAGAAAGACGAGATCCTTTAGGTCTAGGAAGGAAGTGAGAGCCGAGAATAAATGCCTCTTATAAAAGAGATATCTCATACATGCCAGCTACTAAGCTTATTGTTCCTATTTTCTCACAAATAAAGGTCGTCAGATAAGGACCACTTCCAATACATCCTGAATCTAGTAGACTGCGCCCACATTATCTTTTCCACAATCTTTCTGATGCTTTTAAGTGTTTAAAATTATTATTTGATACTGTTTAAGCATTGTGTTTTCCTAAAATTACTCTGCCTTAAGTGGTTCGAAATGAGAAAGAATAGGCTTAGGAAATACACAGAAATAACAAAAAAGGAAACAAGTGGAATGTCCCAAAGGACTGCAGAAGTGAAGGCTGTAGTGTCATAGAGCTGGCATTAATATGAATGCCCCATTCGTTCAAGAGTTTTTACAATTAAATGAATATTCTGAGCCAGGTGCTATGCAAGGTGTAAGATCTAACAATGAGCAAAACTCAAAACAATGAGTTTTGGCTTTCATGCAGTTTACAGTCTAGCGGGGAAGACAGATATGAAACATTAATTTATTGCTGTTTTTCTATACATCATATGAAGAGCTTCAGACTTCTGATGAGAGTGAAAAGCATGGGTTTACCCCAATCTGGGCTGCAAGGTGAAGCCAATCTTTCTTGGGCAACGGGAGTTTACTGAGAACAGGACTAGGGAAAGGGTAGGTGCGTGGACAGGGAACTTTCTTCAGGCCAGAAAGAAAAGGATCTGGAAAGCCCTGAGACCAACTGGGCAGATTCAGGGAAATGTCCAGAACAGAGTAAGATCCTATGAAAGAGACAGAAAGAGAGGCTGCAGTGATAGGCGGGGGCCAGATCGCTCAGAGCTTTGCAGGTCATGTAAGACTTTGCCTTTAAAACAACGACTATTAATGTAGATTTTTTTTTTTTTTTAGATTTTATTTATTTATTTATTTATTGGGAAAGAGAGAGAGTGAGAGAGAGCACGAGAAGGGAGAAGGTCAGAGTGAGAAGTGGGCTCCCCATGGAGCTGGGAGCCCAATGTGGGACTCGATCTCGGGACTCCGGGATCATGTCCTGAGCCAAAGGCAGTTGCTCAACCAACTGAGCCACCCAGGCGCCCTATTAATGTAGTTTTAAGTGAGTGTCATGGTTACACCTTCAAGTTTAAAGTAACATTTTGGAGGCACATGGCCAACTCAGTGGGTTGAGTGTGATGCTCTTGATCTCAGGGTTCTGGGTTCAAGTCCCACATGGGGTGTAGGAGAAGATTTATTTTTTTTGTACTGTGAATTCTTTCTCTGTTGAGTGACCTTGGGCAAGTACCTTCAGGTGTCTGAGCCTTGGTATATGCACTGGCAGAATCAAAGAAAGAAATTAAATAACGTTGATAGACCTCACGGCTCTTTAAGTCTATGACCTGAATTACCCTGACATTCTCCCTGTGTTCCTGTGCCTCGGGAAATTTGATTTCCTCTGTTAGCAGTAACTCCTACACCAGCTCTTAAGATAATTTGCTTTTGAGAACCATGTCTCAAAAGCATGAATGTCAAATGCAGTTGTGGATTGGAAAGGAAGGAACACAATTATCATTTATGCAGACAATGGGAGTGTCTCTCTAGATTTTCTAAGCATCACTTAAAAAATGGTAAGAACTAAAAGGAGAGCTTGGAAAGGAAGCTAGGTATAAAGAAATCTTCATATAATCAAGAAATTTCCTATATGCCAGGGATAACCAGGCAGAAAACAGAAAAAGTGATTTATTTTTATTTATTTAGTTTTAAGTAAACTCCACACCCAGTGTGGAGCCCAGTGAAGGACTTGAACTCATGACCCTGAGATCAAGACCTGAGCCTGAGACCAAGACCTGAGCTGACATCAAGAGTCAGATGCTTAACTGACTGAGCCACCCAGATGCCCCAGAAAAAGTGATTTATTATAATAAAATACACCTGTAGTGGGTCGAATGGAGGACCCTCAACAGATAGTGTCCACCCAGAACCTGTGAATGTGACCTTATTTGGAAAAATTGTCTTTGCAGTTAGATCTTGAGATGAGTCTACCCTGGGTTACCTGTGTGAGCCTTAAATCTAACGACAAATGTCTTTATAAGGGACAGGTGAGAGGGGTATGAATAAGAAAGAGGGAGAAGACCATGTGAAGACGGAGACAGAGATTGGGGCGATGTGGCCACACATCAAGGCCCGCCTGGAGCTGCCAAAAGCTGGAAGAGGCAAGAAAGAGACTTTTAAGGGAGCACGTTCTCACTGACACTTGGTTTTGGACTTCTGGCTTCCAGGATAAATTTCTGTTGTTTTAGGGGAGCAGGGTTGTGGCTGATCTTTTGTATTACCCACACGAAAATCGTACAGCATCAAAGGCCTCTAGCTGCTTTCCTCGGGTGTTCCTTATCCTGGTGGAGAGGATAAGCACGCGTCGTCCTGTTGCCATCTCTTCACTACAGGGACTGGAATGAACCAGTGTGTGGCCAACATTATTTTCTCCCCAAAACCTGACGCAAAGGGCTCTGGGATCCAGGATGGTTAACAGTAAGCTCAAATAAAGAAAATCGCTTTCTAAATATGAGGCCATTCTGAAGTAGCCAGTATATAGTCCTTAAATTTGGAACTTCTGGCCTCCCTTTGCTGCCAACCATACCCTTCCATTTCACAAGAGGACTTTTGGCAGGGGGGATTACATTGTATCAAACTCAACAGCCCTGCCTGTGTGTGTATAAAAAAAGAAAGGAGGGGTGCTTGGCTGGCTCAGTCAGTAGAGCGTGTGGCTCTTGATTGTGGTGGTTCTAAGTTCAAGCCTTCAAGCCCCTTGTTGGGGGGTAGATTATACTTTAAAAAAGTCTTTAAAAAAATTTCCAGGGGCACCTGAGTGGCTCAGTTGGTTAAGCAACTGCCTTCGGCTCAGGTCATGATCCTGGAGTCCTGAGATCGAGTCCCACATCGGGCTCCCAGCTCCATGGGGAGTCCGCTTCTCACTCTGATCTTCTCCCTTCTCATGCTCTCTCTCACTCTTTCTCTTTCCTAATAAACAAATAAATAAAATCTTTTAAAAAATTTTTTTCCAAAAAAAAAAAAAAGAAAGAAAGAAAAAAAAAAAGAAACGAAGAGTGTGGTGTTAGAAGACTCACCTTGGAGTCCGAGTGTCTCTTGAACGAAGCTGCTCTTCGGTTTCATTTCTTGCAACATATGCTCAGCCTCAGGCTGCTCATTTGCGAGGTGGAGTTGATATTCACTCCAATTTAGTTTACGAAGTTGGGTTTGAAGATCGAGGGAATTAACGAAATCGAACCTGACTTAGTGAACCACACAAAGTGTTAAAAAAAAATTAGTTCCTATTATCCAGCATTTAGTTTCTCCCTGTTTTCCCTCATCACCTCCTTCCTCTTCCTGACCTGCCTTCCTCACTGTCACGAGGTCAGAATGAAAGCGTACTTCATGCTCATGCCCCTGGGGTGACGGAAAACAAAACAAAACAAAAACACAGTTCTGCCCTCGAGTTTAAGTCTTACTGAATTATGGACACAAAAACAGATAATTACAGTGACTGAGTTATGGACACAAAAACATAATTACAATGTCGCTTTGTACCTTGTAGAATGGCTTCATGATGTGGGGGGACAGCAAGGGGAGGAAGAGTTCAATTCTCCCTGAGGGAGTCAGCAAGGATTCACCAGAGCGATGGAGAGGTGCAGTGCAGGCTTCCAGAAAGGGCTTTTCCAAACAAAGGTAAGAATATGGGCAAAGATCATGAGGGCATGAGAGAGAGAAGGACCAACTCAAGGAACTGCTAGTGATTCCAGTCTTGCCAAAACATGAGTTCTTGAGAATAGAGTGATTAAATTATTATTTAATCTGGGACTAGGTAGTAAGGGTGGCAATACCATGAAGAGGAGTTTAGACTTAAACTACTCACATCGAGTTCACTAACCTTGGTTTCTTCATCCATCAAGCAGGAGCTCAGTGCCCTCCTCACTGAGTTGTGCGATGATTCAAGAAAACGCCTTGTAGGCTATCAGACAGGCAAGGTGCTCAGAATAGGGAACGAATGTTTCCCCTCCTCCGTAAGCTTTTAAAACTTTTAGATCTCAAACTCTTAAAACTTTCAAACCTTCAGATGGCACTCTGTGCTCTAACTTCTGCCCTCAGTTACAGTGTGTTGGAGAAAAACACTAAGAGGCGGGACGCTCAAGCATCAAGACTCGTTTCTCCCACAATAAATACTGAAGTGAATATTTTCCCCTTTTAGCTCCCCACCTGGGGAATTAGGGGAAGAGCTCTTTGGGGGCAAATGGCTCAAGGAGAGGAGGGAAAGAAACCACCTCTCTGAGAAGTCTTTGCTCTCAGAGATTCCCTTCCTGAGCAGGGTGAGCCTGGATCTTTTAACTACACTTTAGTGCAGCCAGAATGTTCATGCTGAAAGCATTTCCTCTGGACAGTAATGCCCCTGAGAGGAGTGAATTCCAGGTCAGTACATACCTTCTTTATTAGAATTCACCGAAGATGCATTTGAAGTTCAGGATGACTGGCCTTTTGAACTTTTCAGGAGAGGGAGGCATTGCGCGAAAACCAGGAACCCTGAGGCTTTCTATGACGTACAAAGGAGTCATCTCCTCCTCTCTGTGCAAAGGAGTTTCAGCGTGTGTCTGTCTTTTCCTCGGGTCTGTTCCCAATGCTTACCTTCAAATAGCTTTGCTCCATCCCTTTCCTGGTCTTCTCCAGCTTCTGTCAGCTTGAGAGTTGAGTTTGCTGGCTATCAGCCACCCAGTCTCACTTGAAAGGAATCTAAAAACCTTGCATTTCCCAATCATGTGCAGAGCTAATGTGCTGGAGTTTTCCTTAGGTTGTGTTTGTTTTTCTCGTATCCCCCGTGGGTGAGGGGGACATATGGAAGATCTTAGCTGGGGTTCACATACTGGCCTTCGGGAAGAGCTGGCCGTGACATCTGTCCCCTCGCCGGCTGCCGGCCTCGATGCAGCTGACTGGGGGGCTGGGGGTAAGGTGTAGGGAGCCGTGTTGCACGGCTTTGGCACTGCTGTGCCTGCTTTGAACCACTGGGCTTACAGACTGCTGGAGGGGAAAGTCATGCTAAAGATGATTATGTCCAATCCCCTCGTTGTAGACATGAGAAAAACCGAGACCAAGGACATTGGGCGGCCTTATCCAAAATCTTACCTAGAAAAAAATTCCCGTTTTGGAATGATGTTCTTTGTAAGTGTGCAAGATAGTATGGTCTGGTAGAAAGAAAACAGATTTTGCGGTTGGGCGCACACGTCTTTCAGTCCCTGCTCTGCTCCCTTCTGGGGACGTGCCCTTGTTGACAGGGGTGTTGCATGGATTGTAGATAATTTATGTACAACACTTCACAAGTTGTAGACCCTCAATAAAAATCAGTTTGACCATTGACCAGGGGGATGATGTCTGGAGAAGAACTCTGCGAGTTACACATTGCCTACTGATATGAGGCATGATAATCCATTTTGTTAATTGATTTATGGAGTTATGTCTGGAAGCCTTATAAATGCTTATTAGAAACCCTTTCTGTGAGTGCCGAATTTACTCTCCATGTTAAAAGGGATTTGTTGCTCTCCTATCCTGCATTTCCATTTAAAAGGAAAAGTTAATGTGAACTATGCAATTTTCTCCCATTATCTTGGGAGAGAAAGATCCTGAAACCTGGATGGGGCCAACACTTTGATTTCCCTACAAAGAGGGAGTCGAGGCTATAGCTACACTTTCTGGGATAAGAGCAACTTCTCAGGTATCCAGACAGCGTGTAGTTGCTGTTTATGCCCAGGAAAGTGAATTTCTCTTGCCCTTTATCCTCCTCTATAAGTGATAAGGATCCACTTTTGATGGGACCTGGTAATTCATGAAGCACTTTATTGCTTAGGGGCTCATTTTTGATTCTCAGAATAATCTTAAGTAGACAGGGGAAGGATGATTCGCTTTCCCATTTCCCAAATAAGAAAATGTATTAGTCGGCATCTGCATTCTTAAGTTCTTCATTAACTCTCAGTGCAACTGGCCGACTTCTTTAGTACTATTTGTTATGGTGCCCTGTGTAGGAGTCCCAACATTCGGAGACTTCCAAATCTGATTTCCCTGACTGGAATCCTTCCAGCCCTCTGCCTCCTCTCCTGCGTTCCTCCCTCCGCTTCACGTTTCCCGCAGCAAGCACCGCAAAACCCTGACAGGGAATCTCCTCACTCTGCAGCTGGGCTGCAGTGGCTGCGGCTTCTATGAATTAATATATGTTAAAACGCTTGAGACGGTCCCCTGCACGCAGTTAGATCTTAGGGAGTTCTCCCTTTTAGTACTTTGTTCCTGCTCCCCCTGGCTAGGTCTCTGTGACTCTTCTATGTCTGTCGAGCCATTACATGCTGTTTAAGACATCCCATGTGCTGCCTCTTTCTGCGAAACATTTACTCTATTCAAAGCGAGTGACCTGGCTTGTGTGTTTTCACACTGTGCTTTCATTGCTGCAACCCTAGAGATTCTTATGGGTTTGTGATTGTCTCTTATCACTTCTGTCCCCCTTTCTGGATTCAAATACAGATCTGCCTTGTTCTGTGTCTTGCTCGCGTTCACCTCCTTCTGCCTTATTCCCATCTCTACGCTTGTGACTAGTGCATAGTCTCTTAGGGAATACTGAACAGCAACTCTCTGGCGTGTCTCAGTTTACCTTTTTTGCACCACCTGAACTGGAGAGTCAACAGGAAAAGTAACCATGTGGATCCCTTTCAAGTCCCCACAGCTCATCTTTCCTGGTTTTCAGGCCCTACATTAACTTTCTATCACAGGAACCCTCGAGGTGCAGATGGCCCTGTGTTCCAGATGGGCCTTTGTGTGGCTCTTCTCAAGTAAGTAGAGGTCATGGACCAGAGATCTTGGTATCTTCTAGTAAGAGGAGCCAAATGCCTCCAGCTTCCTTCCCACCCAGAGGCAGAAAGTTCACAGGGGCTCCGTTCTCTCTTTCCTTTGCTGCTTTTACAAGGAGAGAGCATGTGCCCTGGGCTCCTGCTGCTGGGAGGACCACCTCCCCGTCTTGTCACTGTGTAAGTGACTTGACTTCTCCTCAAGGAGATTAATTAGCCGTGAAGCCAGCCTCTACCTAGGCTCCCTGATTTGGGTTCAGTCATGGTATTTTGGGACTCACTGGAGACAACACTATTGATTCAGAACATATGTAGGCTTCTCAGGATATCCTCTGTAGAAGTCATCAATAATAATAATTAAGAACCTCTCCGCTTGGAGGCTGACATAAATATAATTATGTGGGTGATTTCTGCTTTAAACACAAATGTGCTTCCTGTTTGGGATCCCAACACAATCTGGGAGCTATCCATCTAATTATTTCTTGTAAAAGATGTCAGGAATAATAAAATGCTTCAAACAGATTTACAAAGGGATTTGGACTTCAGGAAATGTGAAGAGTAGATGCCTGTTTACATATTTTCTCTCCCCAAAATCTACCAAGAGGAACCGAAAGTGACAAAAGGATATAAAGGAAGTAAAAATTACATATTGGATTTAGAGGTACAAGGCTCTAGTTATAAAATGAGTCATAGGGATGAAGATTACAGCATAAGGAATTTAGTCAATAATATTGTAATGATGTATGGTGACAGAAGGTGACTACACTTATGGTGAATGTTGCATAATGTATGGAATTTTCAAATCAATATGTTGTACACCTGAAACTAATAATAACATTGTATACCAACTAAAAAACAAAGAAAATATCATTAAGTCTGAGCCCAAGGAATGGGTTCCTCCAAATCACTAACTCTGAAGAATATTTTCTAGAGACAGTACCATTTGAATCAAATAGAAAAAGAATATTATCTGATAAAATTAGGCAAAAATAAAATTTGCCTTTGCCAAAAGGCAAAGGTGTCTTCTAGACTACCATTATTTAACTTTGTTTTAGAAAGTAGTAGTCAATGACACTTGTCAAGAAGAAATAATTTCAAAGTTGGAAAGAAAATAAAATCGTCATTATTTGAATGTAAAATGATTGTCCACTTAGGAAAGAAATAGGACGATCTACTTTAAAGAATAGAAATAATTTGGGGCACTGGGTGGCTGAGTCAGTTGAGCATCCAACTCTTGATTTCAGCTCAGGTCATGATCTCAGGATTATGGGATTGAAGTCTGTGTAGGGCTCTGTACTCTGTGGGGCGTCTGCTTGAGGGTCTCCCTCCCCTCCCTAGCCCTCCCCTCCACTCATGCTCGCATGCTCTCTCTCTCAAAAATAAATAAATAGATCTTAAAAAATAAAAACAATTTTAAGAGAATTGATGTATTATAAATAGTTTACACTGACATTATTCTCAGGAAAAGACTCGGTGAGGCAAGGCAAATAAAAGCAAAAATAAACTATTGGGACTATATCTGCACTGTAAAAACGTAAACTGGTGCAGCCACTCTGGAAAATGGTATGGTGGTTCCTCAAAGAGTTGAAAACAGAGCTACTCTATGATCCAGTAATTGCACTACTGGGTATATACCCCCAAAATACAAAAACACTAATTTGAATGGATATATGCACCCCTATATTTATAACAGCATTATCTGCAATAGCCAAACTATGAAAGCAGCCCAAGTATCCATATATATATATGGATGTAGAATAGAATGGAATATTACTCAGCCATAAAAAAGAACGAAATCTTGCCATTTGTAAAAGCCTGGATGGAACTAGAGCGTATAATGCTAAATGAAATAAGTCAGTCAAAGAAAGACAAATACCATCTGATTTAATTTACATGTGGAATTTAAGAAACAAAACAAAGGGAAAAAAAAAAAGACAAACCAAGAAACAGACTCTTAAATGTAGAGAACAAACTGGTGGTTACCAGAGGGGAGGGGAATGGGAGAAACAGGTGATAGAGATAAAGAGTACACTTACAGTGATGAGCACTGAGTAATGCCTAGAACTATGGAATCACTATATTATACACCTGAAACTCAAAAACACTGTGTGTTCACCATACTGGAATTAAAATAAAAAAAACTTAAAAGAAAGACTCCATGAGATAAAGCTCTCAGTTTTCCATTAATGTATAAATTGAATAATCTTTAAGTTTGACATGAGAACAATAAAAAATACTAATTGATGTTTTCCTTAAAAGTAGGTGGAAAAATGAGAATGGGTAACAAAAGGGGGCACAATGGGATTGGCGAGAATAGAAGCCCGACAAATGCTTGGGTGTGTACAATGTTGTAACAAATTTCAATGATTTGTTCTTGTCCACAAATGGAGAGACAGTTGTTCGACTACATGAAATAAGGAATCTATCAATGGACTACATATGTGTAGAAATGTAATAGATAATAAAGAAAGCATTTCAAATCAATGGAGAGAAGAATAATTAATGGGAGTGGTTGAACAACTAATTAGCCATTTCATTAAAAAAAGATTAATCTATACCTCCTAGCTCACATTTATCTAAAAGTGATTTTTGATGCAGTAAGCTTTTGAATTTAAATATAACAATCACAAGGCCAAAGATAGTGTAAGGCTTTTACCAGAAAATGTAACTCAAAGTCCTTGAAAGAAAAAATATGAATTTGACTAGATTCTAATCTGAAAGGATTTCTTTGTGTTCATTCATCCAAGTTGAATGGTGAACAAAATATTGGAGACGGCTATTTGCAGCCCGTGAAGAGAAAGGGGTGAATTTCATGATGTATAAACATTAAGATGTTTTAAAATCTTGATGTGTAGAGTCTCTTACAAATCACTAAGAAAATGACCAAAAGCTCAAGGGCAAACTGGAAAATGACATAAATGGGCAGTTCACATGCCAGAAGAAATGTAAATAATTTCTGAACGTCATGAGCACGGAAAGACGCTGAGCTTCAACCCACAACTGTTAGCTACCACTTTTCAAAATCAGATCGACAGAGATCAAATACTTTGACAGTGCACAATATTGCTCAGAATTGTTGGATATTCTGTTTGTAAAAGCATAAATTGATTCAGGCTCTTAGGAAGGCAATTTAAAATGTTCGAAGTGGGATACATTTTGATCAAGCAAATTGAATGTACAGGTCAAGTTTATATGAGTTCAAAGTTATGTGTAAAAGGATATATAGTGTCATTTTGTTTGTAAGTGAGTTGTATGGATGCTGTCTTAATCAGATAAACCAAATCAACCTATAGATCACAGTAACGCATTGTAATGGAAATTCATTTCTCACTCATATAAAGTCAAAGTAGGTGTTCTCAATTCTCAGGGGGCACTTTTCCAAAGAGTAATTCAGGGATATGGCCTTATTCCATGGCTCCAATCATCTTTAATACTGCACTCCTAAGGTCTCCAAAAGAGGGGAAAAATATAGTTCCATATGTTATTCACCAGGTGAAGAAAAGGCTCTTGTCAATTCTGTCTACGTTCCAGCAGCTGGAGATCAGTCACATGGCTATCCACATTTACATGGGAATCTAGAAAATGTAGTTTAATCATCTGCTCAGAGGGAAAATAAACAGATTTAGTAAACAACTCTTCAGCTTGTTCTATAGTTACTAATAAGAGATGAGTTGAAAAGATTATACCACAGCTCTGAAATAACATTTATCTATTAAAAAGAATGAGCTGGATTTGCATATATCAATACTGAATTATCTCCAAGATGGGTTTTAACAAAAACAAGGTTAAAAAAAAGTATGAATAGGATAAAAAAGTCAGTTCTTTCAAGATAATTACAAAAATAGACAAATTGTTCTATTTAACTTGCTAACTTGATAAATGACAGAGATCAAAGTTGTGCAATACTAAGGATGAAGAGATTAAAGTAATTTAAGCATATGCTTCATGAGTCTCCATAGCACATTTATAAATCTAGGGGAAATTACCCCAACTGTATTGAACAAGAAGTAGAAAATTTGAACAGACGATGATCGAGAAATAGAAAGATGTTTAAAGAAGATCAAAGGGAAGAAGAGCCAGAGAGTTCCACAGCTAAGTTCTAACTAACCCTTAAAGAACACATCCTACTCAAGTTATTTAAACAAAAACGCAAAGATCAGACAGGGTGTGGAGTACACTTCATGGGTTAAAAAATTTCTGGATGAATATACAAAATATTTAAAAACGAGATGTTCTGGAATTGGGGTCTGGGGATGTGAGTAGGAAAGAGAACAATTTGCTTTGCTCTATGTGCCATTTTGACATCCCAGAACTATTGTTTATCCCTATTTTGGAAATAGTTGGCATGTAGTATTTTTTAATAAAAAAAAAGAAAGAAGAAAATGGGAACAGGTAATATCCACCACTCATAATTTTGAGCTTAGGGCCATGCACTGGAGTAAGGGGCAAGTCTGGAAGATCTGGGTGTTAATAAGTATAGAGGTGCTGGTGTTGGGGACCTTCATAACCTTCACTGACAGCTGGTCATAGAGCCACTTTGCTAAAGGACTACGTTTTCCTGCCTCTCTTTGATTTGATGATGATATAATTCAGATCTCTCCACCAAAATGCAAATAAAATGTTTTTGTCACTTTGGGGGATTCCTTTTAAAAGGAGGGGTGAGTTCTTCTTTCTCATTTTCCATCTGGTGGCTTGCAAGGTGGACATGCATAATGAGCTCAGGCAGCCACTTTGAATCATGAAGTTGGCCACATGCTAAGGTTGGAAGATAGAAAAAGCCCAGATATCACGAGTTGATATGTCAGATATATAAGATTTGGACCCCCTGAGAGGAGGGGTTCAGAAAACCTGAAAGAATCCACTCCTTCCCCCTAAAATAGAAGGTTCCACCAAAAAAAGGGTTTCAACAAGTTTTCATGGAAAAAAATGTCCTTTCTTGGTCTCCTGTCCACATCAGGCTTTTGACTGAAGCAGGTATACAAAGCGCCAACAGCCAGCCTTCTATCCTAAATTCTAAGAAAAAGTTTCAAATAGAGATTAAGTGAATGGAGTATGAGTCATGAATTGCTGGAACTAATTTGTCTAACAGTTGAAAATTAGTTGGAATTTCTTCCTTGTACTGATAATATTCATATTCATGATAATAGATATTAAACTTTCCAAACTTCTAGAAACTCTGCTGAACGCTTGGACTGTCTCATATAATCCATATGGTCCTTAGAGTTAGGATTATCCTTGTAACTACCTTCTTTAGATATAGGTATAGAGATGGGCTAAAGACCTAGCCCCAACTCAGGCAATAGGTGTGCATAGAATAGGATTCAAGTCTTGGCAAAACCCCAACTCCTTACCTTTACACTTTATGGACACTCACAATATCTGCCAATAATACATTATGTACAGAGAACTTTCAGCTGGGTGCAAAAGGGTCAAAGACCATGGGCATACATGCAAAACTCCCAAACAAAATATTATGAAATTGAATCTACTTTTCTATAAAAAGGATGGTTACAGTAATGGGAATCCAAATAATGCAAGGTTAAGTTACCAGCTCCCTGTCTAGGTAACCCATCACCTTCATAAATAAAGGAGTAAAAATAAATAAATACCTTAATAGATATAGAAAAAAATTGGTAAAATTAATAATTCATGGTTAATAGACAAATTATCAGTAAACTACTGTATTCATTTCCCATTGCTGTTGTAACAAAATGCCACACACTTTGTGGCTAAAAACAACACACATTAATTATCTTATACTTCTTGAGGTCAGAAGTCCAAAATGGGCCTCACTGAGCTGAGATGAAGAGGTAGGGTTACTTGGTCTTCAGGAGACCCTAGGAAATGGTCTATTTTCTTGTTTCAAGATTTTACCCACATTCCTTGGCTTGTGGCTTCCTTCCATCTTTGAAGCCAGCAACACCCACAACTTTCTCACATTACATCCTTTATACCCTGACTCTTTCCCTTATAGAGACTCTTGTAATTACACAAGACAGATAATCCAGAATAATCTTCACAACCCATGATTAAAGAATTAGCCACTTAACGCTCCCCTTGCCATGTAATGTAACGTATTTATAGGTCCTGAGGATTAGGACGTGGACATCTTTGGGGAGCCATTATTCCGCCCACCATAGCAAGGAAATAAGGGAACTATTTTAATGTCTTATGTATTTCTTGACATTGGAGTTAGCTCTAGCCTATGAAACACTGAAACATTCTTGTTCTTTCAAGCAGACCTTCAAAACTCTTTCATCTAAAAGTTATTTAAAAAGTAGCCTCGAGGGGCGCCGGTGTGGCTCAATTGGTTGAGCGTCTGCCTTCGGCTCAGGTCATGATCCCAGAGTCCCAGGATCGAGTCCCACATCAGGCTCCCAGCTCCGCGGGGAGTCTGCTTCTCCCTCTGACCTTCTCCCCTCTCATGCTGTCTCTCGTGCTCACTCTCTCTCTCTCAAATAAATAAATAAATAAATAAATCTTTAAAAAAAAAAAAAGTAGCCTTGCAAAAAGAAAAAAAAAATAGCCTCACTACCAAAGAAAGATATACAGAATTATCTCCTTTTATTGTTGTTGTTGACAGATCTGTGACAGATGAGTGTTAAGAGGAGAAGAAAAGGAGAATGTGGAGCACAGAATGGGTGAGATCCTAGGCAGTCTGAAATGCTTCAAGTGTTTGATGTCAGATGACACAGACTTTTCCAGAACAAAATCTACTTGTCTATAGGGCTGGAAAAACGTATCACATGCAATCTCAAGCTTAGGCTCAATAGGGTCAGAACAACCAAAAGCCATTCCAGAACCTGAACTGTGGAGAGCACTTCATAATAAATGAGGTGAATGAATCAAGGAATAAGTGAGGGAATGAATAGATGACGAGCCAATGGTTGAACCAATGAACCTTCCCCATTTCCTATATGGGAATAGTATAGGCATTCAAGGAATAGGCTGTCCCTGAACAAATATTGTGTAGACAAAGGATTTGTTCATGTCTTGCTAGACCAAAAAACAGAATTGGAAGCTGCTTGATATTTGTGTGGCCCTATAATTTATTGTGACT
This sequence comes from Nasua narica, assembly GCA_028533885.1. NCBI lineage: Eukaryota > Metazoa > Chordata > Mammalia > Carnivora > Procyonidae > Nasua > Nasua narica. Next base: position 158,464,326 of record CM052798.1, on the reverse strand, counting down.
GGAAATATTTGCCTTAGGTAGACACTGTTCCATGGAAATTTTCCTGAAATACTGGCAGATCTTCCCTAACTCTGAGAATATGTTCCAGAGAAAGTTGGGCTCCTGTCAAATTAAATCATATGTTAAATAATGAACTAAAAAAAAAAAAAGGAATTTTGCAGGCAAACTATAGTAGCTGCTATAGTGATATGATAATAACTCAATGTCAAAGGAATCAACATACATTTTAAAGTGAAAAAGGCAGGATACAAAACATTATGCTGTGTACAATCATTTGTATATGAAGGACACTCAAATATTTATAAAATGTTTAGGTTGGTCAGTACGATTTGGGTGGATTTTTCTTTTAAAGATTTTATTTATTTATTTTTGAGAGAGAGAGAGAGTGAGAGGGGAGAAGGTCAGAGGGAGAAGCAGACTTCCTGCAGAGCTGGGAGCCCAACATGGGACTCGATCCCAGGACTCCGGGACCATGACCTGAGCTGAAGGCAGTCACCCAACCAACTGAGCCACCCAGGCGCCCCGATTTGGGTGGATTCTGATTATGTCATTTTGCTTCTATTTATTTCATAACTTCAAAAAATTAACTTATATTTGTCATGACCAAAGAAAAATATTATTACGTTAAGGGAAAATAATTACCTTTTTTTTCTGAGCAAAACTTTGCCTTCAGAAGTCCCTGCCCAAACAGCTCAGGGGATCATAAATCCATTTATACGATATCACATACCCTCTGAACTTTTTCTAGCCACAATGTTCTTTTGCTTACTTCCAGAAAGCATTATATATTATTCTCCTGTGATCTCATATTGAAATTGTCTATCTACACAACTAGTCCACAAAGCCTTTGAAAAAATTTTGCTGAGTTTTCTCTGCTCAGTACTTAACACAATACTCTCTTCATGGTCTGGATTAATACTTGCCTGCTTCAGGGATGAAAAAAAAAAAAAAAACCAGTATCATATTGCCCTCAGGCACCAAGTGAGAGCCGATTTGATTTTGATTTTTTTCTCTCAGAAAAAAAAAATGCCCTCTGGTGTCAAGTTCCCAGGTTTGAATCGTTGCTGTCTTAACAGGATCCACCTTGGGCCAGTTACCTTTATCTGTTGGGGTCTGGTCAAGGGAAAGAAGGCATACACAGATTGGAGAACTCAAGGGGAATTTAATGTATAGACCTTTTACAAAGTACGGGCTGGGAGGAAGTAGGTCACACGGTATTGTGTGACATCCCAGGGTTACTACTTGGTCACCTGCACCCTGAAGGCATGGAGGAGACATTCACCTGGAGACGAAGAGAACTATGCAAAGAGAAGGGAATCATGGCCGCAGGCTGAAGGATGCAGTAAGTTAACCATTCCCCTTCAGAGACGGAAGCTGGGGAAGAAATGGTTCCCTCTCAGGTCTCCCGCTGAAGCTTTCAATTCCCCTGAGCCCATCTGGAAGCCCAAGGGCAAGGAAGCCTGTGGAAACATGCTGGTGGAGGCGCAGAGCAGAATAGGGAGTGGGGACCACTGGACGGGTAACTGACAAAGCCCAGTGTGCCAGCTCGCCTCTGGGCTCTGGCTGCTCATCAGCAATGAGGGTAGAGTGAACAGTACTTGCACTTTTCTTGTAGAATTGTTGTGAGGGTTGCATCAGTCCACACAGATCAAGCGCTTAGAACAATACCTGGAATTTAGCAAACACGCAATATATATTAAATATTAATCTTCTTTTTCTCTGCTCATAACCGTTTCTCATGCTACATGTGTTCTGACACCTGTTTTCCAATGTCTTGTTTACCTTGAACTTCTTTTCATGAGTTCATCTGGACCTTTGACTTGTGGATAACGCCCTCATACTGTTAAATTAATGAAACAAGAAGGCCAGTAGAATGAAGCAGCCTACAGAAGCTAACCAAAACCTAAGCCTGGAAATGATTCCAGGGTAAGAAATTGAAACCGAAGGGCAACCAATCATAAACAGCCAGCTAGCCTTCCCCAAATAAAGCACCCATTTAAGCTATGGCCAGTCAAATAATTCCTGAGCTTCGATTCTGGGTCTCCTCTCTAAAAGCCTTTCTCTTGGCCCCTGTTGGCTTACTGCTCCTGACCACTTGTGGTTTGGTGCTGCCGGATTCAATGGATGTTTGCTCACATAAACTCTAAAAATTCGTAATATGCCTCCGTTGATGTTTTCACAGCACCTTGGGTCCCCACTATTGTATCTCATTCCTCCGCCTTTCTGCAGACCTCCTCTTAGTCCTCTGCCCTGGCAGATAATGAAGTCTCCATTTTCCCCAAACTCGACAGTCCATCTGCTGCCTAGATGGTTAGAAATAACTTAGTTATAACTTTTCAAAACAGAAGATCAATTGTTACCCAAATGTTATTTTAAATACCCTTTCACTACCCTGTTTCACACCATCAGGCAAAGACCTTTTCTACTCCTTCAAGGTGTGTTTTAAACATACACTCACAAGGAGATTTTATTACATCTTTGTGAGTACCTTTTCTGGTTGGCAAATGGGGCATAATTATCCCATTTTATACATAAGGAGATTGTGGTGCAGAAGATTCTAGCTTATGGCTTAACTGCCCAGCAAGTCAGCATCAGATCATGAAGGAGAATGAGGTCTCAGGCTTCCACTCACCTTGTTGGATTCCTGATCCAATGGCATATTTTAATAATTATTTCACTGTTTGCTTTTTGTATATTTACCAAGTCTCTGGTGCCATGCTAAACTGTGTACATAATCTTTTTCAATACAGCGGCACAGAACTATTTAAGTAATTTGCAAAAGCTATCGAAATTATTAGCAGAACTGGTGCTCTGATTTAGATCTTCTAATACCTAGGTAAGGCTCTTCCTAGTTTTGTCTATGAAATCTACAGGTTCCTCATGAAAAGTTTAAGATTCCATAAATCCGCTGCTCTTTGGGAGGTTTATTTTCTCTGTCATATGGTGAAATCTGGACTCTATACAATGTCTTATGTTTATGTAGGAGATACTTCATTTCAAAATATTTTTGAGTCTAGGCATAGACTCACACATATATGATCAAATAATTTTTTTACAAAAGTGCAAAAGCAATTCAATGAAGAAAGAACTTTGAGCTGAAACATTTATATATCCATGTGCAAAAAGAAACTTCTATTCATTACTCACACCCTATACAAAAATTAATTTGAAATGAATCATAGACCTAACTGAAATTTCCAGGAGAAAACTTAGAAGATAATCTTTGTGAACCAAGATTAGGCAAATATTTTTTTCAATAGGACATCAAAAGCACAGTCCATAAAAGAAAAAAAAAATGATGAATTGGACTTCATCAAAGTTAAGAACTGCTGCCTCCTAAGAGGATGGAACAGAAATCCACAGACTGGCTTTTTGTGTGTATCTCATAAGTAACAAAGGACTTGAATGTATCAAGAACCCTTTGAACCCACAGTAACAAAACAAATTACCCAGCCAAATATAGGCAAAACATTGGAATAGATACTTTATTTCAGAAGATACACAGATGGCAAATAAGTACATCGAAAGTGCTCGACCTCATCAATCACTACGGAAATGCACAACAAAGCCACAAGACATACTATTATGCACCTATTGGAATGGCGAAACAAACCAGCAAATGATAAAACCTCAACACAACAATCCCAAGGACAGGAAGATGCAGACCAACAGAAACTCTCAAAGTCTGCTGATATGCAAGCACAATGAAACACCTACTTTTGAATCTAATGTGACGGTTTTTCAAAAAGTGGCACAGATATCACACGTGACTTGGTAATCCTACTCCAAAGTATATATCCATGTGAAGTGAACACTTATGTTTGTACAAAGAGTTGCACGCCAATGCTTATAATAGCTTTATTCCTGGTCCCTCCAAGCTAAAAACAACCCAAATGGCCACCACCTGATAAACGGATGAAAAAATGGTGCTATACCCACGAAATGAAATACTATTCAACCATAGAAAATAAAGAATTACTGATACTGATGATGACAATGTGGTAAATCTGAAAATGCATTATTCCAAATGAAAAAAGCCACACTCAAAAGGCTACATACTATATAATTTCATTTATGTGGCATTTTGCAAAGGTAACACTATCGCGATAGAAAACAGATCAGTGATTGCCAGGAACTGGGAACTGATTACAAGCAGGCACCCGGGAAAATTTTTTTCAGCTAATGGAACTTTTCTATATCTTGATAGTGGTGGTATGGATACATTTGCTAAAACTCACAAACTATAAAATAAATGGTGATCTTTTTTGCATGTAAATCGTAGCTTGGTTTTTAAAATTGAAAAATATTATTGGCTGATGTGTTCACCAAATTAAGGCCTTTCAAGAAAAAAAACAAAACAAAAAGAAATTAAGAAGGAACACGAATTGAGATGAAAAGCCGGTGAATAATCTTGGATTATTCAAGAATGATCCGTATGAAGTTCCCAGGGAGGAATAACCTCCCGGTCCTCACACTTGCAATGTAGACCCAGCCTCCCAAGTCAGTCTAGAGCTTTCGTGGGTGCTCTACACAGTACCTTTAAAGAATATTCCCAGGAGTGGGGGTCAGGATGATAACGGCCCTCTCTACTCATCGTAAATACCCGCTTGACTGTATTATACTTGAGTTTCAAGGTTGAGTTTTGTTAACAGAGCCACCCATGGCTCAAAACTAGTTTACAAACTACGGATCTCATAAAATTCTCTATTTTTAGAAAGATTTAGAGATTTATCTACATTGCCCCAGCTAGTTAAGGGTAAGCTGGTTCTGGAATAGGAGTGGCAAGCTCAAATACCTACAGGACCATTTCCCTGCCATGAGCAGGGAAAACATTGTAGCGAACGAGAGTGTCAACCCTTCCCAAGGGCCTGACCACCACCAGGCAGATGTGCGGCTCCAGAGACACCAAAGCTTTGGAATTTGGTTTCTTGTTTTTGTTTTTTCCCAAAGGAAGCTTGGAATCTGAATTTTCTTGTGAAATCTAGATTTATTTTATTTTACTTTATTTTTTTTAAAGACTGTATTTATTTATTTGACAGAGAGGAGATCATAAGTAGGCAGAGAGGCAGGTGGAGAGAGAGAGAGAGGGAAGCAGGCTCCCTGCTGAGCAGAGAGCCCGATGGCAGGGCTCGATTCCAGGACCCTGAGGTCATGACCTGAGCCGAAGGCATTAAGGTGGTTTAACCTACTTTAACCCACTGAGCCATCCAGGCGCCCTGAAATCTACTGATTTTAAAAGTTGCTAACCAGTTCCATCTCTGTTCACACCCTGTCTTGATGAAATAAAACCCGTTAGCCCAGTCTGGCAGTAAGCCCCTGGTTCATGAGCGCCTGTCTGAACTGAACTCCCAAGCCCATGGTTTCCTCTTCATATCTGACGGTCATCTACCCCACTAGCGCTGTGAGCTCAGAAGCCGCAAAAGTGAAACGGAGAGTTGCTTTATATCCTCAGAACCATTGGGACAGACACCCTCCACATCCAACCAAATGGCAGGGTCTCGGGTTGTAGGACCTCTCCCGCTGCAAGCCCTCTCCCCAGACATGCCTACACGGTCCCTTCTCCTAACCGTTATCAGACAAATCCCTCATGCCTTACAAGGAGCCCGCTCTTGGTGGAAATGGCAAAGTTCTTGCCTCAGGAGACTGTAAATTATGTTTTCTCTTTGAATAGCAGTGCAGTGTAAAGGGCACACGCTTGGGAGTGAGACAAGCCCTCACTAGTTACATAAGTGATGGCAAGATTCTTAAAAAGCCTCAAGACCCCTTTTCCTCAGTTGTAGAATGAGGATGCCAGTACCTATGGGACAGAATTACTATAAAGATTAAATCATACTATTTAGAGCCCAGTGGCCGGCCACTTGATTGTTTTTCTTGCCACGGATATCATGATTACTTGTAGTTTTACATTATAGTAATAAATATTATTGTAAATCCTGGGGCCAGAGTCTGGGCTCTGACACATACTACTAGTCTAGCAATCGCAGGCATGTCATGTAATGTCTGAGTGCCTTACCCCCTCTAAAAAAAATGAGAAATAAAATACCTAGCACACAAAGCGCTTGCTCATTCTTGTCAGTAATATTGTATCAAGTGGGATTAGCGCAGTCTGTGGCCTACAGTAGCTCTCAATAAATAATTTTTATGAATATGTCACTGTTACAGATACGTCTTTGTCAGTTTCACTCAACAATGTCAATTACGTGCTTATGGCTTCTTGTCTGAGAGAGATCAAGCTGTGCGGATCCTTTGGCAGGAAGTTAGGACGATGTCCAAGCCCTCATTTCCCAAATAAGAGACATGTTGGCGCCATGCCTGGACATCCAACCTGCGCTGGATGTCAGCGGAAGATCACTCTGGAGCATCTGTCTCTTTAATTTTGAAATGGAGCCAGTGTGTTTTTCTCTATTAAGATTGTGGGACTGGTAGGAAGGCCCCTGGAGACTCCTTAATCTCTTAAAGATACTAACCTGAATCCTTGCATAGATGTCCAACTGAAACCTGAGGTTGGGAGAGAGTCCATTTAAACTTTTAAAGCTCTCTGTGTGGGGCTGGATAGAGCTCTTAAACATTTTATGGACCCCTAGGCAGCTACTTAAAACAACGATGGCTCCCTGAGAGCCAGGCACAGCAGTGAGTTCTGAAAACACAGCTTAATAGATTCTGTTCATTCATCTAGTTCTTAATCTGCCATAACCTCATGCCATCTCCTGCAATGTTGCCTTGCATTTTGACTTGCCTTTTCATGAGACCTCACCTGGTCTCCTCAATTGGAGGGTAGGGCCCCAGAAGCAAGACCGTGGCTCCAATGTCACGATCATCATGAACATATACAAGAAGGTGGAGTTTAATAAATACCCTCTCTATCCTCCACCTTGACGTTCCCCTACCAGGCTGTCATTTAAATGTATCATTATTGTGTTATCTTCCGCTTACAGCTGAGGAAACTCAAGCTCAGGGAAGTTAAGGGATTTTTCCAGAAGACACTATTTAAGAAAGGAGCAGAGCTCAATTTTGTTCCAGACTTATCTGATTTTAAAGGCAATGCTTAAGTTACATGTGTCAGAAGGGAAATTTGGGGTGGTTTTTTTTTTTTTTTTTTTTGGTAATGTTGGGGTAGCTTGTGGTTGTTTATTATGGTTATCTGATTTCTGGGATGGAACTTCATTGTTTGGATTCAAACTGGCAGCATTCTATATTAAGGTGGTTTAACCTCCAGGACAAGTCCAAGAGGAGGTGGCCCAGCTGGCTCGGAAAGTTTCCCTTTCGAAGGATCGATTTCTTTTCATAATTCCCATGATCAGTAGCATTTTGTTCCCCATAGACTCCTCCCAAGGGGGTATGAGTCCCAGGTAATTGCAACAGTAAGTTTGTCTTCAACCTTCTTCTATCCTTATGTAAACTGAAGGAAAAGGAATTATAAGGATTGATTACTATAAAGAAAAAAAGGTATCTATAGGAAGTGGGTGAAATGGGCGGAGGCCAGTTTCCAGTCAGTGGAGAACCTGTCTGAGCCTCGTGTGTGTGTGTGTGTGTGTGTGTGTGTGTGTGTGTGTTGGTGCACTGGAGGAATTCGTTCCATCTGTGCCCCACACCCTGTCTTTCCTAAGCTCTCAGCAGCTTTAGTCATAGCAGGATGGGGAGACTCAGGTTTAGCCATTAAATTATTCATTCTGCTAATTTATAGCAAAAACCTTCTGTGAATAAGGCATCTGCCAGCGGCAAATACAGAAATAAAGGAACCAGGGTCTATATCTTCATCAAGTTTCTGGTCAGTCAGAGTCCTCACCAGTCGTACCAGTTTATTCAGGGTGGACTGATTCTGGGCAGGGCAAGAAAGCATTACAGAGGGGGAGATTTAAACGCAGAGCCTAGAAGAGCTCTCCTGGGATCACACCGTTATCAAGTCTGGGCACAGAACGTGACCACCAGGCCCCTCATCTAATGTCATTGCCATTACCTCTTGTTGTCTCTCGGACAGTCAACAAAGGCCTGTTGAGGGAATGCATGGGTTTGGTGGCCGAGGGGCGAGGAGGCAGGAACAAGAGGAAATTCGAGGGAAGTGAGCTCATGTAAGCTTTTGAAGCTGAGCTTTTTTGGCCCGGAAACTTAATGCAACAGGAAGCTACCAGACATATGTCAGGATGGGGGCGAGATTTTTAAGGGCAGAGGGTGGAGCCCCTCTTCTTTGGACAAACATACCTTTGAACCGCATATTTTCCATATATTCCCCAGTTACTACTAAGTTTTCAGCAGCGAAGAGCTGCTTCTATTTGTTGCATTAATTGGACATCGATTTTATATCCTCCACCCCTGAAAGAAAACTTGAGGGGTTGGATAATAAACCTTTTGAGAGCTACCCAAATGCAAACATCAAGAGAATGGGGGAAATTGAGGGAGGTCAGGGGAGATAATCTTCCTAATTTCCTCTGCACTGGGCACTCATACATTTCCTGAATGAATCATTTGGCTCCTCAAAGAAAAGAGATTTGGAAGGATGTCTGCAGCCCAGAGCTGTGCCAGTTCTATGACCATCTCTTTTCATCTTGTGAGGAAAAAATGTCTTAGCACTTCATTGAAGGCGCAATGTTACTATTAAAAGAGGAACTGACAAGCCATTGAGTGAAGAGCACTGAGGAACTGGCTCAGCTCCCACGGAGTTTAAGCAGGCATTCTCAAAGAGGTGCCTGCATAAATTACTCCACATCTGTATCCTCACCAGAAGCAGCTCGGTGATTGTGAGGGATAATTTTGTACCACTGTGTTTTATTCTCGAAGTAATTGATGTCTTCATCTTTTCCCCATAACTAGACAATGGCATCCCAGAACTCAAAGGGGCCTTACGGATCAATGGTTCAGTATGCTCGTTTTGCAGAAGGAAAAACTGAGGCAGGATCTAGAAAAAGGAATGAATGTCTCACCCACAATGTTCAACAAGTTAGTGGAAGAGTTATAACTAGAATGAGCATTTCTGCACTGCATGCCAGTAAATGGTGTTTCCACCCCAAAAGCAGGGATTAAAGCCCACAGTGTCATTTTATATGTTCTCCACTTTCCCGTGGGACTTTCTGCATACATAGCAAACACTCTACCTATTAAATATTTAAAATGGTGGAAATTGCAATGAAAAAAGAATCTTTAGGTTGAAAGGAAGCTTTAGAGATCATTCAGTTCAACTCTCTTAACTTTTACAAGACTGAACAGAGGTTTGAGAAGTAGAAATAACCTGTGCAAAGCCACATGGCCAACCAATGGCAGAACTCTGCCTTAATACAGCAGAATGCTGTACCCTTGATCCGAGTGTTGGCTGATGGACAATGGTTTCTTTCATCACAAGCCAAATGCTGGCATATGATGTGTTTATCATCCCGCAGTTGCTTAATAGAATGGGAAGTTCTGAATCAAAAGATTTGCATTTACCTCTTAAATGGTTGTATCTCTTTCGAAGAGTCTGAATATATCAGGCAAGAATTTCTCTTTGTCAGTCTGATTCTTCAGCATCCAGAATCTAATGGCACCCAGAGGTTGATCACATGGCATAGTAGAAAGCTTGCAGAAGAAGAAAGATTGCATAGTAGAAAGACTGCAGAAGAATGAGGTGATACCAGCTTAAATGTTGGATACACAATTTGGGAGACAGTGGTGGAGATATATGGACCAGAGGACATATTCTGCAGTAACCAAAATATAATATATAAACGCTATTATGAACCCTCATCTTTGAATATGAAGAGTGAAATGAATCAGATGCCATGGATAAAATTCTGATCTCAAAAGAAGGAAGCAAAAAAAAAAAGAATAAAATTTTTCTCTATTGAAGAAAAAGGAGGAAGATGAGGAGGAGAAGGAAGGGGAAGAGGAGGATGAGGAGGAAGAAATGTTTGTAGCAGAGTCTTAAAGAGGCTGGAGAAAATTTGAGAAGATTGGTTGGGGGATATCAGTCAGGTTGAGTTGTTCTAACAAAATATCATAAACTGACATGGCTAAACAAGAAACATTGCCTTCTTGCAGTTCTAGAGCCTGGGACATCTGAGATCAAGTTGCTGGAAGTTTCATGTTTAGAGACTGTTTCCTGGCCTCCAGACAGCCATCTTCTTGCTTTTGCACAGGGAGAGCGAGCTCAGGTCTCCTCTTCTTTCCATGATATTTTTTATTATGTTATATTAGTCACCATACAGTACATCATTAGTTTTTGATGCAGTGTTCCATGATTCATTGTTTGCGTATAATACCCAATGCTCCCTGCAATACATGCCCTCCTTAATACCCATCACTGGGTTCACCTATCCTCCTCCAACTCTAAAACCCTCAGATTGACTCCCAGAGGTCTCCTCCTCTTCTTGTAAGACACTAATCCTATCATGGGGTGCCTACGCTCATGACCTTATCTAAATCTAACTACCTCCCAAAGGCCCCATCTCCAGATATCATCACATTGAAGGATAGGGTTTCAACACAGGGATTTGGGAGGGACACAAGGATGCAGGAGGAATGGGGGAGAACCTGACCAGAAATATACAAAAGAATCCCCATGTGGCTGATCTCATCCAAGAGTATACAGTTTTGATGGTGCCAGTCCACAGGGCTGTGGCACCTTCTTCAGTTGCATGATACGTGGCATTCGAATGAAAATGTAGCACAAGGATATTATGGGTTCACTAGAGAGGCACCAAGGGACCTAAGTTCCACATGGCCTGAGGGGAAACTAAGAAAAGGGTAGGAATTTTTCTGGAGCAAAGGGAAACTTTCAGAGACAGAGGACCACATGAAACCAAAGCATAGGCTTGGTAGAAATGTGGCCGGGAGAAATCTCGGGGAGGGGAAGGGGGGGCAGTCATGGTCAGAGACCAGAAGGATGACATTTAAGATTTTAGATATGAGAAAACTTGTTTCAGAAGTGGAGAGGCTCCAATCGACCATAATAGAAATGTTCCAGAAATGGCATGGATGTGATGCCTGCTGGAGTCAGGGAGGCGAAGGAAAGTTAAAATAAGCTAGTGTGATGAATTATCAACATAGATGATGAAGTTCCTTATGATGCTATTAGATGTGTGAATGGGGAGGAAATTGACAAAAACTCTGTTGAATTGCAGAAGGCTGTCAAGGGAGTCGTAGATGCCGGCAAGAGACAAGAATAGAGACATGTCCGACAAGAATGGCAGGAAGCCGGTACAAATTCTTGGCTTATATACCTCTCCATATGAAAAGTCAACATAAATATGCCCATGTTAGGGCACCTGTATTTCAGAAAGAGGCTCAGAGCATGATTATATTGAATATCAGTATAAATCTCTTCTCATGGTGAGACTGCACATTTTCTGGATTACACGGATTAGACAGAGTGATAGCGATTAGTGCTTGTTTTTCCTCTAGATTATAAATTCTGAAAGAGGAAGTGCCTTTTTTCTTATTCCTTGTGCGTGTGTATGTGTGTGTAAAATTTTATTTATTTGTCAGAGAGAGAGATACAGAGAGAGAGAGAGAGAGAGCGCAACCAGGAGGCCGAGGGAGAAGCAGGCTTCCTGCTGAGCAAGGAGTCTGATGTGGGGCTCAATCCCAGGACCCTGGGATCATGACGTGAGAGGAAGGCAGATGCTTCACCAACTGAGCCACCCAGGTGCACCCCTTGTGTTTGAAATACAAACAGATGCTTAATAAATGCTTATAGTTAGATGAACAGATAATGATACCAACAAGCATAATAAGAAATGACCTTCACTGAACTCTTTCTATGCACCATTCTTCCGTGTATTTATGTTCATTAACTCATTGAATATTCTATATAACCCTGAGTGAATCAATGCTAATTTTGAGCATGTGTTTATTTGATTAGAGGGAATATTGCTTGGAGGCAAAGACAGTGGTCAGCTAGAAAGAAAGCATTATACACACCCCCGCCCACCCACCCACACAGACATTTGTGTATGATACACATATCGGTATATGTATCACCATGTTCTGGCTTTGTTGTATATTTCTCAATCTGGAAAGAGAGTAGTTCCCAAGTATAGGAGAGACATCTAAATAAAATTTTCTATTGGTCTCTACATAGAATTATGACTCGATTTTTTTTTTTTTTTGCAATGTGAAATCGTTGGTGATTGCTTAATAAAGACTAAGTTGCTATAACCATGTTCTTCTTCTTTTTTAATATTTTTAAGATAATATTTATTTGACAGAGAGAGAGAGATCACAAACAGGCAGAGAGGGGGAAGCCGACTCCCCAATGAGCAGAGAGCCCGATGCGAGGCTCGATCCCAGAACCCTGAGACCATGACCTGAGCCGAAGGCAGAGGCTTGAACCCACTGAGCCACCCAGGCCCCCCTGTTATTCCTCTTATACACCACGGTACCCTGCGGAATTTAGAGGAGTCTCTTCTATTGGATAGTAACAGCCTCGGATGGAAGAATCAAGATCCACAGCTGGACGGAGGAAGTAGTTGGGCTTTATCACATCTGTACAAGGGCAGAGCTTGGCCCTTATCACCTCACAACCTCTGTGAGCTGAGCACATGTGCCCCTTATTTATTTTTGACACAACCTTGCCCTATTTGAGGAAACTATTGATTTATTAACCCTCGATTCTCGGTGGCAACCATGAAGAGGATATTATAGAGAAACAAACAAAAATCCCCTATATTTTATTTACTATGCTCTGTGTTTATTGGTGCTCAATTCCACTCACCAGGCACAGAATTAATGGTGTTGGACCAGGGCAGAGTGTTGAAAAGGAGGCTGATAAAACTTGTTTTAAACTCCATCTATTATCTGGAGTTCTTGGAGTCTTTTCTCCTTTGCAAATTTGCTTTCCCCTCTAAAAGTCTCCATCCTTGAAACGTGCCTGAAATGAAAGCCAGTTCCTGCTAGACTCGCAAAACTGCAGCACAGGCAGACAAAGCCCATCAGATCTCGATACTCAGACCCACTGGCCTTAGAAAGGAGAAGACCTGCAAATCGTCAAGAGGAAGAATCCCAATGCCCGGCAGCACCCAGGTTCCGGAAACCTGGCAGATATCAATGCAAAGGTCGTGACCCTCCGTACCCAGCAGTGCGGAGGTCCGTCGGGAGGCTAGCCTTCCCTCACACTACGTGCATGCCCAGACAGGCTCCAGATCATTCTCTGCTTCCACAAGCAGATCGCTACATCTGCTTGTGAGGGAGGCAGTGCCGGTGTCAGAAGGTGGGTATTTTAATCAGCCAATTTCTGCTTCAGGAGCAGGGAAACTCGGCATCCGAGAGATCCTCGGGCCAGCCTTCTGCTCTCCCCAGCCTTCAGCTCAAACCCAGGTGGTTTGACCTGGGTCAGAGGTCATTACGAGATCGGGGCAAGGTCGTTCTGATCTCTGTTATCCAGGAGCGTAATGTCCAGGGTTGGAATATACAAATGAAAATTTACAATATAGTACAATGGGTATGATGGGATCCCTGAGCTGGGCGGTTAAAGAAATACAAGGGGGCGGATATAACCTGCCTACCTCAAGGTGTGTTTGCCTGCAGGGTCCCCAAATTTCAGCCCTAGCCTGAAGCAGTTCCCTGGGGTGGCTATAACCACAGCCGGCCCCCAAACTGGGTGGCTTACAACAGACATTAATACTCTTACATTTCCAGAAGCCAGAAGCCTGCAATTAAAGTTTCGGCAGGGCCACATTTCCTTGGAAGTTTCTGGGAAGAATCTGTCTCTGCCTTGCCCAACTTCTAGTGGATCCAGGTGTTTCTTTACTTGTGGCTGTCTTGCTCCAGTCTCTGCCAAGGCCTTCACGAGGCTGTCTTCTGTGTGTCTCTCTGTGTGTCTCCTCCTCTTCTATAAGGGACAAACGTCACTGGATGTAGGGCCCATGCTAAGGAAGGATGACCTCATCTTAATGTGATTATGTCTCCAAATGTCCAGTTTCCAAATACAGTCACATTCTGAGGTCCAAAGGATCAAGATGGGTATATAACTTTAAGGGGATACAATTGAACCCATCACCCAGCTTAAGCCTTTTTCATTTGTGTGGTTTTTGACCTTTTATCATTGATCTTCTTCTATTGCTGGCTAGCCTTTGGGCAATTTACCTGCCTTGATGTTCAACCCTCTTGAAGTATTAGAACTTGGCTCTCAATTATGTCTGTTTCTTTGGGCTTCTGTGTGCTTTGAGGGGGAGAATTCTTTCATTTTCAAATGTGTTAGTGGTTTCTGTGATGCCAGGTCTATCTTAGAAGCTGGGTGGAGACCCAGAAACTAGCAAGGCTCCATAAAGCAAATAAGAGAAACTAACAAGCTCATGTGGGCTTAACAAACAAAACACAATGGAAAGTGGTCCCTGAGGAAGGGGGCCCCAGTGAAAATGTTCCTATTTATCTAAAAGTCGTAACACAATGCCTTGTGCACTTTTGACTATTTCCAAATCTGCCTCATTAGTTGGGGAGTTGGAGCTTTCCATTTGGTGGAGATGAAATTTACAAACTACAACAAAATTTCCAAATGTTACCATGGTAATCCAAGGGAGAAAACAACATGTTTGCCTGATATACTAGGCTGTCTCTGGGTTTTTCTAGGACTAATTTCCACAAATCTTCTAAATTCCACAGCTCAGGGATGTCCAAAATCTTCTCTGAGATTTTAGCAAATGTCCAAGAGCTAACAATTCTACTTTCAGCTCCTACCTCTGAATTGGTCCTATGTAAGCCTAAAAGTAGAAATAAGCCTCTTTCTCACTTTCTAAATAAACCCAATCAGAGTGAGTATTGGCCTGGAATTCATTGATTCATTGGAAGGGGCCACATCACCAAGCATGCAGAATCACAGAATTCTCTCGCTTTTTCATCTGGCTATCCTATAAAGCAGAAGCATTCCCTATATCTGAAGCTATAGTGTCAGTCCTAACATTTAAAATCTATATCAAGGGGGCATTTTTCTATGTATTTTCACTATACCTACTGGTCTTTCCTTAGGAGATTCTTCTTATCAGATGCTAAAAGAATAAACATTTTCTCCATCTCATTTTCCTGAGATTGAAAGCCATTATGGTTTTAAGTGTTTAATTTGCAAGCTTCAATTATTTTAGTTTGCAACCTACTATTAGCATCTTCCCTCCAACAAGTGTCATTTCTGCAAAAAAGGAATGGGGCGTTAAGGACCTTTTATGGCATTTACTACTATTTTGATAATTTGGGAATTAAATGTTTAGAAAACGTGATTTCACCAGTCCCCTCTTCAGATAGCTCTATAATAAAGAGTGAAAAGCCAAGAAGTATTTGACTTTAGTATTTTTTTTTTTAGCTGAATTTGGAAAACTGACATCCCTCTGAGTGATATTTGCAGAAACAAACAGTACTTGTAGTTCTATTGCATGTTAGGTTTTCTTTTCAGAGCAGAAGACAGATCAGTAAGCTTTGTTTGGGTGTACGGAGCCTCTTGTAATAAGAGTGTTCTAGTTATCATAAGAAGGGTTAGATTTTTCCATCATGTGGCCATATGGCACGAAAGTTGTTCTTATACCAACGGCACATTCAGATCACGGGTAGGGGGCAGGTTTAAAGATACAGGGATGTCCTCGGCCCACCAATGGAGATTCTGACTCAGGTCTGAAGAAGACCTTGACATTCTGCATGTCTAGCCAGCCTCTGATGGTGGCCAAGGTAGTGGCGCTGAGGTCCATGCTTGGGGTAACAACTGTGTGATGGAGTTGGCGTTATCTTGAAAGTGGGACAAACACGAGTCTGAGAATCAATGAGCTGTTTGGTTTTGTTCATGTTGCTAAAATGCACAGGGCTTTAATCCGGTGTTCTATAAAGCAGAAATAAAACTTCTTACATTTCAGGAATGAATGGAGTGCATGCTATATGAAAGGTAGAAAGCCAAGGGCCTGGCTCTCAGTAGCTGAATAATTGCTACTTTATTTCACTTCCCTCCTCACTACCTGCCCAAGTCAAAGAGAGAAGGACTGTTGTCTGGAGAGTGGTTGCCATGGGGACCTTATCCTTTAGAGAAAAGGGAGGCGGGGTACCAGGAAGCAGAGTGGCTTACTGGCCGTCAACCCAGTTTCTTTTGAGATATAAACTCTACTTAGAGCCAGCTTCCTTGTCTTTGATGATACTGGTCTTCTGTCTCCCTTATAAATTAGAAACACAAAATCAGAGTCATCCTTTTTAAAAAAATATTTAATAATTGGCAGAAGTATTCTATCAACTTTGTGTCGAGCTTTCCCTACTACTGTGCTGTTACTGTATTCAAGATAGCATTAACCAAAGTCATCCTTTAAAGGTAGGGAGAGGTTGCTAGGCAGGTATTTGAAGGGGCGTTGAGTGTTTGTGTTACAATAGTGGCTTCAGTCGAGAGGATAAGACAGATTGGTCTGGAAAGGATGTTTGAGGCCAGAGTTTCAATACCAGCTTCAGTCTGGCCATGGGTTGCAAGCAATGGGAAGGCTTGAAGGATCTAGGCAACAGTGAATATATGTAGCATTTTTGAACCATTAATCTGCTTAAGTGTGGGGTAGATGAGCAGGAAAACAGCAGGGGGAGGTCCCTTGCTTGGCTATATTTACTGACTGCTGATTGTGTGTGTGGGGGGGGTACCATGCTTGCTGGAGATGTGCAGTAATCAAGACGCATGTCCTTCTGCCCTCATGAAACGTCCACCCTACCAGTTAGAGAGTAGCCATGACTGCTAAAATTATGCCAGGTGTCTGAAGGAGAAATTCACATAAAAGAACTTGATCACTTAATGGAGACTACAGGAAAGTCTACCCCTGGAGAGGACTATTGCAGGACCCTTAAGCTGAGACCTTGGGGTGAAGGTGAGGAAGAAGAGGGAGACGTGTGATTTACATTCTGACCCTACTATCACTCACTAAGCGAGAGAGAGAGACTGTGGGCAAGGAACGCGTTTCCTCTTCTGTAGAATGGGGGTAGTCGTGTGCACTTTCAGGGATTGCTGAGGCTGACGAGCATGTCTGGCACACAGTGGAACTTTAAAGTGGTAAATATCCAGGCCTTTGTTTTCTGGGCCCATTTACTGAGCACCTAACTCCACCTCTATCCCAGAAATGGTCACTACTGACCGAATACCTATCTGGTCCCCCTCATTTAGCCCCTTGAAAAGGGGCTTGGGAGTGGTTCTTGTGGGGACCAGAGTGATGAGTGCCATTTCCAGGTGGCTCGCCAGTCCTCTTTCCCTTCCCCTCCACGGTGAACATGGGACCACTTGTTGAGAGGTTGGGGAGCCCACCTGGGGCCCCACATTCCCCTTGTGGGGCATATACCACCCCTCACCCTAAACTTCACTGCATAAGTAGCTTGAACAATAAGTAAACCTTGTTTAAATAAGTCATCCTAAAGCTTCCTTCCTTCAGCAGAACCTAGGCTATCCTTGCTAGATAGACCCAACACCAAGAATTTTTCACTTGCCATTACTTAAAATAATATGTGACTGAAGAAAATGGAATTTTGTGCCTAGTTTACAGGTACTAACAGTAAAGCCTAAGAAAACAGCCCTTTGCTTCTGCTGCTGTTTGTGCAAGGAGCTCAGCTCAAACACAGGAAAGAAGGGAAACATCTCATGTTGTTTAGAGTCAGCTGCTTTACATTGTGTGATGCTTTTAGTCTCTCCTAATGTGCTTTTCGGTCCTTTGATAAAGTGACTTGTGCCTCCTTGCATCCTGGCCCCCAACCCCCACACACCCCTGAATATTTAACTACAGGGGTGATTTTTCCAGTCTCTCCTTTAGGAATGGATTTGATGCCCTCTGAGCGCCGGGCCACCGCACAGAGTGCTCAAGTCCTCTGCCTTTTACCTTCTCTGCAGCAAAAGCTTTCTGCTTCTCTCCTCTCTGGCTTAATGGGCTGTCTATGAGTCTCATCTGGGCACCACTGATGGATGGCGGGGGGCAGTATACTAAGGCACTCGTGGCTGTGCTTGCTCAGTAGGCCATGGCTGCCTTCTGGGGAACAATAAGGCCATAGATCTGTCGTGCCAGAGGCTGTCTGCGTCCCCTGTCTCTGTCTTCGACCTCCGCGTCCCTCTGGTGCCCTGACTGCGTCTCCCTCCCTCCTCCTTTCCCACTGGTACTCTTGCGCTATCTATGGTAGGTGCAGATATCTTCTCGCCAGAACAAGGATTCTCATTTCTTCACTTGAGGCAAAAATCTGCTGTGAGTGGATTTCTATCCAATTCCTTTCTGTGGCTCTCAAGCATCATGAAACCAGCTTTGACATAAATGAGTGCTCCAATGATGATGCTTTGATGGGCTTCTGTTTGTTTTCATGTTTTTTTTCTTCCTATATAAAAGCATTTTCTAAGTATCTTCTACAGTAATAATACATATTATATATATGTATATATATATAAAGTATTTTATATGTATATCAAGCCACTATCTCTTAGCTTGAGTACAAATGATTAAATGTTTTATATTAAAATAGTATCTTGCAACCAGGTTGTGCAAGAAAATAGAGCTAGATGAGAGAAAGCCATTTGGGTACTGATTTTGGTTCAGTCACCAAGTGAGATGTAGTCATCCATTTGTCCATTCATTCCAAGACTACTGATTGAATGCCTACCATGTGTCAGATGTGGTTTTAAGTGCTGGGGATATAGCAGTAAATGAAAAATGGGAAACATCCTTGCTTCAAGGAGCTGTCACTCCCCAGTGGAGACAAACTGTAAACCTGTGGTTCTCGAACTCTAGTGAACATCCAAATCACCTGCAGACAATTGTTAAAACACAGACGGCTGGACCCTACACCCAGACATTCTGATTTCCTAGGTCAAGACGGGGCCCAAGAATTTGCATTTCTAACAAGATTCCCAGGTTCCGTGGACCATACTTTGAGAACAAATGGTATAAACCAACAGAAGGGCAAATATGTAATATAATGCGAGCCAACGAAAAGTGTTATGAAGAAAAATAGCAGAAGGAAGGAGGACAGAGGTGGATACAGTGCTATGGATGCTGCTGATTCAGGTGGGACTCTCAGAAGAGGCTGATCACTTACGGCTGACCCAAGTAAGAGGATAAAGCTTGGGGGGGCATCTCAGAAGAGCACTTCGAGACCTGTGGCAGCAGGTGCAGAAGCCCTGACGGGAGTTCCTAGGCCTGGCTGAGGTCACCTCCCCCCTCCTCGGGCTTTTAGGGTACCGCGCAAGGTAGGGCCTGTTATCATTCTCATCTTACAGATGAAGGAACTGAGCCACAGAGAGACAACGTAATTTGTTTAGGGTTGCAGAGATAAAAAGTAGCAGAACCAGGATTTGAGCCCATTTCTCATGAAGATCGGTTGGATGGATGGATGGAGATCAGACAGAGGGATGGAGTGTTCAAATTGAACCAAGGAGTTATCAACTGGATTTGATATTTTAAGAGGGTTTGTAACCCAGTCAGAACTGAAAGGCAGAGGTTTGTCCAGAGAGGAGGAAGGGTGCCCTCGGGGGAGGAGGCCGGGTGAGAGAAGGGGTGAGGGCACCCGTTCTAGAAGGAATCCCATCAGGTGTAGGCAAAGAAGCTTGCCTGGGCAGGCACAGGCTCCCTCTATAGGAAAGCAGGACCTGCCACTGGAAACTGGAGGGCAGGAGGAAACACATTCAGCAAACCCCTTCCTCTCAAGGGATCCCGACGAGCTGCATTTTAATCTAATTAATATGTTCAGGAAGTTGGACCATGAGGAATGTGATTATTTAATTGTTTTGTTCAAAGAGTAAGAAGCAGGCTATTAGTCTGGGGTCATGACTTCAAGGTTCATTTCAGGTTATTACCTAGGAGGGTTTTGGAATAAGAGTGGCTGATTGATTCTTTCCCGCTGTTACTCTCATTAATTTACAAAGATTCATTGTGTTGGTGCTAATTTGCAGAGTCTGGAATGAAATGTAAAACAGATTCAGACTGATAAGAATTGTTTTGTATCAGCTATTTTATCTTGTTCCTTCCCCTACATTTTTCCCTTCTAAAGATTTTCAGGTACATGAATTTCTAGTCTGATTGTAATTAACTCTTTTTCCACATGACAAATAATTAAGCAGTGAGCAGGAAGTAGATATTTGGCATTTCATTTCCAATCCAGCAAAAACTTGGCTTCTATCATTCTCCCTACGACCCAGAGAAAGTCATCTAACCTTTGTGGCTCGGATTCCCCTCTTGGAAGAGCTGGATAATAAAATCTAGATCTGAACACCTTACCTCTCTCCTTCCATTAACATTTTCAAATGGCTCCCATGGCCTGCAGACAAGATAAAAGCTTGATGTTTCAAACTTTTGATGACTTGGCCTCAGCTTTGGAGTCTCATATTCTAGCACCGTCCAGCCAATTTTTTGTTTTACCGTATCAAACAATGTTCTGTGTTCATTCTATTCCTTCTCTGGAAAGTCTCCCCCTACCTTCAGATGTGGGCTGAATTCTCTTTCTTCCTTTATTTAACTTATCGCCACCTTTGTGAAGCTTTTCTGGCTGCCATAGGTGGGTTACTCAACAACTTATGTGTGTTCTTGTTTCCTCCGTTAACACTTGCCACGTTTTATTGTGATCGTCTAAGTGGATGTTTTATTGTAATTATTTGCACTAGCGTGTGTATCACTGTTTGCGTATGTATGTAAATATATGCATACCTGAGCATGTCCCTTGTTTGCACAGCAGAGAAGAATCCAGGCTACCCTTTCACAGTAACCCTCCGGGGGAACAACATTCTATTTTCTGGGCTGGCCAGCCGGATTCGAGCTGCCATGGGCTGGGAAGAAAATTGCAGCATGAATGCGTTCTTCGGGGGGCTCAGTCTTCTTGGTCTCAGATCATTGGTTGCACTTCGGCCCTTGACCTTTCACCTCCAACATAGTCTCAAAATTGAATCAAGATATTTACATAAAATATCTCAACTTCCCTGGGAAAATAGTCCTAACACAGTGAGGAAAGCAGCCTGAACACATTTTTTGGAGTCTCTAGTTTCTCATCTGAAATAGATGCTTTGCTTCTGGGATCACTACGAACTGCTAAGAATTTCTTCACTCAAAACTGTCCAATTTAACAACTGGCTAGCCCTAACTACTCTCAGTGGCCTCTGGCTATGACAAACTGGTTTCTGATGAACATTTTCACGGAAAGTGGCCTCTCATTGCTGCAGTCTGGTCCCGGCTCTCCCATGGCCTCTATCAGGAGCTTAGCTGAGAAGGAGGTGGGGAGAGGCGAGGGGTCAAATCTGTTCCTTTTTATAGAGGTGGAGTGAAAATAATTTCCTGTGAAAGCTGGGGACATTTTTTCATTAGTTTTGCTTCCTGCTCTGGGTCTTATATGCTGGGTGAATTTTTTTCTCGTTTTGGAACTCCTATGGGCCAACTTCCTGTGCCTGAGGGTGCTGAGAGATAGAGTTTTATGAGTTTGGCCCACCTACACAGAAGTGAGTCTGGGGATAGTGAGGAATGAACAAATGAGAGCTGCCTAAGCCATCCCCGAATATTCTGGACATGAGTTCAAAGGAGAAGTCTCAAAGAAGTGTTTTGGGAAACAGCCAACCACAGAATTTTAGGGTTCAGATAGACTCGGTGAGCGTGGTGGGGGTGGATATGTTCCAACTTCCTACCCATTAGATTTCAATATTAATCTTCCAAAAATCACTTTCATACATTAGTGTATATCTGTTGGGAGTCAACTCTGTGCTTCACACTGTTCTAGGTGCTCACGTGATCAGGCAGTGCCCAGAAACGAAAGTCAAATAGACATAAATGAAATGCATTGGTTCATTTAACTGAGGAATCAGGGTTTCTAGCTTTAGGCCAGTCTATATGCAAGTGTTCAATATCTGTAAGTGGCTTCAGGCAAGGCTGGATCTAGAAATTTAATACCTTCAGCTAGCTTCAGGCAAAGTTGAATCCAGGGTTTTATATCTTTGGGTATCCATCTTTCTCTGTATCTCAGGACTGAATTCTCATGTTAACTTTATTCTCATTCAGGTTTTTCCTACTCAGTAACCAGACAGCCATGAGTGACCTCAGGCTCACAGTCTTTCAGCTTCTAGCTCATTGAAAAAAGGCTTTGTCTTTTTTAATACTTCCAGAAGAAGTCCTATACCTGGTTCTCACAGACACGGAATGGATCTTACATTCCATCCTCAACTAGTTGCCATGATTCCTACGTCCATCCCTAGAGGAGTGGGGGGTTATATCAGCTTTACTTTAGTTGGCCTACCTTAATCATCTGGCCTGAGAATGGGAGAGCAGAAGAAAATCAACTTCTATTACCAGAAGAGAAAGGGAGTAATATTGGGCAAGAAGCAACATAAAAACATACATCCATTTTAACATATGACATAGATTTTCCTTAAATGATCCTCAAATCCAGGTTTTATAACACTGAGGCAGGTCCCTTCTCTGCTGTTCCAGTGTTTCTTTTCCTTCCTCAAACATTCATTATGCATTTTCAGCTGTGTGATGCACATACTTCTACAATGGCCCCCAGCAATGCCCACCTCCTGGCCTTACCTATACGTAATTTTTCAACTATGGATCGAATCCTGTGATTTGATACTAACCAATGGAATATGGCAAAGATGATAGGAAGTCAGTTCTGTGATTTGATTATAAAAGATAGTTACTTCCATTTTGCTAGTGGATTCTTTATCTCTTGCTGCCTTTGATGAAACAAGCTATTATGTTGGAGAGGCCCATATAGCAGGGAACTGAGTGCAACCTCTGGCAAACAACCTGCAAGGAACAGAGGCCCTCAGTCTAACAGCTGGCAGGGAACTGAATGCTTAAAAAACTTCTGAGAGAGCTCTGGGGAGCATATCCTTGATAAATTGCCATGGGTGATGGTTAACTTTACGTGTCGCCTTGACTGGGCTGTGGGGTACCCTCATATTGAATCAAATGTTATTGCTGTTTGAGGGTGTTTTTGGATGAGATTAACATTTCAACTGGTAGACTGAGTGAAGCAGATTGCCCTCCATAAGGTGGGTGAGCCTCATCCAATCAGTTGAAGGTTTGAATAGAACAAAAAGGCTAATCTTTCCCTAGCAAGAAAGAATCCTTTCCTGCCTGGTTGCTTACAGATTGGGACATATGTTTTCTTCCTGCCTTCAGACTTGAATTGTAATGGTGCTTGCTGGATCCCAAGTCTGCCAGTCTTCAAATGGAAACTACACCATCAGCTCTACTGGTTCTTAGGTTTTTAGACTTGGACTGGAATGAACCTACTGGCTCTCCTGAATCTCCAGCTTGCGGATACACTGTACAGGTCTTGGCACATGCCTACTTTTTACAATCACATGAGCCAAATCCTTATTGTATATCTCAGCTAGATAGATAGATAGATAGATAGATCTCTATATATTTTATTAGTTCTATTTCTCTGGAGAATCCTGAATAATATATCCTTTGTGAAATGCCATCCTGGATATTACAGTTGCTTTCAATACCCTGAGACAGCTTGATTATGCATAACACATAGGAGCAATATGGGAGTGACTCAAACTGATGCCTGAGCTTGACCTGATTTCCTGGCAGCTTAGGAAGACTTGAGAGACGATGCCAGCATGAAGGGGAGGACCACAGGGAGGTGATGAAGGGGTGAGAACAACAGGTGTCATCAAATACATCCACACTTAGGCTTATCTAGATACTGCAGTCACTCTGTGAAGAAATCACCTATAGCCCTTCTTTGTCCTTTGAGAAAGCACCATGCATCTTATAAAATACAAAGCTCTGATTGATTTTTCAATGAAGAGCATTTGGACACCATACTTGCTCATTTTTCTCAATGATGGAAGAGGAGAAGCAGGTCCCACTTTACTGTGTACTTGCCCCAATCCCCCCCAACAGCAACTCAAGAATAGGTGGGACAGGGAGGATAGTGTGATCTCCACTCTAAATTCCTAGGTAGGATGCCCTTTTGCTCAGTGAGGTCAGAGCTTTCTACTTAATATACTTCTGGAAGTATCACACTAGGGATAAATTCCATTCCATTTTTCATGTCACAAATATTTGACCAGAAAAGAAAAAAAAAAAAAAAAGATTTAATCATAGAACAGCTAAAGTCAAATTCATAAATAATAATGTTTTAAAAGGTGAGTCGTTTCCATTCCACACAAATGGCAAATTCCTGCATTATTCATATTTGAGTTGGTCTTGTCTGAATTCTTAAATTTTTCTCTGGGTGGGTACGGGAGGGATAGTTCTTGTTTTCAAAACCCATCTTGCTTAAAAAGGCGGTTGATTTCTCTGGGAATCTATGCCATGTGGTATTGCTATATTTCAAAAGACCGACTCAAATCATGTCAATTGAGCCCCCCTACTTGCCTGTTAATGGTCATTAGGCATGCTGGGTAAACAAATTGGTACTTCTCACATGGAATTACTGGAAAAAGAGGAATGGGAATTCAGATTCCAACTCTGAGATGATAAACCGAAGAAAAGAAAAAAAACATTGAAAATTCCTCAACTCCATAACTATAATTACTGGTCTAAATTCAACTTTTTAAATTTATAGACTCAGCGGCTTTTGTTGATTTTGGAGGGGGGGAGAGCACAAATGTTTAAACCACTAAAACGACGTGCATTCTCTTCATTCCAGACAACCTCACGTTAGTGAAAAAGAATAAGGAAGCCCCAAAATGTGTGGAAATCTGGGGAGAGGCAGTGAGATGAGAGACTGTCGAAGTGAGTGGCCTGCTTTGTAACAGCTGGGATCAGAGAAGAATTCAAAGTGTGAAACCTGGTGCAAGTAACAAAGATGTGAATTTTTCACTGAATTTTAGTATTTACTAGTGCTATGGCATGGGCTTCGGTTTCTTCATATACTTAAAACACACACACATATATAAATATATTGTATATTTTCTATATTATATACAATATTATGTATTATATATTTATATAAACACATATATACAGGGAAGACTTTCCATATGTGCCACGCCAACCTTGCTACATGAATATAAATAAAATAAAAATCACGATTGTGAATGTGTCTCATAAACTTGAACTCTTGGGGCATCATGGATATTGAACACTGAAGACAACCAATACAGGCAGGTACAGTGCTGGGCATGTGCTGCCCTGGGTAGGGCTTGGGAGCAGGGAGAAGCCAGTTATGAGGGAGGGACACTTGAAGATAATGGAGCATGGACACAATGCTCACAATCCTGCTGGAACCAAGACCGTAAAGTCACACTGGCCAGGTGTGGACCAGGAGGGGCACCTGAGCTTTTTAGAAGAGGAGACCGCTCCTCAGTCCCAGCCTGTCACTCCCGTACCAGGAGCCCAACCAGAATTTCCATCTCTTCCAGTTATTCATGAGCAGCCCTAAATATAGATTTTTAAGTGAAATAAATGGAACTTTATTCATTTTTTCAAAATTTAAAAATAAAGGAGAGGGAGTTGAGAAGTACTAGTGGCTGAAAAAGGGAGGTAATTGTGGGTAAGAGTGGGCATAGATTATCTGTGAAAGGTAGAACCACATAAATTGTAAGGATATATTCACAAGAGTCTGAAGTCTATAAAATTCAAAAATTTATAATACATAAATATTTATACCATATATTACATTAAAAATACACTAATTTGGGATAACTTTTTTTCTGAATCTTCATTTAAAAATGGGTACAAACTTTTTTATGATTTATTTTTTGAAAAAAAAATTTATTGTGTTAGTCATCATACAGTACATCATTAGTCTTTGATATCATGTTCCATGATTCGTTGTCTGCATATAACATCCAGGGCTCCATGCAATACATCCCCTCCTTAAAAATGTATACAAACTCTTTATAGGTGTCTTTGATGTCATTATCTTCATTGTCTCTAGGGATGTTTCAAAGTCATTAGCACTGTTACAGAGCATACCATCTTCTCTAAATTGTTTGAGATATAGCATAATACTTCTTGAATTTGCAAAGCATCCTGTTATTAGATATTTTATATGGAGGTAAAACAATACCCAGTCACACAACATCCAGGGAATTGGTCATTTATTCTATAGATAATATATTTAAATCTTTACAAGGAATCTGTTTTCTGTACTTCCTTGTAAGTGATCTTTAGAAAGTGTACTGTGAAAATTAATAAAGAGAAACCTCACTAAAGTGCACTTTGGATGCTAGAAGGAGACGGTGGTAGAGGGAGCCCCACCACTCAATGTCAATTATAGGAAGAATTGTCCATTACAGACTCCTAGGAAGAATCTCAACAGGAAAGAATCATCAATTACAGGCCCCAACAGGAAAAGAGATACATATTATAGCTCCTAAAAGAAATTGACTATACTTGCAACTCAGCCAATGAGAAATTGTCATCACCCTGCTTCTCTTTGATGAACTTTTGTTCAAAACAACCCCTCCCAACTTCCTTTCCCTTCCCCATAAAATGTTCCTCTCCTTTGTTGTACTTGCCCATGGTTTTTGCTATAGCTTTTTTGTCCCAGATTGTAATTCTCCACTATTCCTGAGTAAACCCATTTTTGCTGGTGAAATAATTGGCAGTTTTTTTTATTTTTAAGGTTAACAGTACTTACATCATTCAACACTTAAAAATGTAAAATGATATCACCTGCTCTTTTTACTCTTAGGTGTATTCAGCCTAATGAAATTTTCTAATTAGTAATATCTTATGCAAAATAAAGCATTTGAGAAAGAATCCCATAAGATGACTTACATCTTTATAAGGCATATATACATATACTAGGGAGGGGGGACTTTCTCCTTATATTCAGACAGATATGGTTTAGGAAGCTGACATGGACTTTTAAATTGTTACATTGTTTCCTTGTTTGTTAACTATTAAACACAAAATAATTCTATAAAATGAGTTCGGTTCTTCAACAGTCTCTTTAACTGCCTTTAAAATCTCCCTTGTCATTGGGGGGCAGGGCAGGTGCCCTCCAGGTAGTGTTAATAGAAGAACCTGACTTTGGAAAAACAAATTTGGATGCTCTCAGTGTGCAGATCTGGCAGGCTGACGATGCAATCTCTGCTGTGAACTTTTCTCTTACATGGCGTCCCACACATCACTGGAGAAAATTTTAGAAATATTTATAGTTGCTGTGGATATGCACAGTAAGTGCTTGAAGTGAAGTCAATTTAGCCAAGTAGGGACAATTTCCGTTATTTTCTTCAATCCTTCCAACATAGCAGGTGGCAATGGACACCCAAACCTTTCTCCCTCTAAACTATCTTTCGCAATATATTTTTCTTTGCTTTCCTGGATATACGTTTCACTCTATCTTAACTTCTTTTTCCATAAAAATTTTCTCTTGTCTGCCTCTAGGCAGATTCCCTTCCCCTTCTCCAGCTTTACTGAGGGACAAATGACAAATAAAAATTGTATATTACATTTTTTAAAGATGTGGTAAATATACATGATGGAATATTACTCAGCCATTAAAAAGGAATGAAATCTTGCCATGAGCAACATGAATGGACCTCGAGTGTATTATGCTAAGTGAAATAAGTCAGAGAAAGACAGATACTATAGGATTTCACTTATATGTGGAACCTAAAAAACAAATGAACAAACAAATAAAAAACCAAATAGACTCACAAACAGAAGGAGGTGGTGGGTCACGCAAACCAGGTGAAGGGGAATGAGAGGTACAAGTTTCCAGCTGGAAACAAGTAAGCCATGGGACTGAAAATTACAGCAAAGGGAATGTAGTCAATAATATTGTGAGGAATTTGCATGATAATAGGCGGTGACCACGTATACTGGTGAATGCTGTTATAATATATGGTTGAATCACTGTGTTGTACATCTGGAACTAATAGAATATTGTATGTCAACTATACTTTGGCTAAAATTAAAAAATAAAAATGATATGAAAACAAAATAAAGCATACAGTGTGATATTCTGATATACCTGTACAATGAGAAATAATTAGCACAATCAAGCTAATTAACATATCCATTATCTCACATAGTTACCATTTGGTGTGTGTGTGTGGGGAGAACACTTAAGATCTACTCTTAGCAAATTTCAAGTACACAGAACACAGTACAGGATTATTAACTACAGTCACGATGTTGCACATTAGATCTCCGGAAATTATTCATCCCGGATAAATGAAACTTTGTACTCTTTGAATAACATCTCACCTCCCTTACCACCACCGCCCCCTCCGCCCCAGCCTCTGGAAACCTTCTACTCTCTGCTTTTATGAATTTGACCTTTTTAGGTTCCACATATCAATGAGATCACGCAGTATTTGTGTTTCTGTGCTTGGTCTATTTCACTTAGCACAATATCCTCCAGGTTCCATTCATGTTGTTCTAAATGGCAGAATTTCCTTCTTTTTAAAGGCTGAATAATATATATTCATTTTTATACATCACATTTTATTTATTCATTCATCTATCGACATGCTTTGGTTGTGTCCATATTTTGGCTACTGTGAATAAGGCTGCAATGAACATGGGAATGCAGATAGCTCTTGGAGACACTGATTTCATTGCCTTTGGATAGATACCCAGGAGTGGGATGGTACTGGCTGGATGGTACAATGGGTAGTGCAGGAGGTGGCCAACCTCCAGGTTTTCCTTCATGCACTTTCTTCACCTACAATAGAAGCACGTAGAGCCCTTGAATCCCTCTCTATACAGCACTGATTAGTTAAAATCGATTTGTGTCTATACTTTATGTGTAAGTATTTCCACACATTACATGATGCTAATATACATTTTATTTATTTATGCTCTCAGAGTTAGTGGCGGCAGCGAGCTGTGGTGAGCCACGCTGCAGACGGCCTCAGCCGGCGAGGCTCTGCCATGTACCACGCATGGAAGATTCCTCTGCAAGGTGCAACCCATATTGATCACTCCACTGTGAGCTTTCTTTTCTCCCCTTACAATGTACTCTGTGCAATGCTCTTTTTAAGTTATGATCGCTGACCAAAAAATATGTAAAAGGTAGAGATGTTAGATGGGCTAGATTTTATGGAGGAAATGGAGGGAAAAGATCAGAAGGAAGTTGGAAATCGGTGGAAGTCCACTAAGAAGATGCCAGCCTCCCGGCATGGAAGAATCATACAGGGATTGTCTTCCCAGTTCTTCGCAGATGCAGCAGCTAGAGATGTGCTGCAGGAGACTTTGAGGAAGTGAAGGGGATAATTTCCATTGTACTAGGGACCCTTTAGCTCTGCTTTGCTCCAGAATGTACCCAATCTCTCCCATACTCTTCAGACTTATCATAGGTTCATTTGCTGAATGACTGACCTAATAATAAATTAATGACTGGGTCACAAATGAATGAAAAATTAACGAGACCAGATGGTGGTCACTAAAGATTATGACTCTACATTCAGTGTTCACAGGTTCTTGCTTGTGTGTAGGACTTTCAAGTCCTGCTGTGAGGCCATCTGAGAATATCATTCATGAAATGGAAGCAACATTAGATTCTACTTCATTCTCATCTGTTAGTTATGCTGAGTACGATCCTGGCTTCTTTGTTTAATTGGTTTGAAGGTCAGACCTGAAAGAGTTGACTTCCGGTTGTAATTTGAACCACTGATTAGTAGGAGGGAATTCCCAAGTGATGGTTTCTCAGTCCCTGCCACTCATCTTGCATTAGCAAGGAAGTTCTTTTTTGGAAGCATGAAGAACAAAATCCAAGCTGACATGAAAGAGGTGGGGGAGAAGAGATTCTTTTCTTTTTTTTTTTTTAATTTTTTTATTTACTTGAGATAGAGACAGTGAGAGAGAGAATGAGAGGGGAGAACGTCAGAGGGAGAAGCAGACTCCCCGTGGAACTGGGAGCCCGATGTGGGACTTGATCCCAGGACTCTGGGATCATGACCTGAGCGGAAGGCAGTTGCTTAACCAACTGAGCCACCCAGGCACCCAGAAGAGATTATTTTCTAATGTAACTGGGAAACGGTAACATTTTGGAGACAGGTCCCATGCGATGCTTTCAGGACTTCTCATTCTTTATGTATTGGCTTCCTATCAGATAATTTCCATTTGGTGGAAAACGGTTTGACATGGTCCATGATCCAGAATGAAGATGCCTTTCTCTCCTAGAACCGAGTAGATCATCTCAGGGGAATTCTGACTGGTCACCTGCCCTTCCCAGGACAAGTCAGTGAGGCCGGGTAGATGTCACATACTGATTAGCCAACCTGAATCCTGTGTGTCCATTTCTGTAGATTGGGAATAAGATGGTTAATTGTGAGCCCTTTTTGGATATCTTCAAGGAGAAGGAAAAGATGATTAGTCAAAGAAAAGGTGAGTAATATAGAATTAATTTATACATCTCTCTAATTATGTGCTTCAGAGTCCAAAAGAGGGATTAAAAATGCATTTTCTCATGCTCTTTGCTCCAATTTGATTCCTTTTCACCAAAATTTAACTTACAAAATCCAAACCAAAACATAACAAAAAATCCATCTTGATCCTTCACTAGTCCAGTAAGGTTTTGCCATAAAACTTCCAGTATGGGATGAGTCACTCCTTCCTCTGAAATCCTATAGCGCTCATTATCTAAGTCACATTTTCAATTCAAACCGATTCACCAAACATTGCTTGTACTTATATATATGACATTTGCTGGGGAAATACAGAGATGAAATGGCCTCTGGTGGTAGGAGCTTTTAATTATAATAAGTGAGGTCAACATTCACACAGCCTACTAAAGATGACACTGTCTTCACAAATACGCTCCCAAAGACACCATGTCTTTTCCCATTTCTGCCTTGTTAGTGCTTTTTCTTCTGTCTGCGATGCTCAATCCCGACTCTTTCTTTCAGCTAGAGCCCAGGTATTATTTCCACTGAAAAAGCAAAAAGAATTTATCTTCTGCTACTAAGCGTCTTCTGTAAAAGCTCTAGAGTTTCAATAGTTGGTTATTTGTATGTGTGTGTCCTTAGCTCACTGAAGGACAAAGGGTGTACTTATTTAATCCTCTTTTCTCGGCATCTTGCATATTGCTTGATGCAAAGCAAGCCTTCAGTAAATGGAGAATACATGTTATCTCTTGGCTCCTGTGTGAGAATTTAAGGTCCTTTAGGAGTAAGAAGCACGGAAGACAATGTGCTCCCTGGAAAATCACAAATATTTCCTGATCTCAGATGACTTTGCACTCTTAACAAGAACCTTTTTACAATACTATCAGGATCCCCATTTTCGAGATGCAAAAGCTGAGGCATGGAAGCAAACTGATTCTGCAAAGTCCTGGGGCTTGTAACTGACAGAGCTATGATTTGAACCAGGCGGTCCGGCTCTGCAATAGACTCTTCACCGTCTTCGCCTGCCTGCCAAAGAGAATACTGTGTTTTTAGAGTGCGTACTACGTCCCTGGGATCTGACAACTATTATTTCATTTTTTTTTTGTCCCTGTTTATTCTGACTTTAGTTCCCTCCCTGCCTCAACTGAGCAGAAATTCAGAAGCCAGTGCTAATGGAAGTGCTGACATCTTGCAAAGATCGTATTCTTCCTTCAGAAACAAAGAAAAAGAAAGAAAGAAAGATGAAGAAAGACCGTGGTTGGAAAGCTTGTCTGTAACTTTTCTCAAACACTAGAATCTAATTCTCTTGGTATAGTTTCCCTCTCTCAGGGGGTACCATTTCCATTTAACCACATGTGAGTTTCTCTGGAATACCAACAAGCAAATGGGAGTGTAGCCCAGAGACACTCACTTATACAGAAAATAGGCAGAAATCAGCAAATGCCAAGTGATGTAGTCAGAGGTCTCTGGCACTGACTCCCATGGAGCTTTCATCTGCTGGAAGCATGTCACTCATCATGGCATTTTGTGGGGAACCACAGCTAAAGGGCCCAGGCACATTCCCATAAAATGGTTATCAGATGTGAGTCTGCAATTTCTCAAAGACGACCCTGTGGTTTCAAATTAGCAGTTCACCACAGAGCTAGAGACAACTCCAGGGGCCTCCTTCTCCAATTCTCTCCAGAAAAGGGAAATTAGTCAAACCCAACTGTGGAGATAAGTAGTTTACTCCCTATGATCATCAGCTACATTGACTTACCAGAAGTACTGAGTTGGAAGTGAAAATAACACCACTTCTTACATGAATGGACCAGGCAGTTATGGGACCATCTTTAACTCTTTAGACATTTGTGACCTTAACAAAACTTGCATGGAACAGGAAGATGTTTATGATATCAATAGCCATGCTTTGCCTTCATTTATGAATGAGGACATGTAGACTGAACAAGGTAATATGGCTTCCCTAAGACTCCAGAGACCCAATGAAGAAGCAGGGTCTCAAACATGGCTTTCCTAATCTTGATCCAATGTTTCTTCGACCATGAATAGAAGTTTGGAGCCTTGAAACTCAGTTTTGCCATGAGCTACATGAACCATGAGAGAAGTAAGAATGTTCTTTACCCTCCTAGAGCTTTGATTTCTTGACAATGTGTGTATGTGATAGGAGGTATAGTCAATGGCTGGTGAGTAGAGGGGCTGCTGAATTAAAGAGGAGAATTAGGGAGATCCTTCCCAAGATTCTGACAATGAAACAAGAAAGTGTGGAATCATCAACATGGATCACAGGGAGAAGAAAATTTCAGGAAGAGAAAACAAGCAACGTGAAATGCCCTGTATAGAGAGGAGGAAGATTCTGGACATATTTTAGAAGGAATAAGATGCCAACACGATCTCAGTGGGTGAGGCCAGATAGAATGATGGGAAATGAGACCAGAGAGAAGGGAGCAGATTGTTTAGTTCTTACTCTGCATCAGGTGGATTATAACCTGATTTAGAATTTGACACGACATGTGTGGAAGGGTCAGAACAGACAAGGAGGCCATTTAAATCGTGCAGTGGGGAGGTCATTATTGACCACAGCAAAAGTCTTAGTAGACTGATTGGGAAGTGAGCATGAATCGAGTATGTTCAAGAAAAAATGGAAGAACTGGAGACTAAATATGTAAACTCTTTAAATAAATTTAAATTTGGGGGGAAAGGAAGAAGAGAAATGGGGTAGTAGATGGTGGCTAAAGAGGGGTCCAGAGAGAGATTTCTCATTCACACTCAAGACCTGTATATTGTTCAATCTCCTCCTAGATAAGAACTTTGAAGGCTTTGGAACAAACATTCAAACAAACATGCCCCAAATCATAGAGCCATGAGGCAATACTATCAGTATTTGATTAGCTCTGCCTGCCTCCTCACACATTAGCAACACCAGGAAAGTCGTTAAATAATAAACACCTGAAGTGCCCAAACTCTTGAATCATTGTGATGATACGGACCTTACAGAACTGAGAACCAAATGCCTACATGAACTCCACAAGGGCTTGCACCAGCATTCTTCCAAAGGCCCTAGTTTGAATGAGAGGAGTAGAGCACCTGTCCAAACACATGGGGATTATAACAGGTCTTGATGAATATTTGTGGGATAAATATTAACCCAGAGGCAATGCTGGTGACCACGTTTTGTAAGCTATGACATACACTTCTTGCTGTGTTCATTTCTAGTTTTGTAACTCCCTCTCTGGCCTCTTACTAGAAAGAGAATGCAGAGCAGAAACACTTTCCTAAGCTTACTCTCCACCAGGATCTCAGGCAGAGTCACCCACATTCAGGACAGATGCCTAAGTTGTAAATAATAATTTTGAGGGTTTGTGAATGGGATGATGTCATTGTGGGCGCATTCTCCCTGCACTTCAAAAGGACGCGTAGTGACATTGCTGTTGGCCTATGATAGAAGTAAGCCTTTTCCACTTGGAGAATTCAGTTCATCCTACAGCTCCTGGATTAACAGCAGTGCACTCTCCTAACCAAAGGAACTTTGCATTAGAGCAGGCAGCTGTTTGCACCTCTCCAGCTGCACCTCCTCTACAAACTCAGTTGATATTCATGTTGAATACAAGCTCCGATTTGGGGATAATTGCTAGATTAGCTAATAACAGAGGTCCCTCCTTCCTGCTTCTATTACCCTTTGAATAGCTATTCTGATTGTTAAATCCATTTTTATTCCAAACAGAAGAACAAATTCCAGCAATTAGTGAACATTTTACAGTTCTTGACCTGTTTATAAGAGCATGTTTCTGTTGTACATATTATATGAAAAGCCAATAAGTAGAGCATGCTTCATTAATTGCAGCTGCTTTTACGGGTGCCAATTTTTTTTATAATACCACATGAACTAACTTAAAATGCAGTAGCTCAAAGGAAAAAAAAAAGTTCATTATTTACAGCCAAAGTTGAATAGCTAATGAAGATTCTAAAATTTGGTAAAACGCTTTTGAAGAAAAAAATCGAACCTCCATCATTGCTTAAAGAGACAGTAACCAGAGTTTTGCAACTATTTCAAGTCAATCATTAATTACACCTTTGGAAATGTTATTATTATACACGTAATGCCCCGGTATCATTCATTCCATGAGTTACACATTTTGGTAACAGAATTGAGATATGATTTACAAACTACAAAATTCACTTATTATAAGCGAACCATTCAGTGATTTTTTAGCAAATTAATACAGCTCTATAGTCAGCACTCACATCCAGTTTTAGAACATTTTTATCAACCTCATGTCCTTTTGCAGTAAATCTCTACTCTTACCCTTAGTCCCAAGCAAACACTGATATGGTTTCTGTCTCTCCAGATCTGCCTTTTATAGAAATTCAATATGCAGTTTTTTTATGTCTGGATTCTTTTACTTAGCATAATGTCTGTAAGGTCCATCCATATTACAACATATATCAGTACTTTTCCCCTTTTATCATCAAAAAAATATCCTATTATATGGCTATGCATTCTTTAAATTAATCTCTACACCTAAAGTGGGGCTCGAACTCATGACTCTCTGAGATCAAGAGAGGCATACTCTCCCTTCTGAGCCAGGCAGATACCGTTGAATATGCATTTTAAAACAATCTATTCACCAGTCAGTGGGCATTTGGATTATTTCCGCTTTTTGCCTACTAGTAGTGTGATTTGCTCTGGCCAAATATACTTTCCCATAAATTTAGGTGATCAGAATGTACTTCCTGCTCTGGATTTTAGGCTCATCCCTGCAACTTGCCTTGGCCAACGGGATATTCCCAAATGAGATGTAAACGGAAATGTGCCTGCGTGGTTAGGTTTCTCTCTTGCACCTCCACCATCACCACGAAGAGAGTTTCCCAGGTAGCTAGTGCCTCTTTGGCCTGGGCCCAAGCATGCAAAAATGTGGGAAAGACCAAACCACAGTGGGGAGTCAAGCTCAGACTCACCAGCACTCTTGTTTCATATTATCGTCACTCTTCTTTTCTAGCCACTGGGACATGCTTTCAGCCACTCAAACTCACCACCTAGTTTCTCCTTCATCTCCGCCCTTCCCTCTCCCTGGAGGATTGCTCCTCCTGCCCATTGCCTCATGAATCTCTGCTGAAACTTCACATTGCAGTTTAAATCTCTCTGCCCCAGAGCAGCTGTACACACTTTTGCTCAGAAAAAAACATCTCCCCAAACCTACTGGCTTAAAGCAATGATTTTATTCTCAGGAAACTCTGGGCCAGCCACAAGGGCTGGGCCATTCTTTGGCTTGGCCCCTAGGATCACTGATGCACTTTCAGTTCCCTAGATGATCAACTGGGGATGGGTTGTTCAAGATTCACTGACCTGGCGTGTGTAGCTTTCAGTGGGACCATAGGTCTCCAGCAGGCTAGCTTGCTCTTCTTCACATGGGTAGAGTCCCCAGCAGCAAGATAGAGCAAACCTCAATGCAGAAGGTGACTGCCTGCAATTTCCCACATTCCACTGGTAAAAACAAATGACCGAGACCAGAGTCAGTGTGGGAAGGGGACCACCCAAGGGCATATGCATACCAAGAGTCATAATGAACGAGGAGCTTACTACAGTTTTCCCTCTGGCCCCAATGATTCACGCCCCTCTAACCTGCAAAACGTATTAACTTCCTCAGAAGAGTCTCAACAGATCATTCAATCACGGCATTAGTCTCAAAGTTCTCATCTTATAATCTGTGTTGAGTGCAGCTCCTTAACTGTGATTCTCATTGATACAGAGACGTAAGAACTAAAAGGACAAGTTGTTCTACTCCAAAATACTGCCCGTACAGTGGTGAGATAGGAGGAATAAAACTGGTCATCCATATTATAACATGTATCAGTACTTCTCCCCTTTTTAATGTCAAAAAAGTATCCTCTTATATGGCTATACATTCTTTAAATTAATCTCTACATCGAGTGTGGGGCTTGGACACATGACTCTCTGAGATCAAGAGTGGCATGCTCTCAGTTCTGAGCCAGGCAGATACCCCTGAATATGCATTAAAAAAATCTATTCACCATTTTTATTTTCCAACTCAGAAAGGCTTACTTATATTGCAGTCCCTCAAAATTCCACTTACAAAGAGAGTAGCTCTTTACCTCCTCTCCCCTTTCCTGGCCCTTACCATCCACAACTAAAAGAAGCCCATCAACACTTCCTCCTTCTTCCTGGTATTCTCTGTAGCTGGAGCTGCAAATTCATTAGCAATAGTTTTCTCCTAAAGCTGATGGCAGTTTGGCACTGCTAGGCATCAACCGTTTCCCGACTTCCAAAAGCCATTTCCTCAGCACTCCTGCAGATTCTACAAACATTTTTCAGCGTTTTACAAGACTTTGATAACCGCTTTCTCACCTGTTGCCCGGTCTGAATGCCTGTAACCCACGCGCTAGCTTTTTGCCTGAAAACTGCCCACGTCTGGGTATCTATTTCTAACTCAGCCTTTGCTGCAGGACCATCCACCCTGAAAGCTTATGGACTCCAAACACCAGCCATTCAGTCTGCTCCTGATTCTTTAGATGGGCAGTTTGGGCAGCCACTGTTACTTGCACCTTTACCGTGACTGCAGAGTCTAATAAGATGCTCTCACTCCTACACCTGTGCCTGGGTGCCCGGGTGGGTGGGGGGAGGGAGTGGAGATGGGGGCGGTGCACTCATCTCTTGCCAGTCAGCCTGGACTGCTTCCTGTGGCGGTGGAAGAATTCCAGGCATGGAGACAGGGTAAGCTCCAGGGCCGGAGTGTGCTTTCCACACCTCTGGGCGCCTCAGATTTCCTTATAGGTCACTGACCAAAGTTCACTACGTGCCCCAGCCCAGAATCCGGGCGGAAGGGACTCTCATGGAGCAAAATAGAATTCACTGGTGGTCGGCCACTCCTCCATCCACCAGGAAGTATTTCTTGACAGCCTGAGACTACATTATAGTGCCTTGCTCTATACTCTTACCACACTGTACTTCTCTAAAACAATTGTATAATTTGATATTTAACTTCTGACTCCCTAGCTGGATCTATGCTCTTGGGGACCAAGATGATATCTTGTTCACCGCTCTGTCTTGAGAATGTGCCTGGTAAGCACTTAAGCGCTGGGTGAATGAGTGATAGGATAAAAATAGTCCTAAGGGAAGCTCTACAGACTTTACAGTGTTTCTTTTAGCGGCTAACTTCTCTGAACATAGCTGCACTTGTATTTATTACCTGCACTCCCTTCTTGAGTAGAAATTCCATAGTACTGGGAACCTTACCCATTGTATTTTTTAAAAACTCCTGGGCAAACTATATATTCAATAAATCTTTAGAAATAAGGAAAGACTATAAACATATATTTTATATATTAATATTAATAGGTGAATGCTATAAATATATTAAAAAAATATACTCTTCATTCAGACCAGGGAGTAGGCTTAAAACTCAAAGGCCAACAAGACACACACCCTAAGGCTGAGGGAAAGGATATGGTCTCTCCTGGAATCTGGGCCAGATTTAGTTCTCCCTGGGAAAGTTTTTCCTTATGCGGGAAGAGAAAAGATGGGACAGTTGTCCCGCAGTGAGGTCACGAGTAGCAAAGGGGCCCTGGTTCCTTGGGGTTCAGGAGGAACCTGCTTGAGAGCACACCAGGCATGGAGAGAGGGGTAAGATTAGCATCACTGTGCAACAGCAGCATGGACAAAGATCCACGCCTTTCCTCTCTTCCCCAAACGCCTCTCTGGGGGTGACCAGACTGGCAAGAGAACTCCATGATGGCTTGGAGCCCCCACATGATTGCCAGGCAGCCAGGGTGACCCTACCGTAACCTAGAAGCTAAGTGACCTCTTTGAGTGAAGGACAATGAGGAACACATTATAAACCTAACTGAAGATTATGGAGATTGATCTTCACATTTCTGCATTCATTCTTTTGTCTATTCATTAATTCACTAACACTTAATTGAATACTTACTACTATATTGACATAACTGTGTTGAGGAACAAGGACAGATGTCTCTACTGTGGCAAGAGAGACATGAGTTGGCATTGATAGATTGAGGATAGAGGAGTGTTTTCCCACTGATCACTGCATTGACACTCCCCTCATCAGCTCTACAGGCTGGGAAACTGCCCTGGAGTGTGTGGGCTGCCTGTGCCCAACTCCTGTGAAGCTAGATATCCTGTAGGACTGAGATGCAGGAAGGCCAGTGGCTCAGTGCAGACACAACCATGCGAAGAGGAGGAGATTTGTCTCCGCCCCATCCTGCTTTGCTCAGCTTTTCCTGCAAACTTCAGCCAGAATATCTGCGTAAGCCTTTGGATGGATGGTTTCCAATTAAACTGGTTCTGACCCATTTGCCAACTTCCCAAGCCCTTTAATATGATTTGTGCTAACCCGGATTGGGCCCCCAGAGTGCAGCCGACTCTGTGCTAGATACATACGTATGCTCGTATCCGCTTATTCACCTTTACACCATCCTGGAGGTAAGCGTTGTTATCCCCATAACATGGATAGAGAAACGAAAGCTCAGAGGGAACAAAGAACATCCTTGTGGTGGAAAAATAGTGGAAACTTTCATTCACATAGCGTATTCTGGTGCCTGTCATATCCAGGCCCCGCATTGGGCTGGAGCTTGAGAACAGTTACTTTGTTTCCACGGTCCGAGCTCTTTCTACCAGGTCAGTCTAGCTTCCAGAGAGGAAACAGGGGCAGGGCGTCCATGTAGGGGAAATTGGGGCTGGGGAATGGGAAAGACACGTCCCAGGTTTGCTGTGAAAAGCCCCCATACTTCTCCAGACTCCTCCATCCCAGCCCCCTTCCCCTCTCCACCCTCCACCCAATCCATCCTCTCTCCTCCATGACCCAGGCCAGGGCCCTTTCTCAAACGTCTCCCTTGAAAGGTTAACAAAAGTGTTTTCACTGGTGCTGCTGTCATGTGATCAAAGCATAGCTCAGGAAATGGGGTCCCTCGAAAGCTGTTTATCTAAAATCTCTTATTTCACCCGTTGGAGCGTTTTAAGAGCACATTCTGCACCTTCTCTCCCAAGGGCAAATATTTCGGTTACCTGTGTAGTAGGAGCCTGGCGGAGGCCACACATACTTCGCTTAGTGAAAGGACACATTTCCCTTTATGCTCCTGTGCACCCCTCCCCACCCCCGGCCAGCTCGGAGGCCAAGGGGAAACCCTAATCCGGTCTCTCACAGGACTTTGAGTGGTTCAAGGCAGCGAAGATTTAAAGACAAAAAGCTCTAAATCCAAGCTTAGGTGGGAGTGTTTTTTATTACTGATGAAAAACAGAGTCCTTCTTCTGGGTTATTCAGATGAGCCCAGAGTAAATATTTATCCTCTCTGCTAATGGGTCTGTTTTGAGGGGCTCTTGGGACTCCCAGACGGCCCAGCTGATGGATGGCATTCTGCTTCCCCAGCTGGAGGGTAGCACTGGGAAACATTCTCTGGTGTGGGGAACCCTTTTTCTGAGGCTGCCTGTCAGCCTGTATGAGGCACCACATCCCTCTCTGTGCAGGCACAGGCTGGGTGAGGGAAGGCTATGCTGGGACCGCCCAGCTATATCCCTCTGAAGCGATTTAACAGTCCTAGGGTTGCCTACCTCTGAGAAGGAGGAAGATGGATGGCTGCACCCCCCACCCCGCCCTCCCCGTAGGTTTGAATGCAGTACTTTGTTCTTTGCTAGTTTTGGAGAGTACAGCTTTCACACACACCCACACCCCCCCCCCCACACACACACCACACGCACACACAGGAAAATTTACATATATGAATAAATGAAAGGGATACATATGGACACATTACACGGAGGGTTTTTTGAGGGTGGAGACTCTTCCTTATTCCTATTTGTGTTCTCGCATTGCCTAGCAATGCTTGACATAGAGCAGATGATTAATGCATACTTTTGGAATGAATACATGAATAATTATAATTATAACCATTTATTTAGCACTTAATAAGTGCCAGGTGCCGAAGGAAGTGCTTAAGAAACATTCTCTCATTTAACCCTCACCACAGACCGCTAAATTTGGTGCTGTCCCTCTCCCCATTTCACAGATGCGGAGCATGAGGCTTGGCAAGGCCAAGCGTTTTATCCAAGGTTACCTGGCTGTTCAGTGTCAGCAAGGCATAACTGACTACGGGGTTTATGCTCCTCACACTGTCCCCTGGAAACTCACTTACCTGGAATAGAAATTAAAAATATTTCTACAAATGTCGTATCAAAATAACAGTAGTTTTATCTCCAAGGTGCCTACATGGAGGTCTCGATTTTGTGGTGTCTGTCTCAGACATTTCTTTCTAGTCCTTCCTCCAGGCCCCCATCATCACTCAGTGGAGGGGTCAGCTCCAGAGCGAAGGGCATATTGGCTGGTTCCCGCCTACATCCATTTTCTATCACTACCAAAGCAAATGATCAAAGACTTCACATTTTTTTTTTTAAAGATTTTATTTATTTATTTGACAGAGAGCGAGAGAGACACAGAGAGAGGGAACACAAGCAGGGGGAGTGGGAGAGGGAGAAGCAGGCTTCCCACCGAGCAGGGAGCCCGATGCGGGGCTCGATCCCAGGACGCAGGGATCATGACCTGAGCCCAAGGCAGCCGTTTAATGACTGAACCACCCAGGTGCCCCAAAGACTTCACATTTTAATGCAAGGCTCACTTGTTACCTTGAAGTTTTGTTGGTCAGGAGTTCCAGGCAGGCTAAGCGGGTCTCTACTCGGGGCATCATGGGCTGACACAAAGCTATGGACCAGCTGCGCTCTTACCTGGAAACGGGGGAGAAGCTGCACTCGAGGTCATTCAGGTGTGGGCAGAGTTCACGTCCTCGCGGGTGCGGGATGGAGGTCCCTGTCTCTCTGCCGGCTGTCAGACAGCGCATGCTGTTTGCTCTTGGAAGCTGCCCACACATTCTCACATGGCGCCTTCCCTCTTCCTTGTGCTCGAAATCCTTCTGACCTTCTTTTCGGCAACCACCTGCGGAAAGTTCTCTTTTAAAGGCTCATGTGATTAGATTAGAACCACCTGGATAACCTCTCTTTAAGGTCAACTGTGCCCTGTGACGTAACACAATCCCACAAATGCTTCGTAAGTTCTGGGCATTCAGACATCGGGTTCTGGGGGCTGTTCCTAGAAATAATTCCTGTTGTACTACCCTTGATGGCCATGGAAAAATTGCATCACTACTTCAAAGCTCAGGCAAAGCACGTCAAGGTAGAGCCATGAGAAAATAATGTGGCACTTATTGTAGGCTCTTAAAAAATGTGTGTCTGACCACGTGCTGTTCGGAATGAACCATGACATTACACAGAGGAAGGAAAAGAAAAGGACATTCTCTACTTATGTAAGAATGGTTCGTGTGTATGGATCCTTTCTATTTCAGGCACAGTTGTAAGTGTTTTACATGTATTAATTCCTTTTACCTTCAGAGAAGTGTATGATATTTGGATATTATCCCCATCTTATAGGTGAGGGACAACTAGATGAGGAAATTGCTAAACGTTGCTCAGCTCGTGATTGTTACAGACAGACTTTGAAAGCAGACATCATGGCTCCCCCCCGAGATGGTATGCTTAATTATTACACGAGATGCGTCTAGAATCAGAGCCTTTTAGACACCCTGTCATAGGAGACAGAGCTAGAGTGAAAACTGGAGCAAACCTAGGCATCTGTGGGTTTGTGATGTGGGCTCAGACTAACAGAGGTCAGAGGGGCCCTGTGGACAAAGCCTGCAATTTCTAGTAAGATCCTGGTGTCCACTTGCAACCGTGAAAGTTGTGTTGTGTCTTTGGGCAAGTCAATTCGGTTCTCTGAGCCTGTGCCCTCATTTACAACCTGAGGGTACTAATACCTGTTCCTCAGTTTTCATGTGGTTCGATGCTTTGCAAACATCATGTTAATGGGCTATGCAAATCTAAGAGAGTATTGCCAGAACCTGTGGGTTACGAGCTGCAGAGAAGGAGAGCCCTGTTAGGTAAGAACATTCTTTATATCCTAAGGCCTTGGGCATTATCACCTACAAATTTCATATTCAGCCTTAAAAAACTACCATTCATTCTGTCTTTTTTTTTAGTCTGCCTTTGTGTTCCCCTCACACATGTGAAGCTGATAGGAGTTAATCAATCCCCTTGGGGAATTCCATCAGAGATTAGTGGAGAGGGCACTTTCACATAGACTGAGGGGGAAGAGAGAAACAGGAGGTGGGGGACAGTTGGAGGAAGTTCTGGAAGGAGTCCTGTATTGGTCTACGGTCTCCAGAGAAACAGAACCAACAAGATATAGATGTAGATGTAGACATAGCTATAGATATAGACAGGAGGCCATTTACTATAGGAATTGACTCACATGATTGCAGAGGTTGAGAAGTCCCACGATCTGCTGTCCTCAAGCTGGAAACCCAGGAAGGCTGGTGGTGTCACTCAGTCCCAGTCCAAAGGCCTGAGGGCCAGGGGAGCTAATGTCTGAGGGCAAGAGGAGATGCATGTTCCAGACCCAGCAGAGAAAAAAATGCACCCTTTCTCTGCCTCTTAGTTTACTCAGGCCCTCAACCGAATGGATGTTGCCCATCTGCACTGGTGTGACTTTCCCCAGTCCTCTGCTTCAAATGCTAATCTATTCCAGAAACATCTCCCAACACCCAGAAATAATGTCTTACCCGCTCTGCAGACATCCCTTTGCCCAGTCAGTCTGACTCATAAAATTAGCCATCATGAGGCAGGAGGGACAGGAAGGGCTAATTGAAGTCATCAGGCTCTTACTTTTCTTTGCGGATGGATCGAAGAGAGAGTGAACTGGTTGGAGACCTGCAGAAGGCAAGGGAGAAGGTGATGCTTAGCAACAGCTGCTTTGGAGAAAAAAAAAGAATGGAAATTGAGCCAACACATGTTAAAGGATTATCAAGAAACACTTAGAGTCTGGCGAAGATTGGAATCATAAATTTGTTATGAAGTCAATTAGCACGATTATGCACTTTTCTTCCAATAAGTCTCAGCTGGGGATCAGAAGAAAAAAATCCGCTATTTACTTGAAGCTCGGAAAGAAACAAATATTTATTGAGCACCAACAATGCATCCGTTCACTCTTATAAGAATAGTTATTAAATACCTGCTATGTTCTAGATGCTATTCTAGGCACTGAGGATGGGACAATTGCAAGATGGAACAATTTCCTTTCCTGATGGAGCTTGCCATTTTTTAAAGATTTTTTGTTTTTAAAATACTTTATTTATTTGTGTGTGAGAGAGAGCAGAGAGAGCAAGAGAGCACAAGCAGGGAGGAGAGGGAGATGACCTGAGCTGAAGGCAGATGCCTAACCAACTGAGCCACCCAGGCACCCTGGAGCTTGCCATTTTGCGGCAAAAACTAGAATGATAAATAGGGAAATTAATACATAATTAAGATAATCAAATTGTCATCAATTTATATGTATATATTAACATTTCCATATGTATATGTGTAGATTAGATTTCAATATAGATATATACATCCTTCTATATCTATATTGTGAATATATGGATATATTTATACCTATTTATCATCATATTGAATTATCACACTAGGTTGTGAACCACCGTTCACTTATTCTACAGATAAGGCTCAGAGAAGTTCAAGATATTTCTCAAGGTCACACAGATAATAAAGGTCAGAGCCAAGATTTGAACCCAGGTGCTCTGACCCCAGGCCAGTGCCCATTCTGTTGTTTCTGCAAGCTACACAACTGAGCTCCCTAGCAAAGTGGGCTCGTGGGAGGTGAGACAGAAAGAGATTCGTTGGTATTGATGAGAATGAACCAACAATGACTGACCAAAAAGAGCAAAAGATGATGAGGTCAGAAAAGAGAAGTAGGTCCTGATTGGAAAAACAGAGGAAGGGGGTCAAGAGTCCATCATTTTCCTGGAGGATTTCCAGGGTTTTAGGAGAGAGAGGGATTGACAGAGAATGGGCTCTGATCAAGCTCTTATCAGTATTCTGCTGAGAACTTCTAGTTTAGCAATTTCTTGTGAGTTTCTACTTTAAGATGGTGTTGGTCTTTCTTCTCTTATTCCTAGTTAAGTTTCTGGGGCACATCACAGAGGGCACATAGTACATCCTCCATACATTGTTAATTGAGTTGATTAATTCATATGTGTATAACACACAGAACAAATGGCAAGGACTTCAGCATATGGTAACAATCCTGAAGACACTGGTATATTGCTACAATTGTTGCTTTCTTCCTCCAAGTAAGCTTATGACTTAAAATCAAGAAGTCCTGTGTTTGCAGAGAGGGAGGAGATCTGGTGTTTTATTTACCTTTAGAACAGGCAATTTCCTAGGCTCTAAGGTATATACAATTAGAGAGAAGAGAATCCCTTTGTCGATAATAAAACTCTTGACGAGGCATCTGATGAATACACTGAAGATCAT
Organism: Nasua narica; assembly: GCA_028533885.1. Classification (NCBI taxonomy): domain Eukaryota; kingdom Metazoa; phylum Chordata; class Mammalia; order Carnivora; family Procyonidae; genus Nasua; species Nasua narica. Next base: position 158,419,771 of record CM052798.1, on the reverse strand, counting down.
TTAATGAGCCGAAACCACAGCCTTCTCAGTTTTACTTCCTCTGACTTCAGGGGAAGAGCACTGCTGTTTCTTTTCCCCTCAAAGACCTTCTGGTTAACATTCCAACTCACTCAGCATCACCTGAGTCAGCACATCACGGCAAATGACAGTCTAGTTCAGTGAACAAGCAAAATGGTTTATTTATAAGCCTCTTTCCCAACTGGGATCCTGGGAAAACTGCTGTTCTCAGAAGTAAATAAAGGTCAGGATGCCTTAATATATACTCAGTGGAAAGTCTAGTGATGACTCTTTTGTGATGGGTGAAACCGTGAGCTCTGAACTATTCCTGGATACGTTAGCATAAAATTCTAAGGGAGAAGGTGCCCTATTGAGCTCTGCCCCTCATCAATATTCCGGTCCACTCCCCCACCCTAGTTGACTCTCATTGTGTGGTTGTTGCCATAGCTTCTTAGCTAGCTTTCTGCCTTTGAGCTCTCTGACCACCCCACTTTTATTCACCCAGGGCAGGTCTATACTCCTTAAGACAATTCCAACCACTTAAGTTCCTCTCGCACAAAGCTTAAAGCATTGAATTGAAATATGTCGTTTACTTGTTTACTGATTGTCCCATTGTGGGCGATGTACAGAATCATTTTTGTCTATTTGTGTATACTTATTCCTCAGTGCCTAGAACTTTTGAAGTTATGTACCTGGGACAAAGATGGCATCAAGAGTATTGGTGGAATGTATGAGTTGATTCATTTTATCTCCAATACCACCTCATGTAGTATGTATTGTTTACCTGTTTCAGGAACTTGAGGTTGAAAATGGTTACGCAAATTGCCCAAGATTATAGGAGAGAAAGCAGGCTTAAGGATCCAACCTAAGCTGATTTCAGAGTTCATCTGTTAAACTGATATTCAACTTTGGCTCAAAATGGCATTTAAGCAACTGCCCTGGATAATCCCAAGCAGCAAGTCCAGCCCCTAGGCTGCTCATGTTCTCCAAGGAGGACCCGTGACTTGCTTGCCCACATGCCTCACATGATGGTCCTCACTAAATTCGAGCCCTACCCATCCTCAGGGTCCCAGTGCACCTGCTACCTGCTCAAAACGCCAATCCAGATGGTCTCCATGACAGAGTCTCCTTTGAATTCCTGCCACAAACTCACCCAAGACTCATACTCTGTTGCTATTTACATGTTAGGCTGATTGTAAGGGAATGAACATCTTATTGAATTTTTATGGTTCCCACAGGGTCTGATAAAGTGCCGGACACCAGGAAAGTCTCTTTAGTAAATGCTTTTTAAACTAAATCAGATTAAATTTGATATCAACTCCTGTCAGCTTCCAGTTTCTCCCATCGGCAGTCGTGAAGGGATATTTACCAGAAAATACGTTCTTCGGTTTGAGAAAATGTCGTAAGCCAGAGAGCAGCTTGGACCAGTCCCAAGGCACAAAGTTCTTCATGGCCTGGATGGAGACTGAGACAAGGAGGGTTTTTTTTTTTTCTCCTTTTGGCTCTATTCCCAGACTCCCCTAATTTTTGAAATCGAGCTTCTGGGAACACTAAGTTCATATGTGACTCCCCAGCTCCCAACGCACATTGTACACACCCATTCGTGGGACTTCACCTCACCCAGCCTTGTGCGCGAGAATCTGCAGTGGGAGTGATGTGGAGAAATGCCCAGGAGAACCAAGCAGGACCGATTTTTACCATGGCTTTTGTGATACTGAAAAACAGCACGGGAGAGCCCTGACAAGTAAGATGTTGGAGGCATTTCTGGTGCATTGATTTGGAAATCATCAAATAGAATCCTAAATGCCAGGGCCTGGAAACCTATCTCCACTGATCTTTCTTTCCCTTTTAAGGCTGGCAGAACTGCAAGCTGGGATAACACCAAGATATTTTTAGCAGTGTATATTGATTTTTTTTTTGTCTTTGGAAGCTACTATATTCTATTATAACCCAAAAACAACACATGAGAAAAGCCAGCTGCGGCAAAATCTCATTTAAGGCAGCGGCATAATGACAATGATATTAAAATAATAATATGTTAGGGAGTATCTGAAGTTACAGTACTTGGCTATTCTGGCTTAAAGCAGCTCTTGCAAATGCTCTGCTTTCTGAATGACATCTTTTAACTGAGTATTCTAGAGCACAACTATTAAGGTAAGTGAACATTTTAAGATGTGGGGCACTTGTATACCAGCAATCAATGGTCAGTATTGATCCACCACCATGGGTCAGACAATCAGAAAAAAAGCTGAAAATGCATATATTCGTTGCAAAATTCACTACCCGTGAACTGACTTGTTTTAAACTTGGCTGCCCAGTATCTTTGCAATAGGAGGGAGTAGACAAGCCAGATTTTGTGACTGCTTATTCTAGAAGAATATTGAGCTGGACAATCTCTCTTCTTTTTCTCATATACTACCTCTACCAGCAAATCTCCATGTCCAGTCTGGAACACTGTAACATCCTATAACTAGCTTTCTATTGCTTGTCTTTTAGTGTAGGAGCAAATATTTTCTTCTCCCTCCAGAGTTCCTGCTTAGGTCCATAATACAGACCTGCACTGTCCTCTTGGAAGTAACTTCAGCCCTTCCCTCCGCTCCTGCATTCATTTCTCTCCCCAGGAGGAGGAGTCTTCTAGAGGGTTTGTGAGATTAGTAAGGTATTAAGTGTGCATTATAGAGACTTCTTTCCTCCCTTATTTTGCAGAGTAGCTTGCTTGCGAGACTCATACATTCTCGATTCCTCTGTGCTCTTCCCTAACCTGTTATGAGGGGGCCAGAGTTCCACAGAGATATTTATTCCTCAGGAATTATTTTTTTTTAGTAGGCTATGCACCCAGCATGGGCCCACCAATTCAGGATTTGAACTCACCACCCTGAGATCAAGACGTGAGTTGAGATCAAGTGTTGGATACTCCACTGACTGAGCCACCCAGGCACCCCTCTCAGGAATTATATTAGGAACCTTGATTCTGGTAAAAGCGCAAGGCATGGTCTCTAACTCAGTGTTAGCTACAGTAAGCAGGCAAATTTGATCTCCATTTACCTGACTTCTGAATTAATTTGCAATATAAAATCACACTGAATTATCAAAATAGCTTGTGAAACACTGGTCACTTACTTTATAGATGAGGCTCAGAGAGGTTAAAATATTTCTCTAGGTTGCATGGATATAAAAGTCAAAGCCAAGATTTGAACCCAGGATTCCTGGGTCTTCCTGATCTTTCTGAGGATAATAACACATCTATAATCTACTGTATATAGTTGTACAGTTTTCTAGCACGTACATAAGACCATAAGGAGAGACCTTGCCACATATATTGCTAATATCAAAGCAGTAAAAGGTTTCTTCTCCTCCTTCTTTCTTCTTCTTCTTCTTCTTCTTCTTCTTCTTCTACTTCTTCAGATTTTATTTATCTGTCAAGGAGAGGCAGAACAGGGGCAGGGGAGCATCTGGCAGAGAGAAAAGCAGGCTCCCTGTTGAGCCAGGAGCCCAAAGTGGGGCTCGATCCCAGGACCCTGGGATCAATGACCTGAGCCAAAGGCAGACCCTTAACTTACTGAGCCACCCAGGTGTCCCAGTTTAGTCTTTCTTCTATGTACATATCCCAATGACTTCATCAAACTGAAAAATAAAAGCTTAAGTTTTTCCTAGTGAATTTATGCAGGCTTTTCGGGATCCCAACTTGGTTCAATGTGTTATAACTGCATGTATTTTGTATAATCAGTCCTCTGGGACTGATAAAGGACCTCAGCTGTTAGTTCTGTAACCTGTATTTTAACCTTTTTCAGAATTGGGGGAAACACTTGTCCATTTCCACTTTCCTGACACATATTCTTTCTGCTCCTGTAGAAGATACAAGATAACTTGCAATTCCTTTGTACTTGTATCAGCAAGATCTTTTGGTACCTTGGAATATAATTTGTCTGCATCTGGAAACTTGAATGAATGTAAAGAATTTGCTTCCTCATTGTTCGCTTCCTCATTGTGTTCTTACCTTGTGTAGCTTTCAGTTCCCTATTAAACGCATTTATTCTGTGCCTTTCAATTTGAAAAGTATTCATGTTAATTTAAACAACAGGTTGTATAAGAGTGAAGTCGGTCTGGTTTTCTGTGCCATTAGTTAACATGCTATCAGGCTCACTTTGTCCCCCCTTCTTCCCCATCACTTAGAGCCATTGATCAGGAAGTGACTTTGTGGAGTTTTCGATGCATTCCCACCTATCCCTGTTCTAGTCTAAGAAATCAGTGCTTTAATAATATTGATGATTACAGCTCACGTCCGGTTTTGAAGACAGATCTTCAGAGAAGAAGCTGTCCCATCCTTGGTAGTCAATCATTTCAAAGTTTAGCAACTCAAATTCTTAGGGAATATTTTCTTACATCTTCTCGGACCCTTTATGTTTCAAATGTGATTATGAGGCTCGGCTGTAATGGTGGGGTACATAGAGGGCGTCATATAATTTATTGTTCAAACCTGGATACTTCTGAAAACAGGGACACTATTGCAATTATACCAGTGCAACAAATTGCGGCTCTTTGGGGCAAATGGGATGTATAGAAACTATAGGCATAGCTAGCAGTATTGTGAAGGTATTCAGACTGGTTTTTACACCAGAGAGAAATATTAGTGCAATAAACCAGAGGTCAGAACCAACTGACTAAGATCAGTAGCTTAGAAACAAAAATAGGGTGCCTGGGTGGCTCAGTGGGTTAAGCCTCTGCCTTCAGCTCAGGTCGTGGTCTCAGGATCCTGGCATTGAGCCCCACATCAGGCTCTCTGCTCAGCAGGGAGCCTGCTTCCCCTTCTCTCTCTGCCTGCCTCTCTGCCTACTTGTGATCTCTCTCTGTCAAATAAATAAAATAAAATCTTAAAAAAGAAACAAAAATAATAGGGAATATTAATCCTTTATTCAAATATTATTGGTGTTCCAAGCTCTGTTCTAGAGACTGAGGTCATGGGAACTCAATCCTCAAGAAATCTCACCATCTCTCAGAGGACACTGGCTATACTATGTCTTTGTCTTCAGGTGATGAAAGCTGGTGGAAGGGGTACAGTAGTGGGGGAAATACAGATCTGAACTTGAACTTGGTTCCGTGGATTTCCAGGTTCTGGTCTCACAGGTACATCTTACCTAGGGACTTCCAACTGCACATAAAAAAGATGCAGAAAGACGCTCCACCTGGTCTCTTGTTCTCTGCAATGTTTCTCTCTCATTGCCAGGTTAAGATGCACTCCTGTGTCTACACTGGAGTCAACAGGTATGGGTTTGGGGGTCAGCTGTGCTATATACCAACACTGTGCTCCATCTCTTGAAACTGCAGGTACTTCATTTGCAAAATGGGGGTAAGAATTCCTCCCCCATAATATCGTCACGAGGATCGAATGAGATAATGCATGGAAAGCACAGAGCACATTGCCCACGACAGAAGCCTGGTCAGCTATTAGGAGGCATCATTCTCCTTGTTACTGACCTTTCCTGGTTACTTTTTCTTTCCATGCCAACCGACATAGCTCTCCAGAATTCGCAAATCTGTAGGCTCCAAGACTTTCAGAGCTCGCTGGAGCCATCACATCCAAACCTCTTATACTACAGATGGTGAAATTGCTCTAGGTCACGCGGCTCAGTAAATGATTGGGCTAGGGAGAGAAAGCAGGCGTCCTGATTCCCAATCCAGTGATCACTCTTACCACATCTTCCTCCCAAAGGATCTCCAAAGAAGCTTTTACCCCCTAAAAGTTTAGACCGCCAAGGGAAGCAGTGTCTTATCGACTGACACTGAACAAGGATGTGAGAGTTTTTTGTCAGATCAACAGCTATCAGGAGCTAATTTCTTGGACACTTTAATTTCATTAATCTGAGAAGAACCTTGTCCAGGACTAGGATACAAGGCATATAATCTCTTTCACTGACTTCTCATAAGCATCCATGAGTGAAAATGAGAATGCATGTATTTCCACAGTGGAGACAGGAAATTGCACTCCACTTTTTCTATGAGATTACTCCTTTTGTATTAATCACCTCGCCCACAGCTCCCTGATTCCCCGTGACAGTCCTTCCTTCACCTTCTACCCCTTGCCCTCCCTGCCACACTCTGGAGAAAGCATGCAATAAAAACGCCTAATTATTTTTCATATATTTCTATTCTTTCAGCAATTCCGCTAAGAAAAAGATAGTACTATGGGAGAAATGGTTGCCATGGAAACTGGCCAAGGATAAACAGTCTCTTCTAGTGCCGTGTGCGGCAGGCAGACAGGAGTGGGAAGACAGTGGGGGAGTCACGTGGTTCTCCGAGCTCTGCCTGCCTAGCTCTTTGGACCCTACAGGAGCATTGCACATTGTCTATTTAAGTGACCCTGGAGTTATGAAGGGAGGGTGTTAGGACACATCCTCGGGTGTGCATGACCCAAGGGAAAATAGCCCACTGGATCTGTAGACCCTGGAGACTTTCAAAGAACTACACTTGTCATTGACCTTCTGAAGATCTGCTCTGAGCTGGAAGCAAAGCAACCTGGGCTGTTAGCGCCAATACACTACCAGCTGCCTGGCTGCCGAGGACCATCGGAAAGTGGCAGACGAAATTCACCAGTTCTGTTTTTGCTGGTCACATCGTGGTTAAAGGCACCAACTTGGGGCCAGCCTTCCTTGGTTCAAATCCTAGTTCTTCCCTCTTACCAGATATATAATTTTAGGCAAATCCTTCCACTCCTGTAGTCTTCAGTATCCTTATTTGCAGGGGATAATGACGGTAATAACGCTGCTGCTGATAGACCTTTGCAAACATATATTTATAAAATGTGAAAATGTCTACCCCTTAGTACAGAGTCTGGCATGTTTGTGGAGGCTCATTAAGGGCTGGTCACCATAACTGCTTATATATTAAGTCATTTTTGGCAAGAGATATGATATTATGTGCCCTGTAAAAACTATTATTTTTAGATAAATGTCACCTTGTAGTAACAGAACATTTATGTATGCTTAAAATTCATGGCCATCCTGCAAGATAGGTATTAATATAGTAATAGTTTTACATATGCCAGTATTAGTTACTATAATAATATTAGTAATATATGTGCATAAATGTAATATATAATATGTAATGCTAACACTTTGTACATTACATATAGATGTAACACTATGTATGTACATACAGAGATGTAAACCAAGTCTCAAAAGCATTTTAAAATGTGCTTTCAAACGCCGTTCCTTGTGTAAAGTGCATTGTTAAATTGTAACAGATTATGGTTATTATTTGTGAGTGTTCTCTGTCCAGGTGCTCAAGAATGAAACAGAAAGAGACTTACTTCGTCAGCTTGGGGAAAGCCTAATGGGAACCTTGTGATTTTATGTGTGATCTGTGTTACAAATGTGGAAAACCGAATGGATAATACAGCGAGTTTCCATTTCCCAAGGAACTCACTCTCTGTCTCAGATTTCCTCCATGAGAGCTGAGCAGGGAAACAGTCCGGTAGGTTTGTGTCGGGGCAGACACATGGTACCCAGCCCCTCTGCGGAGTGCCCCTCCTTCCTTCTGTAGCATTCCAGCCACTTTCTCTGAGAATGTTGTCTTCCCCATCCAACTATGCTTCCACTTTTCCATCACTGTCCTGCTGTTCCCGCAGCATCAAGTGTCCCCCCCTTCTCCTTCCTGCCACCCCCATTCCCTTTATCTTCTTGGATGGGCCTTAATAATTCTTTATAGCATAACTTAAACATCCCTTGCATACGAGATCTCATGATAGGTTAAACATCTATAGTGCTACCTCTGTATCAGATGCACACACAAAATCTATTTTACATTCTGCATTATATTAATAATGTGTGTGCTTTTGCATGACCTTCACCACGACTCACCTCCCAGAGGGCGGGGCCAACATCTGTGGTACGGGCACATTCCCAGAGTGAAGCAATGTCAAGGGCATGTTCAGTGTTTGCCTGTGGGGTTGAATAGACTCTATCCAGTAAAAGATCCTTTTCGGGTCTAAACCCTGCTATAAAAATTTGCCAAACTTGGAGGAAAATAGGTCAGAACTCAGGCTCGCATTAAGGAGTCTGGAGCCCAATTACATGGGTCTGTTTTGACCCCTTCACTTACAGGTTCTGGTTTTGAGTGAGTCATTTTGCAACTCAAGCATTTATCAATTCTTTTCTATTCTTTTCTCTTTCTTCCTTTTCCTGTCCCCACCCTCAACAGCATCCTATGTGTTAGGGTTATGCTAGATGTTGGGGCATACACAAATGAAAAACATTTCCACCCTCCACATCGAGATGGACTTAGGGTTGGAATAACACAGTGTTTAATAGGGGTGAAAAAGAGGTAGAAGCTAGTTATGCCTAGGTGGGGGTTGTAAAGGGAGTCAGGCTCACCTAAAATGTAAACAGTAATAATATCTGGAAGAGCTACATGAATTTTAATTCCCCATACTACTTTTAATGCTGCTCATTGAGAAGGATATAATGTGTTTGTATGGGGAATGGAGAGCCCCAGTGGAAACACAGCTGCTTCTAGGTATAATAAAATAGATTATAATCAACTACAACTCTGAGAATCCCCTTAGCAACCATTCATTTGCCAGCCTGCTTTCGGAGCTGGTGAATATCTATGGCCAGGCCTTGAAGAGGGAGTCCACAGGGCAGGGAAATTTGATAAAGAGGCCAAGGAAAGAGATAAGTTGGCCACTCAACAGCTGTGAAGGGAGGGTAATAGAGTGGTAAAGAAAGGGCTACACCAGTTAAAGTCTAGCCAATTGAATTATGAGGATGAATGCTGTTTAAATGAGGACACAGATGGCAGCAAACCAACACTGATGCCCAAGTTTCTTTGCATTTGTGCCACGGTGTGTTTGTGAGTGTGGCATGTTATAGACTATCACATGCGGACAGAGAGAACCAGGAGGAAGACAGAAATACGAGGTCAGGAGCTTCCCAAAAATAAGAATCACTACTTTGACTGTGGTCACACACACTTACTGATGCCTATTCTGAGCCCGCATTGGATAGGTTCTCTCCCAAACATCTCTGTCTCTCTTTCTTTTTAAATTTTTAATTTTAATTTCATTTAATTTTTAAAATATTTATTTATTTATTTGGCAGAGAGAGATCACAAGTAGGCAGAGAGGCAGGCAGAGAGAGGAGGAAGCAGGTTCCCTGCTGAGCAGAGAGCCCAACGCGGGGCTTGATCCCAGGACCCTGAGATCATGACCTGAGCTGAAGGCAGAGTTTAACCCTTGGAGCCATCCAGGTGCCCCTCTTTTTTAATTTTTTTAAATGTCATTTTATTTTATTTAAATTCAAGTCAGTTAACATATAGTGTAGTATTGGTTCGCCAACATATACACCCAATGCTCATCCCAACAAGTGCCCTCTTTAGGGCCCATCACCCATCTAGCCCATCCCCCCACCATTCTCCCCTCCAGGAACCCTCAATTTGTTCTCTTAACTATAGAGTCTCTTATGGTTGGCCTCCTTCTCTGTTTATATCTTATTTTGTCCAAACATCTCTCTTAATGTTCACTACAGACATAGGACAAGGGGAATATTCTATCTGATTTGCAAATGATAATAACTGAGAGTCAGTAGAGATTAAATTATATACCCAAGGTATCACAACTATTCAGAAGCACAAACAAGACTAGTCTATTGTTTCTGAGTCCAGTGCTTATCTCCCATCCATAGATACAGATAAACATGTCAATTTGTACCATTTGGATTGCTTTGGGGAAAGCTCAAAGTGTAATTTGTGGCCTCTCATTAATATCAATAAAGGCAGACCATCTTTTTTGCAGCTGCATAAATGTTTAAAATTCTGGGGCATGTTCATATCCATAAATTGCTCTGGAGAGAGTGATGAACTAATCAGTAAAATACAAGAAGGGTTTCTGGAGGTTTAGAGCAAAACTCTTTCTTTATTAAATTTATTTATGTAAATTTAACTAGTCACATGTGGCTATTAATGTCTTTATTTGGGCTGGTTTTAATCAACGATGTCATCTTGACAACATGTTTCATGGTAGATGGCAGGCAAGTAGGGGGAGGCAGGGAGGTGCAGAATAAAATCATGCAATTCCAGAACAGAATGGGGAGAGATCTCAGAGTTCATCCACTTTAACTCTTTCCATATGCTAATGAGTGAGTTGACACTTAGAGAAATGAACTTAACTCCATAAGATAGCTAAACACCAAGAAAATCTTAAGTATGTTTTTTTTTGTTATTGACATTTAAATGCTATATGTACTTATTTTTCTTTAAGAAAAAAAAAAAAAAGCCAAGGTGCTTGGGTGCCTCAGTTGGTTAAATGTTGGACTCTTGATTTCAGCTTAGGATCCTGAGATCGAGTCGTCCTACACTGCCCCCCACCCCTGGTCAGGCTCCCCTGCTGGGTGTGGAACTCACTTAAAATTCTCTCTCCCTCTGCCCGCCCCCCACATGTGCATGCTCTCTCTGTCTCTCTCTCTTTCTTAAAAAAAAAAAAAAAAAAAAGGTTGCAATAAAGATCTTACATTTTAACCACATCCAGATTTCCATCTCACTAGGTTACAACATACATTTGAAACTGAAAGTATTCACAACTATACATCTGCCTGAAAAGTTGGTACACACTGAGCTCTAGATCACCAAAATCACTTGCTCTTAGCATGCATATGGCCACCATCTTATTCACAGAATAATCAAATCATCTCTGTGTTGAAAAGTCCCAAAGAGATTATCTAGAACAACTTCCCATTCAGTGTAGGAATTGCCTTGACCTGCTCTGAGTCATGGCCTTCTGGCTCAGTCCATCTAGGGAACCAAAAGTAACCACAAAGCAGGGCACACTATGCTAAGTCAAGGCCAGGTAAGAAAAGAGTTATTCTTTCTTTGGAAGTGTAAGGTGGCTTGACCTGTGTCCAGCTGCTAACATTAGAGGTATCAGGGTCCAGTCTTGGGCTGGACTTGCATCAGTTGGTCATGACTGAGTGGCTTTGGGTTGGATGGTGACCACTGTGATTTGAAGACAGGATAAGGGGAAGCAGCAGCAATTCTTCCATTTATTAGCTATAGAGTCTCATTTTCCTTATCTCACAGAATGATGGTGAGGATGAAGGGATATGAAATATGGTACCCTACTAGCCCTGTGTCCAGCACATGAGTTCATCTGGACACCCCATAAGTCTCGCCCAAAACAAGATGGTTACAGAGTTGATAAATGAAAGGGGATGATTTGAGATTGGCAAAAAAGCCCAGCTCTGCCCTGGAGAGTGGGAAAACTAAAGCGTGGACTCAAAGATTCTAGTGCAGTTGGGACCCTGCCAACAATGAGCTTTGCCACGTTTTATCAGGTCTCTGGAATTCGCTGATTTCACTACTATAAAACCAGCCAGATTGATAAATAATCAACGCAGTTGGAAAACAGAATCCTTCCAAACATGCCATTCTTAGGGAGAGGAATCATGAAAAGAGGTGCTTATTTCACTCACTGTCATATCCCCAGTGATTTGAACAATGTCTAGCAACTCTACGCACTGAACCAGATTTTTAGATAATGAATCAATCAATGAGAAAACTAATTTTTGGCAAGACCGATGTTGAGGATATTGATCTGTAAATTATGTGGCCCCTTCTCTTTGAGAGCCCAAGGGAGAAACTTCCCTTGGGGCTGAGGACCAAAAATGAGTCTCCCTTTCTGGAGCAATAGTTGTTTTTTAGTGACAGTCAATGAGGATCATACTCTTTTCTTTCCAGGGGCTATACACGACTCAGAATAAAACTTAGAGCTCATCTCTAGCAAAATATTATTTTGCCTTTTTTTTTTTTTTGCTTTTCTTTTATTATTAGTTTTAACAGTGGGTGTTTTCCCAATCTCATGTGTGTGCACACGTGTGTGCACGTGTGAATTTACTCTTATTGTATTATGTGCCCAGGGAGCAACCTGTGACTTTTTTTTTAAGGATTTATTTAATTATTTTAGAGACAGAGAGAGAGAGAGAGAGAGAGAGTGAGTGCAAGAATGTGAGGGACAGAGGAAGAAGGAGAGAGAATTCTAAGCAGACCCACGCTAAGCATGAAGAGTGACCCCGGGCTCAATCTCCCAATCCTGAGATCACGGCCCTGAAATTGTGACCTGAGCTGAAACCAAGAGAGTCGGAATCTTGAGCAACTGGGCCACCCAGATGCTCCAGTCTGTTCACGTCTTAAATAAAGTCATATCGATTGCATATTCTTTTGCATTCTTTACAAATTCATATGGAATGGCTGTAATGTTTTTTTCTGTTGGATGGGGTTTTAGCAGAGAGCCCAATGGAAAGGTCAATAACTCCGTATCTGTATTTTTTTTCCCCTGGGACTGGAATTCCCCAAACTTTTTTTTTTTTTTTAAAGATTTTGTTTATTTATTTGACTGAGAGAGACACAGTGAGAGAGGGTACACAAGCAGGAGGAGGGAGAGAGGGAGAAGCAGGCCTCCCGCGGCGCGGGGAGCCCGATGTGGGGCTCGATGTGGGGCTCAATCCCAGTACCCTGGGATCATGACCCGAGCCAAAGGCAGACGCTCGACGACTGAGCCACCCTGGCACCCCTCAAAGGTTTTGAATTAAGATACCTTTCAAGGTATACCTTCTATTCCTAGGAGCACTCTCAAGAGCTATAAAAACAAGTCTGGACAATAGCCTCTCAAATATATGACGGTCCTCTTGACTAGAATAAAACAAAGGATGCACAGTTAAACCAAATTTCAAATAAACAACAGAAAACTGCTATAATATAAGCATATCCCAAATATTATATGAGACATATATATACTAAAAATTATTTGTCCTCTATCTCACTGGATGTCCTCTAATTTTATTTGCCTAATCTGGCAACTGTATTCTTGATAGAACCCGAATCAGCTGTGGTAAGGAGTCTGGGACTCTAAAAGCCCCAGTTAATTGGAAGTTAAGGAGTCCATAAGGTCTTGAGTCTGATTCTGCTAAGAGATTCCAGGTTTTTTCCAGCTACTCTATGGAACTCTCCACCCTAGAAGAAAGCAGAGTGTGTAGGTCTCAGTACTTGAAGACCAGTAGGGGAGCTCACTTTCTTCAGTTAGATTTGAAGCAAACTCTCTGGGAATTATTTGCGGTGCTTCCTTAAAATGAATTCAATGTTCATTAAAGTTATAAAAGCCTGGTCTTCATGCCCAACCCCACTTCTGACTAGCTGATCTGACATCTCATTCATGTCTCTATCAGACTTTACAAAGTCCCAGGCCTGTTCCAGGAACTGACCTGATTTCCATAGGTCAATTATCCACACCCTCCTTCCTCCCAGAGAGACGCAGATTTGACAACAATGCATGGAACAATTCTCTTTGTGAGAAATCCAGAAAGTAATTAATAGCTCCTGCACCCAGGTGATCATGAAACCAGCTACACTGAAGTTGTTCGGGAAGTTTATGACATGCTTTCATATTTTGTTTTATTCCTTCCTCTGTGTGGACGGTGCCACACAACCTAGAGGAAACTTCCTGCTCCTGGCTTCTCCCTGAGGTGGGAAAACAAAGATAAGACCATATATTTAGCATTCTGAATGTGTTTTTGGGAGGCTGCAAAGGCCCTGAGGCAGGAATGCAATATGTATTATGGTTTCATCTAGGGGAGCTTTGCAGTGAAGGTCATCACTTTGAAGGCAAAGAATTTGGAGAGAATATCTTAGCAGTATATCATTTACCATGTACATCATATACTCTGTGCTCTATGTCTTTGTTCATTCATGCTGTTCCTTCCATCAGAAATGCTTTTCCCTCTTTTCTGCCTCACTACTTACTGAAAGGATTAGGTTAAAAGTAACCTCCTGAAGGTTACTGGCCTGAAGGCCTTTCAAGTTGAAAGGTCTAATGCATCATTGACTGCTTTCCCTTTCCCTGTCACCTTGGCCATTTTTCGCACCTCGACTGTATTTGTTGGGAACCTTTTTACATTATATAGTAATTAACATATTATACTCGTTTCTTTCATGAAGTTTGGATTCTTTCCTAACCACCAGGTGTCAAGATAGAAAGCAGTTTCCCCAGCAGCAACATAGCACTAGCCACCTCCTCCTCCAACTCCCAGAAGGTGGGGCTGGTACATGGAATCCAACTATGATGCCTTGTCTAGTCCTGTACGGGGTAAACTGTTTCCCACTGCATGAAAACTAACAATCTTCAAATTAATTTATGGTACAAAGTGGATGAGAAACTAGCCAGAGGGCAGAACTGATGGGATAATAAAATCTTTTCCTCCTTTCTTTCTCTTCTTTTGTTCCCTTGTGAAGTGGTCTTCTGGGTGGTAAGACTTCACAGGAAGATATAATTTAGGGTCTGGGTGCTTGCTGCTTAGGAACATCTCAAACAATGGTATGAACAGAATTTAGAGTAGAGCCCCAAGAACAGGATGAAAAAAGGGAGAGGGAAGTATATGAGCGTTGTCCTTTGAATATGGACAGACAGGAAGATTAGGGGAGGAGAGCTGGCAAGTTTATGGGCAAAACCATAGGCAGGAATGACTCATTTTGGTCGCGTGTGCCCATTCTTTGTTTTGGGGAACCTAAGAAACAGGATGAACTTGGAATGCAGAACCAGTGGAAAGGGGGGCATCCTTCTAGAGAATCTTAATGTGGCCTATTAAGTTATAGGAAGAAAAGTGTTATAGTCAGAAAAGCACAGGCTTTCGTGCAACAGTAGCAACATCAAATGAGTGAATTGGTGCAGGCAGGGTTGTAGTGACCTAGGTTAGGCACATCCTGTTTCATGGAGGCAGCTACCATTCAAACCCAGGAGGATGTCGCAGGCAGGAATATGGCCTGTTGTCCTCAAACCATTTGTTTGTTTTTGATTGCATTGTTTTTCTCTCTGACCTTCTGATTCATTTTATTTTGTTTCAGTAGGAATTACCTTTATACTGAAATAATATGACTTAATTCAAAGTAAAATGTTTTGAGGAAAATGCTCTGGCAGTATGTACCGATGTTTTTGTTTGTTTAGTTTAGTTTTTTTTAGAGAGAGAGAGCATGTGAGTGGGATGGGAAGGGGCAGAGAGAGAGGGAGAGAGAATTCTAAGCAGGCTCCATGCTCAGTGTAGGGTCTGAGGGAGGGGGCTCAATCTCACCACCTTGAGATCATCACTTGAGCCAAAATCAAGAGTCAGATGCTTAACCAACTGAGCCACCCAGGCACCCTGTACTAGTGTTGAATGTATCCAACCTTATAACTCAATATTTCCAATATGCCAAGAACATGTACATGTATCTAATAAAATAGATATATAAAAATATATATTTTTATGGCTATAATGGCCATTTGACTATAATGGCCAAAATTTATAATCATCAAAAGTTAAATATCCATCAACAGTATAATAGATAAATAAGTTATTGACTAGATATGTGATAAAGAAGTTATAAAAATATATAACTTGTATAATTTATATAAATGAATTATGGAATAGAATATTGTACAATGTACAAACTAATGCTATATGCAAGAATGTGAATGAATCTCACATACTGTTAAACATAAAAAGACATACTGTATATACTGAAACAATACAGAAACATGAAACTAACCAATGGTAAGAGACATGAAGACAGTGAGAAGGTGATGGTGACAGGAAGGCACATGGATGGGGCTTCTTGAGAACTGGTAATAATTTCAGTACTGGTAATGCAGGCATCTTCTGTTTGGGAGGATTAATTGAGTTGTACACTTACAATATAAGTGATTTCCTATACGGATGATATATTTCAAATAAAAATTACTTTAAAATCAGAATTATAGAAAGATATGGATTATTGTTGAAAAAATGAATAAAGTAAAAAAATTACACCTTTCTGTGACTCTATCAGAAAAGTGCTAGACGCAAAGAAGCTTTGTTGACCCGAATCCATAGAATGGAGAGCCTGGACTTTTCCCTATGTGGGCACAATTGCCTTATCTATGTGCATGTATGTAGATGAGTGGTCTACACCTAGATCAGGCTAGTTTGCAGTGCTAAGGAAAAACATGCAAGCCTTTGATGACAATGAGATTCCTGGGATGGATTGGATGTGGAAGAGCCTTGCAGACAAAAATAGATCATTCAGTGGAGTTCTTCTCATCCACTTTCCTGAAATTTTCCCAAGAAAGTAGCAGTGGTGGAAAGGTTAGGAAGCAAAGAAAATTGACCCTCTCTTACAGTTCACAGTGCTTAGGTTCTGGAAACCTGTTGAAATTGAAATGAAAAGGGAACCAAATCTGTCTGAAAAAGTGGGCCAGTGTTTTCCCAACACAACTATGACAATAACAGGAACTGAGTTTCTTGGAAGCCCCAGATTGTAGTGTTTATAGTTGGGCTAACTAGAAATGAATTCAATCTAGTTAAAGTTGTAGCCCCAACTGGCTCAACTAGACCCCAAGTATAAATCGAATGATTAACTCCTCAACCAACTGCATAGTAGAGGGAAGAGCTTTTTAGCTCAGAAAACAACAAAACAAAACAACACAAATTATACCTCACTCTCCAGTGTCTTTTATATACAATATACTTAATTCAGTTAAAAAATTATCATATATGGGAAGAAAGTGGAAAACAGAATCAATTCTCAAGAGAAAAAAGTCATCAGCAGCTGAAGAGTGGTTGTTTTAAAGCCTTTGTCTGTTACATTAAGTATCTAGGAGAGTTTGCAGGGAAATGGAGAAGATAGATGAGCTTTTGATGATCATGAGAGCTAGTGCTATAAGATGGAGTCTAGAAGAGCCCTACATGAAAAACTTTAACATCAGGATTAGCAGAAGAGTACATGAAGGTAACTTTATAAATATAGAAAAGAGTATAAGAAAAAAATGGATATAATCCATGACCCAAAGGGGGAATTTCAAGATAAAAATGGAAACTATATAAATGAAACCAAATGGAATTTCTAGGATTAAGGAATGTGCTCTGACATTTAAAGATATAATCATTAGATGAAATTAGAAAAAGAAACAAGTTTGATGAGCTTGAAAACAAAATATAAAAACTTCTAAGAATCAAAGCCCACAGAGAAAAAGTCTGAAGAACATGAACTCCATGACCTTTAGAACAACATCAAGTGGCTTGACATAGCAGACAGATTCACAGAAGGAGAGTAGAGAGAGGAAGAGAAGAAAATATGATTGAAGAAATGATGCCTGATTTACCCCCAGAGATGATGAAAAATATCAGCCTACAGATCTGTGATTTCAGTGAACCCTAAAACATGAAAGAAAAATAAAACCCTCGACATATAATTAAATTATTATAAAAACAAAGATAGAAAATCTTAAAAAAAGCAGAAAAAAGTCACAAAGGGGAGCAAAGTTAAGGAAAAAAAAAAGCCCAGCTGCCTTTTCATCAGAAAAAATGCAGGAAAGGAAAGGCAAAGGATCAAAATTAAATTAAACACACCAAAAAAAAAAAAAATAGCAAGAAGTCTGATTTAAACCCAATTACACAAGTAGTTACATTATGTATGGCCTAAATATGTGTTATAAGGAAGACACTGTCAAAATGGTTTCTTTTTAAAAAGCAAGGTCCAAGGATTTGCTGTATAAGGGATACACTTTAAATATCAGTGTGCAAGTAAGCAATCAAAAAGATACACTGTGTGAACATTAAGCATGGGAAAGGTAGTATGACTATATTAATATTATATAAAATTGATTTCAAGGGTAAGCATATTAACAAGTAAATAGGGATTTTTTCTTATTAAATTCATCAGGAAGACATAACATTCCTTGAGGTCCCTGGGTAGCTCAGTTGGTTAAGCATCTGATTTGATATCAGCTCGGGTCATGACCTCAGCATTGTGAGATTGAGCCCTGTGTCCTTCCCTGTGCTTAGTGGGGAGTCTGCTCCAGATTCTCTCCCTCTGTCTTTGCCCCTCCCCCTGCACTCCCTCTCTTTCTCTAAATAAATAAATAAATAAATAAATAAATAAATAAATAAATCTTTAAAAAAAGAAGACATAACAATCCTAAATGTGTACCCACCTATTAGCAGCAATTCAGAATATACGGAGAATAGAGAACCAAAAAGATAAATAGGTAATACCTAAAAGATGTGAAAACACCATCAATAACATTAAAATAAAATATGTAGAAAATAAAATAAAATAAATGGAAAATATGTGGAAAAATTTAAAATATTTGAAAATGAAAAAACAACAACAACAAAACTCCCAGATCATTTATATGTCCAAAAGAAATCAAAAGGAAATTTAAAAAGATTTTAACTAAATTATAGTGTAAACAAACATATAACAATTTGTGTCATAAATCTAAAACACTGACTAGATGGAAATTTATAGCTATTGCGTTGTGTTTATATTAGAAAAATTTTAAAAAGGATTGAGATCAATGATCAAACCTTATTATGTTAAGCTAGAAAAAAAGAGCAAATTAAGGTCTAACATAAGTAGAAGAAAAGGATCAATAAAGATAAAACTGGAAAGCAGTGAAATAGAAAACAGAAAAACAAAGGGAACTAGCAAAGACAAAATAGTGTACTTTGAAAAGATTCCTATAATTGATTATTCCTAGAAAGTCTGATTAAAACATATCTCCAGTTGGGTGCCTGGGTGGTTCAGTCAGTTGGGCGTCTGACTCTTGATGTTGGCTTAAGTCATGATCTCAGGGTCAAGAGATCGAGCTCTGTGAGGGGTTCCATACCAAGTGTGGAGCCTGCTTAAGATTCCCTCTCTCCTTCTCCATCTGCCCCTCTCCCAATTAATATCAGGAATAAAAGAAAAGCAATATCCACAGATTCTATAGACACAAAAGTATAATGATAAAACATATATAATTTTATGTCAACATTTTTGACAATTTAGATGAAAGAGACAAACTATTTGAAAAACACAAATTACTGAAATTGGCATAGAAGAAAGAAAATATATATTGCTCTATATTGTAAGGAAACTTAATTCATAATTTAAAAGTTTTCAAAAATAAAAATTCAGTGTCTCCAGGAAATTTGATCAATGATGAATTCTGTCAAACATTGACTAGATAAATAATAGTAAAGATACACAAACTTTTTCAGAAAATAAAGACTTTCCAACTCACTATATGAGGCCAGAATCACCATAATCCCAAAACCTTACAGTGACACTATGCACACATACACAAACACAACAAAATCCCCTGTAAATAAAATGCAAAAAAATCTTAATAAAACATTAGCAAGCATATCTAGCAATATATAAAATGAATAATGCATCATGATCAAGTGGAGTTTAATATCAGGCATGCAAGTTTGGTATAATAACCTATCAATCAATGCAATTCACTACATTACATAAAAGCAGCAATGTGTATAATTGTCTTAGGAAGTGCACAAAAACCACTTGAAAAACCTTTGCACTTCAGGGGGTGCCTGGGTGGCTCAGCTGGTTAAGCGACTACCTTTGGCTTAGGTCATCATCCCAGGATCCTGGGACCAAGTCCCACATTGGGCTCCTTGCTGAGCAAGGAGCCTGCTTCTCCCTCTCCCAATACCTGCTTGTGCTCTCTCTCTCTGTCAAATAAGTAAAAACAAACAAAACAAAACAAAACAAAACAAAAACAAAAAAACCCTCAGCACTTCAGAAAACCAAGATTCAAAGGAATTCGTGCTGCTTGATAATGAGAATATTAGAAAATAAACTAGCTAACTTAAGACTAACTGGTAAAATATTTTAAAAATTCCTCAAAGATCAGGAAAAAAGCATGGATTCTAATCTTCCCACTTGTGTGCTGGAGGTCTTAGTATTGCAAGAAGGCAAGAAAATGATATAAAATGTATACTTTTTTTGGAATACAAGCAGAAAACTTTTTCTGTTTTTGTTTTTGTTTTGTTTTGTATACCATATGACTTTGAAATGTCTAGACCTAAGAAATGTACTAAACCAAAATAAACTATAATTGTTAAAAAGTGACTTCCACAAGGCTTCAGGATAAAAGGTAAATGTGCAAAAATCAATTGTATTTTTATATTCTGGTAATAACTTATTGAGAATTAAAAGTTTTAAAGCCATATTTACTCTAGCATCAAAAACAAACAAACAAAAAAGAAATTGAAACACAATGTGTACAAGGTTTTACACTGAAAAAATTTAATCATTGAGACAAATTGAATTAGTAAATAAGTTCAGTAAGTAGTACAGAAGTTGAGAGGGATGCCATATTTGTGGATTGGAAAACTCAATATTGTTAAGATATTGCTTCCCAAGTAGATGTATATATATATATATATATATCAATGATTCCAATTAAACTTGAAGCAGGAGTTTTTGGGGAAAATTAAGGGTTATCTTAAACTGATATGGAAATTTAAAAAATTTTAGAAGAGCTAAAACAGTCTTAAAAAAGAAAATGGTAGGGAGATTTGTACTCTTTGATTTCAGGATTGATTGATTGATTTTCAGGATTTATTTTAAAGCTGCTGTAGTTAAGACATGGTTGTGTCGGCGTGCGGCAGAACAAATACGTCAGTGGAACGGAAGAGAAAGTCGTGATGTAAATAGACACAGATGCAGTTAATTCACTTCTGAGGAAATTATGATTTAACAGTGAAAGGTACGTCACCTCACAATTATAGTGCTGGAACAACTCTACTCACTCCACAAAATAATTAATTCAAAGAGGGATCGTTTTCCTAAGTATAAAGCTAAAGTCATAGAGCTTCTGGAAAGAAACAATGGGATATCCCAGCAAATGTGGTGCAGGCAAAGATCCCTGGGACAGAGCACAAAAAGCACATGCCGTAAATTTGGGGAAAAAAGAGAAGTTGGATTTCATAAAAATGAAAGGACTACTTTAAGAAAAAAGGCAGATTTGGAGAAAATAATCATGTGCATATATCTGACAAAGAACTTCTATCCATACTATGTAAAGCACTCCTTCATGGCAAAAATAAAAATACAAATAATCTAATAAAAGATGGACAAAATAGTTGAACAGACACTTCACAAAAGAAGACATACAGGTAGCCAAGAGGCATAAGAAAATCTGCTCAACATCATTGGTCTTTGGAGAAATGAAAATTAAATTAAAACCACACTGAGATACTACTTCCCACCCATTAAAATGACTAAAATGAAAAATGTTGGTAAGTTTGTGGAGCAAATGAGATTCTCTCACATCGCCAATGGAAGTGTAAAGCCATAAAACCACTTTAGAAACTTGCAGCTCCTTATAAAATTAAATCCTCCTATCATATAACTGACCAATTCCACTCTTGTATGTACTTCCGAAAGAAATGAAAGCATATATCAAAAGAAAACTTTTACAAGAACGTTCCCAGCAGCTTTATTTCCAATAGCCAAACATTTCTATCAGTGGGAGAATGTATAAACAAATTGAGGTATGCTCATATAATCGAACAGTCATCAGCAATAAAAAAAAAAAAGATCAGAGCTACTGATACCCACCACATGAAAGAATCTCTCAGACATCCTGTTGAACACATTATTTCTAGTAGTCACACTTAAAAGTGTACATATAGTCTGATTGCATTGATATGAAATTCTAGAACAGGCAAGAATCTGCTGGAATATATCATGGCACTCATGTCTGGAGGCTGAGATACGGGTTGGATGGCAAATGGGTAGGATGGAATGTTCTGTGCTAAAAGAGATGTTCTCTGTCTTCATTGGCATGGCAGTTTTCATGGGTGTATACATTTGTCAAAATCTTATCTAACTGTAAACATAGATTCTGTGCATTTTCTTTGAGTAGATAATCTCTCTCTCTCTCTCTCTCTCACACACATACATATACACACACGTGCCTGCACCAAATCCTTAACTCTGACAGACCCCTGGGTTGCAGTGCTGACTCTGACATTCAATAGCTGTGTGTCCTTTGGTAAATTATTTAGCTTTTCTCAGTTTTGGATCTGGATAAGAGAACAGTCATGATCCAGATTTAAAGGTCTGTTTGAGAAATAAATATAATCATCTCTCATCTAGAATAATCCTGGGTACTTGCTCGTCTCTCAGTAAGTATTAACTACCATAAAGAAGTATTATTATTAAAGACTGATCATTAATATCTTTTTTCCCCCATAACTTTTAAACTTTGGAGAAATTTGCTCTAAGTTTAGGAAAGGAGGAGGAACAGGATGATTTATAGAAGAGACATTTGTCTTAAGAGTCATAAAACTCTTTGGAGTCTATTTGCATAAAACCCAGAGGTTGTAGCAGGAAAGAGCGCGATCCAGTAGGAAAACATGATACTTTGGGGTCACAGAGATTTTGATTTAAATCTTATTTCCATAGCTTATAAGTGATACACAGCAGTTTACAATCCATACTATGTGAACTTGACGGAATTTAACACTTCTGAGCCTTAATTTTATCTCCAAAGTACAAATAAATATAACTATCCTACACAGTTGTTGGATTAAAAGCATCAGGTAGCACATAGGAAGGCCTTGGCCCTTAGCAAGCCATTAATAACTACTTCTTTTTTCCAGCTCCTTCCCTTGGTGCACTTAATCTGGTATTATGTGCTACAGTTACCTTAGTAAATTAGGGGAATCAATCTCTGAGGCAACTTTGAACTTTTAATTCATCTGATTTTAAATAAGTGTAAGCTAGTAATAACGATCTGTAGGTCTACCAATTTGTATCTTTACCAAAGAGGAAACCCAAAAGTTCTTGCAGAAATTAAACCCAACCAAAAAAGCAAAAGTATAGATTCATTCAGATTAAAAAGATTGCCTGGCCCACGCTCATCACTGTCTGGGTCACTGTGTTTTCTGTTACTAAGGTTACAAGAGTTTGTTTACACAAAAAAGCACATCTTTAATCATTTTAAAAAAATAAGACATAGGGACAGATTGTGCTCCACCAAGGGAAAAAAAAACAACAACCCACAAATCCATCTGGGGAGGCTAAATATGATAGACCCTTTAATTTCAAGAGTAACATGGTCAAGGAATTCAATGAAGAGATGACTTCATTTTACATTTGGTTTGAAGATGAAAATCTCCACTTTCCTTCATCAGCTAAGGAGCACAATGCAGCAATGTGGGTTTATAAGATGTGGGCAAAATAGACCCGGTCTTTTTCCACTGTTGAGTCCTTTGCAGATTTAAAAGGTCTTAGGAACATAGGAAGAAAAGAGCTCTTAATAGCTTTCTATTAGAAGCCCCCAGATTTATACATAGAAATTGGCAGCCTAATGAGGGAGTGATATTGCCCACATTAATGAGAGAGTGGGTGAGATCCAAGGTCTAAGTCTCCTTTCATTAACTTTCTCTTTTATATATTTCTTACTGAGAGTAACTTCACTTAGAAATTATAAACTACAAACACTTTGGAAATCACATTTCTTACCCTGGTAAATAAATCCCACTTACTCTGTGTGCTAATGTCATAGAGGTTACTGCCTATGTTCTCCTCTAGGGTTTTGATGGATTCCTGCCTCACGTTAAGGTCTTTTATCCATTTCAAGTTTATCTTCGTGTATGGTGTAAGAGAATGGTGAAGTTTCATTCTTCTACATATAGCTGTTCAATTTTCCCAGCACCATTTATTGAAGAGACTGTCTTTTTTCCACTGGATATTTTTGCCTGTTTTGTCAAAGATTATTTGACCATAGAGTTGCGGGTTCATATGTGGGCAATCTATTCTGTTCCACTGGTCTATACATCTGTTTTTGTGCCAGTACCATATTGTCTTAGTGATCACCACTTTGTAGTAAAGCTTGAAATCAGGCAATGTGATGCCCCCAGCTTTGTTTTTCTTTTTCAACATTTCCTTAGTGATTTGGGGTCTTTTCTGGTTCCATACAAATTTTAGGATTGTTTGTTCCAGCTCTTTGAAAAAAACTGGTGGAATTTTGATCGGGATGGCATTGAAAGTATAGATTGCTCTGGGCAGTATAGACATTTTAACAATGTTTATTCTTCTGATCCATGAGCATGGAATGCTTTTCCACCTTTTTGTGTCTTCTTCAATTTCTTTC
>CM052798.1:158339542-158395330 GCA_028533885.1 Nasua narica | reverse complement strand
TCAAGCGGAGAGAGGCAATTATCTTATGGTCTCACTTACGTGTGGAGTATAAAGAAAATCATGGAGGGCATTGTGAGAAGGAAGGGAAGGATGAATGGGGGGAAATCGGAGGGGGTGATGAACCAGGAGAGACTGTGGACCCTGAGCAACAAACTGAGGGTTTTGGAGGGGAGGGGGTGGGGGGTGGGCGAGCCTGGTGGTGGGTATTGAGAAGGGCACGTATTGCATGGAGCACTGGGTGTGGTGCATGAACAATCAATCTCGTAACACTGAAAAATTAAAATAAACATATTTGGGGAGAAAAAAAATTCAAAATGTTGAAAATCACACATAACATGAAAACCTTAAGAACAGCCAAGGAAAAATGAAACATTACATTTAGGAAAACTGTGATTTGAATGAACATAGACTACACACCAGAAACCATGGAGATCAGAAGACAATGAAGTACAAACAGTTTCAGATAAAGGAAAACCAGGAGAAATGGTCCCCAGTAAACCTGTACTGCCAGAAATACTAAAGGAAGTTCTTCAAGCTTAAGAAATAATACCAGATGGAAATTTGGATCTTCAAAAAGGAATTAAGGGCTTTAGAAGAAGTAAACATTTGGATAAAAATGGAAAACTATTTCCCTTTCACATTACTTATTTTACTTAGGATTATGCAAAGCAAATTTATAACATCCTTTTATTGGAATTACATGTATATGTACTATATGTATATATGCATATATAACAATAACAGCAACTATTGCATAGAACAGAATGGGAGTGGTGAATAGACCATATGATTGCAAGCCCTCTATATTTGATGTCAAGTGGTATCATATTAACACTAGTTCCAATGTGTAATGTTAAGGATATATTTGCCAGTCCCTAGAACAATCACTAAAAAACAACTATAAGAGGTACAAATCCAATGGACACATTAAGTTCAATTCTAAAAAAATTCAAATAATTCCAAAGCAGGCAAGAAAGAGAAACCATAATGGCAACAACAAAAAAGATGGCCAAACAGAAAATAGGGAACTGGTAGACTTAATTCAACAATATCAATAACTACATTAAATGTTACTGTTTAACAGCGACTTTCAAATGGATAAAAAAGCAAGAATCCACCATATACTCTCTACAAGAGAATCACTTTAAATAAAAAGACACATGTTATAAGCAAGTAGACATAAAAAAGATATACTGTAAAAGCAAGGTGGTGGGTAGTCTCTAGGATAGTTGCCAAAGATCTCTGTCTCCTGGTATTAATGCCCTTTGTAATCTCCCCTTGAGAATGGGCTATGATTTCTGACTTGCTTCTGATAAATACAATATGGCAGACATGATAAGATGATACTTTCTAGATTAGTTTATAAAAGAAGCTGTGGGTTTTCCCTTTCAAACTTTCAATTTCTATCTACCTATATCTATGCCATCAACTGCTCTGGGGGAAGCCATCCAGCTACCTGTTATATCTTCATAATACCGCAGCAAACCCGTAGAAAGCGCTTATGGTTAAGGGACTGAGGCCATCAGTTCAAAAGGCCATGGAGAGCTGAGACCTACTGACAGCCACTTGAGTGAGAAGAGTAGTGGACTTTCAGCCCAAGTGGAGACTTGAGCTGGCTACAACCTTGGCCAACAGCTTTGCTACAGTTTCATGAGACCTTGAAGCAGAATCAGCCCGCTAAGATGCTAGGTTAATTCTTTAACCCACTGAGCCACCCAGGTGCCCCATAAGCTGCTAGGTTAATTCTTGAGCCACAGAACTGTGAGATGATAAATATTGGTTGTTTTAAGCTAATAGATTTTGGAGTAATTGTTTCACAACAATTTATAATTATTACAAAGTAAGCTTGAAAAGGCTATAAAAATAAGACAAAGTTATAGCACGGATAAAGAGGATCATTTAATAATGATAAAAGGATCAAGTCCACAGAAGGACATAATAATCACAAACATCTATACTGCAAATAAGAGAGCCTCAAAATATCTCAAGTAAATACTGATTATATTACAGGGGGAAATAAACAATTCTACAATCAAAGAAGGTTTTAATACCTCACTCTCAGCAATTGACAGAACAACTAGAAAAAATGAGTAAATAAGTAGATGATTTGAACACTATTATCAACCACCATGACCTAATTAAAACCTAAATAACATAATGCCACACATGAGTACACAAGGTACATTTACCAAGAATAAACATATGTGTGCTCATAAAATAAGTCTCAATAAACATAAAAGAAATGTAGGCATGTGCTTTGAGTAAGCATAATATAATTTGAAATAAACAAAAATGAGATATCTAGGAAACCCCAAATATTTGGAAATTAAACAAAGTAATTCTAAATAATCCATCAAAGAAGCAGCACAGGGGAGATTAGAAAGTATTTTTTTAACACAATCATAAGGCAAATATAATACACTAAAGCATATGTGATGAAAATAAAGCAATGAATGGTGAGAAATTTATAGATTTAAGTGCTTATATTAGAAAAGTAAATAGCGTAAAGCAATGAGCTAAGTAAGATTCTATCCTAAGAAACTGGGGGGAAAAAAGAGTCTAATAAAGTCAATAGGTAAAAGGAAGTAAGTAGGGATGTCTGAGTGGCTCAGTTGATTAAGGATCTGCCTTCAGCTCACATCATGATCCCAGAATCCTGAGACCAACCTCCATGTAGAGCTCTCTGCTCTGCTTCTGTCTCTCCCTCTCTCTCTGTTTATCTCTCCCACTGTTTGTGCTCTCTCTCTGTCAAATAAATAAATAAAATCTTAAAAAAAGAGGAAATAAGTAATAAAGAGCAGAAATCAATGAAATTGAAAGGAACCAAATAATAGAGAAAAAAGCCAAGTTTTCATGCTTTGAAAATATCAAAACTGATAAAAAAGAATTTAGCAAAGCTGATCGAGAAAAAAAGAGAAAGAGAAATGATGGGAACGAAAGAAATATTATCACTATATATTTTAGGTATATCAAAAAATAAGAGATTATTAGTAACAACTTTATGCCAATAAATTTGACAACTAAGATAAATGACAGATACCCTGGAAAATTCAATTTACGAAAACTGACAAAAAATGAGACAGAAAATCTGAGTAACTTTGTATCTGTTAAAGAAACACATACACACACAAACTTTGCACCCAGATGGCTTCCTTCATTAATTATATTAAACACTTTAGAAAGAAACAGTAGGAATCTTACACAAACCCTTTCAGAAAATAGAAGAGGAGGGGACATCTCCTAACTTGTTTTGTAAACCTGCAAAACCATAATACTAAGAGCTGACATAAATATTATTTAAAAAAAATAGACTAATAAAATCCCTCATGATCATGAATGTAAAAATATATAATAAATATTAGCAAAATGATTTCAGAAACCTATAAAAAGGATAATACATCATGATTAGTAAGGCTTATCCTAAAAATGCAAACTCAGTGGAACACTTTAAAATGTATCAATACAATTCACCATCATTACAGAATAAAGCAGAAAAATATGATCATTTCAATAGATGTCTAAATAACATTTGACAAAATCTAACAACCCATTCATGATATAAGTTCTGTGCAGTCTAATGGAAACTTCCTCCATCTACGAAGGCCATGCTAAGTCTACATTTACCATCATAATGCAACGTTATGAAATAGTCCATATTTTTTCGTTACGATTGGGAACAAGCCAGAATAGCTACTCTTACCGCTGTAATTTAAGCATTATACTAGAGCGTCTAGCCACTGTAAAAAAGGCAAGGAAAAGAAAATGTAGAAAGATGGAAAAGGAAAAAGTTAGATTGTTTCTATTTGCAGATGAGATAAAGTTTCTGTTGAAAACTCCAAAACAGCTTTGAGAAATGTGAGTTTAGCAAGTTCATATGATAGAAGTTTTCTACAAAACAAAACCTAACTCATAATTGTATATCCTAGCAGCAAATCATTGGAAAACAGATCAAAACATCAACCACATATACAATTGTATGGCTGTCTGATTCCATTGTTCTTAAAATTACTATCTCTCCAAATATCTTAAGCCACTGAAGTAGTACCTTGGACATATCTGTGTGTTTCTTGCCTCTGGCATTTCATACCCATTTCACACCTGTGAGAGGTTTTAACAATAGCAGTCCTTTCTTTTTTTAAAGATTATATTTATCTATTTTATTTTAGAGAGAGAGAGTTGGAGAGAACATGAGCAGAGTGAGGGCAGAGAATCTCAAGCAGACTCTGCCTGACCCTGGAGCTCATGGTCGACCTCATGACCCCAGATCAAGATCTGAGGGAAAACCAAGAGCCGACTGCCTAGCCAACCGACTCAGCCACCCTGCTGTCCCAACTGGTACCGTATTTTAGCATCTGCTTTCTCAGACCATTCCCGGAATACAGTTAAGTCAGTGTTCCATGGGGAAAAAGTACCAAGGTGGTATCTGCTTGGCCAGTGGTTTCCTAGGAATCGAGCTCAGGAATAACACGTGTGAAAGGGTAAGGGAAGCGTGATTAGGCAGAGGAAGATGTTGAAGTGTGATGCAGTTGTAGTGGGGGCCTTGGTTGACCCCATAGCATGCTGGCAAGTGTAGACAGCTCTCCAGCAAGGTCTTGAACTGTGGCCTGAGGGCTGGGACTTTGAACCCCTGAATTAACCAGTCATGGGCTGTGAGTTGACACTGAGGAAGGGAGGTCACCTTGTGCACAGCAATTCCCTACATTCAGAGCAATTGATATGTGCACTTCTAGGGCTGATTTATAATTCAAGTTTTTGAAATTATATGGTGAGAAGCCTCAGAGGTCTGCTCCTGTCTCCATCTTAACTCTCACTTAGGATCATTCATATGCACCCTCCTTTCCTGCTGAGCCCACAACTGATTGAGGATTTCCTCCAAATTTAACATTATAGTATGGCATGCTTTTGTACTTTACATTCATCTCTATATTCTCTCTCTCTCTCTCTCCATCCATCCATCCATCCATCCATCCATCCATCCTTTTTCACTTAGAGTATTATGAAACTCTCTGAATGATCTAACAAGATTAAGTTCACAGTGGGAAATTACTTTTTTACATACTTTTTCAGATTTTCTCTATCTCCTCTATTCTCCTCCACCTCTTTCTCCTCCTCCCCGTTCTCCTCCCCATCCTTCTCTCTGTCCTTCTCCTCCTCCTGGTCCTCCTCCTCCTCCTCCTTCTTCTTCTTCCATTGCCTTCTTTTCTCCTTCTTATTTTTTCTTACTCCTCCTATACCAGGATTTCCGGCAGTCATGTCCCAAATAAACTAATATTTGAATATAACTCTAGGGTCTGCATATGGGGAATCTAAATGAAAACAGGTGCTATCAGAAGTGGTCAGAATTCTCAGGATGGGATCCCATCATGTGCCACTTGCTGGCCAGAGAGCATCAGGGACCTGAGTGTTTCTAGTAAGCGGAGTGATGATAATCCCTAGCATGCAGTAGCATCTTGATAACTAATATTATTAATTGTGCTAACTTCAGGTCAGCTAAAGGTGGAGGAGGATGCATGGCCTTATGCAGTATCTCTAATAGTTGAGATAGATGCAGACAGTGGCAATGATAAAGAAATTGGAATTAATTGTTCATTATTTATTGCAACTAAAGCATAAAAGGAAAATAATATCAGATTAAGATCAGACTGCTACTGTATTAGCGTCTAAAGGCTGCCATACAAAGCGCCATAAACCAGGTGGCTGGAAACAGGAAGAATTTATTCTGTCGGACTTTTGGAAGCCAGAAGTCTAAAACCAAAGGTGTTGGTAAGCCACACTACCTCCAGAAACTCTAGGGGGCAGAATCCTTTCTTGTCTCCTCCAGCTTCTATGCTCCTGTTCCTTTGTTTCTGAGAGCATAGCTCTAATCTTTGCCTCTGTCTTCACATGGCCTTCTGCCCTGTGTCTCTGTGTGCCTTCCCTGTTCTTGTAAGGCCACCTGTCACTAGATTTAGGGCTCTCTCGAAATCCAGTATGATATCATTTCAAGATCCTTACCTTAATTATATCAGCAAAGACCCTATTCCAAAGAAGCTTACATTCTGAGGGTTTGGTGGGCAACTGTTTAACTTCTTATAGATACTATCTCAGAGCATGGAAAACAAAATCCATCAGGTAGGTATGGCTTTACTTAATTGGACTTTCATGTGCCACCCAAGGACAGATTATACTGAAAATCAGAATTGAATTGTAAAAGTAGCAGAACTACAAAGAAAGCTGATTTCAAAGCTACAGTAGTTATTCTACACTAAATTCTGTGCTCTAATATGGAAAGAATGGGCCCCTAAGGCTTGGGATGGGGACATCGGATGGATATGCTTGAGAACTTTGGAATCCCCACACTCTCCTGAACCTTCAGGATGACATAAATGTCTCTCTCCCTGGTGCTGGAGAACAGCAGCCTCCCTTACCTGCACAGATACAAAGGCCATACTTCAGGCACATGACTCTGAAAGAGGTGCTTGTCATCCTTAAGATCTGCCAGCATTCCCCTCACTGCTTCTAGTCGACTAAAATTTGGATGAGGTCTTAGCATGACTACTTGGAGGAATTACTGTTCCTGATTCAGGAGGAGAGGGATTCTTCATCAATGGCTCTTCAGGACGCAGTGACATGTATCTGCAGTAACCAAGGAAACATGTTTGGGAATGGATTTTGAGGCTATGGGACCAAGACATGGGGAATGTAAGACTGGATGAGGGACATTTTCCCTCCAGTTTTCTTTCTAGCAAGGATACTTGAACTCAGTTATGATAATCTACTAGGATGGCTATTTGAAGTTTGGGAAAATGGTTTTCCATAGTAAATGAAATTGTAGAATTGCCTTGTAGGAGTATTGAGGAAGGGGTCAGAAGGCGAAGGCAGGCAGCCATATTAGAAGGGATGTACTGCCTAAGATCAGAGAATCTACCAACTGATTTTGTTCCTCAGCATAATCTTCAGGTTCATCTGAAGGATGAATATTAGACTTAAAGGCGTGAAAGGTATTACAAAGATGAGGGAGCAGTGCAGGCAGAGGCAGAAAAATGGAAACAAAGATAAAAATAATAAATAAATAAATGGTGAGAAAGATTTAGCCCATTTGGATAACAAGACGTATAATTTGTGAATCTAAAAAAGCTTATTCCTTTAAGGTTTGGGGAGAAACTTTAGGTTCATCAGGAGAAGCAGAATCACACCCATCCTCCTCCCAGACTGTCCCCGTCTTCCAGCAACGCTGTCTGGCATTGAGTATCACCTGGAAGGCTTTCTGAAGAAGAATCTCCCAAGAGAAGTCTGACCTCTGTTTTTCATCCTCACCCCTGCTGACTCGCCCTGCCCTAGAGCACTAGATGGAGCTCTATGGAAGCAGTTCTAGGGGCGTAGGGTGAACTGGAAGGGAGGAGTTAATGAGTTTGCAGGATTGGAATTTCTCAACTGGAACCAAGCATTGCTCACTGGGACATAGCCTACAGATGGCGCCCACTGATGGATGGCCTATTTCTAGATCATTGACACCTTCCGTTTATACATAGAAACACCTAGACAGCTGGAACCACAAGAGTCTTCCTTAGGGCATGATGTACCTGAGAGAGCGTGGGCTCTAAGTTGACCCAAAAGACCTGGACTGATGTTCCAGTTCTGCCATATAGAGCAGGTTGTAGTTGGGCAAGGTCTTCTACTTTGCGGAGACTCAATTTTCTCAAGTCTACAGTGGTGAAGACCTCTTTCACTAGGTTGTTCTAAAGACTAAATAAGATAGAGAATGAAATCTAAAATGTCTGGCATATAGGAAATGATCAGAACATTTGGCTTTGTGTAAGCATGTATCAGGGTTGGGGAGATAAATGAACCTTTCTTTTCCCCATGAAATGCATCTTCTTAACCTTACAACAATTCTGGAAGATATTAACAATAACATTAATATTACAGTTGACATTTACATAGCGCTGAGTGCTGAGCAATTTCCTAAATATTTTACATGCACAAATTCATTGAAGTTTCACAACTACCCTATAAGATTAGTTCTGTCATCATCTTGTTTTATGTAGAAGGTTACAAGGTCATGCATAGGATAAGTGATTTCCCAATTTCACACAGGAATTCATTGGCATAACTGAGTTTTGAAGCCAGTTTTGGGTCAGAGCCCATGTTCTTAATTCCCTTTCTATGGTATGAATTTACCAAATACTTGATCATCTGAATGCTTCTCAGAGACTCTTCTAGTATTTTGAGTCTTCTTTTAATTTCCAGTGTAAAAACATATTCTATAACAGTTTACTTTTCTAGGTCTTTGACATTCCCTGGGTCCTCCTTATTCTTTGGATTTTTCTCTTTTTCTCTAAAAAAAAAATAACAGGAACATACATGATATTCATACCTGGAGTGGAACTTGCATTTAGTTTGTGTATGAGATGGTGAGCTATCTCTCTTGGTGCTGTAGCACTCTGTCATGACACGGCAGTGGGTAGGATAAGGGTAATGTCTAAATTCCGCTCATGCTAAAATTTTTACTTCTTCACACGGGGTACTTCTGAAGAGAGTACTTTTACAGAATCCCTATCAAAAAAGCATTGTGGGTATAACTAATGGCATTGAATTCCGCACTTTAAGATAATTAAAAAGGGGAAATCCAGGAGTCTTATTACTGGCTTTTTACCCTAATAATACAAAAACACTAATTCAAAAGGACACATGCACCCCTCTATTTATACAGAATTATCTACAATAGCTAAACTATGGAAGCAGCCTGAGTGTCCATCAACAGACGAATGGATAAAGATGTGGTCTACTTGCACAATGGTATATTATTCAGCCATAAACAAATGAAATCTTGCCATTTGCAACAACACAGATAGAACTAGAGCGTATAAAGCTAAGCATAATAAGCCAGGCAGAAAGATACAAATACCATATGATCTCACTCATATGTGGAATTTAAGAAACAAGATAAATGAGCCAAAGGAAAAAAAAGAGAGAAACAAAACAAGAAACAGATTCTTAACTATGGAGAACAAACTGAGGATTACCTGAGAGGAGATGGGTCAGAAGATGGGGACATAAGGGGTATGGATTAAGGAGTACACTTGTTCTGAGGAAAAATAAAATAAAATAAAAGGAAAAAAAAGAGAAATGATTAAAAGAGGAAATTTTGCTATATATATTTTTCTATAATTGAAAGGTGAATATTAAAAAGAATAAAATAATACTATTAAAATGTATAATTTAGTAATTTGAGGAAAGCATACATGTAAATGAACATATTTTGTTTTATATACAAATATATACATATATATGTGTGTGTGTGTATATATATATATATATTATTTATTAATGGATGACCACTAAAAGGAACTGCAAGTGGTAAATCAAGGATTACAGTGAAAGAAATTTGAGAAGCATCTGGGTGGCTCCGTCGGTTAAGGGTCTGCCTACACCTCAGATCACGATCCCAGGGTCTTGGGATGGAGTCCTGCATTGGGATCCTTGCTCTCTGACCTGTTTCTGCTTCTTCCTCTCCCATTGCCCCTCCCCCTGCTCCTGCTTTCTCTCTCTCTCAAATAAATAAATAAATAAATAATCTTTAAAAAAGAAATTTGAAATTTTTAGTCGTTAAAAAAGTACTTTGGGGGCACCTGGGGGGCTCAGTGGGTTAAGCCTCTGCCTTTGGCTCAGGTCATGATCTCAGGGTCCTGGGATCGAGCCCTGCATTGGGCTCTCTGCTCTGTGGGGAGCCTGCTTCCCCCTCTCTCTCTGCCTGCCTCTCTGCCTACTTGTGATCTCTCTTTCTCTCTGTCAAATAAATAAATAAAATCTTTAAAAAAGGTACTTTGAAATTCTTCAGCGGGTGGACAGAAGGCGATGGCACAGGGGGAGGGGTGTGTTTGACCCCTCCTTGACCCCTTGACAGGACCATTTGATCTGTGTTGTGCTCTCTAGTCCTTCAGTCAACATGGACAGCATTGGAAAGCTGGGGTTACCAGTTAGAAGCAGAGGAAGAGATAATGTCCAACATGGAAAAATTAAATAGGAAGAATCTGTTACTTTCCACACCTCTATTTTTTTCTCTAGGGCCTCTTTCTTTTCTTTTCTTTTTTTAAGATTTATTTAATTATTTGAGAGAGTGAGAGAGCATGGTGGGGAGGTGCAGAGGGAGAGGGAGAGAGAGAATCTCAACCAGACTCTGTGATGAGTGGGGAGCCCAACACGGGCCTTGATCTCATGACTCTGAGATCATGACCTGAGCCGAAATCAAGAGTCAGATGCTTAATCGACTGAGCCGCCCAGGCGTCCCTTAAGGGCCTCTTTCTAACTCATTTTATGCTTACCCCGAATCAACCATCAGTGCTGTCTTTGCTGCTGGCCTCCCATCCTGGCTGCACCATAGCAAACCAGACCTGCAGCTCACCTTACTCCAAACCTGTCTTACCTCCTTTCTTTACCAGGTGCCATGGGGCTTCTCTTCCTTCCACCTGGGTTCTTGGCCAATGTTTTTCAGAGGGATGATGAATAAAAGAGGGAGAGAGGAAAGAAGTGAAGGTAGGAACAAAAGAAGAGGGAAGGAAGGAAGGAAGGAGAGAGGTAGGGAGGAAGATGGAAGGAAGGAAAGAAGGAACAGGAGGAAGAAGGAAGAGAGAAAAGAAGGAACAGAGGGACGGAGAGAGGAACAGAGGAAGGGAGGGAGTCTCTTCCATATACAATTACTCATTTAATTCTCCCCAAATTATATGAATAATAATCATTATGCCCATGTTAAAGATACAAAACCAAAGCTAGATTGCTTTTGACCATGATCTCCCTTTAAACAAATATTTATTGATAGTTCCTGAGGTAGAAGATAATCAGGCTAATCAATCTCTAGAGAACAACAATGTAAATGAGACTTGTTCTCTCACCTTACAGAGTTCACAAGATGCAAGTAGATTCAATGGCTGCAAGTTTGTGTCTCCTCAAAATTCATATGTGGAAATTCTCATCTCCAGAGTGACAGTATTAAGTGTGGAGCCTTTGGGAGATGATTAGTTCATGAATGTGAAGTCCTCATGGACCTAATTGATCTCCTTATAAAAGGGACCCCAGAGATTGACCTTTCTTCTTCCTACTATGTGAGAATACAGGATGGCCATCTGCCACCTGGGAGGGAGTCCTCAGCAGAGCCCAACCACACTGGCACCCTGATTTCAGACTTCCTGTTTCCAGAATGTAAGAGAATGTGAGAAGTCATTTCTGGTGTTTAAGCTCCCAGTCTACAATTTGCTTCCACAGCTTGAATGACTAAGACAGGTGCAAACATAACACTAACAGTGAGGAATGAATGGACTTCCAGATGAGAGATATTCTTAACTCCTGTGAGTGTTCAGAGAGGTAGGGCATCCGTTAGAAGCCCTGTGGGTCACTTTTTTTTTTTTTTAAATCTTGCAGCTGAGGTTCTGGCAATGCTGATTATGAATATTGCATTTTGACCTTGGGTTTTTTTTTTAAGTTTGTATTTTACTTCCATTTGTTTTAGATGGAACAATTCTTTCATGGCAAGGTTAAATAACTTGCCTCCCATAAATTTTAAAACACTTCTCAAACCACAGTGAGAAAAAGTTGCAAACCTTAAATTGCACACAGAGTAAATCATGTGTATTCTGAGAAAGATAGTTAATTTAGAGGCAGCTTCAGGTCACTGGAGGGAAATAGGGTAGGGTTTCTCCAGTAAACCAAGGGGCAGTATTTAAGTCTTCATCCCAACTTAGTTCTTGTTTTCTCCGTGAGAACCATGCCATACAAGAAAATATGCAGTTCAGGGCAGGAGATTTCATGGGCACTTCTTCTCAACCCACTTTATTGTCCGTTGTTTGTGAGGTTCCTCAAGTCAAGAGGAATAGGTTGTGGGTGTGTGACAGCATGATCTCTGCCAACAAAGAATTTAAAGCCCAGGCAAGGAGAGAAATAACAGCAATATTTTCTGTTTTCCCAGTGCTGTATGCAAAGCACTGTTATCCTACCTCAGCGAGACTGAATGGCACCCAAGGGGCTGCCTAGGGCAGAATAGGAGGGGAAGGGATGGTGTTGGGACCTGATTGGTCTCCTGTGTTTCAGAATGGGACAAATGCCTCTGGGTGGATAGAGCAGCAGTGTGTGGGCATTGGAATTCCAGGCAACACATCAGTATTCAGGAGTCAGATGACTATCTCAAAGAAGACTCGGGGAGCCCCTTAGGAAGAAAATACTACCCACAATGTTCATAAAAGCCAACATTTACTCATTACTTACTATAATTGCTATGCCAATACTATTTAATTCTGAGAAGAATTTGGTAAGTATTATCATTATTCCCACTTGCTGAAGAGGAAACTGAGTCATAATAAGTTAAGTAACTAACTCATGATCGTGTGTGCCAACACTAGAATTCAAACTCAAGCCCTGACTCTGAAGTTCATGGTCTTAAGCACTGTTATACTGATGTCAGCGATCTCAGATCCCGGAGATCAAAAACCACACAAAAGTCAAGAGACGCAGGCACTCTGTCTGTGATGTGGATATAGAGGTGAAGAAGATACAGACCCTGCCCTTGAGAAATGCATACTTCTCAGGGAAAGTCATGGGACATGGCTGAGTGGCCGTAGGGCCAGCAAGGCACCGCAGAAGGAGAGTGAAGAATTGCTTTTCTAAGGAACTTGCAAGTTCTCTAAGGGTAGGAGATGCCTCACCTTGAAGCTTTGTGGTATTTTTCCATAATGCCTAGATAGAGATGGTCACAGGGTAATTCCCAAGCAGATTTCATCCTACATTCTACGTTATCTTTCTTGAACACTTGTAGTTATTGACATAGAGGGTCTGTTTCTCATAGAGGAAGAAAAGGTAATCCTCAATAAAAAATCAGGACAATAAATATATGGGAGAGTGCTCTAAGAGGAAAGGGTAAGGAAGTATTGATTCTGTGTTTAGTAGCAGGTGAGTCCTCCCAAAGGAGACAAAATCTAAGTAGGATCCTAAAGAATGAGGTGCAGTTTCCAAGGAGTGAGAAAGTGGTGTTCCAAAACATGGATCGATATATGCAAAGGTTCCTCAACCAGATGAACAACTGGAGAACTTGTTACAAAAAATAAAACAAAACAAAACAAAACAAAATAAAATTAAGTAAATTGTAATTCCTAACCTTGGGATTCTGATTCCAGTGATTTCGAGTTTGTCTGGGAGCTTGTATTTTTAACAAGTCACCCAGGGGGTGCACTTGGGTAGCTCAGTCGGTTGAGCGTCCAACTCTTGGTTTCAGCTCAGGTCATGATCTCAGCTCCATGGGACCAAACCCCAGGTTGGGCTCCACAGTCAGTGGTAAGTCTGCTTCTCTCTCTCTCCCTCTGCTCCTCCCCTTGCTTGTGCTCTCTCTCTCTCAAATCAATTATCAATCAACCAATCTTTAAAACAACAGTAACACAAGTCACCAGGACTCCATGCAGCACCTGGGCAAAGTGTTTTGGAGTGACACACTGTGTACACACGCTTGTGTGTGGGAGGGCCGTACACGTTAAAGTGTGGGTGAGCATTTCCGTGAAGTTGTCAAGGAGGGTAAGGAGGAGTGGGAGATGAGGCAGAAAATACAGGTGGGGACTGGCTTATATAGGCCCAGGTTATCTCCTAGGCACTACAGGGCGGGAAGACTTTTCAGGCAGAGGAGCGCCCTCATCAGGTGGGATTTTAGCAAGACAAGTCTGGGTGGATCTGGGGGAGTCATTAGATTTGGAGCACCTGAAGGCAAAGAGAACATCTAGGAAGTTACTCTAATACAAGGAGAGCCTTGCTGAAGAGGGTGAGAGCGAAGAGAAGAGGCCAGCGTATGAAAGATGGTTCTGTGATGAAAGGCACAAGCTCATCATCAATCATTTTGATATATTTTTCTTTGATAGTATATAACATTTATTTTTTTTTGTCATTACTCGAAACCTATTATGAAATATATCTTTCCTGGAAAAAAACTTTCCTTCCATCCCACTTCCTACTCTAAAAAGTCAAGAAAATCAAATAAACTGAAGTAGTTTCCTTTGGGTTTAAATTTGTTCATCCAGAGACAGGCTCCACAATTCTTCAGACACTGGCAGCCTTGGGTGAGGACATGAGTTCATTTCAACACTTTCAAGGAGAATCAGATAAATCCTGGGAAGCAAAACATTCCGTGTGCTTAAGACAGAGGAAGAGCAGGTGGAGAAGTTCGTAATATTTTTGCCAAATTTCTGCCACTTGTCCCCAGACATTTTCTTCTCTTCCATATATCTTCCACTCATTCATCTGGTAACATTTTGCCTACAGAAGTTAGTATTTCGTTGGTTCTACATTCAAAACATTGGGGGAAAATGTTTGAGGCTAAATAAAAATAAATACCAATGGGTAAGGTGGTATGGGAAGGAGATTCATTCAACACATCTCAAGTGAAAGTATAATTTTATAGATACCTTTAAAAACATCCATATCCTTTAATCAGTAATCCCACACCTGGGGATTTATCCCACAGACATAATTCTAAAGGAGGAAAAAAGCCCCAAACACCGTGCAAGCAAAAGGTTTTGGAGTAGCGAGATCTATTCAGGAAAAATCAAAACCAAAAAAAGAAGATAAAAACCCTGAATATTCCAAGTACAACAGGGTGGTTAAATAAGTTATGTTAGATAACTGATGACATATGAATTTTTTTTTTTTTTTTTTTTTTTTACCAGTTCTAACTAGCCAGAGAAGGGTGATTTTGTTCTTTAGCTGTTTCGTACCAGGAGTCAGTAAGTACCACCCACAGGCCAAATCTAGCCCATGCCTATTTTTGTAAACAGAGATTTACTGGAGCATAGCCACACATGCCCATTTTGGTACATATTTCAAGCTACAGTAGTAGAGTAGGATAGCTGTACAAAGACCATAGGGACTGAGAAACCTCAAATATTCATTATCGGGACCTTTATAGAAAAACCTGCCCGCCTCTGACTAAGGTAGCAGCCGTATTTCTCAGGTTTGTTTGTTATGAGCTCCCAAACCAGAGAGCGGGATCCCAGAGGGAAAGACATGGCAGACACAGTTTTGAACATCAGCTCTGCCACTTCCCGGCACGTGACCCTGGGGATGGTATTTTATAGTCGGAGCCTTAGTGGTCTTCTCTGTGAAATGAGGATCGTACTTCCCCTACAGGGTTGCAAAGGGAACTGGAGATCTTATTTGTAGCCCACGTAGTTTGATGCTCGGACGTGGTCAGGACCTCAGTCCAGGGGTCAGATGCTCTGGATTGAAACCCTGGCTCTATCTTATTAACTCTGTGACCTTGGCAAAGTTGCTTATCTTCCTGGGCTCCAGTCTACTCGTAATATAAAATGAGGGTGATGGGATTCTATCGGGTTTGGGGTTCAATGAAAAATTGTTTGTAAAATGTTGAGCACAGTGCCTCGTACCTATGGAAGTCCTCTGCAGGAGGCAGCTAAAATTCTGCCTCGTCTCCCCTCCCATCTCCATCCCATCACACAAGTCCGATAATGACACTACTTGGCTTGCATTCATGTGTCCCAATGACCTTCTCAGGGAAGTCTGAACAGAGTAGCCTAACAAGTGTCCTATGGCTGGTTCCCGCAGCCTGTACCGCTTTATTCCCCCAGCTCTCCCTCCTCCCTCCACCCTCCTCCACGTGCAACACATAGTGCAGCCGCTCATCAATCATGGCCCTGCAATAAGTATTTTGATTTAAAAAAAAAAAAATTAACAAATATTCAGTAGGTTTTGAAATTTGAAATGTGAATACGTGACTTGAAAACAAGCACACACCGAAAGACCTAACATTCAGGGTGCTTGCTTGCTGTGTGCTGCTCTAAGAGCTACACAGCACTCAGTTCTCACAACCACACTGGATAGGAAGTATACGTATTAGCCTCATTTTGCAGTTGAGAAAACTGAGCTACAAAGAGGCTGAATAATTTAGTCAAGGTCATGGAGGTGGCAAATAACACAGGATTCAAATGGAAGCAACTGCATTTACTCTGGTAAACGCATTGCTGGATTTCTTCTTACCACGTAAATAGAGCTGAAATGAGAGTTAATGGATTACTATAAAAGGCTGATAATTTCAGGTGTGCTGGAAGATATAGAACTTTAACCCTCATATATTTATGGTGGAATATATATAGGTTATAATCCTATATATATTTCACCATAATGATCCATTATGGTGAAAGTATACATGGGTCCAACTATCGTCAGACACTTGTTTATCAGCATCTCTTAACATTCGGTATGAGCTTACTCTATGACTCAGCACTTCCATTCTTAGGCATTTCCCCAAGACACAGGAATGCAGAGGTCAACCAAAGACATGAGCAAAAGTGTTTGTAGCAGCTTTCTTCTGTAATAGCTCTTAAATGGAAACAATCTAAGTAAACAGGAGAAAGGGTAATAAATTATAGCATACCTGTATACTATATTGATACTACACATTCATATAAATGGATAAATTACTGTGATGTACAATAATAATATGGGTACTTTCTCAAACATGATACTGAGCAAAATAAGTCAGGTGCACTGAAAGCATTCTGTATGACTCCACTTATATACGTTTCAGGGATGGGCAAAATAATCTGTGTTAATAGAAGCCAAAAGAGGGGCACCTTGATGGCTCAGTGGGTTAAAGCCTCTTCCTTCAGCTCAGGTCATGATCTCAGGGTCCTGGGATCAAGCCCCTCATTGGGCTCTCTGCTCAGCGGGGAGCCTGCTTCCCTCTCCTTCTGCCTGCCTCTCTGCTTACTTGTGATCTCTCTCTCTGTCAAATAAATAAATAAAATCTTAAAAAAAAAAGAGGTCAAAAGATGGTTACTTGAGTGTATGCATGTTTGAGGGTGGGGAGTGTTTGAGTAGGTAGGAGAAGAGCCCGTGGGTTTTGCAAGTCTTGCTTGAACTGAGAAATGATTACATAGGTATAGGTATAGACATCTGTAAAACCATCAAGGTGCGTTCTTCAAATTTATGCACATAAATGCACATATCTTATATCTCAAAAAAAGTTAATGACCAAGTCTTAGTAAATTATAACCCTTTGAAATTTAATTGAGCAAGAAGGGACTGTTTTTCTCTCTCTCTTTCTCTGTTTCTCAAAACAAACCCCCTTTCCTAATCCTCCCAGAGGATTCCAGGTTGTGCTATATTTAGAGGGTCATAACATGAAATAGTGAACTGCTTCTCAGCAGAAGAGCACAACTGGCCTTGAATTCTCAAATAGAATACCAGAAAACAGAAGCAGGTTCCTTCTGCCTGATAGAATAAGTGAGTAGATTTCCCCCATTGCTGTAGCCAGCAACCAATCAGGCAATTGTTGGTTCAAGAGCAATGGGATTGGGAAAAGCATCCAAGGATGGAGTCAGTGTTTGACGATCTGCCTCAAGCCACAAGCTCATGCACTAAATCAACAAAAATCATCAACAGATTTTTGGACTTACTTTAAGAAAGTAGCATTTCTATGAACCTCCTAGACAGATACAAAGAATAGCTTGACTCTGAGTTTGAAGAACATCTTGCAAATAACAATTCCCATTGTTCGGAGTTATTCTGACTGATGAGCAAATGATTTCACAGCTTGACAAAATGTATGTAGCTATATATTGAGGTTGAACTCGGGAGAACCTCAAGCTTTGTTTCCTCATGAGGAAAATTTGGATCATATTGCAACCAAGAGCCAACGAGTTTTGAGGTTCACTGGTTTGCATCGGTTGACTAGTAGGGAGAAGCCTGAAACTCTATCTGGTGACTTAAACATTATACATCTCTCTTGCTGTCTTTGATTGTAAGATGTCTTAAAAGAAATTTCAAAATTTTATTTTGGCAAAACCACTCTTATAATGCCCAGTAGCAGATCCAGCAAATATTTATTGAGAATTTATTCCACTCTTTGAAATGGGTATGAAAACCACATATAGTAGATGAGAAACTGAGTTAGCCTAAGTTCCCATAATACCCAATCCCAGCAAAGCCAGAATTTGAATCAAGATTTTCTGACCTTGGGGGAAAAAAAAACCTTCTTAAGTCTCTGGTTAATTACAGTTGCTTCTTTAAAGTTATAATAACATCTTAAAATCAAGTCATATTTCTGCTGTTCACTAGGTATGTGACCGTGGGCTAATTAGTTCACTGCTTTAACTTTAGTCTTTTGATCTGAAGAATAAATAGGTTTGGCCTAGTGTTTCTCCAAAATGTTGTGGGGTTTATATCTACCATATTTAGCTCTGAAAATTTGTCCCTTTTTATTTCCTGCCATTGCACAAAAAGAACCACATTAAAACCAAAGACAGTTTTATTTGAACTAGAAATTTGTTGGGAAATTGTAATTCAAACCACTCAATCTATTCTTTTCTATAATAAGATTATTTAAAACTAC
This sequence comes from Nasua narica, assembly GCA_028533885.1. Classification (NCBI taxonomy): domain Eukaryota; kingdom Metazoa; phylum Chordata; class Mammalia; order Carnivora; family Procyonidae; genus Nasua; species Nasua narica. The sequence goes on along the minus strand of CM052798.1, from coordinate 158,376,972 downwards.
CCAGTCTCATGGAGTGGGACTGGTGATGAAAGACCTGAGTTGTATAACCAAGGCCAGATTGAAAAAATTCAGCATAACTGAAATGAATAATGTGCCAAAAGACCTGAGAATGTTTAGGAGAGAAAAAAATGTAAATATTTTTAAAAAATCGAGTAAGTGAATATTCTACTAGAACAATTAGTGATTTTCCTTTATGTAATACGGAAGTAAGAAAGAGTTTTGAGCTTCTGTGGGCTCGTAGTTTCATAAAACAAATTTCAGAAGGATCTCATGTATCTGTGCTTTGCTTTAGACTTGGGGAGGGTGATAGCCCCTCAATGAGCAGATTACTTCCTTGTAAATTTCCTAGAGAAAATAGTCTTCTTTTCACTCTAAAGCCTTACGCATGTGTCTCATGTATCTGAATTATGCTCTTGGAATGGCAACACAGCCTCCCAGAGAGTTAAAAAAAAATTCGTAGCTATCTGGTAAAGTCAGAGGTGATATTTTTTTCATTTCAGCCAGTTCAAAATTGGAATGATAATAAAAAGTGTCCTTTTCATATTTCAGTTCAATTTAACTAATACTGATTCAACATGTATTATTCTTAGGTATAATTGCTAGATTTGGGGGATAAAGATCTCTATACAGACCCACTTCTAGTAAGATTAAAATTACAGTAAAATGAGGTAAACGTATCAGAAGCCTTAGGCCTACATCTCATCAATACCTTAGAGGAGAAAAATTAATGTAGTCTGAGAATCATGGAAGACTCCCTGTAAGAAGTGAATTGTGAGGGCAGTTTTTAAGAGAAGTGGGGGTTATCCAGGTGAAGGAGTCAGAAAGATAGCAGGCAAGGGAATTACACTACACTTGACCTAGAGAATTTTTTTAAAGACTTATTTAATTATTTGAGAGAGAGAGTTGGGGGAGGGGCAGAGGGAAAGAGAATCCTGAAGCAGACTCTCCACTGAGCACAGAGCCCAAGTCGTGGCTCGATCCTAGGACCCTGAGATCATGACCTGAGCCGAAATCAAGAGTTGGCCACTTAACCAACTGAGCCACCCAGGTGCCCCAGACCTAGATAATTTAAATACCTGAATTGAGTAACTGAAATTCAATACTTGAAACAGTGGCCTGGGTTTCCCTCCAGGTGCCATCTATCTTCTTATTTGAGCAAATTTAGGCATCTTTCAGCCCAGCCGCTTGACCCCTCAGACTGGTCTCTGCTCAATTAACAATTTTTTCAAAGATTTTCTGGGTTATTGATGTATCAATGCATTCTCATGTGCAAAGCACAAGAAGGGGAAAAAGTAACATAAATACTACGTGTTAACGGATTTGCTTCATGCAGTTGTGTTTCCTCTTTGAGGAGAGGTCTAGGCCTTTGTAACCACACCCCAAATCGCCCCTGAAGTGAGCTTAACCTGGAGGAAAGCAGCTTTGCCCAACACAGGGACCTTCCCAGAAAAGGACTGATCTGTGAACCATCAGCAGTCACCACATCTGACAGTCGGGGGAATAGGTGCCTTCCCAACCCCAAAAGGGAGTTGGAGCAATACACTATAGTATCCAATATTGCCATATTATTTACACTTATTAATCTATTAAGGATACAAGTATCTAATCCTAATAACATTTCAACCCTGGCTGGTATTTGTTACTGGATCTGTTCTAGGACTGAAGTAACAATATATCATAATGCACTGAGGTTATACCACTGGCACTTAGGGCAAAAATCACATCCCTATCCTTTTTGTACCTTTAAGTAGAGAGGCTCATGGAGGGAAGGAAGAGCTCTAATCAACCCTTGTGACCCACAGGAACATCAGACAGAAGTAAAGGGATGGATCTCTTCCTTTTATCCTTTGATGTAGGGATTCCATCAAGATAGGAGATACAAAATCACATCCACAGACTTCCAACATTCCTTGATTGCTATCCCCTCTCAACCCAACCACCTTGAAAAGCTCCCTTCTCCTTACACTGCAAAGTGTAACTTTATGTATTATCTCATTGAATCCTCACAGCAAGCTTATGAGTTTGGTATTCTTATCCTTATTTATAAATTAGAAAATTCATGTTTGGATGGTTTAAGTGTGTTATCCAAATATATCAGATGACAGACACAGGTGTGGCTGGCCCCAAGCCCTACAAAACTTTTCGCCTAAAGTCAACTGCCTCTGGAAGCTTCAAATTAAAATGTACCTCTAAGGGGAAAAATGGATTCACTATCAAGAAAGAGAATTTTTTAGAAATCTCTTAGGAATGGAAAAAATTAGTTATAAACCTAATTCCCCTAAAATCTAAGTACTTTAGAAATGAATTCCTTGGAAGTTGTTTTTGTTTTCCACAGTTCCAGTTTGTACCAGAAGAAACAATCCATTCAAAGTGTCTCAGCTTACTAACCTACTAGCCTACTAGTTAACTTTCCAATGGACAAACAAAACAAAACTCCTCCTGCCCCAGGATGAATTCAATTTTCAGGTAATCTATTAAACATAAATAGAGATATAATTCTAAAACTTATTATTGGAATTAAAAATAACACTTCAGGGGCTCCTGGGTGGCTCCATTTGTTAAGCATGCGACTTGGTTTCAGCTTAGGTCATGATCTCAAGGTCGTGAGCCTTATTAAGATTTTCTCTCTCCCTCTCCCTCTGCTGTCTACCCCACCCCACCTCTCCCCTGTTCATGTGTGTGCACACTCTCTCTCTCAAATAACAAAAAAAAGTAAATAAAAATAACACTTCATTTCCGGAATTCTAGCAAAGCCTTTAAACTGGCTGAAAGTAGCAAAAGTAAGAATGAATTGGGTACTAGCTTCTTGTTCATGAAACGTCTACTGCTAAGGAAAAATCTGAGATTATAAGGGAGATTATATAAATGCTAACTATTAACAAATACTGATCAAGGATACACAAGATCCAAGATGCACGTTGGAGGTCAATAGTAAGGAAAATGTCTTCAGTTGGCCATTGTTGTGTCCTCTAGTTCTCTGTGAAGTTAAGCTGATTTGTAGAGTCATTGAATTGTTGCTTACAGACAGGAGCGGTATGCTTACCCAACCAGATCTGGCCTCTCAGTATGTGAGAATCAAGTTGACACAGCCTAGAACTCTTTGTGCATTCAATTAGTAGAATACTTTCTTGTCAGAGAAGTTGGTAGTTTGGTAAAATAAAAATTATATAGCCTTATAAGTCCACGCTTTGGAACATTACTTTGCTTCTCTTAGCCTGAGTTTCCCAGTCAATAGGAAGGATGGGGATCATCTACTTTGTTGTCACGCAGGAAGAAATCAATGAAATGATGCATGTACCATAGTAAGTGTTCTATTTTGCTTCTTTCTTCTCTTTTTCATGATGAACTTGTGTTCAGGATATGTTAAAAATAATAACAGACCACTTGTTAATGAACTTACATATACAGTAGTTAGGAAAAAAACGGAAAGTGAATGTATAATTTGGTTAATCATTCAGAGCTATGTTTTAAAATAACTTCCTTTGGAATATTAAGAATGTATTAATAGTTAAATATGTATCATTTTTACAAGGTTTATATTGATTGAAGAATCAAATTTTATTGGAGAAGACAAAATGCATACAAAATGCCTACTGAAGAGCCAGAGATGTAGATGTCCAGTAGATAATAAGTCTTTTTTTTAAAGATTTTATTTATTTATTTGACAGAGAGGGATCACAAGTAGGCAGAGAGGCAGGCGGTGGGGGGGCGCGGGGGGAAGCAGGGTCCCTGCTGAGCAGAGAGCCTGATGCAGGGCTCGATCCCAGGACCCTGAGATCATGATCTGAGCTGAAGGCAGAGGCTTTAACCCAATGAGCCACCCAGGTGTCCCTAATAAGTCTTATTTTTGTACATATGTTCAATTTTGTCTAGATTATTGGCTTCTGATTATTTGAAGTACCCAAGACATTTGTTCCTGGCTACTTATTATTGGCCCCAATTCACTCCCAGTTCCCCTGTTTTGGGACATTTGGTTCCCTGTCTTGCTTACTACTTCTTATCTATATGCTTCTTTGATCCATGATTAAAATTTGTACTTATTTATTTAACGTTTAACTCAATCATCTCTCGTGAGTATGATTCCTGGATTCTGCCATCACCTTATGACCAATATATATTTATCCAAAGCAACTCACACTGTGTCCTCTGTAATTTCATGGGACCATCCCCAACCTGGACAGCCCCAAGCTAGCCACTAACTTAATGTGGAAGGTACGTTTGATGTTAGATTTTTTTTTTTTTTCAAAGAGAGCAGGATATTACTCTATAAATAGAACAGAAGAGAGGAGTGATTATTTACTGAACACTCACTGTCAGAGTGATGGCAATGTGGGAGACTATAAAATTTCTCCCATTCTTTACACCCTTCCTGTGATGAAATAATGCATCCAAACTTTCTGCCACATGAATTTGTAGCACTTGCCGTCAAAGTTGGTAGAATATATTTCCCCACTGTTGTTGGGGTTGGCCAAGGAAACTGCTTTGGCCAGTGAAGTGTTAGCACTTATGTCATGGGCGGATGCTTTAAATGCTTTCCTGTGATTAGACTCAGCCCCTCATTCTTCTGCCTCCATAACAGAATGAGCATCCAGGAAGCTGCTGGCTCCAAAGGAATAAAGACACAACATGGACTACAGCTTATTTTGAAGTCAAAGGCTTGAAGGAGTGAACAAAATAGTCTAAGACCACAAGAATGATCATCTGTACCATTGCTGGAAGGGACTATATGTTGTATCTGTCTTGCTTGTTTCCTGCCCTATTCAGCCCCCTCTTCCCACCCTCAACTCTGCATACAGTTATGCCCATGCTGAGTTGGCCCCGCTTAATTCTCAGTACAGCCTTGATCAGAGAAGCCAGTATATCGAGTAGACCTACTGGTATTTAAATAAAAATTCTTTATCATTGACTATATTGATTATTGATTGTATATAGCAAATCGAGGTAATAGAAATGAATAAGATAAGATATATGTCCCTGTTCTCAAGAAGTTCACTCTTGTCAGGAAGAATTGTAGGTGGGAACTACAAGCCAGTACATTATGTAATATCAAAGATGATGGTCAAACTACCCAAAGGAATAGACAGAAGAATGAGCCAAAGGAGGTTCAGTGAATGTCTACAAAAGATAATTTCTGAGCTGAGTTTTCTATACCAGAGTAGCTATACCAGATGGACAAGAAGAGCCCTCCCACAGAGAACAACATTTTCAAAGGACAGATTTGTTTAAAATAAATATATCACATGGACAAACAGGAGATATTCAAGGTCCTACAAGCATATGGCTGGGTCAGAGCATCTGTAAGGGGAACTAGAAGGCAGGTAGGATCCCCAGCATGGTAGCCCTTAATTGGTTGGGGAAAGAGTAGTTAGCAGTAGTTAGATTCTTTTGTGTCACTCCCTACCAGTGCTGGAGAAATCCCAGCAAGGCGTTTTCACTCTCATCCACTATAATCCACTAATCAGGGTGAGAGGGTATTGCATCAAAATTGGACAGGAAAGATTTGATTCAATCCTGTGCATTTGTCTCGGTAGGTGCCTAGAATGGGTATTCTGACACTATTTCCAAGTTTCTTCCTCTATTGCGGCTTGGCTACTTATTATTGGATTCTTGAAAAAAAAAATCAGGCTTGGAAAAAGAAAAAGTTGTGCCATTTTCACCAATCCAGACTCAGCAGTGGTGAAATTAATATTATATTTGATTTTTACCTGAATCCTCAGGTTCATTTCTCAAATCAGCGAGAACCAGTAAGAGTAGAGGAATGAGTGTCAAGATTCTTCTACACCTGCCTCACCATGGAATGCCAAGAGACTTGAACTCTGATTGCGAGCAACACAGAGACTTGGAATAATTTTTTTTTTTAAAGTTGCCTGGTTTGGTGAGATTTGCCAAGTCTATACAGGTTAGGAGAGAGGGCATGAGGAAGCATTATTGTAGTTTGTACTCTGAAGGATCAAGACGTTTGCAGGTGGAGGTGAAGTGGCATTCTAGATAGAGAGGACCAAAAAGGAAAGTTGGAAATGATGGGTGTTTGCAAGCCAGGTGATGGGAGTTATTGTAGCATTGTTGGAGAATGAGTATACATGGGGAAGAATTGGAAAATAAAGATTTGAATAGTAGATTTGCCTGGGGAAAGCTACAAAAAGCATAGAAAACTAAGGGCTTTGATGTGTTTGAAGTGGGTAATGAGAAATCATTGAAGGGTTTTATAGAAGCTGTAACTTAATAAGATTTGTCAGTATGGAACAATTGCACCAAATAAAATGTGCTGTGATAGGTGTTTGAGTCTTTGTGTAAGTTTTTCATTCGTTTGTATTGTGAATGTTAAAAGGTGCCAGGTAAGGTTCATATTCACTGAAGTTTGAACTTAGGCCAAGTCAAAATATATTTGTATGCATACCTTTGTACGTATTTGTGTGTGTGTGTGTGTGTGTGTGTGTATGTGAGTATGCAGGTAAAAATAGCAAGATATTTATACACTTTCAATATTTTAGCAAGAACGTCCATGTTGAAACATTAAAAAAAAAAGTTATTTTCAGTCTCATGTGTTCTTTAAAGGACGTACCAACCCTACCAGACTTTGGGATTCTCCAAATGTCTTGAGCTATTTTTTCAAATGCCTTGGCTTTGGCAGGTTTCAAAGTCAATGTTTGCCAAGTCCTTCTTCCCTTAATTTTTAAACCCACATGTATTCCAAGGGAAACTTAATGCACATGTTTTTTATTCGTTTACAGTTAACTCATCAAAAAAGTTTTAAGGACATTTGAAGTTTAACAAACCTTCAAAGTCTGTATTATTAAAAGTCTGGAAATTGTAATTAGATCCTGGAAACTCAAAATTGGCATTTATTCGGAAAGCAGGATTCCCAATCACATGCTTGCACCTAAGCAAATGCCTATGTCACTGACGAACAGTTGGAACTATATTTTCATGTTCAGTACTTAGTGTGGAAAGTTGATGTTACCGGTACTGTATCTGTTTCCAAGTGGTAGCAGTTGGTTTTCTTTGGATCTTCCAAAACTTCTTGGTTCTCCCCACGATTAGTGAAATACCTTTGTGGGATAGTCTAAGAACAGTTTTAACTAGTAAGTGGTACATGAATGAGTTATGTTTACCTCATTGACATTAGTAGCTCCCTTACTCAGTGATAGAACTGTGGGCTGGGAATTATCCTCAAGTGGCAACCATGTTAATTTCTTGACATTAAGAACTGAACTTACACAGGCAGAAATTCAGCCAATGTTGTATGATTGGATTATGGATACCTGGCTGGTTCTCTGCCTGAAGATTTTTCCTCCACTCTTCCTATTGATATTGAAGGAAGTAGATTCTTTAATTTCTTTGTTTGATTTTTTATTAAAGGATAGAGTGGATTTTGGAGTCTGGGTTTTATTTTTGGATTAAGAAAAAAGTCAAATTGCTCACAATTTCCACAACTATGAGGTGAGGGCACTGGGCTGGATTAATGGTTCTGAACCTGATCCTTTTTGACTTAGAGTGTGCTATGTAGTTAATAAGGTGGAAGCTCCATGAGTTACACTTCCATATTTTATAGGACATCAAAAAAATAATGTGATTGTTGTCTATTGCTTTAAAAAATGTTGACACCATCATGCATCATGTTTTGAATAATGTAAAGGGAAAAGTAATACATTAGTCTTTACTAAATAGAGGTTGGTCAGGACAGGTTTTGGTTTTGTTTGTAAATAGGAGTATTGCATATTATGAGATAAATAAAACTGTTCATTGGTAGTAACTGATGGTGGAAATCACTGGGATCAGTGATTTTTCCAGTACTTTCCAATTATAATACTCATAAGTGTCTTTAATATTCTGAAATGTACTTCGACTTTGGGTTTCTTTTCTTTTTTTTTTTTTTAAAGATTTATTTATTTATTTATTAGGAAAGAGAGAGCGGGTCAGAGTGAGAAGCGGACTCCCCATGGAGCTGGGAGCCCGAGGTGGGACTCGATCCCGGGACTCCGGGACCATGACCTGAGCCGAAGGCAGTCGCTCAACCAACTGCGCCACCCAGGGGCCCTTCGACTTTGGGTTTCTATGTAGCAAACATTTCTTGAGGATCTTTCTAACTCATATTCCCTCTTCTCTGGAAGCCACTCTCAATGCAGAGAGGTGGTTCATCCAGTAATGGTTCCTGATCTATGGGAATCTCCCTTCCTAGTCACAGCTCATTGCTCAACTGACCCCAGCTCCATAAATCAGATTTTTCTCTTGAAAATTTAATCTGAGAGAAACAGATTGTTTCTTGAACTAAGAGATATTGATAGTATTCAGAGTGAATATTCTCAACCTCCGTTGAACTCCTCTGGAATTCCCTGTATTCTGCCTTACCCATGAGTATTTGTTTTCTAGAGCCACATAACAAATCACCACAAGCTTAATGGCTTAAAAAAAACCCACGAATTCATTATCCCCGGTTTCTATGAGTCAGGAGTCTAGGCACAGTTTGCCTGGGTTCTCTGCTCAAGGTCTCACACAGCTAAAATCAATCGTAGCATCAGTAGGAGAGGCAATCTGAGGCTCAGGGTCCTCTCTCAAGATCATGCAGGTTGTTGGTAGAATCAGTTCCTTGTGGTTGTAGACTGAAATCCCACTTTTCTTGCTTGCTGCTGGCCAGGGGTTACCCTCAGCTCCTAGCAGCCTTGCTCAGGTCTCAGCTACATGGCTCCCTCATAACACAACAACTTCCTTCTTTGGAATCAGCTGAGAATTTTCTCCATTCTGCTACGACAGAGTCTTATCCAATGTAATGTAATCATAGAGTGGCTATCTATTGTATTTATGATTCTGGCCCATACTTAATGAGAGGAAATTATACAGGGCAATTATATTAGGGCAGGGATCTTGGGGGCCATCTTAGAATTCTGGCTTTCACATGGAATTCTGGTAGTTCGAGTCTTAATTTTTGAAATATCCTATTGTACTTTAAAAGGATTGTGTGTGTGTGTCTTTACCTAGCTTCTAGTTTTTTTCTTTTGTTCGTTTAGTTTTCCCAATTACAATCAAAAGACCCTTAATGAAGACAGTACATTATGTACACTGCAACATCCTCAAAAACTCCTAGGATATCTGAAATAAAGGGTAGATGTTTTTAGAGATCCATATAAATCAATTTTATTTAAAAAAAAAATCGATGATTTGTTAATTGCTGTGTAAAGATGGTACTTTGGCTTTCTTCTTTATGCCACCAAATTCTTGACCTTGTAAATGTTTAATAGCTAGTTTAAGAAAGAGTCATATATAGGATTGTTCCTAGTTGGCATTAATCAGGCACACAACATACTTTCCTGATTTTCTTCTAGTGGAAAACATAGGGTTGACTCTTGTAGAATACATCAAAGTCAACCATATTATAAGTCTTTCATCCAAACTCCACACAACCAAGTTGGCAAATTAAATGATGCTCTCCATTCTCTCTATAAATTATGGGCTGATGCCATTGGTGTCTCAACATTCATAGTAATAAGCTGCCCTCTGTGGCACATTTGTACTTTTACTCCCCCCCCCCAAGCGTTGCATATTTACCAAGAGTCAGTAGTGTCTGTTTCAGAATCTGTGTATGCTATTTTACTTATTGTGATTATGCATTTCAGTTAAATAGTACATAAATGGATAAAATATGAACATGGAAAGAGAATTATTTATACTATGATGCTAAGAAAACTAAGTGGAATGCTTTGGAAAGACTCAATAAGTTTCAGTTGGTTTTAAAACACAAATGAATTATGTAATTGAAATTAGATATGTGCGAAATGATTTTAAAAGAACAAGAAGTCATGATGAAAGATCTAGAAAATGTCTGTATCCAACTTGTTTCAAGAGTCTTCAGGTTTGATCCTCACTTTAGATAAACCAAAATAATAGACGGTGCATAATATTTATATAAGGGCAACATAACATTCCGATTAATAGATGCAACCTGAATAGAAAGCTTGGGTCTAAATCAAATTATTAACCAATACATACATTTTAGTCAGCTTACCTTTAAATAGAATATTTATCTATTCTATATCTGTACATGATGATTTATTATTTCCTCATTTTTACTATCTTTTTGATTCTCTAGCCATCCATGATCCTAGTATTGTAGGACAAGAAGATTTCTACTGTAGAAGTTTTGTCCCTTCAGCCATAAGCCCGTCTCTCTACCTTTCAATTTTACTAAAGATCCTTTCCTTACCTTTTTTTGGATGTGTTTCTGGATGTCTCTCTTCTCTTTTACTATGAGGCAGACAGGTCACTTCTAAGGCCCAGGTGACCATTTTTTTTCACACAGTATACAAATTTCTTCCCTTAAGACACCTCCAATCCACCATTATTTTGTTTTACTTTTTTCATTTTCTCTCTATCAGCCTTTCTGTGTCATGTAATCTTATGATTGGGAAAGACTGCTAGCAATCTTTAGCAATCAAAAATCAGAAACATAGAGATATGAAGGTTTCAGTGAATAACTGTTGCAAAATTGAACACACTACAAAGCGGAATGGTAAACACAGTGCTAGGAAAGCAATGGACCTAGGTTGAAACATAAATAAGGCAACTGATCAGCTTTGTGACCTTGGACAAGTCATTGAAATTCATGAACCTATGTTCTTTTGTTTATAAATGGTCCCTCAGGCTGTGTAATAAAACTCCAAGGATCTTTCCAGAAAATAAACAAATGAGCAAATAAACCAACTAGCGGAAGGAGGTTCTTCAGCTACAAGTCACCACGATTTGTTCTGTAGTAAACAGTGATTTGTTCTATAGGAACTAAATAACCCTGACCATCACAGCCTGGATTTGAGGATGGGATTTGAGTCAAGAACTAATGGGCAAATGTCCTAGGTGGACAACTAGAAGGAAAATTCTACTGAACAGAGATACTTTTTCTTGGATGGCGATGAAGAGCCTAATTAGATCCTTTCTTGGGAATGATTTTAAGGTAGGAGCAGAGATGAGGAGCAACTGAACCATAAGAATAGCAGACCTTAGAGTTGATTTGGGGTTACCAGATCAGTGGTGATTAATAATTATTATTAATTTGTATATTAATATATATTATTGATAGCACAATTATTTTATATTTATACATTTTAAATAGTTATCAGTTTATATATTTAAACTTATATTATATTACTAATAATATAGTGAATTATTATTATTCTAATTTCCACATGAGACCTGGTTCTTAAATCATCAGGATAGCTTCAGTGCCTCGTCATGAATCCTCAAAATAAATTCTCATCACCGAGGGTTTCCTGAGGGTGTCTCTATTCCTTGCTCTGAAATTGCCCTCCCCCATAACTGACATGAGAATGAGATTATGTAAATGGGGACCTCAAGGAAACATAGAAAATTCTGGGAGAATTAAAGGTAATTTCCACCAGGTATCAAGCCCAAATTAGGATAACAGTGATCAATAAATGTAGCTATTATTAATATAATTCTTTTTTATGTAATATTGATGACACCTGAGGGAAATTGGAAAGTACTGGTGAACTTTAGTTTCTTTGGGGGAAAAAGCAGTTTTTCAACTGAAAACAAAACACTTCTCTTTGGAAGAAGGTTAACTTATCTCCAGGCATCTCCAGAAGCCTCTGCCAGAGGAGACTCGCATCCACTGAGATTTTCCCACCCCATTCTGCCGTTACCTCCACCATTCCTAGTGTGGGCATAATCAGATCACTCTCCTCCATACTACAAAGGCATGGCTCGAGTTCCAGCTCGAGGCATATCCTCAATAAACATGAAAATTAACCTTAATTAAAATTAACCTTAAAATTATCAGAGGACCTGACTTCCCTGGGAGGCTCGGTGAGAACCAGTCACCTTCTTGGCCCTGGCAGAAAGAGTGAGAAGGAAGGAGCCAGTAGGAGGATGCCGAGCAGCTCAGTGGGTGGGCAGGATGGAAGCCTGGAGCTAAGAGCTCAGTCACTTTAGAAGAACATCTTTTGCTGAATTGAGAACAGCCTTTGTGGGTGCTGGTTCTGACTCCTTTGCTTGCTTGGCACAATTTGTCCCTGGTGATATGGATGCCAAACTTGAAGCTTGTTGTTATTATAGGAAATTGAGGGTCGGCTTTATTGCATTGCTAGTTTCCAAGAAATAAATCCTTTTTTGGCAACAAAGAATAGTGCTTCAACCAGAGTCTGGTTTAAGAATACTTGGAAGGCACTCTGCCTGTTGGTTTGTGATTCCATGCATGTATTCGAACTCATTGTCCACTCCTTCCATTCGGCATCATCCACTGCACAGACACACACACTTAGTCTACACACCCAGGACAAATTCACACAGACACACACACACACACACACACACACACACACACACACACACACACTCTTTCTTTCTCTCTCTCTCTCTCTCTGTCACTTTCTCTCTGTCTCTCTGTCATATACACACACTCTGTCTCTGTCTCTCTCTCACACACACATTCTCTCTGTTACTTTCTGTCACACACACTCTCTCTCACATACACACACATATTCTCTGTGTCACTTTCTCTCTATGTCTCACACACACACTCTCTCTCACTTGCTCTGTCTCTGTCTCTCTCACACACACACTCACACACTCTGTCTCTCTCTCTCACACACACATTCTCTCTCTGTCACTTTCTCTCTCTCCCTCTGTCTCTCTGTCACACACACACAGTCACTTTCTCTGTCTCTGTCTCACACACACACTGTCTCTCTCTTCCTCTCACACACATTCTCTCTATGTCACTTTCTCTCTCTCTCTCTCACACACACACACTGTTTCTCTCTCACACATACACAGATACTCTCTCTGTGTCACTTTCTCTCATTCTTTCTCTGTCTCTCTCTCTCACACACGCACACACTCTCTGTCACTTTCTCTGTCCCTGTCTCTGTCTCTCTCTCTCTCACACACACACACTCCTCAAACATTACAGATGTAAATTTCTGATGGACACATAGATACCCAGGTATAGATGTACCAGATCTGACACATCTGCTAGTCCCAACAATTACAACAGTTGTGATATGGGGCATGTTGCTTTTTCTTTGGAATCCAGAGGATTCCTCTAACAGCCAAACAAAGTCGTCACCTCTTTAGCATGTTTGCCTAGGATGGCATGACAATCCAGGCAGCACAGAGTCCAGAGTCTGAGAACTTGACTCATCCTTGGCTATAGGCCAACTCTCATCTTAATACTGATTTGTCCAATGGAGACCCGGGATGAAAATCACCCAGTCAACTGGCCACAGATCTCCTCCACCTCCTTGACTTTTCTTGGGGTCTATATTTTCTTCAGGATGTGCAGACAGAAAGAATCCCTTTCCTTCTGATTCAAATTGGGCATAACAGCCGAGCAGATGGTGCTGGTGAGTTAAGTAACAGCAGAACACAGAGTACAGCTTGTTTTCAAAAACAAATGGCTCTTCTCGGAAGGTACAATCTAATAAGACTGACAGAAATCAAAGTCAAATTCAGGGAAATTGTTTTTTCAGCCGTCAGCAAGCAAGCTCTTTCCCCAGAACTAGACTGAAAAGAATTTCGGGGCTTTATCCTCCTATTTCTCTTGGTACTAAAGCTGAGATGCCTCAGAGGAGGAAATAAATAGTAAATAACAATAATTGATCCCTGCTTGTTGATATCACATGTCACTGTTTTCATAGTTCCCATGCCTGATCTCACAGAATCCTTTCAATCAAGGAGCCCAGAATCCATAGGATTTGCATTAGTTCTGCCGTTGAGAATAGCGAGGCTCCAAGATTTTCAGTGATTTGCCCAAGGTCAAAGAAATAGTAAGGACTATATATGTATACAAAACTCAGTCTAGTGGATTATTCAGTTATGCATGCACGTATGCATATATGCTTCATTTATTACGTTTTGTGCCAAGAGACTTTACATTGAATAAAACTGTCAGTAATCCCTGCTTTCACTGGGCTCACGATTTAGCAAACAGAGACAGGCAGCCAAATAGATAAGGAAGACAAAGTACCATAAAAGGTGGACAGATTACAGAGGTGAGACCAAAGCCTTAGGATCCTGTAATCCATTCCAGAGGTGGAGAAAGGGCTGAGTGGGTGTAAGAAACGGGTTCTTGCAAGTCTTGGTGCCTAAGCTGAGATCAGGAAAATCAGAGGCAGAAGTTAGAAGTTGAGGAAGAGAGCAGAGAAGGAGGAAAAGTATTCCATGCCGGGAAGAGCAGGTTTGTGAAGACCAGGGAGTAAATCAGATTTATGGCAGGTTGGAGGACCAAGGGGGAGCTTGGGGTGGCTTAAAGCTAATTACAGGAGACAGTGAGCTGTTGGAGATGTGACACAGGATGTAAACAGAGGCCAGGAAGTGTGCACCTCAGGAGTGCCCTCAGTAAATGACTTTGAATTGTGACCTAAGCTCTAGTGGAAACCACCGAGGTTTTCCTAGAGTGTAACAGGTTGGAGAATGGCTTGTCAAGCGTAGAGACCAGAGGCTTCAAGTGCAGTTGGAACCTGCTGAAGTAATCTAAGACTTGGATTTCAGTAACGGGAATTTGAGAGAACTGATGGATTCCTATGACATGTAGAAAATAGATCCAGTGGAATTTGTGGAGTGATTGAATTTAGTGGATTGGAGTAAAAGAGATGGAATCGATGTGACTCAGGTATTTGGGGGGCTGTGTGGATGTCGTGGTGGTGGCCTTACTATTTTCTTGACCCATTCAGTGACTGTGGGCTATCCTGGCTTCTCTTTTTGATGCTATAGATTCCCACCCCAGAGTCTGATGGTCACGGTCACCAGGACATCATTCCAGTCAACCTTAAATTATTTGAGGGTTGGATTTAAGAACAGAATACACAGAAGAAATGTGCTTCCCCTTGGAAGAGGCTTTCGGTATACATTGAGGAGATTCTGGTCACCCTGTAAAAGTGTTAAGGTCCTTCTCCTTGTTGGTGCAATAACCCCTCAGTCAACTACTAAATCCAGGGAACTGAAAGGTCACCCTAAAACCTTGACCTTGACTTAAAATAGATTTTTAAAATGTGGGGTGGCTGGGTGGCTCAGTCAATTAAGTGTCTGACTCTTGATTTCAGCTCAGGTCATGATCTCAGGGTCAAGAAATGGAGCCCTAGGCTGGGCTCCATGCTCAGTGGGGAGTCTGCTTGAGATTCTCTCTCTCCCCCCGGCCCTCTCCCCTTCCCCGCTCCACTCATGTGTGTGTAAGCTCTAAATACATACATACATACATATGTACATACATACATACATACAATATCAGCACTAAGGAGGACTCCACAAACTCATCTGGTCTCATCCATTTACCCAGAGACAGACCGACACAGGTGAGGTGAATTTCTCAGTGTCACATGGGAAGTCAATGAAACAAATGTCACTAAAACTCAGTTTTGCAAATTCTCGACCACTGTTTTTCTTCAGTTAACATCATAGGATGTTTATTATGTCTACTGTGCACTAAGTATTATAATCAGTGTTCACTCTACACCCTCTCTAAAAGGTAAGGATTTTCCCAATCATATTGCAAAAGAGAAAACTGAGGTTTGGAACACTAACGAATCTGACAGCCCAGTGCTGCCCTAGCCTCCATGGAACTCCTAACTCCAAATTCCCTGTTCCTCCATGGGATCATCCTGTCCTTCCCAGGCTTCATGCTTAAGGAAAGGTCTCTAATGAAAACAGAGGCAGATTAGAGCCCTACTTAGGACACAAGGTCCTCATGATGTCGAGGAGATGCATTAACCCTTTCCTCTCAAGTCTCCAACATGGAAACTGACTACCCCTCAGAAGTTGCTGGTGACATGGATATTTCTGACAAAATAACAACCCTTCTCACCCAGACCTTATTGTCCCACCTATGATTCAGAGAGTCAAGGGATGCCACAGCATGAATCTAAACTGCCTGGTATTTTTTTTTTTTTATGATTATTATGAGAACCGGAACCGGTTGTCTTTTATTTTAATCTCTTCAGTTTATAGCCTTGCCTTTTGCGTCTTTATTGGAGAAAGCCTTTTTCTTAAGAGGAAAGGTTATTTAAGCAAGTTTCTCTCTCTCTCTCTCTTTCTCTCTTTTATTTACCATAGAGCCCAACCTACTACAGTTTCCAACTTCAGAGTGGATTGACTATGCCTGTAAGCATTTGAGCCGCGTTGTGTGGCAGGCCGGCCACAGGAGGCCCCGAGAGGGTTACAGCCATTTTTGGCACCACTTAATCCTGTGACGTATTAGGGCTTCCGCTCAGTGGCCATTACATTAGGAAAAAATTTACAGCTCATGATCAACAGCTGTTCCTCTAAATAAAACAATGTCGTTTATTCTTTTCCTTTCAGCATGCCAGAGTCCCATGCTGTGTGAGACCAAGACTTGCACTTGGCATTCTACGGAAACTACTTAATCCTTAAAAACACATGGGAAATTCAGTCATGTGTTCACTTGTTCATTTATGTGTTTGTTCATCTGTTCCCCATCCCACTTATCCTTGCATTCACTCACTCCCTCGTTTGCTTGTTCTTCACTTATTCTTTTTTTAAAAATTGTCTAAACTCTGCCATGTTAACATTTTCAAGGGTACCATTCAGTGGCATTAATTTCATTCACACTAGTGAGTCCCCACCATCAGTAACTGTTTCTAAGATGTTTTCATCACCCCAAATAGAAACTCCTGAGCCATCATTTTTGCTTATTCTTTATGATGTTATTCAACAAATACTTATTAGGGACCTAATTTGGCCAAAGTTCTATTCGATATGGTGTGGGGGGATGTAAACCTCAACCTTTCATGATTTGATGTGAAGGAACTAAAATTCTGATTGGAGCAGAGTTCCAAGAGTCTCAAGCCTTCACCGCCTTCAGACCTATTGTCCTCTGACAGTGCCGTGGGCTTCAGATAGGACATTCCAGAGCAGGCAGGAGAAGGCACTACTCACCAGTCTGGTTTGGTCTTCTGTTTTGATCTTAAGCACCTCACTTGGGTGCTCCCAGCACTGTTTTTTTTTTTTTAAGATTTTATTTATTTGACAGAGAAAGATCACAAGTAGGCAGAGAGGTAGGCAGAGAGAGAGGAGGAGGCAGGCTCTCTGCTGAGCAGAGAGCCCGATGCGGGGCTTGATCCCAGGACCTGAGATCATGACCTGAGCTGAAGGCAGAGGCTTTAACCCACCACTGAGCCACCCAGGCGCCCAGCACTGTTTTTTTTCACTTTGCAATTTGGTAAAGTAGAGAAAGGGGCAATTATCAATAACTGATGGATAACTAAAGCATCACCATCACCAACAGCAACAGGAGGAACAATGAAACCACTAGCTCTACCAGGATACTGACCTCAATCTTATAAATCCCCAGCACCTGGGCTACTTTTAACACCTCTGGTTCTCAGTAAAACATCTTTGCAATCACCTTCTTGAATGTAAACTGAAATATCTGACTCAGAAGCTTGGCTACAAAAGACCCCACGCTAGGTGTTCCACAGAATCATGACAGAAAAAAAAAAAAAAAAGAGAGAGAAAAAAAAATGAGCTACCAGAGACTGGCATTATGAAGGATGCAGTCATTCTAAGTGAAGTAGAGGAAATTCTTTTGGAGTCACAGGGAAATCATTACTCAAGACAGAGGGATGATAGTATATCAAAGGTTAAAATACTGGTTTTAGAGGCAAACAAATGACTGATTCACATCCTAGCTCTGCTACTGAGGACATTCCTAGATGTGGCTAATCACATGATTTCTCTGAGCTTCAGTTTCTCCATCTGTAAAAATCAGAGTGGTGGCCATTGACGATCTACTGTAAATGGATATGATAGTGAATGCAGAGCAAAATAATTGTGGCTCATACTTTTTTGAGTGCTTTCCATGTGCTAGGTATTGCCCTCCCCCTTCTGAGCCCTTCCCCTGTGTTGGTTTATTTATCATGGCAACACCTTGAGGTGGATATCCACATTAGCCCTATTTGTCCCTTGAGGAAGAATGCTGCAGAGTCGAATTGCCAAAGATCACTCAGCTAGTAAGTGACAGAGCTGAATTCTGGCTCAAAAGTCTTGGTCATACACATTACTACATCCCAAGAAGATTCAGCTAATACAAAAGAGGTTAATGATATTCAAATAGGAAGTTAAAATTCTTGAACTTAGATTTCCTCCTACTTTCATTCCTATAATCTCCCTGTAACCTTGTTTCATCTTTAGGTTCCCGCAAAGATGTTTATTTCTCCTCCCTGGTTCCCAATCTATCCTCCCCAAAGTGAACTTTAGGAAGGGCAGAGGCATTTGGGTCATGCCACTTATCAGTTTTCTTCCGGGGTTCCCCGTCATACTCAGACTGTCCAGATACCTGGCCATGACACGCAAGGCTTTTAAGACTGCTCAATAACAATTCCTTCAATCTCCACTTTAAAACTAGTTTACCATCCTGCCCCATTAACATAGGTAGGGCTCCTTCACATCTCCATCATATTTGTCCTTCTATTTGAAATAACTTTCCTCCTATTA
The DNA here is from genome assembly GCA_028533885.1 of Nasua narica. Lineage (NCBI taxonomy): Eukaryota > Metazoa > Chordata > Mammalia > Carnivora > Procyonidae > Nasua > Nasua narica. The sequence goes on along the minus strand of CM052798.1, from coordinate 158,358,516 downwards.
TCTGATTCAACAAACCACTCATTCTTCCAAAGACAGATTGAGAGGGGCCCCTGGGCGGCTCAGTTGGTTGGGCGGTCCACTCTTGGTTTTAGCTCAGGTCATGATCTCAAGGTCATGAGATAGAGCCCCATAGCAGGCCAGTGCTGAGCTGGGAGTCTGCTTGGGATTCTCTCCCTCTCCCTCTGCTTTCCCTGCTTGTGGGCTCTCTCTCTAAAATAAATAAATAAATATTATTAAAAAAATGACAGATTAAGTGTCTTTTCTCCTTTGTCATCCTCCATGACTCCTCCTACGTCACATGTACACAAGCATACCTCGTTTGATTGTGCTTCACTTTTTTGTGCTGTGCAGATGTTGAGGTGTTTTGTTTTGTTTTGTTACTAATTGAAGGTTTGTAGCAACTCTGCGATGAGCAAGTCTACCGGGACCATTTTTCCAACAGCATTTGCTCATTTTGTGTCCTGGTATCATATTTTGGTAATTCTCTCAATATATCAAACTTTTTCATCACTATTTGATATGGCAATTTGAGATCAGTGATAACAAATTGCTCAAATCTCAGATGGTATTTAGCCTTTTTTAGCCATAAAGTAATTTTAAATTAAGGTATGCACATTGTTTTTTAAGACATAATGCTATTGCGTACTTAATAGACTACAGCAGTGCTCGCTTCGGCAGCACATATACTTAATAGACTACAGTATAATGTAAATATAACTTTTCTGTGCACTGAGTAGCCAAAAAATTCATTTGACTTGCTTTATTGGGATACTTGCTTTATCGAAGTGGTCTGGAACCAAACTTGCAATGTCTCTGAGGTTTGTCTATATATGTGTCTTGCCTTCCAAAAATGTATTCTATAAATTTCTCTGACATGATACCACACTCAGTTGCAAGTATATGTTTACAAATCTGATTTCCCTTCTAACCTATAAGCACTTTAAGATAAAGACTAGTATTATAGTCATCTTTGTATCGTTTTGGTTGGAAGCATTTACAAAGTGACTCAAATTCCCTTAAAAAAAAAAAAAAGCCCAAACATGGGTCCTGACATATGAATGGCTTCAGATAGAGCTGGTTATAAATTTCCCTACAGTGTAATCAAAATTAGACTCCAATTTTTTCTCTCCAGTTCCCACCTCCACTTCCCCTCTATCACATGCATTTTTCAGATGGCTCTTTCCTCATACATATAAAATAAATTCCAATAACTTCTAGGCTCACATCCAGGATGCTCAGGAAAAGATATCACCTCTTATCATCGATTTTAATTGGGTTGTGCTTTCAATCTATGAGGCTAGAAGAAAGAAGTATATACTAATTGGCCTCAACTTAAGTTACATGGTCCAATTTTCTGCAAAATGTGGATTCCCTCCAGAACCATTGAGATAGGAGAGGGATTACAGTGATCCCAAGAATAAAATTATAAAATAGTTACTGGAAGGGTGAATTTATGTTGAGCAGCATGTACACGCATGTGTGTACACACACACACACACACACACACACCCCATATTATTTTCTTAATTCTACTGTCAGTCATACTCATTAAATGACAATGGACAAAGTAATATATGTGTGTGTCCGGTTGTATGTTTATGTATAGAGAATAGAGAGCAAAGTAGAGACCAATATGCCATTTTTTTTTCCCTAGTAAGAAGATACTACATCAATCAGATTACGCTCTGTTATCCTTTTTTACTCATGGTTTGGCACTAAATGAATAGTTCTAGATATGCTAATTAAATATACCATTTTTCTTCATGCTGAAGAATACTTGAAGACTGCTTTCCTTCTTCAAATGCAATTTATTATACTATATGATTCTCCCCATGAGTCAGTGGAACTTGAAGTTATTATAATTTCATAAAAAATGAATAATTCAATGTTAACTTTTGGGGAAGGCTTTTATCTTCGGTTTTCATTTCTTTCCATCACCCCATCTCACATTTACCACATTTCATATTTCAAAACTTCTTTCTTAACTAACATCTATTGGAGGCCTTTAATACCAGTCTGTATCTATGTCATCTGTTGTCCAATCATCCCAATTCTTTGTTATTTATTCTTATTTTTTAGAATTTTTTGAAGTAGACTCCATGCCCAACATGAGGCTTGAATTCATGACCCTGAGATCAAGAATCACATACTCTATCAGCTGAGCAGGCCAAGTCCCCCTAATCATCCCAGTTCTTTGAAATAGATAATCCAATTCATTCATTTATTTAACAGACACATATTTTTAGGGAGTATATACACTTTTAGGCAGTAGAGAAACAATGACAAGCATGATATATTTCTTTGCCTTCATGAAACTTACAATCTAGTGAATGAGACAAACAAGAAAACAGGTACTATCACTGGAGTATGCAGAGTGGGCTTCCATTACTAGGAGACCACATAGACAGCAAAGTATTCTGGTAGACAGGGGCCATGGAAGACCTGTGGAAGAAGTGAACTAACTTGATACTTTCTCTTATTTTACAAATTAGGAAGGTGTATTTTTGAGAGGGTACATGACATGTTCAAGGCTACACAGCTACACAGTGATAGAACTGAGAGACAACTATTTTTGCAACATCCCAACCATCCCTTGTATTTTAAATATTAACCTTTGAATTGCAAGTTACTGTCTAAGTAAAAATTATATAAGAAAAAAATAACAATGAACAAGGGTGGATATACCACACACAACTTAACACAGATCCACCACCCACCAGCCCCCACACAGGCACTCCTTTAAGGATGAGTGGGATTTCACGTAGCAAAGTAGGTAGAGAATGTCACAAATAAGGGCAAAAGGCTAGCAAGATAGGATATAGTTGGGGAACTCTGAGTCAACCTTTCCCTTAAGGAGTTTAATAAATATGAGGGTGGGAAATAGGTTGATATTCAAAAGGCCAAACTTTGAAAGACCTCAAAGACTGCTAAGATGACCACATGGAAACTTGGCAGGTTCTGAGGCATCATGAAGGTTTTTAAGGAGGCAAGTGGCACAATCTGCTTTGTATTCTAAGAAAATAACAAAAGGCAAAAGACACAAGGATTAGGATCTGGACTGGTAGAGAGCTGCTAGATTATAGATAGAAAGATTATATACACACATATATAAATATATCTGGTTTCTCATTTTTTCTTCTATGATATTAAAAGTAATAATAACAAACTGATTATGCATAAAGAAATGTTAAAATCTTAGAAGGTCTTAAGTAATCATCACTAATGATCATCTAGGCATTGATTTTTGATCCTGAAGTGGTTCTTAACTGTTTTAACTATTCCTCTATATCCAAAAGTGTGATCATGAAAATATCTGGTAACAAGGAAAGTGATTTTAGTAATCACATATACACATTCCAATTTAATGATTGTGAATACAGTATATCTTAACATCTAATAGAAAAATACGACTGAAACATTAACCAGTGATTGTACAGATATTAGCTTTGAAAGGCAAGCTAGCTACTGCCTTGATAATCAGGCACAGAAGGGCTGCAGAATTTGTGCCTGAATGACACACAGGTTTGGCAAAATTATGAATATGATGCTTAAATGTCTGAAGTTTGGGAGGCAATGACCCAGTCTAGCCTACCCAAATTTTACTTATGTGTCTTGCCTCATGATGCAGTGAGCAGTGAAGCTAGAATTGGAGAAAGAGGCGGCTTCCAGCTTCAAAGCTAATGTTCTTGAAATATCCAATGCCCTTCAGATACTTCATTTACCGGCCGAAGAGAGGGAACGCCAGCACAGGGAGACCAAAATTGCCTGAGAGTGTTAATACAGAGGACTCATAGAGACTGTAGAATGTCCGCACTTGTTTCTCATTCTTAGAAGACAGTCTTTAAACAGATAAACACCAAGTCATCCCTGTAGTAGAATCGAAGGGTTAATTGTAACAGATTCACTGAACTCACATCCAAATACCTAAGTCTTTCATATTCATGGTATTGAGCAGTGTAAACATTTCTAAGAGTGTTTAATTACTTTTTTACCCACTACAATGTGTTTAAATCTTTTTTGTAGCTTGTTTTATATTGTTTCCTACTAAAGTTTTTAAAATTCAAATTCTTTGTAGTCAGGAACCTTATTCTTAATCTTATTTTTATGTATTCTGTGGTTTGGGATAGGCTTTGAATGACTGGGCATTCAAACTACTCTTCCCCTTGGTTTGAATGAATGGGCATGCATTTATTCATTTATTCAACAAATATTTATTACATTCCTGTTATATGCCATGTGTAGTGTAGCCTGTCTCTAGTTTATCAGCAATTTTGAATCACTGCAGTCCAAATAAATGAGATTTCATAGTGAAAAGATATATATTGAGGGCTAGAAAAATTTACTAACTCCACAAATAGAATGATAAACATCAAAATGTGGGTAATATGGGATTATCTTGCTTGTTTCCTCCTAAGGATTCTATAATAAATACCTATTACTTCTGTAATGATGAAAAATAGGCTGTATTGAAAATACAGTTTCTGGTTTAATTGTAGAGTGGTTTGGCATTCATTTTTACAAATTTAACATCCCTCTCCCTCCACCTTCCCCTGAAAACTGTCTTTTTGGCAAAAAGACCTCGAGGGCATGGACACAATTTTGTCCTTTTTATTTTTGGTTCCCACCTCATTCCAAGACTGGAAAAAATTTCATTCTTTTAGGAGAATATTTCATTCTTAAATTTAAGAGCATACTGCAACAGAAAGAGCCATTAGTCAGAAAGACCAGAGTTCAAAGTCATCTCTACCTTCACTGGTGATAATTTAGAGAAGTTGCTGAATCCATTCTGGTCTTAGTTTCCTTATGAGTATATACAGGGTCAATAATTCCTTCATGATGGTTTGTAGGGGAGATTAAATGAGGTAAAGCTTGATCTAATGCCTGCCATATAATAGGGGTACTCCAGAAAATAGTTTCCTTCCACTCTGCTTCCACACTGGTACTGGAAACCAAGGCCCAGACAAGATAAGATGTTTTGTTAAGGTCAGTGGTTGAGTCAGGCTTGAACTTGTGCCTTCCATTACCAGTTTTGCCCTCCGTCATCTACGTCACACTTGTTTCCTATTGCAAGTCAGATATTAGAAGCATTACAGATGGCATTTCCACTTACTCTATGACTCATTGCTCATGTTTGTGGGCAGTTTAAATAGCATTAAACAAAGTACTTATTCCTTGACATTCATTTCTTCAACAAATAATTAATGATCCCTAATTATGTAATACATACTTATTATAGAAAGGTAGATTTATTTAACTGATAAATCAAACATCTTCTTACTGAGGAGCTGATGGGATTTCTTGGCCTATATTGTAGATGATGGATTTACACTTTACCTAGGACTGAACAAATGGGCATTTTCAGTCTTGTTAAACAATGACATAAAATGTCTCTGGCTCTTTCTACAAGAGAGATCGTAGGTATTCTTAGGAAGTTAGTCATAGCACTTGATTATGGTAAGAGCATCTTAAAAAGACTACTTCCATCTTGGAATTTCATGTTTACTTCAACATTCTGGAATCTGCCCAAGCAAGGGGTTTACTTTTCTTTGGCTCATCCTCTTGACTGCATAAAGGGGATTCCCAATATCTTATATCAAACTTATCTTGAATTGTATAAGCAATGAGTAAAGGGAATGGAAAAGCATTTGAGAGATGACTAGAAAGAATCATAAATAAACATGGATATGGAGAAAAAGGTTTACCTTTCAACCATTTGGAAAATGTATCTTGTGTTACTTAATATTCTGCCTACAGTGTAGAGGGAAGAAGAAAGGAAAATCATATATTTATTATTTTGTAATCCAGGCTATAGGATTTACTTGTACCCAGTTAGCACTGCATATTACTACTCAGAAATAATCTCTTCCTTCTCCATCCTAGAGAGCAATTTTTGGGGGAATGATATCATAGTGTTTTGAAATGAAGAGATTTAGATTGCTTCTAGACATTTTCTAGACACTAGTATATTTTGTCTACTTAGGCCTCAATTTCTTTAACTTACAAATAGGAAAATAATGGAGGGTGCCATTCTACAAAGCACTGAGATGCTGTGAAAATCAAGTAAACCAATGTACATAAAAAAAGTTGGGAAACTGAGTTATGCGAACAGTAGCTCTACTACTATTATCTTTAATCACTCTTTTAAGTCACTTTGTGATAGAATGCTTAATAATGGGATCCATTATGTTAGTCTCAGACTTCTCACTGGAGTTTAAGCTCCTTGAGTACAGAGCTTACTCATCTTTGGATCCTATATCTTTTACTGGAGTTTGTACAAACTTCCTTTGTTTCCCTTCCAGATGCACATCATATTGAAGGGAATTCCTCTCTCCTCCCCTTATTGGTCGGGGATACTCATCAGGGTAGCTGAGTGGGTATTTAGAAAGGACTTGGGCTCTCTTCACCAGGACTCGGCGATTTTAATTTTAGCCACAAGTGTTGTTGGAAAAGGTCACAGAGTTCAGACTACTCTTCAGTGGAAATGAAACTGGAGAAGGGCATGAGGCCAAAAATAAGGCCCTTTCTAAGTAGTGTTTGGGGACATGGACTTCAGCACTTCAAGTACCTACTAGCCTTTTCTTTGCTCCAGGCCCTTCATAGCCCCCTGCCGAAGCCCTCATAGGGGCCAGAGGGTCTGCTACAGGAAAACAGAGTTACCCTTTCCAAACAGCAAATTCAGAAGAAAGGAATGCACTTCAAATAGCTTGGTTTTCTCCGTAACTACTCATGGGCCTCATAGTCCTTAGGGCCCTCCTCTATTTGCAATTGACACACTTCAGGAAGCCAGCTGGTGGTAGCAAAGGGACAATGAGTTTTATTTAGAGGAAGACTTGTACGAAATGCTAGTAATTGGACTATCTCTGGAATGCTTCTTTGTCCCCATGAAGAAAGAGTACTGGGCCTGAGGAAGGAATAAAGTCTACACATTCTTATGTATAGTTCTGGAAATCTTTCCAGGAATTCATTTGTTGAAATGACAGAGATTATCATATTGGTCTCATTTTAAACAGTGTAATTACTGCTTAAAAGAATTGTTGACCTGTTACAACTTGTAACTTAAAATATTTACAAGGATGATTAACATGAAGATTTGTCATACTACAAATCCTTTTTTTTCCTGGTCTTCCCTGTCAAGGAATATCCAAGAATCAGAATCTCCACCATGAATTTTCCAAACAACCCTGACATGCTTGCATGAGTGAATAGTTCAATTTAGAAGCCATAATTCCAATACATTTGCAGTTTGGTAATATTTTTTTTCACTTATATTTGTCACACATGGTGCTGTGAATTTATGAGCTTGCGTGCTGCAGTTATTGACCTTAGAGCAATTATATGCCATTAACCTCAACCGATGACAGGACCACACTCTGGTATGCACTATTGTAGTAGGTGCTCAGTAAAGCATTGATGGAAAACCAAATGAAAGCCTAAACTTCCTCACATAAGCGAAGGCCCTTTATGTGCTAGCTCAACCTAGATCCCCAGCTTTATCTTCTCTCCTTTCTCTGATCCCCCACTAGTCTCAGAGGAAGATGTAGAGAAAGTAAAGGGAATGGTAGTGATAAACTTAGGGAGGCACAGAGTACTTTATATGTGGAAAAACTATAAGCAAAAGTTCAATATTGATAAAAAAGATTTTATTTATTTATTTGCGAGGGAGAGAATGAGAGAGAGAGAGAGAAAGAGACCAGGAGAGGGGGCGAGGGTCAGAGGGAGAAGTAGACTCCCTGCTCAGCAGGGAACCTGATGCAGGACTCCATCCTGGGACTCTAGGATCATGACCTGGACTGAAGGCAGTTGCTTAAGCAACTGAGCCACCCAGGCACCCTAAACACTTTTTTTATATCATTTCATACCACCCCGAACAAATCTCTAAAATAGCATATTTCAAACAATATAAGATGTCTTTGTCCAAACGATCTTCCATGTCTTTGTCTCCCATTATGAACTCCTAAAGAAGAGTCTACTTACTATGTATTAAATTATGTTCCCCCTCAAAAGATATGTTGAAGTCCTAACACTGGTATCTGTGAAGGTGACCTTATTTGGAAGTAGGGTTTTTACAAATGCAATTAAGATGAGGTCATGCTAAAGTAAAGCAGGTGTAAATTCAATATGTAAATCCAATATGGCAGGTGTCCTTACAAGAGGAGGAGACACAGAGGCAGAGACACACAGGGAGAAGGTGGTCATGTGACAATCGGGGCAGAGACTGGGGAGATGCAGTTGCAACCCAGGGAATACCAAAGATTGCCAGCAACCACCAGAAGCTAGGAAGAGTCAAGGAAGGCTTCTCCCCTAATGCCTCCAGAGAGAAAAACCTTGTGGACATCTTGATTTCAGGCTTTCAGCCTCCAGAGCTGTGAGAGAATAGATTTCTTTTTAAGCCACCTGGTTTCTGGTACTTTGTTATGGCAGTCTAGGAAATTAACAGAGCTTGTCTTATTTAATTTCATATTTAAAGTGTCAGCATAATTCTTGCCACTTAGTAGACAGTCAAATGATTGTTTAATTGCCATTTAAATGAATCTGAAAACATCTAGAATGTTCCACTGCTTTTCCCAACCCTTATTCAGTAGTCACCCAAGTCCCACTCAGCCAGGAGGGCTGTGGGATCTGCTTTCACCTTTAGGAAACATTCTCTTGTCAACCCAGGCCTCCTTCTCTGGATTCTGTCTTTTCATTTTTAAGAATTAATTAATTAACTAATTAATTCATGAGAGAGAAAGAGGGAGCATTAGCAGCAGAGGGAGAGAGGGGGACACAAAGGCTCCCTGCTGAATGCAGAGCCAGACTCAGGGCTCAATCCCAGGACCCTGAGATCATGACCAGAGCCAAAGTCAGTATTTACGTGACTGAGTCACCCAGGTTCCCCTTCTTTCTCTGGATTCTTAAAGCATTTTATTATTTATAATAATCCTAATCCTAGATATTCCAGTGAGTCATAATGCAGTTTGGCTCCCCCAGAGATTTCATATACTTGGAGGTCTGGAGGAAACTATCTTGGTTATCTAGCATCAAGTATGTATGAATCATTTCACATTCCACATAATATACCTACTTCCTGTATTGTACACATTTTCTTTTTTCTTTTTAATAAAGATTTTATTTATTTATTTATTTGTCAGAGAGAGAGGGCACAAGCAGGGGGCGGTGTCAGGTAGAGGGAGAAGCAGGCTTGCTGCTGAGCAAGGAGCCCGATGCGGGACTCGATCCCAGGACTCTGGAATCATAGACTTGGGCCTAAGGCAAATGCTTAATCGATTGAGCCACCCAGGCATCCTGTTGTCCACATTTTCAAAAGGCAGTGAGAAAAATAAGATTCAGATTGATGACATAACTCACCCAAGATATCAGGAAAGGAAGTGACAGAGTCTGGATTTGAACCTAAGCTTGTGTGATTCCAGATTGTGCTCTCCCCATTTTTGTTTTTTAGTAAGACCTCAGAGTGGTAACCACAGACCAAAGTCTTCAGTTGCCCGTGCTGTCACTGAAGAAGAAATCTGACACTTTTGACCACCAACAGGAGCTGAGCATTCAGATATGTGGGACATAAAGACTCTGCCAACCAAGTGAGCTGGAAACCAGAGCCAGCAGCAAACACACAGAGTTCTCTTGTAATCTCCTGTAATGAGGTCCAGTGTCTCCCAGCTTCCCATGGGATGGTTCACTCTAGTACAGTTGCCCAAAATAGCGAGTCAACTTTTCGTGAGTGCAGGTTGGATTTCATTTGTAAATGGTACCAGAAAGGATAATGCTGAAGAAGTCACCAATACATTGTCTCCCTCCTATTTCTAATCATTAGAGTCTGACTACTCCTTCCCAACATATGCAGGAGATGTATGATTGGAAACAGAGACCTTCCTCGCAAAAACCTAGAATTCCTAAGCTGTAAGGAAAATATACAATGTTGTCAATTTCTATCCTTTTAAAGGAAGAACAAATGCAGGAAAATATTTTTGTAAACTCCTAAAAGCTACATCATGAACTGTTGTCATCGCTTTAGAAATATGCATATGGAATTTCTTCATGATTTTTATAAACCAATGCTGGTTCTTTTTCATTATCTAAATTTAATTTTTTTAATCTGTTTTTATTATGCCACTGTTAATTTTGTTAAAATAGTCTTAGTCAGCTTGTGCTGCTATCACAAAATACCATAGACAGAGTGGCTTAAACCACAGATGTATATTTTTTCATGGTTCTGGAGGCCAGAAGTCCAAGAACGAGATGCGGATAGATCTGGTTCCTGGTGAGAATACATTCCTGGTTTACAGACAGCCATTTCCTCACTGTATCCTCACATGGGAGAGGGAGAATGAGCAAGTAAGCATGGGTCCCTCTTCTTTTGTTCATAATGACACCAGTCCCATAATGGGGGTTCTGCCTTCATGATGTCATTTAAACCTAATTACCTTCCAAAGGCCCCATCTCCAAATACCATCACATTGAGAGTTAGGTCTTCCACCTATGAATTGGCAGTGGGTGGCATACAGTCAGTTCCTACAAATAATATGGAATTTGAAACAAAAGGTTTTTTTTCAACTCATAAAATCCTAACTATTCTATAAATTAAAGATCAGATAACACAGAATGCTTGATTCTGAATATTCACAAGGGCATGAAATGTTTTGTTGTTCTAAAAAGCCTAAATATGTTTTTAAAATAAATGTGGTGGGAAACCTAGTTTTTATTCCCGGTCCCAGCACTCACTAACTGGGTCACTTTAAATAGGTTACTTAGACTCTTTGAAGGGGCTGGCCAAATCTTGGACAATTTGCTTATGTACATAAATGATGATACTAAAGTATTATAGCTCATTTAATAAAATAGGAATCCACTTGGCTTCATGTCTCATAAGTGAATAAATAAATGTAGAAGTAAGAAGACTCTGTATTTAATAATGTCAAAATAAAGATGTGATGATGGACTTAATCATTGGGCAATCATCATAGAAGAATTGACTTGGGTGAGAGACATTAGTGGATGCTAAAACTATAGGATGGAAATGGGATGTGAAATGGAATTTTGCATTGCCTTAAAGAATTTCCTTGCAATTGCAAAAGTGAGAAAAGTAACCGTAGAGCAGAGAAAACTGGCCAATGCCAAGTGATCAAATTTCATACCCCTGGTAATGGGAAAAATTAGTCTGATATGCCATGGGAGGGGAGCAATGAGAACACAGAAATCCTGCTGTGATAGTCTGGACCCAAATGCATAAACTGGGCCCAATCATAGGCAAACATTGGACTAACCAAAGTGGAGAGGTATCTATAGAAAAAGTTGGTCTGTAATCTGCAAAAGTGTCAAGGTCATGAAAGTTGAAATAAGACTGAGGAACAGATCCAGGTTCAAGGAGATCAGAGAAGCATGGCAACTTTTAGCAACATGTAATATCGGATTTGATCCTTTTGCCATAAAGAAGATCATTGGGACCATTGGTGAAATTGGGTAAATGGAGATACAATAATTCTCTGCATTAATCTTACAACTTTTTTTCCAGCTTTGAAGTTATTTCCAACAAAAAGTAGGAAAAAAAAAGTGGGAAAAGATAAAAGAACTTGGAAGTAACTTCATGTTGTGATAGGGTAAAAACGAATTCTAAGCAAGATTTTCAATTGAGCATTAGATTTGATATGAATTTGGAGAGACTCTGGTTACTATTGTTATTTTTCAGAGTAGAGGAAGATATTTTTGTTCTTGATAGATTAATGCTAGTGCTTGAAAAAAAAAATCTCAAAGACTCAAAATGGCCTGTTGCTTTGATCTTTTAAATCATAGTGTTATTCAGAAGAAGCTGGAAAGCAAATGAAATTTTATTTGATCATGCATATGGTACATTTAATTATAGGCATTATTTAGGGGATACATGAAAGCATTCTGTTGGTGTCTTTTGTTTCTTCCATGATAAGAACAAGGGAATTGTTTTCTGTATGAGGGAGTAGAGATATTTTTCCAGAGGATAATGCAATTTTGAGGCTCTGTGTATTTTAAGTGTTTCTCAAGGCTGATTAAAGCCTTGCACTTGAATTGGAAAGCTAATACTCATCTGTGTAATGAATATCCTTTCATTTCATGAAAGAGGGACTTCTTCTTCAGTAGAAGTTACAGTCATGACAGGATCACACAAAGGCAGGTGGCAGCGTGCCTACAACTGGCAAAAAGTTAATAGGAAAAGGGTTGGCATTTAGAGATTGAGGAACATTTCTAAATTCCAAAAGAAAATGAGATTTTCTTGTGCTTTAATCTATCAAATTAAATATTCCTTTTTGGAATGTGCAAATATTAATCTCCATTTTATCCCAGTTACCTAGAGCAGCATCAATAAATAACAGAAAAGCAAATTAAAGGTGAATAAATGAATAACAAAGGAAAATTGAAATTAAATTATCATCTCCTCTCAATAATAATCAGTTCTACCCCTTCCCCTTATATTTTCAAATTTCTAGAGCAGAAGTCAACAAACTACCACTGGTGGGCCATATCTGACTTGCTGCCTATCTTCGTAAGTAAAGTCTTATTGGGATGCAACTATGCCCGCCTGTTTATGTATTATCTATGGCTGTTTTCATGTTGTGAGAACAGAGTACTTACAACACAGACTGTAGGATCCACAGTGTTTACTATCTGACTCTTTACAAATAAATGTTTGCTGCCCCTGTTGTAGAGAATGATCAAGGGCTTAGAGCTCAGATGATGGTAAAGCTCAAGGGGGCACCTGATGGGGTTCGCTTCTAGGGTATGATTCAAAACAATGATTTCAGCTTCTCAGAGACCCTTGAAGACAACTCATAAGTAATAATCTTCCTGTTTTGCTCTTCATGCTCTGCACTAGAAAAATAGAATCCTCTTCAGGTACTTCAAAATAAGGAATTTGAAACAGTTAACTGTTTACAAAGGAACCAGAAGGATTGGCAGGACAAAAAATAAGAAGGTCACAGGTTAATAACTACAGGGAACTAGTAAGACTACCTTTAATGATGAAGAAGGAAATGAGAAGATAAACAGTGTTCCTAGAGCCCCTCATTGTTGCACTACTGATGTGGATGCTGTTGGAATCTAGCTGCCTGAGAAGGACTCCAGGACCACACACACACACACGAGCCAGCACAGTTGCTGCCACTGCTGGAGGAGCCACCAAAAGATCGGAAAAACATGCTTTCTTTCCAGACTCCCATTAGTGCCTCCTCGTGGCATAAATATCAAGAAGTCAGTTGGAAAGGCTGTCTGGCAGATGTTATTGATAGACTGCTAGACTCAGGAGTAGATAGGATGAATAGGAACACTGACCATAAGGCGGAGTGACAAAAGACACTATCTGGCAGAGGCTCATGACATCTGACCAACTTTGTCATCACGTTCATATTTCCATAAGAAAATCTTCATGGGTAGTGGTGGTAGTAATGGTGAGAAGAAGTGCCAAAAACAATAGGGAATGAGAGGAGGCAGTTTACATGAAATCAGAGAACTGAGAGTGTGGCAAGGCAAGAGAACTTGATATGCATTACTTAAGAACATGATGAAAAGAGTGGAACATGACTTGCAGAAGCTGGAGATGTAACATTGAATGGGGGAAATCATGAAGAACCCTAATGTAAAAAGTGGCAACATTCACAAGACATAATCATCATTATGAGATTTTACCAAGTTTTATCCTTCTGGGCATGATATTCTTCACTGGAAGAGTGGATTCCAGCCACCTAAGCTAGACGTCTCTAAAAGGGACCAGAAAGAAGTTCCACTTTTATGATGATTCAGATTGATTAGCCATGGCTGCCTATAGATCTGAGTTGTGAAGGGTTCTGAGCAATTTCCAAATTCATTGGAAAGAGTGCCAGGATTGATTTATGATGCCTGCCACCAGTACAGGAGTGGTACAGTGTCATATGTTTGCTGCCATTATTTATAATAATACATATATCTGGGGATAGTCTTTAATTTAGGAGTTAAAAAAAAAACCCAAAGAAGTTATTGAGAATGAATGCTACAATTAGATGTAGTAAGTCTTCATTATATGTTTTTTTTAGAAAAATAAAGGGGGGTCCACAATAGACTCTCACATTTGTCTCTAATCTTCATTAAAAAAAAAAAATGGTGCTAACCTGAATAAGTGTAGCTAAAGGAGTAGTTTTTGGCTGGTCCTTCTCAGGCCGACTTCTGCAGGTTACAGTTACACTGGCCCTACAACATCCTGCCTGGGCTGCATATGTTACTTTACGATACTTCTTAAGCACTCTTTGTGTATTATTAGTCTCTTCAACGAATAGTGTTGGGAAAACTGGACAGCTACATGCAGAAGAATGAAACAGGACCATCTCCTACACCATACACACAAATAAACTCAAAACGAATTAAGGACCTGAGTGGGAGACCTAAACCATAAAAATCCTAGAAGAGAGCACAGGCAGTAATTTCTATGTCATTGGTTGTAGCAAAATGTTTCTAGGTATGTCTCCTGAGGCCAGGGAAACAAAAGCTAAAGTAAACTTATTGGGACTACAGCAAAATAAAAAGTTTCTTCACAGCAAAGGAAACAATCAACAAAAATAAAAGACAACTATTGAGTGGAAGAAGGTATTTGCAAATGACATATCTGATAAAGGGTTAGTATCCAAAATATATAAAGAATTTACACAAGTCAACACCAAAAAAATCAAGTAATCTAATTAAAAATGGGGAGACAACATGAACAGACATTTCTCCAAAGAAAATATACAGATGGCCAACAGACACATGAAAAGATGCTCAATATCACTCATCATAAGGAAATGCGAATCAAAACCACAATGAGATACCACCTCACACTTGGAAAATCAAAAATGCAAGAAACAACAGGTGTTGGCAAAGATGTGGAGAATAATGAACCCATGTCCTCTGTTGGCAGGAGTGTAAGTGGGTGTAACCATTGTGGAAAACAGCATGGAGGGTCCTCCGAAAGTTAAAAATAGAACTACCCTATGATCCAGTAATCATAATACTGAGTACTTACTCCAAAAATACAAAACACTAATTCAAAGGAATACATGAGCCCCATAGCAGCATTATCTACAATAGCCAAATTATGGAAACAGCCCCAGTGTCCATTGACAGATAAATGGAGAAAAAAAGCTGTGGTATACATATGCAATAGAATATTACTCAGCCATAAAAAGAATGAAATCTTGCCATTTGCAACAATATAGATGGAGCTAGAGAGCATAGTGGTAGGTGAAAGAAGTCAATCAGAGAAAGACAAATACCATATGATCTCACTCATATGTAGAATTTAAGAAATAAAAAAAATGAGCCAAGGAGAAAAAAAGGAGAGAGAGAGAGAGAGAGAGAGGGAGACAAGCCAAGATACAGACTTTTAACTGTAGAGAACAAACAGATTATTACTAGAGGGGAGGTAGATGGGGGGATGGGGGAAATAGGTGATGGGGATTAAGGAGTACACTTGTGATGAGCACTGGGCATTGTATGGAAATGTTGAGTCACTATATTATACAACTGAAACTAATATCACACTGTATGTTAAGTACACAGTAATTAAAATTAAAAATGTAATAAATAAATACACATACACATATAAAAGTATGACCCAAGAACAAGAGGAGTGGACTGAGAATTGGGAGTGTGGGTTGTGCTTGGTCTGCTGATTTAACCTCCGAGCAAATTACTTAACCTCTTATTCTCAGGAATTCTTCGTCTCTTGTTAAAAAAATAAATCTTACTGTATTAATTACACAGTAATTTCAGTCCATAGAATCACATGAGAATTTTCAAATACATCTGCACTTTTTTACATATTAACTCAATTTCTATATTTTGTTTCAACTTCATATATAGGGCTAGATGGAAAAATAAACTAAATCAAATAAGAGCATCACCTCAGTTTTCCCCAGGGGTGGATTGTAGGACCCCAAGCAGGGTCTTACGGAGGCTAATCTTGTTTGATAGCAAATGAGTCTTCCATTGGATTTGTCTTGTCTATACATCCTCTTTATGTCTGGGGTGTACAGAGTGAATTGCATGATTTTGTGCCATGCCGGAGCGTCGAGAATTTCTAGGCAGCTCTCAAGGGCCCTTTCCCTTCTGGTTTCTTCATACCACCTTGGAGCCTGGGCTGATAAGCACAGCACACATCCTCTCAGCTCTCTTCCTTAAACCTATCTTGGTCTTTGATCTATTTCACAGAAGTGGTCAAAAAAGATTCGGAACCTCAGGGATCCATTGGCCTCTGCACACTCATTAGTGTCCTCCAACTCCTTCCCACCCATGGAAGCTGGGGTGTAGTGACCCTTTGGGGTGAGGTGAGGGTAGGTGTAAGGGTGAGGAAAACCTTTAGTGAAACAATATCCTCTATTTGCTTTATCCCCCCCCCCCCCCACTGCTTTGGTTAAGTCTATTCCCAGATACTTTATTGTTTTGAGGGGACTGTAAATAGGATTGCTTTCCTAATTTCTCTTTCTGCTACTTATGATTAAGCAACAGATTTATGTACATTGATTTTATATCTTGTAACTTTACTGAATTCATTTACCAGTTCTGGTAGTTTTTTGGTGGAATCTTTAGGGTTTTCTCCATATAGTAGCATGCCATCATCTGCAAATAGTGAAAGTTGTACTTCTTTACCAATTTGGATGCCTTTTATTTCTTAATGTTGTCTATTTGCTTCTAAAGAGACTCAAAAATAGCCTTTCATTACTGACCCTTTATGTGTTAATGCAGGAATTGATGCAAAAAGCTGCAGGTCTGATGTGTGTGTATTTCTGCAGATCACCCCAAGGATAGGTTCTTCTTTAGGAGATGGGTGTTCACTCCCTTATCTCCTTCTTTGGTTTTCCTCCCCTTGCCCCCAAAGGGAAATAAGTGAATGAATGACCAAGGTGGTACCCACATTCTGTAGATGAGGAAGCAAGCAAACCAACCTGACCCAAAATTCAGATAGCTGACTCCTGGCGGAGTCAGTCAAGAACCAAAGCTTTTGGTTACGAAGTTAGGGTACTTACCTCCAGAGCTGGGCTTGCCCAATGCGGTGAGCAGGAAAGAAATGAGGGCCAATAACTTCAACTCATATGGCACAAAAGAAGACCTACAAATAGCCAGAGGTACACCATTAGCCATCAGGTTAATCAATTTTATTATTCCGCAGAAAAATGCAAATAAAACTACCACGTTATGCTACTCCATACTCACTAGTATGGGAAAAATAAAAAGGCCTGGGACACTTGGCTTGTTCTGTCAGTTAAATGTCTGCCTTTGGCTCAGGTCATGATTCTGGGGTCCTGGGTTTGAGCCCCAAGTCAAGCTCCCTGGTTAGCGGGAGTCTTCTTCCCCCCTCTCCTTCTTCCTCTCCTCCTGCTCATGCTCCCTCTCTCTCTCCAATAAATAAACAGAGTCTTAAAAAATAAATAAAGTCTGTAAGTACCAATTGTTGGCAAAGATTTGAAGAACTGGAACTCTCACGCATTGCGGGTAAGAATATAAAAACTCTTTGGCAGTGTCATGCAAATTTAAGTATGTATTTCCTGTATGATCCACCAATTCTACTCCTAGATATTTATGAAAAAAAAATAAAACATATGCCCACAGAAAAAGTAACATAAGAATGTTTATAACATCCAAAAAAAAGAATGTTTATAACATCCATATTCAGAACAGCCCCCAAACTTGAAACAAACTATGTCCATGAATAGGACAATGGATAAAAATTTTGGTATATGCATTCTCCAGAATGCGATACAGAGGAACAAACTACCGATGCCTAGAACGACATTGCTGAATCTCAAAAACATGATGTGCAAAGCGTGCCACACACACACACACACACACACAATTTACACACACAAGTACATTGTATATAATTCCGTTTATGTGAATCCCCCCAAACATGAAAATATAACCTAGGTAGTAGAAGTCAGAAAGAGGTTACCTCTGGGCAGAAGCGGGGAACTAGAAAGGGATAGCAGGGAATTTTTTCAGGTGATGAAAATGTTCTGTGTTTTGGTTCTGGTGGTGATGACCAGGTGTGTTCAATTGAGTGAAATAAGTAAGTCTCTCGCCAAACTCAACATTTGGGACGTGTGCATTTTATTTTATGTAAACTACACATACTATAGTCACACAGGTCAGAAATAAAGTAATATAATAGTGCTGTTAACCAAAGCAAGGTCCTTGGTGTGCCTGGGTGGCTCAGTTGTTAAGTGTCTGCCTTTGGCTCAGGTCATGATCCCAGTGTCCTGGGATCAAGCCCCATATCGGGCTCCCTGCTCAGCAGGGAGCTTGCTTCTCCCTCTCCCACTTCTCTCTGCTTGTGTTCCCTCTCTCACTGTCTCTCTCTCTGTCAAATAAATAAACAAAAACAAAAACATCAATTGAGAGGACCATGTGGTTCTTCTCTCTTCTCTTGTTGATTTGTTCTATCACATTGATTGATTTGCGAATGTTGAACCACCCTTGGAGATTCCTCAAGAAATTAAAAATAGAGCTACCCTATGACCCTGCAATTGCACTACTGGGTATTTACCCCAAAGAAGCAGATGCAGTACAAAGAAGGGCCACATGTACCCCAATGTTCATAGCTGCAATGGCCACAATAGCCAAACTGTGGAAAGAACCAAAATTCCCTTCAACAGATGAGTGGATAAGGAAGATGTGGTCCATCTATACAATGAAATATTATGCCTACATCAGAAAGGATGAATATCCGGGACGCCTGGGTGGCTCAGTTGGTTGGGCGGCTGCCTTCGGCTCAGGTCATGATCCCAGCGTCCTGGGATCAAGTCCCACATCGGGCTCCTTGCTCGGCAGGGAGCCTGCTCCTCTCTCTGCCTCTGCCTGCCTCTCTGCCTGCTTGTGTTCTCTCTCTGTTAAAATAAATAAAATAAAATCTTTAACAAAAAAAAAAAGAAAGAAAGGATGAATATCCAACTTTTGTATCAACATGGACGGGACTAGAAGAGATTATGCGGAGTGAAATAAGTCAAGTG
>CM052798.1:158293509-158339042 GCA_028533885.1 Nasua narica | reverse complement strand
GGGCAGGCATAAAGATCACTGCTTTCTAGATGAGAATACTGAAGATTTGAGATGCTTGATGGCTTGTACGAGTTAGTAAGCTAGCAAGAGGCAGAGTGAAGGCTAGCTTTCAGTCCAAAATCACCCAGATTGTCCAAAGTGATCATTTCAAGGCTATTTCACCCTTATCTTATCTCTCCGGTTGCTTATTGGTACCTGGTGAGATATGCTCCGAATCTGATGTGACAGAGTCATTTGGGCAGAGGAGGGTGAGAATCTTCTCATCTGCACACCACTTACTATATATAAAACCGGCCTGGTTAGGCTGACAGGGCCAGGGTCATAATTTCTCAGGAAAATGGCAGGCTAATGGAAAAAAGGTCATAAATATCATCAAATACAAGCCTGACATTTACCAAGGACAATTGTTTCATCATAAAAGTCTCAGGCTTTTTGGAGCCTTTCAATTAAGACCCCACAGGACATCCTGCCTCCTTACCGAGGAGGCAGGAAAGGGAAGAAAAATAAAGTGTTTATATGTGTGTGGTGGTGGGTGAGGGGTGAGGGGAAGAGATGGCAGATGAGAAGAGGAAGACCAGAGGGGACTTGCCTGTGGTTTCAGGAGTAAATTGAGCTCCTAATTCTTTGTGGCCAATAGTGGGATTAAGAGTTCAAAAGGGCAGGTCATGCAAGGTCCCGGGGTCAGGCTGGGTCTTGCAGGGATGTGACCCAGGAAATGCTAGCAGGCTGGGCCCCCATACCTTCCCCAGCAGGCCTCCAATTAGGATTTAATGGCCAAATGTGGAATGCATTAGGAGTTCTGAGCAGAAAGTCTGTGTTCAAAGGAGCCGGATCTTTTTGGCTAAGTAGGAAAACATTCCTCTACGGTCAGTTTCCTCTTGAACCTTGCTAATTCTGGGGTTCTCATTGGCAGTGGGGCTCTACAAATATCATGTGCAAATGGCCTAGCCCCCCTGTTTTCCTTGACGAGAACGTGAAGAAATCAGCGGATACACCAACTCTATTTGGTACTTAGGGCAATGTAGGGATTAGGAAGAATTGTCTGACCCAGGATTCTTTGTCTCTGTGGATCTTGTCAATGTGTATCCAACTGAGGATGAATAGACAGAAAATGCCTTGTGTCAGTAGATAGGGATGTAAGATACAGTTAAAATATGTGTATACCTCTGTATGTGTGTGTCTGCTATTTCTTTCTCCCTTCCTTTTCTTTCCTTCTTTCCTTCCTTCCTTCCTTCCTTCCTTCCTTCCTTCCTTCCTTCCTTCCTTCCTTCCTTTCTCTCTCTCTTTCTCTCTCTTTCTTTCTTCTTTCTTTCTTTCTTTCTTTCCTTCTTTCCTTCTTTCCTTCTTTCTTTCTTTCTTCTTTTCTCTCTCTTTCTTCTTAAAGTTTGTCCTGCTTTGTCACAGAGAACAGTTCAAGCAACTGCCCAGGGTATATTGAATGTGTGTGTAAAAGAGAAAAATGTGTGATATGCACATGTGCATATGCATACATGTGAATGTGTATATACCCCTGAGTGTGATCAAATATGTGGATTAGGGAAAATATGTTAGCATCTGTGAAAATGCTTCTGTCAGTGAAACGAACATAGCAGATAAAAGATTAACTTCCTGCCCATGAGTGGACACTTGCCTATTTTGAAATTGTGATTGCGTGTATATACCAATGACTATCACTGTGATGATATATTTTGTTTTGCCTACACTGCTTTGTGTGCACATGAAGGATGCGCACATCATGTCCGTACGTATGTAGTGTCTTGGTTGAAAGCATATACGGATGGTGTCTAGGGCCCTTTTGTAGTCTGTGTATTTGTAATCAAGTATGCAACAATGTGTGGGTACCTAGGAATCCAACATAAACTTGGGTGCGCGTATGTATGATTACGTATAATGAATGAATACGTATGAGTCATGGCTGGGTGACTACGGATATGTGCTCATATCTGTGGCAGATCCTGAATTGGGGGTGAGACTATGGGAAATGTGTCTGGTTTGGGAGACATGAGACTGTGAGTCTGTGCAGCGAGTTAAAGAATGTGCCTATGCCTGTGTTTGTGGTTCCCCCGACCTACGACACCTGAGGATGAGTATCTTAAACTTGAGTTTGGAAGCAGAGCAGCTCGTGTTCTGGTCTGGCCCAGCTTCTCCTTTGGAGCTTGAATAAACGTATGAGAAAAGATGTCCCATTTCCTCATAACGGCAGTATATGGCGCACACAAACATACATGCACACACACATGCTATATGCTGCACACACTCTTGGGTACAAAGCAAGTGACCAAATGAATTTTATCTTGAGTATTTTAATACTGTCATGTTAGCCCTGAATTTAGGGTGAACTTGGTCTTGACTTTAGCACTGCAATTCCCTTGTCCCAGGAAACCCTCCAGTCTTGTATGACCTGGGTCACTTGGTCCCCCTGCCTGCATTAGTTAGTGACAGACTATAGAATCGGGAAGCAGAGTCTCGACTCTTCCCGGGGAAGCAGACAGACACAGACCGATTATCTTGTTTCTCTTCACAGAAGAAAACAAAAGTGCCCTGCATTTGACCAAATAGCTCTATTTTCAAGAGTAGAGCTACTTGCTTCAAGCACAGCTTAGAGGTTAAGAGCATGGAAATTTGCAGCTGCTGGCTCGATTTTGGAATTACACTGCGCCCCTTACAAGACATGTGACCATGGCTAATTTACTTAGACTTCCTGAGCCTAGCTTCCTCGTCGGTAAAGTGAACGTAATAACTCCTTCAGAAGGTTATTTTATGGATTAAATGAAAACAAATAGATGCGAAGCACTTGAGTTACCCCATGTGGCATAAATTCAATAAAGGATACACATCATTGTTATTTACCCATTCTTACAATATATTCATTAAATATCGACAAATATGAGGCGTCTGCCAGAGGCTCAAAATAGAAATAGGCACAAACATGGTCGCTTCCTTATGAAATCTTCAATTGGTTGAAGTCTACTTATAAAAATTAATAAGAAAACTTTCTCTTTGTAATTGTGATAAACTGAAAAATTAAGAAATAGATATAGTGCATAAACTTGTAATCTATACATGTATCAGTATAAGAGTAATATTATTTATATTATATATATACTTCACATAATATATAGTAGTATATATACATATCCAAGAGTAATATATGTTATATACACCTTACATTATATACACATATGTTATATTATACATATTAACGTATACATCTATGTATACTGCAGAGGGTGGTCGTTAGGTACTCCCGGCAATTTTAACAAATCCTTATCATCTTCCAAGAGCAACAGCTGTTCCTTGAGATGTCGCTGTGGGCCTGGCAGTGGGCTAGATGCCAGGGGACACTATGCAGGGCAAAGCCGCCCTTCCATGGAAAGACTGCCTCCATGGAAAGACTGCCTCTGAAGAATGAGGAAGGACAGATGGCTACAGATTGCTCTGGAACATAAACCCAAGTGTCAGACATGTAGGGGGAGGCTGAAGGGGAATCTGGGGGCTGTGGGGGAGGAGTCGCAGCCAGGGCAGCCAGAACAATGCCTCATTCACAAGGCAAGGAGCCAGGCGCGCAGCAGCGTTATAAAGGAGCTCAGCACCTTGCGTCTGGTGCGTCTGTGTTAGGCACCGAGAATAGAGAAGGTGGGGGTCCCTCCTGTCAAGGTGGTCACAGTGACCACCTGTCAAGGTGGTCCCCTCAGTCTGGGGACATAGAAGTTCACACAAACGGATATAAAGGAAGACGGTGAGGGGCGCCTGGGTGGCTCAGGCGTTGGGCGTCTGCCTGTGGCTAGGATCATGATCCCAGGTGCCGGGATCGAGTCCCGCATCAGGCTCCCTGCTCAGCCGAAAGCCTGCTTGTCCTTCTTCCTCTGCCCCTCCCCCCTGCTTGCGTTCCCTCTCTCGCTGTGTCTCTCTCTGTCAAATAAATAAGTAAAATCTTTAGAAAATAAAATAAAATAAAATAAAGGAAGACGGTGTATGCTCTAATGAAAGTGAAGAAAGGGGAGCAGCCCTCTCACAGGTTGTGAAAGACTCTTCAGAATAAAGAAGGGAACAACTTGAATCTCTTCCTAGGATGGCTTCACGAGACAGAAAATGGGTGGCTGGGGGTGGGGGAGCTGTGTCTGAGGGGTTCTGTGGAAGTCGCTCTGGAGAGTGGGGATAAGAGGCACTACCCCAGGGACTTGGAAAGGAGGAGGTATCCCAGGAGACAGGGAGAAACTCACGGGGCCCAGAGTATAAAATCCACGGTTTCTGACACCTCTTTCCAGTCTGGGCAGCCTGGGAACAGCCGATGTAGTCCGGTGCATTCCCCCAGGGCCGTGCCCCGACCCCGGAGGCTCTGGGTAAATGCGTGTTTTTTAGTAAATGAAGGAGTGACGCCCGGACCGCAAGTGATGAATGTGTGTCATTGCCCTACTGAGTTTGCACTTTGTCCTGGAGGTAATGGAGCCACCAAAGAATTTTAAGGAGGAAAATTATGTGATCCAAATTTATATTTTAGAAATGTCATTCCGGCCTCCACAGGGGGGTGGTGGGTTGTCAGAGGTAGAGGGGAGGCAGAACCCGAGGCAGGGAATCCAGCTAGGAGCCTCCGAAGTCGTCCCGACACCACACGATGGAGAGACCCCAAGGGAGCCGGGGGCAGGAACCACGCCGAAGAGCCCCCCAATTTGCATGGCGCTGCAGAAGTGAGTCTTCACAGCCACGAATTCCTCCGATCTCCATTCACATATGAACTTGCCTCTCATTTCCTCCATCTCACACAGTCCGAGATCTTTGAAAAGGCTTCTGAGCACGTACGATTCAATCACAAGATCACATTGCAGGGGTGCCCTGGGCCCGGCCGCACGGGGTCCTGGGGAAGTTTGGCCAAACACAGGGTTTGGCTCTGGGGTTCTAGTCCCTGTTCCCAGCTCCTGCTCTTGGTAGCAGCCTGAGGCTGGCCGAGGCCCTTTATCCTGGGTTCCTAGGGCGGGAAATGGGAGCAGTAATAGCAGCATCGGGGTGTTGTGAGGATTTGTGGGGGAAATACGTGTGAGAGTCTCTATGGAATCTTCACATCACCCTGCAAACCCCAGATATTAATTATGGAGACACTCTGGCCAAGGGTTGACATTAGTGAAAACGAAAAGGCTGCCTCGCTTTTCAGATGATCAGCTTGATGGAGAGGTGTTCTCTTTAAACTTTTTCCCCCCAGGATTCTGGAATTCTCTGGGATCTTCCACTGGATGGTTTTATTTTTAAAGACTGCTCTCCCCCAGTATGGTGCTGTAGAAGAGAATGAACATGAGGTCAGAAGGTAAGGGCCGGTCTCCATGTGAGTGCTCCCTGGGCTCTTTCTGGAGAGAGGTGCTTTCTGGAGGGTCCTCTCTGGGTACCCTTAAGATAATAGCCCAGGAGCACACAGCCTATAAACTACCCCAGGCTCAAACCTTCTGTTTCCTGCTCCTCTTCTGTGCAAAGCCCTGCCTCCCTTTGCCCAAGGTTTATTTCAATGAACATTTCATAATCCCTCTGCCTCCATTTTTCTTAGATGATCCAAGCACTGCCTTTCTTTCCCCTCAGTGGCTCAGGGAGCCCTCAGGTCCCTGCTGAAGTCAGCAGACATATGTCCTTGATTAACAAGAAAGTCACACGGTGGCAAGGGTGGTGGACATAGTTTGGATCCATAAAACATCTTAAACTTTTCTGAAAATAGAAAGGCTTTATCCAGAGTTTTGGAGTTTCCTTTAATCATGAGTAGATGTTGCAAAGGCGTGGCATGACGTTGTCCTTGGCAGAGGTAGAGGATCAGACTCAGTGTCACAGAAACATATTGTTGGAGCAAGACTGTGAAATCATCCAGTATGATGGATGGCTCATCAAGGATCTCCTTCCAACACTTACTTGTAGAAATCTTCCTGTCAATTCCAAGTACTTTACTAAGTGCTGGGCCCATCATAATGAAGGCCAATTCCCCAGTCTCCAGATGGGGGAAAAATAAGTTTGCTCACTTCTTCATTCATTTCTTTATTGGAAAAATAATTATTGGGGTGCCTGGGTGGCTCATTGGGTTAAAGCCTCTGCCTTCAGCTCAAGTCATGATCTCAGGGTTCTGGGATTGAGCCCCACGTCGGGCTCTTCTGTTCGGTAGGGAGCCTGCTTCCCCCTTTCTCTCTGCCTGCCTTTCTGCCTACTTGTGATCTCTCTCTGTCTGTCTGTCAAATAAATAAATAAATATCTTAAAAAAAACCCCAAAACTAGAAGGTTCCTTAAAAAAATAATTATTATTTGACACCTATTATATAACACTGATCAGGATTACAAGGATAAAATAATAAAATGTGGACTCTCGATGCTCATGGAGCTAACCATCAAATATTAACACAAAAGAATAACACCTGTAAAATGACAAACTATGGTAAATCTATGAAGGAAATGGGGACCCTCACCCAGTCTTAAGGATCAGGGAAGTCTTTCTTTAGGAAATAACATTTGAACTAGGATCCAAAGAATGAGTGAAAGGCAACTAGCCAAGATGAGGATCGAGAAAGGTGTTCCAGGCAGAGGGAACAGAGGGTAAGGCCTCTAGAGTCAGAGGGAAATGAGAGGTGGCTGGTGTGACAGGAGCTCTGGGAGTAAGAAGAGAGTAGAGGGAGCAAAGCCTGGAAAATGTTTAGAAACTATAAAGAATTTTGTTAGCTATCTCAAGAATGGTGGGAAGCCTTCTAAGTCTGGCAAGTGTGGGCATAGGGGATCATATTTGTGATTTGAGATGAAAACTCTATCCACAGTATAGAGAACAGATCATAGGGGACAAAGGTGGAAATATTTCCTTAGTGTAGGAGGGTTTTGATGTAGTTCAAACCAGGGGTGACAATGGTTGGACCAGGGCAGAGATCATGGATATGGACAGAAGTGATCTTACCCGAAAGAATGAATCCAGCATAAAGTGCTAGGTGCTACAATGAAGGTGAACACCTTGTTCTCTAAGTGCACCAAGAGAGGGTGGCTTACAGATGAGGAAAATGAAGCTCACCAAATAATGATTTGCCTGATATCACCCAGCCAGTGGGTGATAAAGGTCAGCTTTTCATCTGTTCATCCTATTCATCTGCCTCCCAGCCCTCTGGGAAATTGAACAACAACTACTCTGCTGTTCACCACCCATCCAGCACCAGCCCTTGCACCAAGTGTTTCCTGCCTCCTTTGGCTCTGACAATCCATGTTTTCTCAAGTCCCTTGAGTGGCCCATAGAGCCCTGACTTGCAGAATCAAACACACATCTTTGTTTCAACCCTTGGGTCCATCCAATCCTTGGGCAGTCTTATGAAAATAAAATCAACTCAGTCATGGGATCCACCCATGTGAAGACCAAGGGGTTGAGAGAAATCTCTCTGATAATGTAATAGAAGAAGCAATAACTAAGAGATAAATTTTAAGTATTTCCTTGCACAACATACACTGAAACTTTGTTCAGTCATTATGCAAAATGCCCCACTACTGCTGGGTCTCAGGCGATGCACTTTAGGTGTGTGTTTTCATTGACTCTTATCAAGCTTCTCTGTGCTATAGGTATTATTGACCTTATTTTTTTGCAGGGGGGAAAAGTGAGCATTTCTTTCTCTTCCATTAGATCATAAAATCCATGAAGACGTGGGTGGGATCCATGTGCTCATCCCAGAGCAATAGTATTTCTAGCACAAGATAGGTGCCTCATTTACAGTTTTGGATAAATGAAGGAGAATAGGCCAATAAGCAAACTACTGAAGACTATATAGAACTTTTAAGTGGGGGTAGGAAAGAGTGTGCTGGGACTCGCACCCAGGGTTGTTTGATCCCAAACTCCACAGTCCTTCCATTATAATATTCCTCTTCATTCAGGAAGCAAGGAGACACCCACTAGAATATCTGGTCCCAACCCTCCTCAGTTTACTGAGCTGAACTTGAGACCCAGAGACAACGGACTTATTCGAGATGTCCCAGGACATTAATACCAGATCTGAGAATCTGAGTCTCCTGGCTCCAGCTTTTTTTGTACTTTCTCCCACCCACCCTCCTAGCAAAGATGGAGGAGGCTGGATGGTACAAAGACCAAGGGCAAAAGTCCCCAAAGTCAGATAGATTCAATTTATTTATTTTTATTTTTTTTAAAAGATTTTATTTATTTATTAGAGAGAGAGAGACTGAGAATGAGAGGGGAGAAGGTCAGAGGGAGAAGCAGACTTCCCGCAGAGCCGGGAGTCCGATATGGGACTCGGTCCCGGGACTCCGGGATCATGACCTGAGCTGAAGGCAGTCGCTTAACCAACTGAGCCACCCAGGCGCCCGATAGATTCAATTTATAATCTAAGCAACTCTCTTTTGAAATCTATGAACTCAGACAAAATGTCTCTTAAGATATAGGTTTTTAATCCATGCAATGAAGTTTATTAATAAGACTTTTATGAAATAAATCTGTTATGAAGATACTAGGAGATAATCTACCTAACATGTTAGGGGCAATGTCTCATCTACAGAAGATATTCAATAAATACTATCGGTCTTTCATTTTCAATTAAAAGGTTTAATTACTTTTCTAAGACTTGATTTTCCCATGTGCAAAATGATTTAATAGTACCTGCTCACAATTGCTTTTTTGAAGATTAAATGACATCATAGTACTTAAAATGGTAGCTGGCCAGTAGTAAGCACTGGAATAAATGCAAGTTATTTTTTATTACTACTTTTATTATTATTATTAATTCTATTTCTGTTGGCACTGCAGCAATAGATTCTTTAGACGGAGTGAGCAATGCACTGTTTAACTTATTACAGAGAGTCTTCTTTCTGTTCAGGTAGGGATGCTAAGAAGGGATGGGACACTATCAACTTCTCACCACACCAGAATCTATCAACCCAAGTAACTACAAATTCTTCTCTGGGAGGGGCCAGAAGAAAGATATTAACAGCCTCCAGATCAGATATGGCAATCACCCTTGGTATCTTTTACATTTTACTTATTATGAGGTTTTTTTTCCTTATGTTTTTCCCTTATTGTGATGATTTAAGCTCATTTTGAAACCGGCAGCCCACTCAGCAGCATCCGAGGCCTGGTTTCAACCCTGAGACTGGAGATTTATAAAGGGAAACAAAACCCTTCAATGTCTCCTGACAGTTCTCTTAGCATAAGAATAATAGCAATTGTTTCTGGAATTCCCTGTGGGTATGAGGCCTATTACTTAGAATGATGGTTAATTTTATGTATCAACTTCAGTAGGCCTTGAGGTGTCCAGTATTTGGCCAAACATTATTCTGTTGTATTTCTGAGAGGGTTTCTTGAGAGGAGATTAACTTTTAAATCAGTGGACTAAATAAATTGTACTCCCTAATGTGGGTGGGCCTTGTCTTATCAGTTGAAAGCTTGAATGCCATGAAAAGGCTGACTTTCCCAGAGTTAGAGAAGATTCTCCCAGCCTAACTGTTTTTGAATTAGGACACTGGCTTTTTTTCATGCTTTTGTTTTGAAACTGAAACATTGGCTCTCCCTGGGTTTTGAAACTGCCAACTTTCAGAAAGGAACTCACCATCAGCATTCCTGGGCCTCTGTGTTGCCAACTCATCCCTGCAGATCTTAGGATATGCAAGACTCCATAATCGCATGAGCCAATTCCTTCTTATCACACACACACACACACACACACACACACACACCTTTCTTGGTTCAGTTTCTTTGGAGACCCATGATTAACACATTTAGTATTTTATATTCTTAATTCAACCCTGTGAGGTAGGTATTATTATTCCCATTTCACAGTTGAGGAAATTGAGGCCAGGATGGCTTTTCCTTGGTCACATGATTAGTAAGTGGTAGAATCATAACAGATGTCTTAGTCTGACTTCAAATTCTCTGTAATCACTATGACATACTGCCTCTCAAACAGAAGGGGAATAGTCAAGATTGACAAAATCAGGAGACACAGAGAAACTCCCACAAACCAAAAGAATTGGGAGATTTGACAACTAAATGCCAGATGGTATTCTGCATTGGATCCTAAAACACAGAGGTGACATTAAAGGAAAAACTGGTGAGAGGCGTCTGACTGGCTACATCAGTAAAGCATATGACTCTTGAGCTCAGGGTTGCGAATTCAAGCCCCATGTTGGGCATGGAGACTACTTAAAAAAAAAAAAGGAAGGAAAAACTGATAAAAGCCAAATAAAGTCGAGAGTTCGGTAAAAGTACTCGATCAAAATTGTTTTCTCAGCGTTGACAAACGTATCATGGTAAATTGTTAAAAATGGGGGAAATTGGAAGAGGGGTATATAGGAACCTTCATAATAGCTTCATAATTTTTCTCTAAAAGTATTCTGAAATCGGAAGTTTATACTAAAAAAAGGACATAATGGGGCACCTGGGTGACTCAGGTGGTTAAGATTCTGGCTCTTAATCTTGGTTCAGGTCTTGATCTCATGGTCATGAGTTTAGGCCCCACACTGGGCTCCACACGGGGCATGGAGCCTACTTAAAAAAAATAAATAAACATCATGTTGGAATATTAGAATAGTTGGTGAGGTACTTCACTGTAGGGATTTCACTTGCACTTATCATTATCAATTTATATGTATGTGTATTATTAAGTACATAGTCAATACAAGTGCATATGTTTTTTGAAAGGTTGGATTATTTTATTTTATCAATTAGGAAATTTAAACACAATTCTGACATATGTAACTGAATTTTCTATCTGAGCTGAGATTTCAAAGTATGACGGTGTCATTCTTGAGCTGTGTTCTTTCTTTTCTGATGAGGGCTCATGCTTTATAATGTTCCTGTATAAAATAGAGAGGCCATGTGTCTCTCTATATCAGCCCATTTCTTGAAGTCCAGTTCAGAGTTCTCAATCTCAATGAAGCTTTTCCCAATTACTTTACTGAACACTGAGTTTCATTTTCTGTGGCTTCTGTGATTTTTATGGTCTCTGTTGAACTCAAGGGAACACGGAAACTAGTACTGCTCTCCATAGTGCCAAACGAAGGGAAATAAGACAAAGGAATGAGTCAGATGTAAGTCTAAAATATCACCTTTGTTATTGATAAAGCTGTTGTTGGAAAGTGGGGCTGTTTCCTGAGAGCAAAGGAGCATCCAAGCCTGAACTTCAGAATCTGAGCGACTTACCTGTGCCTCCCTGGTCACAGGCAGCTGATAAAAGTTCTAGAATGGAAGCCCAGAATATAATGCAGGCTCTCCATGGTCATGCCTCGTCCCCAAAAGAGGAAATCTAAAGGCTGAACTGCACTCGTTTTCCCTTTCTCCTTCAGAACTTACGAGTCAGATGTAAGAAGATAAAGACCCAGAATTTTGTGTCAACCAACTTACCCACAAATGGAAGGAAATGAAGAGAAACTTCTTTCCCCTAAAGTCTCAAATGCAGATTTTGAACATACTTTAAGTAAGTATGTCTTCATTGAGGTGTTAGTCATGTGTATGTAAATTATCTCCCAATATGAATGGTGAAGGCAGAGATTAGATGCTCCAGTGTGCCCAGCATGGTACTCATCTGCAGGTAGCCCTAGCCTTGGAGCCAGATTCAAGGATTTAAGTCTGATCTTTCCCATTTATGAGATCCACGAGTTTGATATGCACCTGAAGAGCATGGTTAGCTGTTTTCTGTGCTGCTTCGGATGCCAACTGATAACCATCTCGATAAAATGTCTGGAACCTAGTGTTAATTTAATATTGGTTCCTTTTTGCTCTTTCTCTTCCTTTCCACAAATGCATCCTTATTTAGAGGTCTCCTGCTTTTAAATAGATAAGCTTTGAAGTTCCCTTGTCTCTTTCCACAGTTTAGTGATTGTGGCCATTGCTGCTATGAAAAATTCAACAGATGAATGAAGAAGATATGGTCCATGTATACAATGCAATATTAAGGATGAATACTCATCCATCTGAAAAGATGAATACTCAACTTTTGTGTCAACATGGACGGGACTGGAGAGATTATGTTGAGTGAAATAAGTCAAGGAGAGAGAGTCAATTATCATATGGTTTCACTTACATGTGGAGCATAAGGAAAAACATGGAGGACATTGGGAGAGGGAAAGGAAAAGTGAATCTGGAGAATTTGGAGGGGAAAATGAACCATAAGAGATTATGAACTCTGAGAAACAAACTTTTTTTCCAAAAACTTTGGAAAAAAAAAAGTTTTTCCAAACTTTTTTTCCAAACCCTCTGAGGGTTTTGGAAGGGAAGGGGATGGGGGGTTGGGTGAGCCTGGTGGTGGGTATTGAGGAGGGCACGTATTGCATGGAGCACTGGGTGTGGTGCATGAACTTTGAATCTTAGAAGACTGAAAAAATAAAATCAACAACAACAACAACAAAAAGAAATTCCTTTGTCTATGCAAAAAGTGAGTAGTAGTTACTTCTGACAGTCATCAAGCCAGTTAAAAAGAGGGATGTAAATATGCTTAGCAAAGTGCTTGGCACCTCAACAGGAAGCAGGAAAAATCCTTGTAAGGATAATGATTAGATACTTAATTCTTAGTTATAGTTACCTCTGTTCTTGTTAGGAATCTAGGGAACTAAGGGGAAGAGCTGTCTGGTTAGAAAAGCCTGATGTCTGTGGTCCTTAACATTCAGTTAATCCAAGGAAGCATGAGTGATTTTGCCTGTAAAGTACAGAATACACGTCTCTTTAATCAGATCTGCCTCTTAATGTCCTAATGGGCAGACGATCTGGGATCATTAATGTCTGTGATGTATTTAATGATCATGTTAGCAAAGGCCAAATGTGAGTGCATTTTTAACAAACCCAATCAACAAATATAATCATATCCACTCTAGAAATGTCCAAGCCATTATCCTGTTAAGAAACCATAAAACAGAATGTCATGCCTTAGAGAGTCAGAACATAGAAATGTGGGCTGCTGCCTCTGCGTAGAAAGAGACGGTTGGTTGTTCACTTCGGTTCATGACCAGCAACATAAGGTTCTCTCATCCCAACAAGTAGCGAAGAAAGCCACCTCCACTTTTGGAAGAACTGAAATACAAATGCAGACCCAGACTTTTGTATTTTTGAGGAGGTGTGGGGGAAGCCCATAATGTAAAAAATTTTTCCTGGAAGAGTAAGTGTCTCAAAGGGAAGAGGAATTTTTCATGAGTGGGTTTAGGGCTGTGAGGGCTTTTCACAATACCCTACGGCAAAGGGCTGGCGGCACATTTTACAGCAGCAATTCCTTAAGAGATCAAGGTGATTTCTATTGAGAGTGACCCACAAAGAATATTTATATCAATTCACGATGTGAAAGCCAATATGGGAGACAAAGCTAAAGTGTGTGGACCATATTGATGGCTTAAGGAAAAGATATATTTGGCTCTTTGAAGTCAGAATTCCCCAGAAAGTATTGGCTATGAAATCATTCCACTGGGCATGGCCAACTAACAACAATATCAGTAGTACAGGTCCAAATCTCCAATCATAATTCAAAATCCAAATGGCTCTGAAAACTGAAAATATTTTTGTAATTTGATGCATACTCGTTTGATGACTAAATCTGACCTGAATTAACTTGAGGCTATTAATACTATTTCTTCCTCTCATTTAGAGTGAATCTTCATGAATTTCACTGCAGAAAAGTGAATATATTTGGTTACAGAGAGTTGCCCTAGATCCCTCTGGAATCCCCGTGGCGTATTTAACACACACACACACACAATTTGAATTACATTATCTTCCTAAAAATTCAAGATACCGGAAGTCAAAATAAATCAGGCCCTCTGGGCTTCATATCAAGAATTATGGTCCTGGGGAGGGTATGTGCTATGGCAAATGCTGTGAAATGTGTAAGCCTGATGATTCACAGACATGTACCCTGGGGTAAATAATACATTATATGTTAATAAAAAATTAAAAAAAAAAGAATTATGGTCCTGGAACAACATCTGTTCTTATATGCTCCTATAGTGTATGTTCAAGAAATGGTTGATATCTTCTTAGTGGGTAGGTTTCTTGTTTCAGACTCATAGCCAGCCATTGGAAGTAGTTCGATGTTTAGTCCTACTTACAGATTGGAAACAGGGGCTCAGACCTCATAAATCCCTTATCCTGAAAAGAGATTCTTAGTTCCAAGGCTGTGTTCTTCACCTGTATCTCCAAAATTGCATGTATGCCCTTTAAAGGCACGCCAATTTAAGAAATACATTTCTTTCTTTTCTCTTTCCCTGAACTGTTGGTCATTAGCTACATTAGTTTTCTTTAGCTGCAGGCACTGAAGATCTGCAACCTGAAACGGATTATTGAAAAACTAAATTTGGGGTCTGGGACTCAGAAGCTGGCCATGGTGTGCTCAGAACTTGGCTCTCTGGGGGCAACATGGTGGTGAGAAGCCCCTGATTTATAGGATTTGCCAATTTCTGGGGTGTAAGTTCTCCCTTTTTGGCCAATTTTGAGCTAGCAAGATAGTAACAACTGACGCGCAAAATTTCTATGTATTTAACCATTGGCTCTTAGAGGCCGATTATAAGCCAGCTCGGGCTCACTGCTGGAACCAGGTTATTGTTAAAAGTCTAAGGTGATTACAGGGAATACCCTTCTGCCTTGAAAGCACCTAGAGTATCCAAGGAAACTTTTTCTCCAGTCCGTATGTGTTTACTGAAAATTCTTACAGGGAATAAAGCTTGTTCTGCAACTCAAGGACCATTAAATAGGGACCCACTATCTATTAGGCCCTGGGAGGAACACTGAGGTTAAAAAGATGAACTGATTACATGGCTCCAACCCTCAAGCTTTTTATATACTTGGAGGCAAGATAGGCAAGTAAGAGGTTATAACACAAGCTGAACGTTGGACTTTGATTAGCATCTTTTTACCTGGTTACTGTGTGTTCCTTCCTCAACCCTGTAAGGCTTCTTGGCTTCCCACATGTTATCCATATAGACCCCTCTGGAAATCTAAAACCATCTAAACCTTGTTGATGTCAAGGAGACAGTTTGGAGACAGCAGGAAGACAGTTTGATGACCTGAGCTCTGACAGTAATCTTTAATACCCCAGGCCATGGCACTGGATGGACTGTATCAATCTGCCTATATCTGGGCATTATGATTTAATTCCTCCTAGTTCTCAAGAAACACAGGACAGCCCTCCTCAGGCCCTTTGTTCTGGCCCTGCCATGCCTAGATGAATTATCCTATCTGCCCTCTGGGAAATCTAAGCAAGGCCAAGCAAGCATACACCCACATTGCCTTTCTCTTCTCCCCCCATTTAACCAATTAAGAATTTACTGAGTACCTATGGCATGCTCAACACCCTGCTAGGCTCTTGAGACACCCAGATGAAAATGACTGTGCCTGCACCTCAAGGAGCACACACTTCTGGCTGGAAGATAGACTGTGAGCACATAACTGGAGAAGGGAATGGCAGCGCCTGCATGGAGGGATTGCCCAGACTGGGTCTCGACTGGGAGTGCTTAGGGGGACACTGCAGCTTTAAAACATAGGAGATGTGCAACCTGGATTTTGAATGGAGAGACACAGCCTTTCACATGAGTGATCGTGGGGATAGTGTGGAGAAGTAGGACATTCCATGCAGCAGGAAGGATGGTGCCAGGACAAGGGAGCTGTGTGAGTTCAGAGAAGCCCCCCAACTGAGGATCTGTGTGAAGAGACTGGTGTAAGGACAGGAAAACTTAATGTTTTATGTTTTAGAAGTCTGCAACTTATATACAAACTACTAAGACCAGGTGGACGCTCGACATATTAGTATCTTCGGCATCTGGCATGCTGCCTGGTACAGAGCATTCAATGATTACTGAATAGAATAAATTATTATGAAAAACAGATATAGTTATGTGTTTATAACAAACCAGGGAAATTTTAAAAAGTAAATAGAATATGTGAAATCACTCAATCCCAGACAGAAAATCTCTGACTCACTCTTTCTGTCAGGAAAAAGTATTCAGTTATGCGATCAACTGTATGCCTAGAGCTTGAAAATTATGGTTCAGATCCCCACATTCCTTCTTTGGGCAGAACATATTCTATATTCTGGGAAGATCTTGATGAATTTTATGGAAAACTGTGTGATCTCTTTGGAGAGAAAACCAAACCTAAATTACAGGAAAAAAAGGCCATCTTGCTAAAAGTTGCTAAGTTTGGAAAACCCACTAAAGCCTGGGTGTGATTACATACCATTTTCCCTGAGATAATCCTGATTCATTTCTCCTGGTGTACGTATCAGTAGCACCACTACCTCTCCCAATGAGAAATGTCACATTTGGAATAATAAATTCCTTGTTGAAATTCGGACTAATAAAACATTTAAGAGAAATGTCGTATGCACAGATCTGTGCAGAAGGATGCTCCTCAGAGTATTATCTGTAATATTTGAAAGTAAGAAGCAGTATAAATGTCCAGCAATAAAGGACTGGCTCGATTAATAATGGGCATCCCTTCATGTGAATATCATATCCCTATTAAAAATAACGATGTGGATCTTTATTGACCTACATGGAAAAATGCACATAATATATTGTTGAACATTGAGAAAGGCAAGTTTCATGGTAATACATTTTATTATTTTATTCTTCTAAATGAGAGAGATGGGGTGGGGGTGCGAGGTTTGAAGGCCATCACAGCTGTATTTAAACCTCTGTTCTTTCATTTCATGTCTGCAGGGACCCACCCAGATCATTTAGCCTTTCTGACCATCAGTTTCCTTGGCTGTAAAATGAGGTAAAAAAAAAAAAAGGTAAAAACAGCCTTTTAGCGCTGTTGTGATGAAATAGTGTATTGTCATGCATTTTGACCCAGTGGTTCTCAAAGAAAGGTGGTTTTGGCCCCAGGATGGTTCACGTCCCAGGATGCACAGGAGAGTCCTGTAACAAAGAATTTTCTGGCCCCAAATAATAGTAGTGGTGATGCTGAAAAACTGAAACAATGATTTGGACACAATAAGGACTCAAGAAACATATGTGAATGCTAATATTTTCAATAAGCGAGCAGTGATGATCTTTCTGTGGGAAGATTCAGTGTGCGTGTGTGTGTGTGTGTGTTTTGCATGTTTTTATTGTATTCATCTTTATTTTGTATTATTATCTGTGTTGAAGACAGACTACTTGAGTCATAACAAATAAATAAAAAATAACATTTCAACAGTGATTTTCGATAGCAATATTTTAAATGGCAACAGCCATGGATGATGCAACAGGAAGCTCCTTGAAGTTAGAGGTCAAATCTCACCTATGTAGGGCAAGCCGAGCATATAATAGGGGCTTGATAGCACCTCAGAATCTAATTAAAATCCACAAAGCAATAGTGCTATGAAAGGGAGAGGAAGCTAGCTTGCACAACCAGACAAATTTTTGTGAGCACTCTAACAAAGGAGGTAGACTAATTTGGAATCAGTGCCTTACAAATATGTAAATTATATCGCCAACATCCTATCTGGAAACCGTTAGTCAGCTAAACGTTTGTCTCCAATGACGCACTGTCACCAGCTGCCACACCCATGGACCAACCAATCACACACGTAATGTTTAAAGCCCTTACAATTTAAAATGTCTTCCTACCATAAACATCTTGAAGGTATAGAGCATTTTCTTTGTATTTATACCCCTTCATTCTACAGTTTTTATTACTCTCTCTGGTTCAACAATGTTGTTTCATTTCCTTGTTGAATTATCTGTCCCAAAATATCAAAAAGGAGACTTTGCTCTTATCCTGAAGAGGCCTTGAGTTCGTGTTCACTTGTGAAAAGTCAGGTGATATCAAACACCTCTGTAGCCCTACTTCCTTCTTTGTGAAGCAGAGGTTCTAGGGCTTATTTCATAGGGTTGCTCTGTTGGAAATGTTCTACAAAGTGTAATATGCACATGATTGGCACCTGTTTGAGTGAAGTAGCTGTTGTCCTTTATCTTTCCAAATAAGGTCATTCTGCAAAATGTTTCTGGTTCACTGAGAGTCCAGCCCTCTCGGCGTCATGTGTAGGGAGGAACGGTGAACATGTGAGTCATAGAAAGACAATGTGGTGTTAATGGGTCTACAGTCACCACATAGCAAAGCTAATTTTATCTATGTTATGGATCAGTGTTTCTTATATTTTTTAATATCCATGATTGGTTTTAAAAGCAGACAATACTATCAAAACCACATTTAGTGTTAGTCGAAATTTGAAAGAACAATTAAATGGAGTAGCCAACTTGGTGTTAAGGTGAAGCTCTTCTTATAAGTCATCTTTCCAAACCCCCCATACTCCTTTCCATCCCTGCTCCAGAGATTTTTTTCTATATCTTCTCATGCTTCATCAATAACCATACTTTGGATAATGTTGGAATACTTAGGTTGTCCTAAGGAATCCCTTTTTGCCTAGTTTCACAAGGTCTGGTAAACAAACCCTCCATGGTTGTATCAATGAATAAACAATCAAGTCAAAAATAATTGGTCTTCTTCAAACATGTCAGGACCATATTGATCCTTTCATTGAGCTCTGCTTAAATACAATGAAGGTGATGAAAGCCATCATTGCATTGAAAAATGAGCAAATGAAGGACCTTGTGCAGACCTTTTCCCTTTCTCTTTCTTAATTACTGCTGTTATTTTGTAAATTGATTTTAAGGTTGTCAACACATGAATCTGTATGCACTATGTCATGATGGAAAGAATGGGGTCAAAATTTTCCTTTGGCCACTTGTCTGTGTGAGCATGAACATGCCTCGTCGCCTCTAATGGTCCATAAAACAGGAATTACATTGAACATTTCCATGAAGAGGCTCTATGTGACCATGTGGGAGCCAATGCAAGGCGATAATTAAGAGCAAGCATTTCAGATTCAGATAACATTGATGTGGATCCCAGTTCTGCAATGTCGTTGCTGCGAGATCTTGGGCAATTGACTTGCCTTGTATACCTCTTAGTCTTCTTACCTATAAAATTGTTATGAGAATAGTAACTACCTCATAGTAGTAATAATAATATAATAATAGTAACTAACAAAGGAAGGCCTTTGTTAAGTGATAGTGGGGATAAAAAATCCAAAAAGCATTTATTTACAGCATCATACTCTCATATAGCTTCTCAGTTAAAATTAGCTTTATGATTCCTGCCTTTTGAAATTCTTTGCATTATATATTCTTTTTTGTGTTTTCCAGTGTTATCTTTCCCATTTTATTTCACACATGCCAAGCAGTTACCCTGTATAATGCAGACAGTGCTAGTTGTCTATTCAAACCCAAACTCCAAGACTAAACTCACCTATAGAACTTCCAGTGCTGGCTGATCATATGGTTTCCAAATTATAGACTGAATTTCTAGGTCTCCCCTACAGATGGATACAGTGATGGAAGAATAGTAGGGGTAATACCCAGGAACTATCTGTAAGGGAAGGGGGTATGTTCTTTTCTGCCCCCTTCCTCCTTCAGGATATTTCATGAATATTCATGTGACTATTTGGGTTGGAACTGAACTATGGACTTGAAGACAAAGTTGAAAAGCTTTATCTAGAAGTGGAAAATGGGAGTGGAGTATGGCAGAGCAGAAAGAAGAGTCTGGGACTTTGATAATTACGAAGTCACAGCAGCAGTCCTGGACCTTCTATCAGGACTTATAGCTGAGAACAAGAAACATAGTCATGTTTTATTAAAGTCATTGCTAACTGGGCTTGAGGAAAAAAACATGTGGTCATATCAATAAGTAACACCTTGATATCATGGAATCAAGTGATTGCTACACTTCTGAGTGAGAAAATGCCCAAGGGTAATAAACAGCCCAGATAATAACCTATTTACGTAGGTATAAGACTATCCTATCCATCTTTCTTTAAATCCACTGAATGAGTAAATAAATGGATTTATTGTCCTCTGACTTAGGGCATTTCAGAACAATAGAACAGGATCCTACCCTGCTCCTGGATTCTACCTTGCTCCTTCTTTTGTGAACCACGAGCTTCGAGAATTCATTCTTTCTGAGCTTTAGTTGATTTCTCTGAACTATGTACGTCATAATACCAACACCAAAGTAGCATGAAAGCTTGTTTATAGGGTAATAAATATGCAAGTATCTTGAAAATTTAAAGCCTTGGGGCACCTGGGTAGCTCAGTGGGGTAAAGCCTCTGCCTTCAGCTCAGGTCATGATCTCAGGGTCCTGGGATTGAGCCCCGCATCGGGCTCTCTGCTCAGCAGGGAGCCTGCTTCATCCTGCCTCTCTGCCTAATTGTGATTTCTTTCTCTCTGTCAAATAAATAAATAAAATCTTTAAAAAAAAAGAAAAAGAAAACTTAAAGCCTTGAATATTTATTTATAAGGAATTATTATAACTAGTTCCACTGATAGTCGATGTTGACTCAGAGGTTCCAAGGATGAGAACCACCAAGGGGTGTTTCGGAAACTAAAAGTCTGCTGATGTGCCAGTTGGCAGTGCATTTTACAGGGATTGAGAAGATGCATTTATGCACTTGGGTCTGCCCTTCACACCTGCCCCAACCCAATCCCTGCCCTCTGGGAGGAGACACAAGCCTGCTATTCATCATGGTCTTCTCATGCCACCAAGAATGTGCCGCTGCTCCAGCCCATTGGAACAGGCGGTTGGTTGGCAAAGCCATCAGACACCTGTTGAGGCTGAGTCATCTCTATTCACAGGCTGTGCTTCACTGCCTGTGAGTGTTCAGTTAAGGATGAGAGCCCTGGCTGGCCCAATCTGGTGCAGCTGATGCTCTCATTCATTGGCAGCTTTTAGGAGAAACCAGAGAGCCATGGTCTAATTTCACTTGCTCCTCATCTTCTCTTTTGACAGATGGATGTTTGCAGTGGACTGGTCATGCACATTCGTTCAGGCTCAGGAGCCATACAAGGAATTATCTTGGGCATGAAAGAAATCAACTATTTCATGGAAATTAAAATGAGTTGTGGCCGCATTGATACGGTGCCCCCTCGGGTCCCTGACACTTTCTTCCTGCATGCCCAGCCTTACTTGCACAGCTCCTTATGAAAAGTCCAGGCCCTGATGTCCATTCCAGAGCCAGCAGGATTTGTAGATAAAAATTGGTTCCTTAGTCAATAAACTTTAGATCCAGCTGACATGTTTGTATTTGTTAAATTAATCCAGGAGTATTCGAGTTTTTATAGGAAATCACGGGTCATCAGTATTGGAGTTTCTGGGACAGTCTAAATAATTAATCCCTTGTCCCAGTTGCTGCTCCAGAATTTCTGTCTAGAGGGAATTTAGGAGTTACAACACACCCGAAAGAAGAGGATCTTGTCCTATGGGTTGCACATAATATCGAGAGAGAGGCATTTCTAAGAAAGGTGATTGGCTGATGACCACCCAGCTCCTTACTTGACTACTGGCATTGCCTCGCTCTTTAGGGATGTTGAATTTACTGAAATACAAAACTAAAACAAGAATTTAAAAAATTAGCTTTGTACTGACAAAGCAAGATTAGACTATGCAGTACAGCTTAGAACGGTGTATAGAACAAATCTTTCTTCTCCTTTCCTTCTGAATTAAACTCACCAGCCCAGTCCCAGACATAGTAGTGAGCCAAGCAGGGTTTTCTCTGCAGAACCGTGATCTGTCCTGGGCAGCTTACCTCAGCACTGGAGGCTGTGGCCAGCAGGTAGGTGGATCCCCTAGAAGAGATCCAAAAGAATCACAAAAGGACTCTTTTCAACATCTCTAATTTTTCTTCTGGTGGGGAATACATCAGATATAAAGAGAAAAACAGAAGTTCTTGACTCAATATTTGGGGAAGGCAAAAGATCCTATTTCATGGGCCCAGTGATAGTACTGGGCAAGAAGGAATATGACTCTTTCTCCAGTGCCCAAGCTTAAATGAAATGGCTGGGATAGTGTGCAGAGAGTGGGAGAAGCTCTGGATTTAGAGCTAGATGGAACTCAGTATGAACCCAACATCTATCACTTACTGGCTTTGGAACAATCTCTTTCCCTCTGTGTCCTTGATGTCTTTCCAATAGAACGAGGGAGCAGAGATTCCAAGATTCCTTTCAGAGGAGTAGGGTGAGAGGCTGTGTGGTTGAACTCCTGGCTTGGGAGCCAGAAAGACCTACATTTGTTTAGTCCTGGCTCCAGTCTTTTCTGAGCACCAAATTTTACATTTGCAAAATAGGATTAAGACCTAGTTTGTCATGGTTACTTTGGTGAAAAGAGAGAGCGTGTGTGAAGAATTTAATGCATACTAAATGCTAAATAAATAATTATCATTTAAAAAACAAAGAATGGCTGTTCAATTTTGTTAAGTCATTGCCAAATGATGGAGATATGATTTATAATAAGAAATATATGTTTGTCTTTGTCCCTGCTTATGGCACAGAGCTCCTAAACTCTTAGAGCTTAAATGATGGGAGTGATAAAGGTGTCTTTTGTTACACTGATGCGGTGACTTTTGGAAGCCCCTGTATCACCCTAGGAAGAGGATTGGTCACCCTAGGAACCAATTAGGTGATTAGAGCGTTGGAATTTTCAATCCTATCCCCCTGACCTCCAGGAGTTGGAGGTTGAATTAATCACCAACAGACAATGATTTAATCAATCGTGGCTATGTCATGAAGCCTCCATAAAAACCCAAGAGGACAGAGTTCCGAGATCTTCCAGGTTGGTGGTAGAGATTAGGGTGGTAGGAAGCGGTGCACCCAGAGAGGGCATAGGAGCTCCAAACCCTCTCCCCACACCTTACCCTGTCCATCTCTTCCAGCCGGCTGTTCCTGAGTTATATCCTTTTAAAACGAACCAGTGATCTATTAAATAAAATGTTTCTCACTGTTCTGTGAGCTGCTCTCGCACATTAATTGAACCCAAGAAGAGGGTGGTGGAAACCTCTGATTTACAACCAGTCTGTCAGAAGCACAGGGAACAACCTGGGCTTATGATTGGCCTGTGAAGCGTAGGGCAATCCTGTGGGACTGGATTCTTGCCTGTGTAATCTGATGTTACCCCTATCTAGGTAGGTAATGTCAGAATTGAGGTGAATTATCAGACGCTCCGAGAATGGCTTGTTGGTGTGGGGAACTTCCTGTCCCACCCCCAACACACACATTGGAATTGGGTCCAGGAGCTCAAAAGAGAAAAGTTGTATATTACGAAAAATTCTATTAATAAGATAAAGGAGAGTTTGTTCACCCAGTTATTTCCAGGGCTGTATATATAACAATGCCTATCTCTCCACCTATATATTTTTTTCATTTACCATTCAAAGTAGCACAAAGTCTAGCAAATTTGAAAATTATACTGAATTACCATAAGAGATATCTAAGCATGACATACAAAGGCTGCTTCCAATCTGAAAGGAATCGTGCTCTTGATTAGTTAGGAATCATGGAGCCTTACTGAGGAATTTCATCCCTCATTCCTGTTGAGCTCACTCTCCTCAAATGAGACTTGGGTTTATACCTATGAGGTAAAAGGGGATGATAGAGTACTATATGTGATTTTTATATTTTAAAAGAGAATGTTCATGAGAAATATCTATGAATTAATGTTAAAAGTAGAGATGCTTGGTGGAAAGTTCTGGACTCCAAATCGCTGAATGCTCTCAGCTCCAGGGATTCCCTAGTTTCTGTAAAACTTGATAAACACACACCATTACTTTATTCAAAAGGGCAATTTACACCCAAGTGAGTGAGTCCATCCAGGAGACCGTGATCCTAAATTAAGAAGAGATAGTCATGATATGTGCAAGATATATAGACCACCCTGTCTAAAAATAAGATATAGACCTCCCTATATCAAAATGGCATAAAAACTAGAATGATGACTCAAAAAAGTCTACAAGTTCCAAATTATTATGTAAAATAAATTTTTGGTAAAACCAAAGTCTAAATAACACTTAAAATATAAACTTTATATAGGCAGAATCATGCCTTAAGATATTTGTTGAATGAATAAATAGCTAAATCAATGACACAATGAATCAATAATTATAAGTTGGAACCAATGGCAGTTTGTACATAGCAACAGGCTTTACTTTGATAAACTTTTCCAGCCCTGTGGGTTTAAATAGTTATATGTCAATTATTTCAAAAATTTTCTTATACTTCTGATTCCTCTAGAGAACTTTAGACATTTGTATATAACTGTTTATTTGGAATTTCCAAAGCGATGTCTAATATGAATCTCAAAGTTAACATAGCCAAAGGAAGGCTGTCTCTATGCCCTATCCCCTTTCTTCAAGATATTTTTCCATGTATCTATTCCTATTGTCCATTGCTGCATAAAATAAAATAGACATCTCTGCATAAATATGATATGAAACAATCCCAAGTATAAGTAATAACCTGAAGAGTTGGTGATGAGAGACACCAACAACTTTTCCTTTTCCCCCACAAATTTACAATTTGGGAAGAGATTGGGAAGAAAGTCTTGTCTCTGCATCATGCATCATCAGGTGGGCAGCTGGATCCAATGGTCCATTTCCAAGGTGGCTCACTCATACTTGGCTGGCAAGTTGGTGCTGGCTAATAAGCTCAACTGGTGCTGAGGGCCAGGGAACTTGGCTCCGCTCCAAGTGGGTTTCTACATGTGGTTTGGGTTTCTTCATAGCATGGTGGCTGGGTTCCCAGGGGGATCATCCTAAGAGAGAACAAGGCAGAAGCTGCGTCACCTTTTATGACCCAATCTCAAGAGTCTTATGGCATCATTCCTATAATGCCATTCCATATATCAGCTAAGGAAGTCCCAGAGACCTGATCAGGTTCATGGCAGGGAACCATTGCCTCTACCTGGGGAAGTATAAAGGTTCTAAATGAACCTGGAAACACTGTTGCAGCCATTTTTGGAAAGCACATTGTGAATATCCTCACATATCAGAAGGCAAGAATGCTCATTCTTCTAGTCAGTTGCTTCGGCCAAAAATGAAAATATTACTCTGGATCTGTCTCTCTCTCTCTCTTTTATTTTTTCTACATTCACATTCACTCAATCAAAGTATCCTGGCAACTCAAAAGATACTACAAACCTGAGGTTGTCACTATCTTTAGGACAACAAACCTCTTCCAAGCTGCCATTATCTCTCTCCCAGAAGATTTTAGCAGCCTTTTAATTGATCACCACTTTCCTTTCTTCCTACATTCCATTCTCTATACAGGAGCCAGGGTAATCATTTTAAGACATAATTCAGATCATATCCCTTCCTGCTTACAAAATCTCCAATGACAAAGTACATCAGCCTAGTGATGAAAGGAGCAATTCACCAGGAAGATATAAAAATTTTAAATGTCATTGAATCTAATATCATAAGTACAAAATATGAAAAGCAAAAACTGATAAAATTGATTTGATAATTCTATACTCATAAAGGTAAATTTTGTCACAGTTCTCTCAGTAATTGATAGATTAGGCAGAGGAAAAGTGTTAATGGCACATGCCTTGAGGGGTTGCAGTGGGCTTATTCCTGTATCTGGATGGGCTGTCTCATTGGAATTGTTATGTTTATGCATGTTTTTATGCATATAGAAAAAGGTTGGGAAGCACTGTCTTAGACCACCCCTCAAATTGTAAGACACCTACCAGAATGTTCATTGTAGCAGTGTGTTGGGATAGTGAACATTTCAAAATGATGGATCTATCCATTGACAGAATGGAAAAAAAATCATATCTACACACTGGATTGCATATGTGTATCAACATGGATAAACCTCACAAATATAATACTGAGAAAAAAAACAGCTGCAGGAAATATGTAATATGAAGTTATGTATGCAAATGTTCAACATCTGCCAAACAATATTGTAATTATTCA
Organism: Nasua narica; assembly: GCA_028533885.1. Taxonomy (NCBI): domain Eukaryota; kingdom Metazoa; phylum Chordata; class Mammalia; order Carnivora; family Procyonidae; genus Nasua; species Nasua narica. The sequence goes on along the minus strand of CM052798.1, from coordinate 158,313,338 downwards.
ATGATTCATACATATACTCTAAAAATATAAAGACAAGCATGGCAACGAAAGCCACCAAATCCAGGTCAGGGATTGTATCTTTGAAGAGAACAAGTGAAGAAGAGAAGTACAATAATGGGATCATGAGGGAAATAAAATGAATTTAGGTTATTCTTATGTGTTTCATCTCTTAAGGGGTAATGGTACATGGGTTCTCATTATATTATTCATTATACTTTTTTGTACATATAAAAAATTTAAAAAGAAAGCAAGTTTTAGCTCAGAGTTTATAAATGCAATGCACATATATGCACACCACACACACACACACACACACACACAAGAGCACAAGCGATTTCTCACCGAATTCATTATTCCAGTTTAAAAAGCATACATATGACCTCTGCCCATCTATCAGATCCAACACCATAACACTGTCCCCATGCCAGGGTGTTCAGATTTCTCATAGGCCACGTTCATTCTTGCCTTTGAGTTTGCTTTCCCCTGGTAACGGTCTACCTGACTCCTTGCCGTTTAGGACTCAGTTTAAATGTCGCCTATTCAAACATTCATCCCCCTTGAATTCCCAAGCTAAAGTAGTCACTGCCATTTTTTTCCCCAAATATGTTTATTTTATTTTTTAGTGTTACAAGATTGATTGTTCATGCACCACACCCAGTGCTCCATGCAATACTTGCCCTTATCAATACCCACCACCAGGCTCACCCAACCCCCCACCTCCTCCTCTCCAAACCCCTAAGTTTGTTGCTCAAAGTCCACAGTCTTTCATGTTTCCTCACCCCCTCTGATTTCCCCCCATTCACCAAGCTAAAGTAGTCACTGCTATTCTTATCACTTTGCCCTGGTTTACTTCTCCTCATATGCTATATATTTCTTGGAAATGGTTCCTTTATTGGATTGTTTCTTGCTTGAAATTCCTTTGTGTGAAACTTGAGATCCGTGAGAACAGGGATCTTATGTGCTTATTTCCAATTGGTCTCCTGGTACCTAGAAGAGGTCTCACCCGTTGAAAGCAAACCATAATGAGTGTGGGGGCTGCTAAAGGTATAAAGGAGGTTTGAAAACGACTGGAAAGAGATACAACCTGCTAGGGTTGTTAGTGGTTATAATGGGAAAATTGAAATATCATTTTATTTGAAATGAAAAAAAGTTTTTAAATTCTAGTTGACTAGAGGTCTTACAGAAGTCACTTTACTTCCATGAAATTTATATGTAAATTATAGAAGGCCATCAAACAGTCATTCCAGTCCTCAGCTGAGACAGGTGCACATTGTTGTCTCACAGTAAGAAGGTGAGAAACACTCATAAGAAAATAATCTCAAGCGCAGACCATCCACCACTTTATCTTTGGGGAATATGCTTCTGGTTATGTGTATTTCTCAAAGTTTAATAAAGATAACTTCTATAGGAAATATAGAGGTTTTATCTTCAGGAAAGATTCCGTGCAGGTCTTCCTTGACTTACGAGTATAAACCAATATTATAAATCAAAAATGTATGTGATGTATCTAATCTACTGAACATCATAGCTTGGAGATGAGAGATAAGGCTAGTATCCACTCACAGGCGTGTTATGTAGATTAAAAGAACTACTGTCTAAAAATCACTTAGATGAGTGCCCCAAGCCTAGTAAACACCATGAAAATGTCAGCAGTAAACATTCTTACTCTATTAACTGTGGGACATGGGCTTTGTCTTTTATGGTACATTTTGCGGCTATCTCCCAGCCCCAGGTGAAAAGAAGCTTCTTAGAGGATGATGTAGACGAATGGAGTTTTGAAGGCTAAGCAGGAGGTAGGCAGGAACAATGCATGCCAAATGTAGTCCTTGGAGGATTTGGCCAAGACCATCATCCAAAACAGACTCCTTATCTCGTAGTCCTACCTGACAAAGTGCCAGTGCTTTCTGCTGGGAAAAACCAAGAACTTGCCTTCTGAGCATCTTCAGGGTGCAGCCTAACAAACCAAGATCTGATGCAGGGAATCCAGGGTGAAGTTCACTTTTTCCCAGGCAATCATCCAAATACTCTGTTCAAGTTAATACTCTTCCAGCAGGGCCTAAAAAGAGCACACAGAAAATGCATAGATTGATATCAGCATGTGCTGGGAACCACTCCAAGCTAAGCCTTCAGCAGTTTGTAGAGATGTATACAAGGCATAAAGAGAGAGATATAGATCGGTCTGACCTTGGAAGAGGGAACAAACAAACTATTCTTATAGGGTGTCGCCATTTAATTTTGTTTAGGGGCTTCTCAGGCAAAAGGATGGATGGAGAGCCTCCGGTGATGATTCAAGAGGTGGGAATCAGAGTGAGGACATCTTTTTAAAACCCCAGCTATTCTATGGATAAAGTCGTGACACTTTAAAAATGAGAGCAAAAGGAAGAGAGATTAACTTCAATCTTCGACGCTTCCGACTGGAGAAAAGGCATTGATTCATCCATGAGATTGCTAATAGCAGGTGTCTTGTGTGATTTATGCCAACAAACAAAATTGTTTGGGCTCTAATCCTTTTCCATCTGTTCCATAACGTGGAGAGGAAACAGGAGAGGTTGTGAATAATTCTAGAACTTCAAGATATTTGTCACCCTGGAATATGAAAGCCCCACTAACCCCTCACTGACTGGGTGATCTCTTGAAGACAGTAGGGCTTTCGGGGGAGCCAGATATGGCTCTTTCTCATCTCCTGTGATCTGTGCTGTGAGGCGTTCCAGGCTTGAAAAGAAGCAGGGAGGTTAACATTTCTCTGAGTGGGGACAAAATAGAAAATCACTTTGTTCTTCCTTTCCTCAGCTTGCGTGGAATGGTGCCCAGACTTTCTCCTGAAGGAGGCGTCTTGTACTAGCCTGGTCAGAAGTTTGGGGAAGAGCAGAGAGAACAATAGGTTCAGTACATCCACTCAATAGGTGCTTTTTGAGTGCATATTATTTGCCAGGCATAGTGCTTTTTGATGAGGCTGAACTAATGAGCTTATTCTTGAACTCGGAAAGGGAAAAGTCCATTAAAAAAAGCATTTTGACTATGCACACTGTACCTACCCTTGGCTGAGAAGGAGCTCTAGGAGATTAGGTCTTCTTGATGAGAAAGACCAATGAAGCTAAAAGGAAAGTTTGCGGAGCCAAAGTGTGAACCCTTCTTCTGCTTGTCATCTGCCTGTGGATATAAACCAGCTATGGGTCTGTAGATGGGTTGCTCACCTTCTCTCTCCATTGGTTTCTTCCCTTGGAGAATGAGATCTGTGTTTCCAACCCCACAAGGCTGTTGTGAATTCACATTGGATAATTTTGAAAGTACTAAATAAATGTTAGCTTTTCTTTTATTATTACTGCTATGCAAAACAAAACATAAAAAATTGGGAGACATATATATGCTGAATGCTACCTAGTACTTCGGTGGGTGGGTTACTTTGAAATGAGCTGCCAGGGTGGTATTTGAGGTGGTCCTTGAGGAATGAATAGGGATGAATATAGAGATGAATAGGGATGAATAAATAGGGATGAAGGAATGAATACCTTCAGCAGGTAAAGGTAAGAGATAAACAGTTCTGATAAGAGAAAATATGTGTATTAGTTTCCTCAGGCTGCCTTTAAAAAGTACCTCAAGATATATGGGTTAAAACAATATTGATTTGTTTGCTCCTAGTTCAGGGGGGTACACATCCAAAATAAGGGTATCAGCCAAATCATGTTCTCTCTGAAGATTCTAGAGGTAGATCCATCCTTGACTCTTTCCAGCTTCTGGTGATTGCTGGCAATACTTGGTGTCCTCAGCTTGTTGGCCCATCACTACAATCTCTGCCTCCATCATCACATGGCATTTTCCCTGTGTATCTGTGTCCAAATGTCCCTCATCTTATAAGAGCACCAGCCATTGGATTAGGGACCACCCTAATCTAGTATGAGTTCATCTTAACTTGATGACATCTGCAAAGATCCTATTTCCAGTTAAGGTCACAGTCTCAGGTATAAGGGTTTAGGATCTGAATGAATTTGGGGGGGCAATTCAGCTCACAACATTATAGGAACAGAATTCAGAAGAGGGAGGCATGAGATGAATCCAGAAGAACAGCAAATACATGATCATGAACACAGTAGAAAGCGTAATAATGAGCCAGGAACAACAGTGCCAGAGCTGACTTGCAATCAACATATAAAGACCAGGCTAGGAACTGGGAGTATCAAGATGAATGAGACCACATCTTTGAATTAGGGACATTGTATATACCATGTAACAACTTCCTGCACAGAGATAACACCATAGGTGACCAGTGCTCTCATGGATGGCAGTAGGTAGGGTAGATATGCTCTGGACATGAAGATGATGCCCTTGCTCTCTGTTTTATTCATGTCCAGAACCTAGTCCAGTTGCTGATACACAGTGGGCACCAAATAAATACCATTGACTAAATGAATGAACACCGGCTTTTATAGATGAAGAAACCAATTGTGAAAAGGTAACTTGTTGAAGGAAACAGATGATGATGATGGTGAGGTTGGCTCTTTGGCTCCAGAGCCCACACTCTATTGACTACTTTGCTGCCTCTTCAATATCTTCTTAACTCAGAATAGTTTATTGGTCCAGCCATTGGTCCAGCTATTTTCCACTATGCATTAAAATCAGATAATATTTTAATTATATTGGCACATGGCACCTCACCTTCCTCAGACCACAAGGTGAGGTTATTCATTAGGCATGCCATTTGACAGAGCAGTGACCTTCATCTGGCTCCACTCCCTCAAATGACATGCTCACTTTCTCCCACAGATGTTAGGCAGAGCCTAGAGGACACAGTGACATTTGGCATCTGCAAAAGGCCATTGTAATTCCTCTGTCACAGACATTTCTGCTCATCCTTTTAATATCCATTTAAAATAATGCCATATCCTGACCCTCTGCTACTGGAGATAAACAGTGTTCAGCAAGATAGGTTTGCCCCCAGGCATTCATTACTGAGTTGGGAGATAAAATGGAATTCTGTTTCATTAGGTAATAGAATCTCCGGATCACAAGGAAACTCAAAGTTCATCTGATTTTATCCCTCATAAACAGTGCTTGAAGCACCAGTCCACCATTATCTCTGAACACACACACACACACACACACACACACACAGAGTTATTTGTAAGATTTTTCCAAATACTTAGCTCACAGTCATAACCACACACAAAATCTTGGCCTTTCACCTTCTAAGACAAGAATAGAACTTTCTTTGACCTAACAACAGTAGCTTTTATAAGAGAAATTTAAAATCAAAAATAATTTGGGGAGGAAATCTCACCAGGGAATAAATGAAAAGTGATGTACTGTGTGACATTTATGTGGTATTTACTTGATAACTATAATCTTAAGTTGTTATTGTTTTTCATACCTGACTATAATGGCAATCAGAGTTATAAATGGTAGAAGTCAATATCCAACTTCCCTGCTGCCAACTGATGACGTCACCATCTCTTCTCACTAGTAATGACTGGAGGAACATTTCTACCAACAATCTGGGCTGAGCAATGGCAATCTTTAATGGTAGTCTTCCAGCTCTGCAGAAAGTATGAAGATGGCTAAAGAAATTGATGGGCATTAGTTGGGGCAGGACTTGGAAAGCCATAGCTCACCTTGCCCACAAGAGCACCAGCATTTGCTCTCCCTCTCCTAGCTCCATTTCAGAGGCAGACCATACAGTCTGCAGAAGCAGACTCCCCACTGCTTGGAGAGACCATCATGGGCACAGAGCCAGGCTGAGACCTCTTCTTCAGATGGCATATGCACTATTCCTCTTGGAACATTACGTTAAATCAATTCAAAAGAGAAGTATCTTGCTATACTTATAAGCGAAAGGTGAGGGACAATCATTTTGTGTTCAACAAACTCACAAAGAAGAGGATGGAAGGGTTTGAATACAAAAGCCGGATGAAGATACTAGGAGGAAGTCAGGCTGACGTGCTGGGCTCACAAATAACAGATCATGAAGAATGTTGAGTTTGTACTTGGTCCCCAAAGCTGTGAAGAGTCAATAAATACTTTTGAGTAGAGGAATGACATACTGAGACTGTGTCTTAAAAATGTCTGACAACAGCGTGGAAGGCATATGGAAAGTGAGCAATACTGGAGACAAGCTCATGGAGAAATCTAAGAAGGCAAAAAAAGCAGAAAGAAAGATACTGGATGCATTTTAAATAATTAAGAAAGTAGAATCTGTATAATTTGCTAACTGAATGAAGGGATATGGTTAGTGAGAAGGGGACAGGATGGTCCTCAGTTTCTAGTCAGATAATTGGAATGGAAATCATGTCTTTTTAGGAAGGAAGGTACACAAGAGGAGAAGCATATTTACAAAATTGGTTTGATTAGGAAAGTATTTTATTTGAAGTGTCTGTGGGACTTCTAAAAATAGATATTAAGAGTACAATGGATTTGAGATAGAAATATGTGGTTGCCAGAAAGGTCATGATGGTCAAACCATATATATGGATAAGGTCTCAGGGCCACTTATTAACCTGGAAAATATAAGTCAGAACACTTCTAAATGGTAAGCAGAGGGAGAGGATTATCACCTAGGAGACTAAAATAGGCAGATTTTAGCCAGATTTAGCAGAAGCAATGAGAAAAGTCATAGATATATAAACAAACAAACAAAAAAACATAGAGTATGTTAGATATAGAGTACAAGAGACAAATCAAAAAGGAGATGATGGTCTTTGGTTCCAAATGCCAAGAGGTATCAAATAAGATTAAAAACAAAACAAAACAAAACGTGAGAAGTTACAGTTGATAAACACTAATCCCAGTGTCAGTCAATGGAAACTTCGTTTAGCACTGATCTCATGCCCCAAACCAGGAAGTCATCCTTGACCCCTCTATTTCACTCATATTTATCATGCAATCAATTAGAAAATCTTGTTTTCAAACTTCAATACATATGTATCATTTGGATACCTGTCACAGCATCACTGCTGCAATCCTGGCCAGGCCCACATCGTCTGTCTTCTAGACCACAGTAGTCATCTCCTGGCTGGTCTAGCTTTCCATTCTGGTTCTACTATAGTCTGTTTCAGTCCTTGAAAATGTATATTTCAATGTACGGCACCTTTTCTCAAAACTCCCAACAGTTTTCCAGCACCATTAAAATCAATTCCCTTACTCTCACAGGGCCTGACAAGACTCTGCAATATACTCTGGCTCTGGTGTTCCCTCAGTTCTCCTTTCTTGCTCTACCCAGGGCAGCTTTCCTCCTTGACACCCCACTCACATTCCTGCATCAGGACTTCTGAGCTCCCACGTTCCCAGGCTCCATGGTACTTCTCTGCCATGTCCAAAGGGTCAAATCCCACACGTTGTTCAGGTCTTGCTCAGTTGCCATATCATTACAAGGTCCTTCTCTAAATACCCAAAAAACTTAAGAAGACAGTCTTCTGATGATCATTCCCTATCACCTTATTTTGCTTTACTTTTCTTCATAGCATTCATCATTACCTGCGTGCATCCATTTGTACATGTCTCACACAATTAGGATATCAGCTTATGAGGACAGGACTGTTATCCATTTTGATGTAGCCCCGTTGCCAAGAACATGCTTGGCTAATATTACACAGAGCAGTTGGTTGGTGAAAGAACACTGCATTTATTGTGTATTAACTGTGTACCTTCAATCTTAGGTAGGCATTTCTCTCTTGACAGTGAGAATGCACCCATCAGTTACAGGCTTAAAGCCTTTCTTTTCAGGAAACTCAATGGGAAAAAGATGTCTTTTCCCCCCATTTATTGCAACTGAAGTCCCATGTTTGAGTCCCATGGGGATGCTTGGGTCATTTGCTTAGTCCCGAAATAATCTCTGCGGTCAGCAGATGGAATGCACTCATCAGCTAGACTGATTCCTGCTTCCGCCGCTGGAGTCGGGTTGATCAATCCCCCAGCTACATGGGCTAAGAATGGGAGTGCTGTGTCCACCCCCCAAAAAATTGGGATGCTGCTACCACAGGAAGAGCAGGTTTTATGAGGTCTGAGACTGAAATGAACTAAGGGAATGAATATAATCTTGTGCAAACACAATATTAATTGGAGGACACTGTACATGGCCTGTGTGCATAATAGGCCCCGAAACTTCACATTGGAACATTATTTGTCTTTGGGAAAGAAAAGTAAAAGAAGAAGGAGGACGAGGAGGAGGAAGAGGAGGAGGAAAGGAAGAAGAAGAAGAAGAAGAAGAAGAAGAAGAAGAAGAAGAAGAAGAAGAAGAAGAAGAAGAAGGAGCAGCAGCAGCAGCAGGAGGAGGAGAAGGAAGAAGAAGAAGAAGAAAAGAAAAAAAAAAGAAAAAACAGAAGCAAATAGGTGTCCTCACAAGGAGAGTGAGAGAGAAGAGAAAGTATGGACCGAGGAGCATAGGAGAGGAGGACATGAAAGCCGTGAAGAAGGAGGACCGCTAATGGACTGAACAAAGCTCCCCTCTCCTCAGCTGAACACATTTCCTGCTCAATGTGGGAATTCACAGCACGATTTTCAGCCAGGGAGAGAGGAATGTGGAATTTGGTCTTAAGCTTGCTGTTCTTACCATTGTCTGAGCTAGCCCTGAAGAGACTTGTGGAAAGAACAGCTGTGTGTCCCAGGAACAGCTAATCCTTTTGAAAAAAATAAAAAAGAAAGAAAGAAAAAAAAGTTACATAACATAAATGTGTTTAGCTTTATTCTCTCCTCCCTCATAATTTAAAACATCCTGCAGGAGGCCAAGTTTGGGTGGGATGTGAATTCTAATGAGCGAGTCCTGAGCTCTACATCCATCGTCTCAGTGCAAGGGAAGAGAGGGTCTCACTTCCTGTGCCCTGGAGGCTTATCCTGCTCCTCGGGGGCTGGTGGGCCTGAACGTGTCCACAGGAGCACAAATGGACTCAGTGCTCTGAGTCTGAGCTCTTCTTTTCTGGTGAGTTCATCAAGTGTTGCCTGAGTGCTCTTGGGTAAAATCAGTGAATGCCATCAAGGACCTATAAACACCCTTTGTTGGCTCAGGTGTAAGCCAGCGGGTAGAACCTCTCATTCTCACTCTACTACCATTACTGAAGTTGTCTTCAGTGGCCTGTCTGATCATTACCTTCTCACCGTTCCTACGTCTGCGCATCTGACCACAGAGGTCAGACTAGGTTGCAAAGATGTCCCTCCTAGCGAGCTGGGGAAGGGGGCAAGGACAGCATCGCACGTGGGCCAAGTAGGAGGGCTGCCCTGCAGACTTCCTTTGACTATACTGGCTGGTGACAAACATCCTCTACATTTGCTGCCTTTGCCTGAGCTCCCTGGGATTACGGACCTTCACGTCACAGGCTCAGGGAAAATAGAGCTCAGAGGTCATCTGGGCCAACCTCCTTGTGGAACCAAAGAACTGAGATGTCCTAAGAGTGATCCCGTGTATGCAGTGTCTACCACATGCTTGGCAGCATGCCCAGTGCTTTCCATGAAATAGTTCTAATCCTCAAAACAACCCTCCTTTTCAGTAGATATTATGACCCTCACTTTACAGCAAGAAAACAAACAAACAAAAAGTATGTCCAGGGCGCCTGGGTGGCTCAGTTGTTAAGCAACTGCCTTCGGCTCAGGTCATGATCCTGGAGTCCCTGGATCAAGTCCCGCATCGGCTCCCTCCTCAGTGGGAGTCTGCTTCTCCGTCTGACCTCTTCCTCTCATGCTTCCTCTCTCTCATTCTCTCTCTCTCTCTCTCTCTCTCTCAAATAAATAAATAAATAAAATCTTAAAAAAAAAAAAAAAAAAAAAGTATGTCCAGACAGCACAAGGACAGTAACAGCAGGCACAGAATTCAACCCATCATCTCTCTAACCCAAAGATTACCTATGGTTTCCATGGGTACTAGATCCTTCCTGATAATATTTGTATTATTATGATTATCGTTATTGTTTATAATTAGCGAGCACTCACTATGTATCAAGTACTGTGTTAAATGTGGTGTGTGTGGCTGAATGTGTGTGTATTGGCAAATGAGTAAACTGTCATTTTGAAAAATTTGGTAATTTTTCCAATGTCACTCATCAATATTTGATATTTGAACCTATGTGTTTTTTTTATTCCAGTGATCAGAAATGAAATGCTTTGTTTATACTTATGCGTAGGTGACGTTGAGGTTCACGGTACCTCTGACGACTGGTGATTTGGACCATGTGGTCCTCCATGGCCAGCAGTCTGGCAGCCAGCACATAGAATTTATGACCGAGCCGCTAAATGGGGAATGTATGCCCAGAGGACAATTTTACACTTGCCTGATGATCCCAAAGTAGTTCACCCTGAGCTGGACCAGCGGGTCCCTAAACCACGCCGCCACAGCTCCGTATCATGAGCTTTGCTTACTCCATGGTGTTCAAGTAACCACAGCCCTTGGGTGGATGCGTAGCAGATCCCAAGAACTGGCTTCCTTTCCGCTGTCTTGATTGTTAGCTCTTTTGTGGTGACCAAAGAACAGACTGCCTCAGCATTTAGATTAGAAAGTGCACATTAGAGCCCCACAGTCGCTGGCTGAGGAACTTGCAGCCCTGTCAGTTTTGTACTCCGTGTTCACCCAGCTTGAGGACAGCTGCTCTGCCAGGGCACCCGAGGGCTCGCTGGATGTCCTGGGCATGAGGAGTGGATTCACCAAACCCCAGAGAGAAATAGGACATGGTTTAAAGTAAAGATACTGGGCCCATGCTTTTTCAGCAACCTCCCTCCAAAGAGCTGGTTTGAGATAAAAATGGTATCCCACTTGAGAAACCCTTGTGTTGGTCTGGTAAGGGCAAAAGTCCAGAAATTCCAGGAGTTTGTGGAAGAAAAACTAGATTTTTAGTGACTTGAGGCTTGGGCTTGAATTCTCATTTCAAAAGAATCCAAGATGAAAGAAACTTACCAGCTAATTTTAGAGCAAACCATTCATCCCCCTCTGATTGGCTCAAACAGGGAAGGGGAAATAGAATTGAGAAAGGAACTGAGATCTTTACTTTCAAACCAACAAGGTTCATGAAGCCAGCCCAGGCTATGCATTCGTTCTTCAACATTCAGTAAAAAAACACTCTATCGTTGGTACTCCAAAGTAATTTTGCTTTTACCTGTTGACTCAGGTAAAAACAAAGATCCTCCCAGGTGTCGCTGGGCTGGAAATCCCTGTCTCTAGATCTCTGTTTCTTCCTCTGTACAATTAGAAGGTATTGGAAGAAATCATCCATCCTTAGGGAGGATAGATTTCTGATGGTTACAAGTGTCTGCACGAGGCCAGGTAGATAGTCAGTGGCAGAGACAGGACTGAAACTTCGGTGTTCAGAACCAAATTGCTTTTGCTTTTTTTCTTTAAGGCAAACAAATGGCTTCTATCCATCTTTTTCACAATTCTACAGCATTATTGGAAGAACATTCTTTAATTACGTTGCAACCATGAAAGGTTTGAAGATGGGGATTTCGAAGCAGTTTGCAGATGGAAGCAATATTTACCACCAGCAATATTTGCCACAACGGGATGAGGGTGAAGCCGCCTCCCTCAGCACTTGGGAGGGCTGGCTCTGGAAAACCCAGCCGCACCTCTGGACAGAGAGCCTCAGGAAACCCACGCAGAAAATGAACCACCAGCAACTGTCCCTTTAACACCTGATGCCCGTGGTATTGAGAATGGAAAGAAACAAAATCCTATCCAGGCCTCCTGGGCTTAACTGCTTTGGATACGAGCTCTGTTTATCTCTCTAGAGCCTGGAGTCGAGGGCCTCTTGAGATGACTGAGGAAAAGATGTTTCCAGAGGATTAGACATAGGAACTGGGAGCCAAAAGGGAAGGTGTCCCTTCGTTGGTCTTCCCCTACCTTCCATTATAAAATGGGAATCTGATCAGCAAACTTTCCATAGAAAAGTCCCTCAGAGCTTCTCCCAATGCATATACATGGTCCTGATTCCCCCAGGTTTGCCTTCTGCTTCATCTCCTTCATGATGGTGTCCCTGCCACATCAAAGTAAATTTTATTCTGTTCCTTAAAGCCATGCTAGTGTATGGTGTTCTAAGCTCCTCTCTTTGTCTGGGGAGGTCTTGTTCCCACCTCTTCCCCTGCACCACCACCACGACGCAACTGACCACTTGTCACTTCTTCAGGAAAGTCCTGGCTGGCAATGGGGTCAGCGTGCCTCCTCTAATCCCCAGGGCACTCTTGCAGTTACCCCTGACAGAAGTTATGACATTGCATTGCTGTAATCCATTTCATTTACTTTCTCCTCAATATACTGCAAGCTCCATGAGCTCTGGAGGCAATGTATGTTTCGTTCAACATTTCCTTCAAGATCTTAGCATAGTTCCTCGGGCTGTATAGGTCCTTGTTAGATAAATGAATAATTCCCATCACTGACTGAATGCTTACTATATGACTATCACTTTTTTTAGGGCTTTAAGGATATCACCATGAATTCTTTCACCAAATTTGTAGAAAATGCCATTATTATCTCCATTTCATACAGAAGAAAAGTTAGGATAGGGAACCTTAAAAAACTTGCCTAAAACTACCTGATTAGAAGGGAGGAAGGAAATGGAAAGCGTGAACTTGGCCTTAGGAACTCATGTTCTTACCTGCTCTATTGGCTGATTTCCTTCATATACTCTGACTTCCTCGGGATTTGGTACAAAGGGAATTTTGCATGAGAGAGAATCCCTTTCAGCACCTACATGCAATGTTTGTGTGAGTAGATGTTGGGATGAGGGGTGTGGTGGGGCATCTTGGGCATCTTCTCACTGATAGATACAGGCTTGAGGTCTCATCAACTGGCCCTCCCTGCAGTGGAGAGCTTCCACCATTCCATTCTGATGATTTCTGTGAGGAACAAAATGCTATCAGGGTGGGCCCAGGACAACCATTGCCCAGGAGTTCCTGGCAGTTAACAATAACCTCTGCCTCATTTGTGAGAGTCCACCCCAAATATTAGCCAAGGTGCTTTTACGGTATTTGTCAGAGTCACAATTTGGGTCAAATAAGAGTAGAAGTACTTTATAACAAGGTAGAAAATAAGATTATTTAGGTTTCTTAACATGTTGCTTTCACTTCCTCAAGGAACTGTGGAAATCTTCCATTCCTTACTATCTGAGCACTCCTTCCCCATCACCTGGAGGGGACTTCGGGTAAAGGCAACCTTCTTACAAGCTCAGAAACACCAGCTTGACCCAGTCATCCTTGAAAAACAACATATGTGCCAAAAAAAAGCAGACTTCATGCAAATCGGACAAATCTGATTGAGTGGATGTGATAAATTCTGTTTCTGCTATCTCCCCAGCATGCTTCTGGTTTCACAGACTTTAGGGGCATGAGCTCTTTTCACACTTCGTGGCCTGATATTCACCAATTACTGGGTGCCATCCAAACTGGAAGTACTCAAGAACTCATTCATTCAACACATATTTGTGAACCCCAATTTCCTGCAAAAGGGTGTCAGCCAAGTGGGTTGATGATACATTTAAATCCCAGGGGACCAAAGCTTGATCACAAATATAACTACAGATCTGTGTCCAAGGGTAAATTCCTACTTTCCAGCCATGGATTCCAATCTTGACGTTTACCTTGTACCTTTGTTTCTGTATGACCTCTGTGGTGTGTAGGTGGGTCAGCTTGGATTGGGTCCGATACCAGGGTACAAGCACTTTTTTCAACAGTACTATTTCTCCTTAGTGTTAAGATAGTTGATATTTTAACAAATATTTTAAAAGAAGACTGAATTATGAGCAGCCATTTATACCTCAGTATAAGAAAATATATTTGATTAGCTACAAATGAAGCTATGGATAAGTCCTATTTATTTATTTATTTATTTATTTATTTATTTATTTATTTATTTATCTATCTATCTATTTACTTTTGAGAAAAAGATGGGGGAGGGGCAGGGAGAGAGAAAATCTCAAGCAGGCTCCCTGCCAAGCGTGGAGCCCAATGGAGGCTCAATCTCATGATCCTCAGATCATGACCTAAGCTGAAATCAAGTCAGGCTCTTAACTGACTGAGCCATGCAGATGTCCCTGGATAAGTCCCTTTCCAGAAGAGCAACAAGAAATACCCTGGGTCCTGATGGAGAGTTCATAAAGAAAGAAAATTGGGCATCTTTCCTGGACCATCACAGAAAAGTGATGAGGGTGAAATATGTCCAGAGGGGAAAAACACAGATGTTGAGAGAGATTTATAAAAAAGGGTAAGGAGAAATGTCAAAATTTTGCATCACACCTGGAATACAAGCATTGTACCTTCAAACCAATCATAAGTCTAATGTGAATAAATGTGCTCCATAGAAGGTTGCTGCAGACAAGGGGGTCAACAGGCTCAGCAGCTCTCTAAGAAATTAAAAAAAAAAATTAAATTTAGGAAAACAGATAATAGCTCAGCATAAGGAATATCTTTCTAGGTGTCAGATCTGCCCAAAGAGAGACTCCCCTGTTTTGGGAGGTAGTGAGTTTCCAGTCACTCAAAGTGTTCATGCAGAGGTTGGATGACCATTTGGTGGAACCGTTGTATTGGGCATTCCAGCAGCAGCAGCTGTTCCTTTAGACTAAAGTAATGAAACAAACAAGAACTACCAGATCCTGTGTTGTATCACTGAGGATTGCATTTAGCTACAAATAACACAATGCCTGACTAACAATAACTTAGAGAAATAGAAGGTTATTTGTTTAATACTTTAAGAGTTCCAAATTAAGGTGGCTCAGTTGGGTAGATTGGCTCATCAGTGCTATCCTGGACCTGGGAAGTTTCTATTTTTTAACTCCATTATCATTTACTAATCTCATGTTCATAATAACGATTAACAATAATGATGATGATGATGATAGTAATATTGACACTTTGTAGTACTAACCATTCAACAAGAATTGTTATAATTGCTTTCATGAGTGTTTGTATGTGTGTGTGTGTGTGTGTAAGATTCAAGAGGCAAAAGACAGACCCTTTCTATGAGTATAATGCAAATATTTCCAGAAGCCCACCCAAACAAAGTCTGCTGGTCCCATTGGACAGAGTGTCTCACATGATGATCCTTAGCTGGAAGGTGGCCAAGGAAATAGGGATCATGAATGGAAGTCGCGTCAGTGAATCGTTCTTGTACTTGAGTTTGACTTTTCACATCATAATACCAGTTGATCCTTTCAACGTGCCTATCCACCAGATACCAAAGGAAACTGTAGAAGATAAAGTTTTGAGTAATTAGTCATTTAGGTATTCATTTCCAAAGCTGAGATGTGAACCCATCTACACTGACCTCAGAAAACATGCTTCCGTGCTTGACGCTACTATACAAGGCTACTTTCCTAGATTGGTTTTAATGTTCCTCCCTCCTTGAAATTCGATAACTGAGATGTGCTAGTCACCTTGAAATAGAAGACAGGGTAGAATTACGCAGTGGCAACCCAGAGTCAGTTTTTTCCTGTAATGGCTTTCCATGAATCTGCTGGTTCCAATAAAGGTCTAATAAGGTGAATACTCAATGCCGCCTAACCAGGTTTAAGGTCAGACTGGCACCAGAATTAGGAATGCCATTCCTGCCACTGCTGAGCAAGGCGCAGATTCTCTGGATGGAAAGTCATCCTCTAGAAATAGGTTAGAGCTTTTCAACAGTGCACTGCACATATCAGGTCACAAGAGTATCACTCATGCAACCCAGGATTAATGTCACCCTGTGACCTGTTCAGTGGGTCAGTGACCTGATGGGGATGCTCTTTCCTTGGGTGTTGCATCTGACTGCCCATGAGTGACATAAGCACTAGGAAAATCCTGGTCACTGTAAGATGGAGATTTTCATTTTTGGCAGAAGCAAAGGTATCAGCTGGGCTATTCCTGCAAGATTTGTAGGTTAAAAGGCTGAAAGGAGATTTTGATGCCTCTGCCTAAAATATCTACAACCACTTCTGCCCTTGGGGAGGCAGCAGAGCACACACAGAAGCGCAGGCTGACTTGGATTTGGATTCAAGTCATTCAACCCCCACACCCCAGCCATGCTTTCTAAACTCTCTGAACTCATGTGGTTATTTTGAGAATTAAATATGATAGCATTTTAAAAAAGATTTTATTTATTTATTTGACAGAGAGAGAGGGAACACAAGCAGGGGGAGAGGGAGAAGCAGGCTCCCAGGGAGCCCGATGTGGGGCTTGATCCCGGGACCCTGAGATCATGACCTGAGCCCAAGGCAGACGCTTAACAACTGAGCCACTCAGGCATCCCAAGATAGTGTCTTAAAAGCACTCAGCAAGGTGGTCAGCTGACATAAAGGGAAGAATCAATACATGTTGTCTGCCATTCATTATTAGCACTATTCTCATTGTCATTGGTGGTTACGTTCTTATTCTTCAGAGTAGGTCTTGAGTCTCTTACCATTTGGAGGGCAAAACCCTAGAAAGATTCCTGGATATTTCCAAGGTGAACTTTAGGTCTATGGATATGGATTACAGAAATGAGACATGTACACCAGTACCTCAATAATTGAAAATTGAACCTGGAAGTCTATTTGTGGACCTCGGAATAGTCTACTAGACCTACTTGTCCAGAATCTAAAAGATCTTTAAAAAAAGAATCATCCCTGTACTAAAGTGACCCATTAGTGGGAGAAACACTCTGAACCAGGTGTTAGGGTCTCAAAAATCAACCCCTGTGTCTGACCTGTTCTTCCCTGGAAAAAGCTCCTGCCCTTATTAAAAAATGAATTAACAGTGTCAACCATGAACATTTTTAACACTTAGGTGGTGACTCTATGCTCTGCTGACATTCTAAACCTGCATGTATTACAGTGTATGTAAGCCTCACAGTTCCTTGAGGTACTTTATTATCTTCCTTCTGATAAAGTTAAGGAAACTGAGGCAGATAGAGTTGAACAGCTGGTCCAAGAGTACAAAGCCCATAAAGGGCAAAGCCAGGCATGGACTCAGCTAGGAAAGTTGTAATGTAGCCTCTCTCTCTGCTCTGGTGCCTTCTGGAAGGAGGAGAAACTGACTTTCATGGGCTGCCCCTGCCCATCACTCCTTTCTTTACTCATGTCTCTCCAGCCATGCTGGCCTTGCATCCTTTCCTGGGTCACATCAAGCTTATTCCCACCACCAGGTCTTTGCATCTCCTGTTTTCTCCAGCCTAGAATGAACCCAGAGGTCCCTCAGTGGAGAGAACGACTCTTTAGAGGGTATCATTTGTCACAGGATCCAAACTTTAAAAATATAACAAAAACAAAAATAAAATCCTTGTGAGCAGTAGTATAATGTGCTTGTTTTTAAATTGGAATACAATTTTCCAGTTCTCAACCACCCCTCACCACCACCATCTCCCAGAGAAAACTAAAAAAATCATCCATCAGCATCCTTTAGATTATTCATTCATCTTGGTTTGCCCAGGACGGTCCCAGTTTATGCTTGTTTTCCTTGTAATTATTAAGAGCAACTTCCCTCACTCTCAAACAGGTCTCAATTTAGAAAAAAAATTTTATATGGTTACTCTGCTTCTAGTGGGGATTTTTATCCCCAGTATCTGGTTCCAAAGCATGGTGTCTCGGTTGCAATTCTCCGCAGATGGCAGACAGGGGAAAAGAATGTACCTATTTGTATTTAAGCCTGTGTTTTCAAAAGTTTCATTGGTTCTACCCGTAAGTGGTTAGGAAAACTTCTCAGCTCTGACACCTCTCCCCCGCACCCACCCTGACCCGTTCTTCTCAGCTCTTCTATCAGTTACTATCTCCACCCTGAAGGTGATAATAGTAGACTCACTTTTACAAGGTTATTTTATACAATTTCCCCTTTTGTGCATATATTTGTTGTTTTCACATAGAGAAACAAAGTTAAGGGCTGAGTTTTATTACTTCTTTTTATTGCTTATAGTGTCTAACATAAGGCTATGCACAAACTAGAGGTACTAGAAATGTTGGTAGAAAAGACACAGCACAGGAAGGAGAAAAAGAGAGGGAATAAATATGGAAACGGAAGGAAGGAAGGAAGGATGTAAGGAAGGAAGGCAGGAAAGAAGGAAGGAAGGAAGGAAAGGGAGGGGAGGGAAGACAAGTTCAGTACATATTTTCTGCAACACCAAGACTAAAGGGAGACCAGCTGGCCCCTTACAGCAATGACTTGTCTTCATTCAGTGCAACAGACGCTTTCTTCCCTTGGCCAGTCTCTCTGCTTCTGTGAACAGCATGCATTTCTAGACTGAAGAGTTGCAGCCAGGCTGACTGTAATTGGATTCATCTCATATTAGCTATTTAAAGGAAGCAATGTGCCTTTCTATTTGGACAGTCTTAGAAGCCCCCCAAATAAATAAAGGATGAAAGGCAATTTGTTTAAAAATAAGGAGTGCTTTCACCAGGGACTGCTTTCTTCAAGAGCATTAAGTTTCTTCACAAACAACTACAACACAGAGGCTCTTTTAGAAACCAACAACCCTATTACTGCTAGAGTCTGTGCCTTCTCTTGACTGATATAGCAGAAATTAAGGATTTTCCATCTCTTCATAAGTTTGATTTGCAAATAGGTTGAGTGCTTATCAGATGAAAAATATTGCTTCTGTTATGGTCTCAAGTTGAGCATTTCTAAGTTTTTTATTTTTTTAAAAATACCCTTTCTCAAATATTGATGCTTTATATCTATTACAGGGTTGTAAATTAAACTGACAAAATACAAAATTTTATCATTTGAATCTATTTCTCTATGCTATATAAAAAGTAAGATTTAAGAAAGTACAATCACTTAAATGTGACTATCTATTTTTTTTACCCTTCAACCATTAATGAAATCACTTCTTCATTTAACTCTGATTGTACTTAACCATTCATGCATACATGAATTGCATTTATTACCTACTGAGTGATTAGCATATGCAAATGGTAGTATATAAGAGTTGCAAAAGTAAATAAGAAGACAAAATTCAAAACTCTTTCATGATTAAAACATCAAATAAACAAGAATTGAAGGGTACTTCCTCAATCTGATAAAGGGCATTGATAAAAAGCTCACCATTAATAACACAGGCAGTGGTGAAAGAATAGATTCTTTCCCTTGAAGAAGACAAGGAAATTTTCTCTTACCACTTCTATTCAACAGTGTTCTACAGGTTCTCATTAGGGTAATTAGGTAAGAAATTGAAATAAAGGACATCCAAACTAGAAAGGAAGAAATAAAACTATTTCTAGTTGCAGATGACAATCTTATATATAAATAAAATCCAAGACATCAAGTCAAAAATTGTAACAATAAATAAATGAGTTCAGCAGGGTTTCAAGATATAAGATCAATATACAAATGCCAATTGTATTTAATATACTTGTAACAAATTACACAATGGTGGTATAAACAAAAAAAATCCATTTACAATAGCATCAAAAAGAATCAAATACATAGAAATAAATTTAACAAAACGAGTGCAAAACTCATACTCTAATAGCTACAAAATATTGTTGAAAGATTATAGAAAAACCCTAAATAGTTGGAAAGACATTCTATATTCATGAATGGAAAAATTAATATCATTAAGATGGCAATAGTCTCCAAATTGATTTATAGAGTCAATGGGATTTTTAGAATCCCAGCTGATTTCTTTGTCTTTTGATTGGGTTGATTCTAAAATTCATATGGAATTGCCAGGGGCCAGGATAGCCACAATAAGCCAGAAAAAGAAGAACAAACTAGTGAGACTCACAGTTCCTGATTTCAAAACTTACTACAAAACAATGGTAATCAAGACAGTGTGGTACTGGCACAAGTAAAAACATTTAGCTCAATGGAATAGAATTGAAAGTCAAAAATAAATCCATGTGTCTATGGTCAATTGATTTTCAGCAAGTGCTCCAAGACGGTTCATGGGTAAAGAATAGTCTTGTCAACAGATGATTCTGGGACAA
>CM052798.1:158247579-158293009 GCA_028533885.1 Nasua narica | reverse complement strand
AAAAAAAAATAAAATAAAACACCTCCTCCTAGCTGTAAAAAATAGGCAGAAGATACAAACAGGCAAGTTACAAAAAACAGTAAGAGTGAACAAGTACATGACCAGAGGAAATCATTTATAAACAGAGATGAGCACATTAAAATAGGAAGAGATAGTGCTGTGCACTTAGTAGCCCAGCTAATTGTAGCTTTCTAGATCAAATTATTTCTCCATCTTCCAGAGGAACTAGAGTCCATCAATTAATAAACTACATTTGAAGAGGTAAGAGCTCAGAGTAAGTTTTTCAGAAATTTATTATAAAATCAATTCCAATTTCTAAATAAGTTTTCCTTCCTTAAATAGTAATTACAGTCTCTATCGAAGGGCTTTGGTCTAACCATTGGAGCTGGTAGCAAGTGCTATTACTCCACTCACCACAGTGATGCCCCAAACCTGCTATTTGGCTGCACTTTTATGCAACGAGTTCAGGTTCAGTTAAGTGAATTCCTTCCGGTCATGTGTCAGCCACCATGAATTGTAACTACTGAAATTTCATGTCACAAAGGATAGGAGAAAGAGTTTCTTGAAATTATTCCGTTCAATCATTTGATTAATCATTCATTTATTCACTCATTACTTCATTAAATATTCATCGGGGTCCATCACTCTTAGGTAGTGATTTAAATTGTAAGATTTCAGTAACAAGGACAGAAATAGTGCCCGACCTCTGGAAGCTTATACTCTGACATGATTCAAGGCTGGGCTCCACACATCCAAGTGGTGTGTTCATTGGAAAGTCACTTCACTCATTTGGAACTGGAGCTTCTCCTCTGCGTAACTGGAATAAAAGGTCCCACCTAAAATGGGGGTTGGGAAGAACAAACCATGTGTTGAACAACACAGTGTTTATTCCCAAACCAGAGTTTTTCTGAATGTCAAGTATCTTCTCTTTAATCTTTATATGATCCGCAGGCAAAGTGGACAAGAAAGAGTGTTATTTTATTTTGCCTTAGTGTAGTTTTAAAATGCTCCTATTTCTTTCGTGGAACTTGTGAATTCATGGCTGCTTTGAGGCAGTCTACTTTTTTACTATCTCAAACCTTAACTTCAATGAATATTCCATAAGATTCTTTATAAGTAGCCCAAATACTACAGGATTATTCAACAAAAGAATTCTACTTGATTTGAACAATCTCATTATCACTAGTAGGATATTTTGTCACACACACACACACACACACACACTTGGCCTTGCAAAACCCATAAATCTAAAAATGATTCATAGCAGTGTGTATCTGAGATGTGTAGCCTCTGTTGGGAAGAACTCCAGGCATTTATCTGGCTGCCAACAGAGGGAAGAATGAATATGAACATTGGCTGGTGAATACCACAAAAGGAATGCATAGGTGATTAAACACCAGGCTTCACACACATATGCTCCTGAGCTATTCTAGTGTGATTATTTTCCTAGAAGCCTTGTAAAACTGTTTTGAACCACCTTTTCCATTTTACAGATGATATTCCCTCTAGTTGGATGCAGCAATTCCTGTCCCCTCAGCCAGAGGTTGGGTATCCAGATGACTCTAGGTAGAGAAGAAAGCCAAGATGTTATTGAACACACCACTTTTACTGGGGGAACACCTTGGAAAGTACTCCTGAAGATTATTTTCAGAGAGTAGGCAGAACTTGGTCAATTAACAGAGGCCAAGGAAAGTTGCAGAGAATGAGGGAGCTAAATCTAAAGCAGCTGGTTAAAGAGAAGGTGTCCTCATGAAGTTAAAAACAATAAACAGAGCATTTATAAGGAGTGACAAACTGATTCACAGATGATGTGACAATTGTGCCTTAGCCCACTAAACTACTTTATTTAGTGGTTGGATAGATGTATTCAAACAAGTCAGTGGACTCTTTCTTGCATTTGGTTTGCTAATTTCAGTTTTGTTAATAGTTTTTCAGGCCTGGCCCATTTATAAACGTGCAGAAACATCTGTGGTCTGTGTAACTACAAAAAGAAGTATAATTCTGGGGCAATAAAAAATTGACACTCCTTTTGAACATTGATTTTTTTTTTTTTTTAGATTTTTATTTATTTCACAGAGAAAGAGAGAGATCACAAGTAGGCAGAGAGGCAGGCAGAGAGAGAGGGGGAAACAGGCTCCCCGCTAAGCAGGGAGCCCAATGCGGGGCTCGATCCCGGGACCCTGAGATCATGACCTGACCAAAGGCAGAAGCTTTAACCCACTGAGCCACCCAGGCGCCCCTTGAACATTGATTTTTAAAGGTAACTCCAAGAAAAGATGGCGCAAGTGTACTAATGTGATGTTCCTTTTAAAAATCATGTCAAAGATATTTAATTTGGGGCTTATTTACTCTATAATGTATGTAGTAAAGACCATTTTGCTTATGTTTTGAAATGTTCTTGTTTTTCACATCACATAAATGTTTACATAGCAAAATTTGTCTTTTTGTTATTTTTAAATTAGATTTTAAGTGTAGAGAGCGGAGCTAATCATCCTAAGCACAATGGCATTACCTATCCCTTCAGGTGTCACTGGAGTTTGAATCCCATTTCCCTAATTCTGGGGTACTGAATCCCATTCTGCAGTCCACAGATGCCCAACATAAAGGGTTTAATATCTGCCCTGGAATATGTTCTCTTAACATATCCAGTGTTGTATTACATATGTCTGTTTTAATTCACATAAATGGTATTATGCTATAATTCGTCTTTTTTTCCTAACTTAGCATTCTTTGGGGGTGATCATTCCATGTGGTTGTGGCCCTCTAGTTTGTGTTTCTTATTGATGCCTATAGTTTTTCTGAGTTGGGCATCTATCACTTATTTATTTCCTTAGGGTCTGATCTTGGTTAACTTTGGTTCCCTGCTACCAAAAATAACACTCTGAAAAATAAGTTTGTACACAGTCTCTTATGAACATTTGTAGGGATTGTTTTGGAATATATATACAGGATTAGGTTGGTTGGATCACAGGGAAAATAAATAATTATTTTAGCTAAATATTGACTAATTGTTTTTCAGAATGGTCATTCTAGTTTATTCTTCATCAATAGTGCATAAAAATTCCCCCCTCTCAAAGCCTTGACAAGATGGATAATCTCAACATTTCCTTTTTTTGCTATTCAAATGAGTGTAAAGTAGTGTCTCGTTATAACGTTCAGTCCTGATATTTTTAGTGAGCTCAACCATATTTTGTATACTTTTCAGATAATTGGACTTCGATATTTGTACATTTCTTGGTTACTTTATCTATTTTCCCATGAGTCTCCTGCTTTAGCCTATTAATTTGGAGTTAAAATATATTTAGAAATGAATCCCTTCCCAATTGACATATTAAAAAATCTTCTCCCAATGTGTCACTCATTTGTTAACATTATCCAGGATATCTTTCTCAAATAGAGATCCATAACTGTATGTAACCATTCCAAACTTTATGGTTTGAGCATTAGAGTCTTGTTTGATTATATTTTCACCCTTTTAATAAAAAATTAAATTTAATTAGCCAACATATAGTACATCATTAGTTTCAGATGTATATTTTCACCCTTTTTATGTCATTAGGATATTCTCATAGAAGGTCTTGTATTAGATATAGGGTTCCACATTTATGAGATGCTAGCAAATACTTAGAAACATTCATAATTTTCCAGCTGCTGTTTTAAGCATTTTATATGTCCTAGCATATTTAAATATCCAAATACCTTCAAACAAATGACAGAGCTATTGTTATCCTTCTTTTGCAGGAGGAAATTGAAGCATCAGAAAATTGAATAACTTGCCCCAAATTATACAACCTGGAAGTGTAAGATTCTAGATTTGAGCACATGCTGTCTATGCTCCACAACCTATATGCTTATATTTCATTTTCTTATACGTGCGAAATATACCTTTTTAAGTCAGCAATCCTTCCTTCCTTCCTTCCATCCTCCCTCCCTCCCTTCCTTCCTTCCCCTTATACTATTTGCATTGAAATTTACATTAATCCACAATTCCACTAGCAATATTTGAGTATACCTTTTCCTGAAATCCTCACTAGCAAATAAAGCACATCCCTGGATTGTGACCTTTGTTGCAAAATGTTAAAGTCATGATCAGGAAAACTGACGAGTGTTTCATTTGATCCCCAAAACAGGTCTATGAGACTTTGCATGCTGTGATACCCAGTTTATGGATGAAGGGTAATAAATTCCCTAGTTCTGGATTCTTCACCTGCCTCTTTTTTTCTACCTTCTTTCCTCACTGGTTCTATTCATAGAAACTTCTCAGGCCCTTTGACTTAGAAAAGAGAAAATCCTTTCAGGTTGGACTGATAAATATGTCATGTGAGGACCTGGCTACAGAGCCCATTATCTATCCCATTTTGCCCCAGATCCAAGGCCCCTTGGCCCTGAGTGTCCTCCCACCCAGAGGCCCCATATAATCTTGGTACATATTACACATTCCTTCAGCAAAATGAGTCCACTGGCAGGCACCCAGGAACACAGAGTCACACATGAGGCACCCCCCCACCCCCAGCCATCTGGACTTTCTCCAATTGTGGTCATAGGTAGCCGCAGAGACAGCCATCAACGCAGGTCCTGGAGACTGGACCAAAGGCTCCGTGGGCTGGGTGGGTGGAACCACAGGCATCCTGTACAGAGGCCAACCAGTGGCCTCTACTCAAGCTGTGCCAGAAGAACCCAGAGCATCATAAAAAGGAAAAGGATCCTTTTACCTCCCCGCTCCTGTTTTCTTCTCCCTCAGAAATGCTTGACTGATATTCCAGGAGTGTAGGATTCTTAGTTAATCACCAGATAACGCAAATGATTACAGCACCATTCCTAATGGAAACCAGAAAACAGTAAGTTACAGACATGCCACTTTTATGATCTTCCAGTTTTAGGAAATCCTTGAAAGGTAGCTTTGTTATTTCTGATTCAGAAATGTTAAGTAGCACACCCAGGATGACAGGAACCAGTAAGTGGCACAATAAGCACCTAGACTCAGATTCCCCTGCTATCAGTGCTTACGGGCTTTCAACTTAAATACGTCATTGTCCATTATAATGTTAACAGCAAAGACTATTTGTGCATACTTAATATGCACTGGGCGCTGTGTCAAGTGTTTTCAACAAATTTTCTTAGTTATCCTGACAACAATCTTAAATTGATTAATTCTTTCTTCCTGTACAGTTACTTATTTTCTTAAGCAGAGGGCAGAGCCAAGTTTAGATAACCAAGCAACTTGCCCCAAATCCTAGGACTAGTAAGACCCAGAGATGGAATTTGAAATCAGATATACGATCCTAGAACCCCCTACCTTGATTTTCTTGCGTATACAGACTGCCATTTCTGTGGCTCATCCTCTTTCTGGGGACAAACCTGGACATATTGCCTAACAGCATTAGAAACCAGTATATTTCTCAAGGAAGATGATATTTAAGGCTTAACAGGAGCTTGAATTATCAAATGAATAACTATGGTTTTTGCATTTAGAGAATGTTACTAAGGTTTATCTTTGAAACTCTATGAGGCTATAAACTTTTTGTTTGGTTTCTCTTTGTGCACTTCCCAGGTACCTAGATTTGTGTGGGCATACAGAATTTCATAAGTATTCATAGAGAGGGACAGAAGGAAAAATTGGCTAATTAAAATGCCCAACTCTTGGGGTACCTGGCTGACTCAGTTGATAGAGTATGTGACTCCTGATCTCAGGGTCATCATGAGTTTAATCCCCACATTGGGTGTAGCACTTATTTAAAAAAAAAAAAAGCTCAACTCATAAGGACATCTGGTCACACTAAAAAGAAGGAGATGGAGGAACCATCTTCATCTTCATCCATGACAACCGCACTCAGTTTGACAAAAGCTACTCAAAATCAAAGTTTAAAATGATGACCACCATGATCCAGAACTCCAATTCCACCCGAAATTGATTACTTTCTAGAAAAGGAGGAAGAGTCTGTAAAGAGTCTGCTTCTGCTCCCCAGATAGAATCCTTGGAACTCATTGGCCAAGCCAATGAAAGATGAGGGGGGTTTTCATGCTATTTGTAGCCCGGTCCATGCGGAAGCCTCATTTCCTACAAATGCATATTGAATTACTGGAAATTCTGAGACTTCAGGTAACACTGTGAGACCAATTAATCCAGCATAGACACACAGACACTCACATGTATGAACACACATGTGCATATGCATATGGGAGTTGCATTTGCTGTTAGAAAGATGAACTCTTCACAATGTCTCTCTTGTATTAACCATATCTTTTATTTTCTGTATTCTGATGCTCTGATATCTATGGAATTGCTGACCTTGGTACCCTGGAGGTACCAGACAACTAGGGATAGCCCCTTCCATTCCAGAGGTCACTGAAATTATCCAAACTGGCCAATCCAAAGTCTGCTTACCCTGCCTTGACTGTTTCTTCCTATGGAAACCACAAAATAAAAACTTCTGTCCAAAGCTTCTCCCCATGTTCTGCTTTCTGACTGACTCTGGTGCTTCTCTGAGTGGTCTTCTATGGTATCTTCCTTTCTCCTTGGGTCTCTGAGTAAAACAATGCCTTTCGATGGCAGTCCTTCCCTGATCTCTTGGCTTCACCACACCTAAAAAATATTAAAAATCCTATATTAAAATACCTCTGGACATATTCTTCTGGACTTCATTTTCCCAGCAAGAATGTGAGGACTGGTATCATTAAAGAAGTAATGATGTCAGCAAAATGTCAGCAAAAGCAAGGAGGGTGCTAACATTTACCTTGGGATTATAAGATGATATAAGGAGACACACTCCTTAAGGAGGAGCATATAAGGAGGTTAGCCCTCACCTCCACAGAAGGAAGGGATGGGAGACATGATGGTGAAAACTGCTCTGCCATTGTTCCCCTGAACGTGAGGATACTGTGAATTCAAGGTCCTTGGCACTTTCTTTGGTGTGTCTAACTGCATTATTGATTTAATGTTGCAAGATTATAGAAGGCGGGGCGCCTGGGTGGCTCATTGGGTTGAAGCCTCTGCCTTCGGCTCGGGGTCCTGGGTTTGAGCCCCGCGTGGGGCTCTCTGCTCAGCGGGGAGCCTGCTTTCCCTCTCTCTCTCTGCCTGCCTCTCTGCCTACTTGTGATCTCTCTCTCTCTGTCAAATGGATAAATAAAATATTAAAAAAAAAAAGATTATAGAAGGCGCCCCCAAGTTCCTTGCTCCATTGCTTTGAGGACTAATTGACTAAGCTTTCTTTAGGATGAGAAGCAATATAGGAAGTCTTCTAGGTAATTAAACCTTATCTATTAAAGATAATGCTTTGCCAATTTAGGAAACAATTTAATTTAACTAGCCACGAATCGTTAAGAACTTATAGCAAAGTTTTAAAGAAACAGTCATATCTAGGTAGAGACTAAAAGGTTTCCTGACTACCCTACAATTATTATCAATAACTGCCTTGAGCTAATTGGAATATTTCCAAGAGTCAGTAGAAAATAGTCCTAACCTCCCTTTTTTGTTGGAATTCAAGAGTCACCAGGACTTTGCTTTCAGAACAGATGGAGTGTCAAAAGGTGTTAATATTTGAATGTGGTGATTAAATCATGAACTGTAGCCTCCCCGTGACATGGGGTTGACCAGCAGTACTGCCTCTTACTGTGTGACCTTGGGCAACACACTTAACGTTTCTTAGCCTCGAGTTCCTTATCTACAAAGTGAGGATAAAAATAGTACCCACTTCAAAACACTGCTGTAAGAATTAAAAAAGTTAGTACATGTGCTTAGCACATTGTCTGGCTTAGTCTTTGGCCCCATAAATGTTGGTTTTTAGTAGATATCACAAACAATCTGTTAGAAATGCCAAAGAAATGAGGAATGGATGCTCCATATGTTTTCTCAATTACCTTTAAGGCATTTTCTTCTCATTTGCTGTTTTATTCTTAGGAGGGCATTCTTGTATTTCTTGTGTTTATGTTTTTATATTTCTAAGTATTCACGTATATCTGTTGTCTATTGAGAGAAGTTTAATTCAAGTAGAAAGATGTACTACAACCTCACACACGTGGGAGGAGAATTCATAACTTCTTTTTTTTTTAAGATTTATTAGATTTATTTATTTGAGAAACAGAGAAAGTGGAGAGAACATGAGAGGAGAGAAGGTCAGAGGAAAAAGCAGACTCCCCGTGGAGCTGGGAGCCCGATGTGGGACTCGATCCCCGAACTCAAGGATCCTGACCTGAGTCGAAGGCAGTTGCTCAACCAACTGAGCCACCCAGGCGCCCCATAACTTCTTTATGTGCATTCAAAGTCCAAATTTGTCTGCCTGCTCAAATCCTTATTAATCCTTTAGTTTCGAACCTCAGGTTTTAATGTAATTTAATTTGTACCGATTATTAATATAATGCCAACATCACTCAGGTCATTGAAAGGCAGCTTATTAAATAGTTCTGTCTTGACCTCCCTCCTGCAACCTTTGAAACACTACAAACCATTAGACAGAACGTTTTTTAAACAGTCATGCCCTGTGGTTTCCTTACATCTCTCTCCAAAGCCTTAGGAAATTACTATTAGTGTCATTCAGTTGGGAATCTTAGTCATATTTTCTAAACCTTATGGATATGTCCCACAATGGGACAGGACAGAGAATAAGTTTTTAGCAGCTGGGAGAGGTTTTGTGGATTTCATAGTGGTTGGGAACTACTAACAAGGAAATATTACACATGGCCTTTGGCAGGAACATATTATAAAATCCAGAGTCTTTTGTTATGGGCTGAGTAGTGTATTATTCATAATTGTTATTTGATTTGGTCTTCTTCCCATCTTCTCTTTAACAGAAGGCTTTTTTGCCTTGAAAAATTACACCATTTAAAGGTGCCCTATGTCTTTGATTATATGCTACATAACCTGGCAAATATTACTCAAAAAAAAAAAAAAGAAAGAAAGAAAGAAAGAAAGAAAGAAAGAAAGAAAGAAAAAAGCCCAGGAGGCCAGTAAAATTTGCAGCAGCAGATGGCATTTTCACTACCTAACAGAGCCAGTTTTTCAGAGGTAAAGGAGGGACCCACCCACTTGAGTAATGCCAGGAAATATCCATCGTTCCCAGAATATCTCATTCATTCAACTGACATTCATTAATCCCCCGAGCATCCTGGTAACTCCAGGAAAGCATCCAAACTCATCTGTGTCTGGCTTCTGCTTCTGTTGCCAGCCTCATCTCACTCTGCTTCTCTGCCCTACAAACCTTACACTCCAGCCATTTACAGCCTTAATGTTTGTAGCTTCTATCAGGAACAAGTGACCCAAACAGCTGATGACATGTAATAATAGGTAAATTTATTGATGCACTAATGTCAATCACACATGCTTTAGGTTGGTGACCCTAAGGGAGTCATTTAGCTGCTGAGTGCGACCAGCTGGCTGCCCCGCATCTCCCTTTCAAATAGCACTTTGCCATTTCTCTGTTTATTTCAGTACATACTCTGTATGGGGTGTATCAGTTACTTATTGCCACAAAAATGCTGTTCTACAAACAATCACAAACCTCAGTGGCCTACTACAATAAATGTTTATTTTGTTTCTGTATCTGAAAGGTTCAGAGGCTCAGGAATGAGCATCGATTGATTTCACCTAGCTTGGTCCATTGGTGTGCATTCAGCGATGGGTTTCCTGGTAGCGCTGTTGCTTGTCTAGCCTCATGTGTACATCTGGGGTCTACAGACTGTTAGTTGGTCTAGCATGGCCTCAGCCAGGGCAATCAAGCTAACTGGGTCTGCTCCACTGGTCCTTTGTTCTCTTACAGGTGAATCCAGGTAAGTTGCCATGGCAATGGCAAATCTACAAAAGCAACCAAGGTCGACCACACAAGATCTTTCAAACCTGCCTTTGCATGATGCATGCTAACACCCCGTTGGCCAAAAGAAGTTACATGGCCACTCTCAGAGTCAGAGTAAGAGACAAAGTTGTATGACAAAGTGTCAGCATATAGGAAGAGTGAAGAATTGGGGTCATTTTGCAATTGATCAATCCTATCGAAGCGATGGACTCTGGAGCGGTGTTCCACTATTCCACCTGAATTCTTGGAAAAGGCTATATGGTCTTTCACCTCCATTGGTAGCTCTTTCCCTCAAACATTATCACTGTGCTCCATCCAGCACTGTGCTAGTCCCTGGAGGTGTGGAGACAGGACAGATAAAACACAGTCTCTAACTGTGGGCAGATTAGACTTTATTAGGGCAACTGACACCTACATAAGGATGGAGTGGGGGAATGAAAATAAAGACGGTAACATAACTCTTGGTCCATGGCAAAGAGGTGTAGAAGATTGGGCTGGGATGCATCTCGTTCCTTTAACAGACATGTGAGTTTATCAGCAGCTGCCATGGACATTTCCTGGTCTCTGCTGGCTTCCTCCTGAAAGTACCTGCAGCTCTCTACTTCTCCATCTGAGAACTTTCTCTTACACCAATGGGAATTGGTGCCAATACACATAGGCGAAACCTAGAAGCACTAGGGATTTCACGTCCCAAGAGAAAATCCTCAGCCATGAGACAGGAGTCAGTGGACCATATTCCAGCTTCTCATCCCTCGCTGTGACAACTTGAGTTGTATTCTACAGAGTTTCTCAGTGACAGCCCAGCAGTGGCTCCCAGGAGTGAGTCACTTGGGAATACACTTTTCGTTTTTCTGCTTCTTCCATCTTGCTTTCTTTGATCACGTATTGGGATTCATGAGATCATTTTCTATATGCACTACCTGGCCCTGGGTCCTTATCACAAGGTCTAGTTTTGGGGACAACCATAACTAAGACAGAAAGTAATAGTGTCAATTAGCTATAAGTACCATGAAGTCCAATGCACAATAGGAGAAAAATTCTCAGGGTGCATGGAAGGGCGAGGGTGCTGAACCCTTCCCATTTCTTTGTTTAGACTTTGGATACCTATGAGATCAATGTGTGAGCTTCACACATCCAAGTAGGAAAGATATAGCCTTTGTGGTTCCTGTAGCTACATAATTTGACAGAATTGGGCAGAGGAGGGAGGTGAAGGAAAGAGGCACAAAACTTGCTTGAGTAAGAATCTGAGTAGTAGTCTTTGTAGTAGGATATGAGCCACCTACATATCAATGTCTGGAATTCCTTCAGCAAGAATTCATTTCTTTAGATAAGCATTGCCCCTGTGAACACTTTTTGCAAAGTTCACCTATAGGCAAAACAAGTAGCAATGTAAGAGAGTGGAGCATGTGTCTTTGAAGATGGAAGGACCCAGAATCACTTCTTGCTCTGCTCTTCATTAATTCTGTGGCTTTTAGCAAGCCAGTGTCTCAATTTCTTCATTGCAAAATGGGAATAGTAACCTCTGCTGTACGGGTTTATTATGAATATTAAGTAAAGTAGCCACTACATACCTCCAGACACTATACCTGATATACGATAGATACACATGACATTTTATCTGTCACGAATTTGGAGTTAGAGAAGCTCAAGTTTGAATTCCAACCCTATGACTAGATGGCTATATGACTATAAAGCAATATGGCACAGTGGATAGTGGCTTAGGTCAAACTTTGCAGCCAAATGGATTAGGGTTTAAATCCTTTTATCACCATGTGCAAACTATGTGACCTCAGGCAGTTCTCTAAAACTTTCTGAGCCTCAGTTCCTGGTTATCCCATCTCTAAACAAGGGTAATGCCATGCTATAATGTATCTATTCTGAAATATATTTTTCTAAATTAATATCTCTGATATCAGGATGCATCTTACAATTAATGGCATGCCATAGTTTAATTTTACGGCATTTTATTTCTTAGCGGTATGTAAAGAATGCTACATTTTTGTAATCAATGTTGTCTCAGACATTGTCTCAGACAATCTTCAATGTCTACATTGAAATGTGGTTTTACTTAATATAGAACGTTGTGCAGATTAAACGAGATGGTACTTTAAAATGTAGCTTCTAATAAACACTCAGAGGAAGTGAACCATCAGCTTAGTTTCTTAGTATCTTTTTTCAGTCTTAAGATTCACATCTATAAAATGCAAATAATAATAACTAATCTCATAAGTTTCAGTAGGAAGGCAATTATAACAGAGGCTAAGACATTTAACAAGGACCTTCCAGAAAAGTCATAGTTATGCTCAGTTATAGTTAGTTCCTGTGCTCATCATGGATTTCTGTTGCAAATGATAAAGATTATGACCAAATCACACGGGGTACAAATTTGTTGGAAGGATAGAGGGTATCTCCCGGAAGTGATGGGAAATGTAGAGTGCCAGACTTGGACAATTGCAGGAACTGAAGCAGCCCTAGACTCAGTATTGGGACGCCCAGCACACTCATATTGGTGGAACATTTAGGTGAGATGTTTCTGACATCAATATGATCTCCATCACCACCACCCCAGCCAATGTCATTGTTACTACTAGGATGCCATTGCCAACACTGTTGCTGCAATGATCTGACCTTGATTGGCCCATGACTTTGGCAGGAAGACCCTCATTGGCTGGAAAGGGCACAACTTACATCCTGATTGCATTGGAGGAGTATTTGTGGGAGCCAGCAGAAGGAAGCGGGCCATGAGAACCACTTTTGTGCCAAATCATATACGCAGTGATATAGGGATCAGTCTCCATCACGGATGTTTTTCAGAAAGGAGTTGAATAATAAATAGCTAAAACGCTATCATGACTTTTTACTAGATCACTTCTTCTAAAGTTGGTTTTGAAACTAAGTCATTGACTCAATTATCTCCCAGTGAGAATACTGGAAACCTTAAAAATAAAAAAAAGGCAACAGCATATGAAGCATAGTGAAGCTCCAATATGCATTCTACAAACACAGAGGTCTGTCTCTAACAAATGTAAAGAAAGCCCGTATCTCAGGATGAAGGGTGCTAGGGATCTGCAAAGCTGAGATTAGGACAGTATGTAGGTATCAATTCCGAATTCCCAAACTTCCCCAAATATAGGCAGGAGGGTCTTCCTGCCTATAGGAGACAGAATGGGAGGGGGAGAATGTCTCATTCATTCTCTCTCAAGAGATATATGGAGGTGGCAGGTGAAGATGACAGAATTTAGAAACTTGTTCAAAAACCTGAAAGTTCAGTCCAAGAGACCTTCACCTTGGCCTTTGGGTAGTGTGTATCTTTGAACTTCTCCCTGATGTGAGTGCTGAACACACACACACACACACACACACACATACGTAAATTGGTTGGTTTGGTGCCTACCCTCCTCTCACGTAATCACTTTGGAAACTCACACCTTCCTCCTAGAATCTCTGCAGAGATTCCAGGGAATTCCAAAAAAGGACTGTGTTATGCATCCACTGTGGTTCCACCATGTCCATAGAAGAGGACTAGCATCTTTCAGTGACAAGAACACAGACTTACAAACAAAACACATTTGGCTTCAAATCCTATCTCAGCTGTGGGAGCTTGCGCTAGACTTCTGTTCCTCTGATTCCTACTGTTCTCACAAAGATAATACTAGCTACTTTGCAAAGGTTTGACGGGACTGGAGAGAAGGCATGTTCTGTATCTAGTGCGTATTATCTGTTTCTTCCAAGGACATTAAACTGTGTGACTGTCTTTTTTGTCTTACTTATTTACTTGCATATTTTTTTTGTTTTCCAGTGACTACTGAGAGACTTGAAATAATTTGTCTTCCTAACAATTGTGTAGGTCATTCTGAATCTGTTTTTTCCTTTTTTGAACTTTTGTTTTCTTCCTTACTTTGGATCACTTTATGGTACACTGCTGTATTTTAAGAATGCTGCCTTAAAACATTCCTGCAACACTCAATACATTACGATTACTATGACAGATCCAGAAATTTCCAGGTAAATAATTAACAGAGCAGCTTCGGAAGGGTAGGTTGGGTTGAATACTATTGGCAGAAAATATCTTTTCACTGAGCACTGAATTAATCCGCTATTTTTAAGTTTTTGGAAATTGTACTGATATAGTAATGTCAATTACCATATGTCATTATACTCAAATAATACTGGCTGGGGATGTGTGCTCTCTGATTCCTGGAAATCTGATATAAACTCTGGGAGACTCAGGGGAGATGTTCTTTCCTCCATTGAGGGGGCTTCACACCTCATTCCTCACTCCCCTGAGCCTTTCACATCCTGAAGTCTAATCTCTTTTCCTCAGAGGGGTTTGTAGGCTGGGCAAGTGACCAGAGGCATGTCAGGCTCCATAACAGGGGACTCTGTTCTGAATCTATGCTCCCCATCGTCTCTCAGTGTTCATGTTGGCTGATCCCATTGAATTCGTGATTTTATTGTAAGACGTATGAAAAACTTTTATCAATGAGAGCCAAGGAACCAAAATTTGAAAGATTTCACTTTTATTATTTCTGGTGTCTTGAGCAGAACCAGCTACATAATATGGTGTTGTTTTCCCTGAGGAGAGGAAGAGACGATCACAGATATAAATGCAAAATTGAGAAAAAGTAAATTACAACTTATGAATATTAAGTATACGTAAGACTCGGGAATATTAATGTATCCTCAGAGAGAACAGTGACCCTTCATTGATCTTCTTACATCTCAGAAAACAATTTTCTAAGTTACTGTCTTAGAAGCAAGGACAGCAGTGCTTCCTGTTTGCCAAGCACTGTAAGGATGCTTTATATATCTTGTCACATTGCAATCCTACAACAGTCCCCCACCCCAACAAAGAGGAGGCATTTTTATGGAATGAACAAATTGAGGCACAGAGAGGTTGTGTGATTTGTCCGGGCTCACACAGCTGCTAGGCAGAAAGCTGAGAGTGAGACTTAGTTTGGTCTCGCCTCCAAACCCAGGCTTTTTCCCTATGGCAGCTTCATACAGACTAAGCAGTGCTACGTGAAATGCAGAGATGCTCTAGATTTCCCCCAAATCCCACAGCAGAGCAAGAAAGACACGAAAAAAATGCACAGACTCCCAGGCATCCACAGCAGGCAGGAAATCACATTTTCCCATGAGCTGGGCCAGCCAAAGAGCATTTTGTGGGGGCCTGCCTGCCAGGGTCCATTTGAAGGGGAGGGTGTCCTCCAGGCTTCACCCATCCCCCACAAAAGCATAATTTACTAAGGGTCTAGCCTTCAGTCCCTTTAGGTATCATGGTTGGAATCCAGAACTAGAGAAAGGGCCTCTCAAGCAGAAAACTGCCAGAAGCTTGCAATCCCTGAATCTACAGTTTTGTCTTTGGGATTTTTTTTTATTAAGATATTCCAGTGGAAAATAACTCCAGCACAACATAAGAAGGTTATGCCCAAGAATCTCCACTCGGTGCCCAGGGTGAGTGCTTATGCGTATGCATAACATTCACACTTTCAACGAAACTCAAGGAGCAGTTCAATACCTCTGAGTGTTCTTGTAGCACTGCTGCAGGAGAGAGAGAGTATGTGCCTCCCTCCACCCACGGCCTTTTATATATGTTGCTTTGAAGCCTTGGAAACTGGAAAATGAATCACCTTTATGACTTGGGTCACTGGTGCCAGGGCGAGGACCTTCCTGAAAGAGGCCTTTCTCACCCAGAGAGGGCATCGTGTGTCCCCTTCCAGAGGCAGAGTCCCTTTGCAGAAGGGAAAAGAGCTTGAGAACACCCCTTTCTAGGGCAGCAGCTCATGATTCAATTGGTCTTTGACAGCTTCTCTCTGGGGAGCAGATCTAGAGTTTGGACCCAGGGCTTCCAGTGACCCAGCTGGTTTGGGAGCTCCCAGTGATGGCACGACCTCCAACAATGGTTTCTCTTACAGTGGGGAAGAACTCACTTTTAATCAAGCATCCGCCATATGCCAGGCACTTGATTGAATTCCCACAACCCTTTGAGATAATAGCATATGTTTCTTTAGGCCTAAGAAATTAAAGTGGCCTAGGAGTCACTTTGCTAGTTAAAATTGAGGCTAAGCATGGTCCCAAGGCATTGTGATTCACAGCTCAATATTCTTCCTGCTACCTCACACCTGCTTGACTCGTTTCACTCTCACTCACTCAATTGCTCTCTTATGAACTCCTTTAGTAAACATCTTTTGAGTGCCCGTTATGTGCTACATATGGTGCTGAGCACAGATACCACAGTGAGCAGGATAGGCAAAGTTCTCGCCGAGGTTACAAAACATTTGGGAGAGAAATATAGTGAATGAAGAATCAGAATTGTGTAGAGAGCTGAGGCAGGGCACCATAAATGTATAAACGTACAGCAAGGATACAAACTAGTCGTCTAGTTGTGGGAGGATGAGTGGAGTCACAGAACCATTCCCGGAACAAATGAGGCCCCAAGGATGAGTTTGAGTCCATGATGAGCATGGACTCAAAGATGAGCAATGCAAGGAAAGCGAAACACTTTCCAAGCAGAGGAGGGAAAGAACATGCAAAGGCCCCGAGGCATAAAAGACATTGTGCTGTTCAAGAGGTGTAATTTGTGCTGGGAGAAATTTAATTTGGTTGGAGTGTCTCCTGATTGCTCTAAATTATAACAACTTCTCTAATAAGTGTTGGCCAATAGACTCCTCATCTAATGAGAAAAAAGAAGGCAGGGATTCCAATTGGAAGTTCCTTTCATGAATAAGAATGTTCTTCTGCCTAGAATGGCCTCTGTGTTCATAGCATCCAAGAGAAGGAAAAGGGGTGAGTTCAGGCTCAAGAAGCATCTGACAATCCCCACCAAGTCACTGGAAAGGGGATGGAGATAAAGATAAGATTCTATCCTCCACTCCCATCCTCTCACCATTATTTTAGCCACCACATTGGCTTAACTATTGTTCCCCCCTTGACTCCAGAACTAATGGCACTTAAACTTTATTAATTTATGTATATATAGCAGGCATCCTGACTAATATATATATTCCCCAACTCCACGTAAGCCCTAAAAGAAAGCTAACGGTTCCATATGAATCATTCTTCAGTATGGACTTAATTTCATTTTATCACTCCTGGGTCCCAGGACAATGAGAATGCATGTGCCTTCACTTCCATAGTGCAAAACTCCATTCTAGAAAGAAAATGGTAGGAAGGAAATTACCATTTACTGGGCACCTACCATGCAATGGCCACCATTTTATTTAATCCTATAAGGCAGATATAATAATAATCCCATTTTCAGATGAGGGTTTGAAAATTTGCTTATTGTCACACAGTAAAAACAAGAGTGAGTATTTAAATCCAAGACTTGTTCTTCAGTTCATATTTGACTTTTGAAAGCATTTCTGACATGTGACTGACTCTGCCCAACCTTGAAATCTAGCTGCTGTGGAACTTATTTCCCTTCCCAGAGATTTGTCTTTTGGTGAGTTGCCAGCACCGGGTCTGAAACTCAAGTATGTAAAATGGGTCCAGCAATGTTTTAGCAAATCCAGTAAGACTGAACCTTAAAACTCAGAATAAGAAACACACACACACACACACACACACACACACACACACACAATGACAAGCTGATTGGGTAATTCGCCTTTCAATGCAAAAAAAAACCTTAGGGCAAAAGATTTTATTTTTGATAGTGTAATGCTGCATGGCATGGATAACTTCTTAACTTATTTTAAAGAAGAGAAGCAAAATAAGCAACATGTGACAAAATGCCATCGGGAGATAAATCTCCTTTGTTCTCATAAACCATGATGGTGAAATGGAAAGACAGTAGGTCTCAGACTTGGTCAAAGTTGGCTTGTAATTCTGCCTGCACTGTTTCCCAGATGAGTCATATGGACACAGTACTGAACTCTCTCTGAGCTTCTGTTTGTTCTTTTATACATTGGGGATAAAAATATCAAAATGAGGTAATATGAGTTTAAAAAAAATACTGCACAGTAGGTTAGTAGGCATTCAACAAATTTTAGTCTCATCTTTCGCTTTCTAATAAACTCATCGTGTACCAACTCCGTGTTTATTTAAGGCCACACTGTGACAATTCCCACAATTATAATAATATCTAGCACTTATGTGTCATGTTATCATTTGTAAAGTGTTTTCAAATTTACTATTTTATTTAATCATTGCAACAACCATTTGGTGTAGGTACCATGGTGTAGTCCAATTTTACAAATGAGGGAACTAAGTCTTGGGAGCCAACAGGACCTGAGGAGGAGGAAAGACAAGAGCTCTGCGACCTCACTGCTGGTCAGAATTTCAACTCTTACTCTGTGACCTTAAGCCAATTCCATAATCACTCTGTGTCTCAGTTTACTCATCTTTGAAACTGAGAATAATGGGATCTTGTTGTGAGGATAAAATAAGTAAATATAGTCACGTGTTAAGAACAGTAAGCACTCAGTTAATGTTATATATTCTTTTTCTCTGCAAAAGTGTAGTTACCTCTCGGGTGTTTGGGTAGATGAACTAAGGCAATAAATAAATGAATACATGTAAAGTATTTAGAGTCGTTCCTGGCATATCACAAGGGCTCAGCAAGGATTACCTGCTATCATTGTCCAAGGTGCCTCAGAGGGTAAGTAGAACACATGGTTTTGAATGAGAGTCCTTGGGAATTAGCCACGGTGGGTAGGGAGGAGAGGGTGGAGAAAGCAAACAGCAGAGCCTCTCGTGTGCCAAGCACGGGGCCAAAACCTCTGCACACCTGCTTAATGCTATTCTCCCAACAACCTACAAGACAGAGATACAGCCCTAAACAGAGATTTTGGAGGTTCAGATACGTTTTCCCTACCGTTTCTATCCTCAAACAGGAAAAAGGTTGTTTCATTAACTTGCTGTAATAATGATGCATCTATAAGGGAAAGCTCATGAACCACTGCCCCAGCTGCTCCTCCTAACAGTTAGTCCGCCTGCTTCCCACGTCTGCGGGGTCTCCGTCCCCACTCCCTGCAACTGCGGCAGAAAAATCACAAGCTGCTTTTCAAAGTCAATGCCAGCGTTGACTCCCTGACTCCAGTGCATTTGGGAGACTGGCCTCTTGCCCCTTCGAAGGAGACTTCACTCAGGGTGAACTCCAATCAAACTGGAAACGGGGCCAACAGGGAGCCTCAGAGTAAAAGGTGTTTTTGTCAGAGGGAATCCACGGAAGCTAGGGTTTTGTTGCTTTTGACAGGGAGCCTAATTAGACTTTAACTCTTCAACCACAACGTCCTCTTGAAGTACAGGGAGGAAATTAACCACCAGCGCTCAGAGCCACATGGAAGAAATTAAAGTAATGTCCTCCTTTACTAATTCTCGTTCAAGGCACAATAGTAAATATGTATTATATTTAACAATCATGTTCCCCTGGAGCTAAGCATGGGTTTTCAGTGAAAATATATACTCTCTAATGTGTCTCAGAATGCTACCCAGGACTTGGAAACAGCCAGTCTTGTGCCCTCGACCCCAGCAAAATGAACTGGGTAATGACAAGGACAAGGATCAATAAATAGGGCTTGAGGGTTGATTTGTTACCCAGGATTTATCATTTATCTTGGCTTGCAAAACCGAAGCTTGATGAGCTATGAAGATCACGCCCCAGGTCTGGCTCTTTTCCAGTGTTGGCAGTGGCTGTGACAGAGGTTGGGGTTTCTTAAGGCATACAGGGAATGGCATTGAATGTCCTGGCTCTATCAAGGATCTACTACACATTCCATGTGTGTATTATGGCCACATTCATTTAGTTCATCATTTATATGTATGATATATATATATGATATATATATTCACCAGACATATAGTTTATTCATATATGTAAATATATTCACATATAAAGTACATCCACAAATATATATTTTTCATGGTAACATATAAATCTCTATATATACATATAATGTGTGTATGTGTATGTATGTATGTATATCCGTGGATGTGGCAAAGAGTTGTAGAGGTTGGTTGGTTATTTATAGTCTTGTGAAGTCACTGATGAAGTCATTGTTTGCTAGACCATGAAAGTAGACTCAGAGATAGATCACCTAAGTCCAGGGGTTTTTCAAATGCAGCCCCAGTGGCCTGGGTTTCTGTAAAGGAGTCACAGAAAAATAGGTATTGAGTTATATTTGCATTTAAATTTGAATCCCAGCCATGTCACTCACTAACTTTGTGACCTTGAACAAGATATCTGTGTCTGCATAATCAGGATAACAATAATAGTGATTAGATTATAGGAGTGTCACAAGTCTTAACTGAATTGATACATGCAAAGAATTTTGCACAGAGCCAGGCATATAGTATTTGCTTAATGAATGTGTCTACAGCTATATTACCATGTGTCTATAGCTCTATTTCTCTCTCTTGACCATGATTAAGTATCAGTACCCTCTAAAGATTATGCTTGAAAAAAGATTATGCCATTTTTCTAAAAGATTTTTTAAAAAATTTGGTAATCTAGTCCAATATATTCAGTATGAATATGTAAGGAAGATCAAGGCTGGAGAGAAGAGGTGATTGTGTCAAGGTAACAAAAGCTTGTGGTCTGTTGGGAAGAGGAAGGTCTCAGGAAAGCTTTGGGTTGGTTGGTTTGAGAAAAGCTCAGTGGGATTGGTTAAGAGGTCATTGAAAAGGGAGAACTGAATTTAGTCCCTTTGCTGGCACCAAACTTGGCAAACTCTATCCAGCTCATGTATGGAGGTACACACACACAATCCCCCCCCACACACATACAAGCTCAGTCTCTCTCACACACACGCACACATACACCTACAAATATGTACCTATACACTCACTGATTCACATGAAAACACACCCACCTACATCTACTCTTCCAGAGGCAGAGCCTTGGTAAACTTTATTTCTCTCTTCTGCCTTGCATTCTGTAAGCTTGTAGGTGTATTCGTCATGTTTTGGGTGATGGGGACAATCCTACCAAACAGTCAGTGTTCCTAGAGTGCCCCTCCCCTACTCTTTATCAGTCCTCCACTGGCCTATCTGTTGAGCTCTCCCTATATAACGCTGTTTACAGGGGCGCCTGGGTGGCTCAGTGGGTTAAAGTCTCTGCCTTTGGCTCAGGTCATGATCTCAGGGTCCTGGGATTGGGCCCCACATCAGGCTCTCTGTTCAGCAGGGAGTCTGCTTCCTCTTCTCCCTCTGCCTGCCTCTCTGCCTACTTGTGATTTCTTTCTGTCAAATAAATAAGTAAAATCTCTTAAAAAAAAAAAAAAGCGCTGTTTGTGGGGCTTCTGGGTCAGGCAGTTAAGCATCTGATTCTTGATTATGACCAGGTCATCATCTTAGGGTCATAGGATCGAGCCCCGTGTTGGGCTCTATGCTGGGCATGGAGTCTGCTCAGGATTCTCTCTCTCCCTCTGCCCTGCCCCCTCCTCTTTCTCTTAAAAAAAAAAAAAAAAAGTAAAGGAAGGAAAGAAGGAAGCTGTTTACAAGTATTATCTCTTTTAATCCCAGTCAAATAGGTAGTAACCACTTACACCACTTATACTTTCTCTGTAGACAGGGAAACTCAGACTCAGAAAAGTGAAGCAAACTGTCCAAATTTCCAGACTACTGGTTGACCACACCAGGATCTAAAATCAGTTTTGTGTTACTCCAAAGCCCATGCTCTATGTCAGGACTTTTAAAGCTAAGTTTTCAATGCATGAATTTTGCTCAAGGATGTTCAATTAACTGGGTGTTAATCAGCAATTGGAGCAGAATTGAAGAAAAATACAAGAGCATATCACATGCACTAAGAGTAAGTGTCGTCTACATAGACATGCGATTGTGTGCTGGGGACAACTTTGTGAAATATATTTTGAACAGTAAGTCTCAGTCAGAGAATGTTTGAAAGCTAGCACCCTATTACTCAGGCCAGTCATTCAACACTGAGCTTCCTGGGACCCCTCCAGGCAGAATAAATTGCTTCCGTATGTGTGTTCCTGCAGCAGAGTGTACATTCCTATCTTATAACCCTAATCAAATTGCACTTTGGTTTCCTCCCCAAAGGATGTCCATGTGTGTGTGGATGCCTTTCATCTCTACCTATGCCCAGTGCAGCATGTCCGAGAGATGGACAGTCATTGAGTGTTTATTGCTGCGAATTCGATAGAATTGACAACGGAGCTCTTTAATAAAGAGCTGAATTCTCTAGGTTTTGCATCTGGATTTCTGTCTTTTACAGCCTGGCCTGAGATCATCTGACTATTCCTTTGTACCTCAGCAAGGGCAGTCTGAGGAAGAAAAGCAGAAAAAAAAAAGAAAAAAGAGAAAGAGTAATATTCAAAAATCATAATTTCGATAAGACTCCAAAAAGAAGAGACACTCAGAAGTATTTACTTCATATACATTTTGATATAAAGGATATAAGAATTTATTTTATCCAAATGATCCAGGCCCACCAACTGTCAAAAACTAATTAAGAGCTGAGTGCAATAGGTTACATCCAGAGGTAGATCACTCAAGCTATTAGCAAGGAGAAAAAAAAAAGATGAGAACCTTCCAC
The DNA here is from genome assembly GCA_028533885.1 of Nasua narica. Taxonomy (NCBI): domain Eukaryota; kingdom Metazoa; phylum Chordata; class Mammalia; order Carnivora; family Procyonidae; genus Nasua; species Nasua narica. The sequence continues at coordinate 158,270,722 of CM052798.1, read as the reverse complement.
TCCCTCTTCCTGAATTGTGTGGTAGCCAGCACATAAAGACGGGCCAAACACTGCCTTGGGAGGCTAGAGAGAACTTGATTGTGATTTTTTGTTGTTTATTGTTGTTCTATTGCTTTCCGTTTTCACACGCCTCGGCGGAAGGCAGAAATGCTGAGTCCTGAATGTTTGTTCTCATGAGGAGAAAGCCACAGCAGACCATGATAGAGACAGAAATCCCTTGGGCCATAGTTTTCCTTGTGCCACGTAGAAGGAACATGTTTGAGTGACATTTACTCAGATGACCAAGGAGTTCTTAATTTGGAATCAGTGTTGACCAACCAGGGCTTTGGAAAACAAAGTGTTCTCTCAGTCAGCTGCTGATATAATCCACGGGGCTGATGTGAATTAGTTGTACAGGCTTCTCAGGGAAAGTCACTTCTGTGATCTTCTGTTGTATGCTTGTCTATTATTATTATTACTATTCTGACTCTTTGACTCTGTCTAGGCTTGGTAGTTAAGGACCTCTGATCCTCCTCTCCAACGTCAGACCTGCAAGCCTGTCAGAACTTAGGGAGCAACAGGCAGGGGGAGGGTTCAGAGTGCACCACACAGTGGGGGTGGGGCTGGGGTGCACACTGTGACCGTGCAATGTGCTTAGATACAGAGAGATGGACACTTTGTGAAATATGATGCTACACGTTTACAGAATTTAGTAGAATACAATTTTCAGTAACAAAATTATACAGAAAGCATTGCCATACAAATCTCAACTTCTTCATTGTTTTAATCTGTTGGCTTTGCTTCTTTGATAAGGAAATGGTAGTGGTGTAAATTAAATCTGTAATAACCTTGGTGGATGGGTGGTCAGAGCACACCCTTCCTTCCATCTCCCATTGAATAGGACCCTGTTTCTAATCCAGGGTGACCCTTTCCTCCTTTCTCTCTTGACTGTTAATTTCATAGTTCAGCCTCTACACCTCATATGTTTTCCTCACTCTCTCGAGGCAATGGATAGTGAGGAGGAGGAAAAAATTCCTAATGGCCAATGATAGTGGAATGGCTGATAATTAAATCGGGCACTAATAAATTTTATGCAATAGTTCAAGAAGATATTAAATTTTCATCTATGAGCCAGCAAAGTGTGCCATGATGGATTTAGGGAGAAAAGTAAGTCTTAGAACAGTTGTTTCACTTGGTCCCATTGTTACGGAAACAAAAGGCCACCTGCCTACTTTATTTATTTATATGTTAATATGTGTGAATTTTTTAAATTATTAAGTATAATGGGAAAGCATATAACTTGGCTATAAAATGTTACATTTAAATTGGTAAATTGTTCAGTCTATTGTTAAATTTGATGACACTTGAAAAAGGGATTTGAATGGAAGGAGAACACAGTGGAGTAGAATGTGCTACTGTGGAAGGTGTGTGTGTTTATCTAAGAATAAAAGGGGTATAAGGGCATCTGGATGGCTCAGTCTGTTAGCCATATGACTTTAGCTCAGGTCATGATCTCAGGATCCTGGAATCGAGCCCCCCATTGGGCTCTCCTTCTGTCCCTCTCCCTGAACTTATGCTCTCTCTCTCAGATAAACAAACAAACAAACAAATAAATACATAAATAAATCTTTATAAAATAAAATAAAAGGCATAAACATTGTTTATACACTAATTTCAACTAAACATAAATATGTTTAGGAAGGTGATGGGCAGTAATATACCAACAATAATAATTGTTGTGCTAGAGTGGCAGAATCTAGATGTCACTTACTCCCTCTGTTTTTCGTTTTATTTCAAATGCAGTTCTACTACTTCTGTCTACAAGTAGTAGACAGAAAATAAACAGAAAATATATAGATAGAAAGAGATAAATTTAAATAAGGATTTAACCATGTGACCATACTCCCAACATATCTAGGACTCAATCCATTTTCAATATAAGGGAATAGAATAAAAGCTCTCCACATTTCATTTTCCTGAGATGATTCCTGATTCTATGTGTGATTACAGTATCTCATAGGTCTTAACTAGCCAATTCTAAACTAATTCTGCATTCTACTAAAAGATGCTCCCTATATATAATGGAGAATAAGTCGCAGATATGCTTACTTATTGCTTCTAGGAGTCTAGCAAACATGTGTGTTGTGCATAGCAAAACCTACAGACAAGTTGAATCATTATATGATATACCTGAGACTGATTGTGTGTTGAGTAACAAAAATTTTTTTTAAAAAAATTAAGATTTATTTATTTATTTTAGATGGCGGAGGGGAGAGGAAGAGGGAGAATCTCGAGTAGACTCCCCGATGAGCATGGCGCCCAATGGGAGGCTCAATTTCAGGACCCGGAGATCATGACCTGAGCTGAAACCAAGAATTGGGTGTTTAACCAAATGAGCCCCCCAGGTACCCTTAAAATAAAAACATTTTTTAAAAAAGGAAATATGAACTCAACCAAAAAAGTGGATAGCATGGAATAGTCAAGGTATTTCAGAGAAACATTAAAGTTATTTTGGCATATACACCAATAGTCTTTAAAGAAACCTTATGAATTGGGTTGTATATGCCATAGGGACAGTGGGACCCTAATTATAATTGTATCACCTTAGTCACAGATTGTGGTAACAGTTCTAACATACACTTGTAGCATCAAGATGTTGATAATTATTGGGAGCTGATGTCAGAGCAATTAAGCCTTCGGAATAATCTTCCAAAAACATGGATCTCATTATGCCTTGTACTGGAGCTCTCCTAGTCACTCACCTACAGGAAACTTTCACTGTGAAATACAATGTCTTGTTTACTCTATGACCCCAGGCCTTACTATTCAATGATGTGAAAGTTACAGTGAATTTCTTGTGGTTCCTCCACTCATCATACTTTGTCAAGCAAGCCTCTGTGCTTCTGCATAAATTACTCACTCAGCCCAGATGACTTTTTAGGTTTTTTTTTTTACAACTGGCAAACTTCCACTCTGATAAACAGGAAGACGGTAATGCAGACAATCAAATTTCTATTTATCTTGCATGCTCCATGAAATGTAACCTAGTCTTGAAAACCTTTCCTGAACACATTCTTCCCTTCATTCACTCAAGTGCCTGCTGCCATGGCTGTACAATTGGCCTCCTTCCTTCGTGCCTTTAATTTAGCATTTTGTCACTGAAATATTATTGCTTATTGCTTCCACTCTACTAAGAGCTCCTTAAGAGAACAGACTATCTTTCTTTGTTTTCCCATTTCTAGATACAGTGCCTCACACATCCTAGGCACTCAATAAAATGCTTTCAAAAGAACATACATATACATATATATGTAATGTGATTAAACGTATATATTATGTGATGCATACATATGTATAATTATAGAAGAAACAAACAAAATAAAACGACCAAAAAGAAATCTGCAAACAGACATCTCTGAAACACACTGAATACAGTAGAAATTTATTAGATTCATTAATACATGGTCCAAAGCCCACACTAGTTGACTTTTTGCCTAAGAGGAACAGAGAAGGAGCTGGGTAAGTGCAGTTTGGGGAATAATGTCCTGCTTATTTGGCTTCTGCAGAACTCCTCATATCTGGCTGGATGATCATGGAATCTTAAGAGTGTGTAATGATTTTCCCTGCCCCCACCACTCATCTATCCACAGTGTGAAACAATTCTTAGCCATCAAGATTTCCCTACAGTTTAATGGGCTTTGGGGAGAAGCCTTTCATGCCATTGTTAAGTCTCATCTTTACCTTCTTTCCACCCAAGATTTAAACAAGAAAACAGGCCCTGCTAGTGTATCAGTGCCCATGACCTCTGTGTCCTAGGATGGGAGCCCCCCCAGACAGCATTGTTAGAGCCCTTCTCCCCCAGCCAAAGGAATTGAAGGAATTGGGCTCTCACCAGGCAAAGAAGAGAGAAGCTCTGCTGGATGCCAGATTCAGCTCCCAAGTCATTAGCAAGACAAAAAAAAAAAAGCTGCACAGACCTTGGTACTTCACAGCTAAGGCCTCAAAGTCATTGTTCTAAGGCATTGGCAATTCAGACTGAGAGCAGAATTATTTCTGATAAATGGAAGATAAAGTAAGATTAGTCCCCGGACAGCAGACCTGAAATTAAACTTGGTAGAGTGGGATCGCTCTGTCCTCAACTGGGACAACCATGTAGACTCCAACATAAATTGTCCAACTTTTGTATGCTTTGAGGGACCAAAACTCAGCATTTTGTTGCAATCATTGATTTCCTTTAATTTTTTATTTTTTTCAAAAATATGTGTAACACTGAAAGCATTGAAATGCATGAAGTCTCAACTCTTTGTGGATCATTTTCTCTTGATTTATATAGTTATTCATTTCCCTCAATGTATTTCGAAAGGGATTTGAGGAGGCTTTCTAAAATGTCTACTGTAACAAGACATTGAAAATAAATGCATAAATAAAGATGGGGGAGGGGAAATGGGAAATAAAGGTAGAAAACATGAAATCAATACCAGAACCAAAATGTAATTCTTACACAAAAAATACGCCATATGATTTCAAGCAGTTCAAAAGGGTCAGAGTCTCTGAGTCTGATTTTCCTAACATTTAACATAAAGAAGCAAAAATGATCAGTGTGAAAACTGTAGCTCCTCTAAGATAAAAGTAAGTCATGTGGTATACACACACACACACACACACACACGTGTGTATATATATGTATACACATACACACAATGGAATATTACTCAGCGATCAAAAAGAATGAAATCTTGCCCTTTGCAATGATGTGGTTGGAGCTAGAGAATATTATGCTAATCGAAATAAGTCAGAAAAAGACAAATACCATATGATTTCATTCACATATGGAATTTAAGAAACAAAACAGATAAATGTATGGGAAGAAAAAAAAAGAGAGATGGAAGCAAATCATAAAAGACTTTTGATGACAAGGAACAAACAGGAACAAACAGAAAGATAGAAGGAGGTGAGTGGGGGATGGGCTAGATGGGTGATGAGCATTAAAGAGGCACTCATTGTGATGAATATTGGATGTTATATGTAAGTGATGAATCACTAAATTCCTCTTCTGAAGCCAGTGTTACACTATAACTAGAATTAAAAAAAAAAAAAAGCAAGCAAATCAGTTGCCAAAAGAACCACAGCTATTCAAGATATGGAGAAATTTTTCTCACATGTCCTCACGGGAGCAACTGCACCTGACTTAGTACTACTGTAACACTCCGCATTAGAAGAAGAAAGATCTTTGCTCTGTTTCTTCGCCACCAGGACATGGGAAAAAAGCAAGATGTAAAAAGGACATTTCTTCATAAGCAGTTTACTGTGATTGTGCCTGGTGTTTTTAAAAAATCTATATTCTGCTAGAATCACTGTACTGGTCCATTTGGCAAAAGGAAAAAGAAAAGGAAATGGTAGGGAAAATAAACATTCTTTCATTTATTCCCTCATTTATTAGAAAGGTAGTTATGAGCTTCTTCTCATAAAATTTAAAATATTACACAAAAGATTTTTTTTTTTTACCGCTCTCACTCTTTTTCAAATTCAATTATCATAAGAATGTGAGGACTGTGAGCAAATCTGGAAACTTCATTTTGCAGTATCTAAAATGTATAGGGTGGAAAAGATGACCCTCAAAACCTCCTCCAAGTGAAACATTCTATGATGTTGGATGTTAAAAGACATAGTTGGCCAACAGCTAGGTCTGCAGAACAAAGAAGCATGTCTGGAGGGTGGAAATGAATGGGATTTCCTTGGACAGAATCATAGTCTGCAGAGTATCCGCAGGAAAAAAAAATGGCACAGTTGGTACCATTGCCTACACCATTCCACTCTTTTTATTAATCAATCGTCTTTGCAAATTTTGATTATTTCGCCTCAGAAACTACAACTATGTCTAACAGGACAGTGAAAAGTCCAGGTCTTTGGAGTCAGAAAGAATTCATGTAATAACTACATGACCTCAGCAATTCACTCAATCTCAGCATGACAATAATATGTAATTATCACCAAATACCTTAAATGTTGTGAAGGTCAAATACCAATGACAGTGCCTAGTGTTTAAGACAAGGAACATTCTCAATAGTGTTTTTTAATTCCTCTTACAGAAGTTTTTAATCTTATAAGCAACAAAGCTGATATGCATTTAAGAGCATCATTGCCTACATACATTCTTTAAAGCTCCTTCTAGGAAGCTAGAGTAAAATGTAAAATTAAGAATAACTATAAATAAAGGGAAACTGTGCTTTTTCACAGCAAAGACACATTTTAGTTTCTGGAACTGTAGTCCCTGTAGTCCACAGTAGTTCCTTGAATAGTTTCCTGAGGAAGAAATATGCCACAAAGACATTTTGACCTGAGCAATATCACTTTCAGCTGAACAAAGATGTTTATGTGCTGTATAGTATTTTAGCATTTGATGCTGGGAGCAAAGTTTAAAAGTTCTGAATATACATGAATGTCCTAACTTCATTTAGCAACATCTCCTTTGAAAAGGTGAACTTGATATGCTTTTAAATTTCCTGCCTTTGGGTCTAGTTAAGATGGAATCCCCAAATGGAACATATTTAAAATCTACTCCTTAGATTGCAAAATCTACTCCTTAGATTGGCCCTGGTTCCTCTCTTCTTCCTCCTCCTTCTCTTCTGCATCATTTCCTCTTCCTTCTCATCCTCCTTCTTGTTCTTTTATGCAATAAAAGTTATTCGCTGGTGAAGAACACTTTAGAGAGAGTCTATTTAAAGGGACACTTTTTTAAGAAAGAAAAATTAGTAAAATTAGAAAGAAAAAAATAAATTTTTAAGAAAAAATCAATCTTATTAGAAATCAGACTTCTAAATGAAAGTGATTTCTTTTACCAGTAGTGATGAAATTGAGGAAATTATAAAAATTATAACAGCCGACCCTATCCTCTGTGATGAAACTTGTACATTGCGTAGGTCATTGAAAGCCATATAGCTTTGTGAGTAAATAGCCAGGAAATGCATATTAAGAGCTAAGAAGCCATTCATCCTTTGACCCAATAATTGTGAATCTGGGAATTGCTTTTATTCATTTATTTTTTTCAGAGACTGCCAACCGTACTCCTAAAACTCTGTCTGGCTCTTAACCTGAAAAGTTTAGGAAGGCAAAAACTCTGAAAGAGTCCAAAGTCTAGGGGAGGAATTTATTTTAAAGAAATAATTTAGCAGAGCTAAATGGCATACATATGAAATTTTCAGTACAGTATTCCTTCTAAGAATAAAAAATGTTATGCCTACCAAATAGCCAACAACATGAGACTAATTAAATCCATCAGTTTACTAGAGGGTCGGGTATCCAGGTGTTAAATATAAATGTGAACACTGTATAATGTAGAAATCACATGAACAAAATGCTAAGCAACATTTCTGCTCATGTAAAACCTGTACTTGAATGAAACAAAATGGGGAATGTGAAAATATAAAAACTATTACAGTGGTGAATTTTTTAAAATTTGGTATTATTTTGCAAGTTGAAATTTTGGAAGGGATAATATTTTTTAACAAAAAGGAAAAGAAAAGAAAAGAAAAGAAAAGAAAAATACAACCAAACGAGTGAACAAAAAAACTCATTTCTTACTTAGTATATCCTGATCAATAATAATTATACAGAGATACACAGAATCGGCATGTCCTACAAAGATGCAGAATTTTCTTTTCTGCATGTATTTTGTCCCATCTGCAAAATACCGTAAGTCTTTTAGAAAGTCTTTCTAAAAGTCTAAAAATCACCTTGAAAAGCCCTTTTTGAAATGTATGCCAAAGTCAGTGCAAGAGCAGGTGGAGTGGCTGGATAGAAGAGGCATCACACACACCCTGGGCAAGTCACATCATTTCCTTCATGTTTCCACAACCGGAAAATGGGAGTGATTATGTCTGCCTGACTTTAAATATCTTTTTAGATAGTAACCCACTAAAAAAAGGTAGATCATTATCTTAAAGCCACTGGGATGCTGCAACAGAAAATACAAAATCTTGCCAGCATATCGTTGGTAATAGTATTCTGTCCCACTGTCCCTTAGCAAAGGAACCATAGATATGTGGAAGTAGGACATGGAACCGACGTGATTTCAGTGAAGACATATACTTGGTAAGGAATGTAACATCATGATAGAGACCTCTGGCCACATGAGATCTGTAGATCCTCATAGGATCAAGAAAATAAAAATTGTAAAGATTAAAGTATACTGCCTTGTATTGATATACATATATTGAAAAATAGAAGCTCACTTTTCTTCCTCGCTATACAAAGAGTGCCTTTAGGGAGAATATTATGCCTTTAGGTATCATTTAATTTACATTGCTTAAAGCAGTCTCTGCCACACAGAAGCCTTCCATTAAATGTTTCTTAGAGTGAAAAAAAAAAAAAAGGAAGTAAGGAAGGGAGGAAGGAAGGAAGAAAACGCAGTGGAAAAGAAGATGAAAGGAAGGAATTAGAGTCAAAAGATGACGAAAGCCAGCCTGAAAGAGGAGTGAAAGTGGTATTCTTCGTCTGGATTTGATGTACACAGAAAAAGAAGAAGAGCTGGATGAGGTCATTGTGCAACGGGAGAAGGAAACTGAATTAGCATTTCTGGCCACAGATGCAGCAGATGCTGCAGGCTGGGTGGTCAATATTACACTGCAGGGAAAGCTTCAAAGATAGTTGGCCTAAAGCCTTATGATTCCTGAAGTACAGAGGATGAGTGGTCAAGAAATTGTTTTCAAAGCATAAGGAGATCTACAACTAAGAAGGCTTATCACTGAAATAAATTTCCAGAGTATAAAAGGGATGCTTTTCCTAATAATCAGGATACCAATCTGAACCCTTCTAACTTGCATCCAGTGGAACGACTTTACCCTTTTTTTCCAAATCTCTTTCAGTGTGCTTTCCAATATAAATTATCCACTCAACTCAAAAGCCATTGATACTGGGCTCAAAACTTATTTTTTCTATCATCTAGCAATGCCTTCCTCCCACTCCTAAGCAGCAAAATAATCTCATGACCCCTTCAAACAGCCTGCAGCCATATCCCGAATGTTTTGCCTCTCAGAAAGACCCCGTTTTGCTGTCTGTAACTAGTAGAGGATTGCTCTGCCTGGAATCCCCACTCTCTGATATCCAGGGAGCTTCTTTTCATTTGTCAACACCATACTCAAGCTGCATTACTCCTTGTTCTTGTTCTTCTTTTTGTTTTTTTTAGAGAGAGTATAAGTGGGGTAGAGGAGGTGCGGAGGCAGAGAGAAAATCTTGAGCAGTCCCTTGACTGAGCCTGTCAAGGGACTTGATCTCACAAACCTGAAATCATGACCTGAGCCGAAACCAAGAGTCCAATGCCCAACCGACTGAGCTACCCAGGCGCCCCTCAAGCTGCATTACATCTGAAAAACACTTCCTCAGTTCTCCAGCAAAATATCCCTCTTCCTCTTCTGAGTATCCATAAACCTTTGCTTAATACATGTGATTTTGAATAAATAAGTCGAACAATAAGTGGATGAAAAAAACAAAATGAGGATGGAAGCCCATCTTTTGTGAAATCAGAACCCTGGCCATTTTTTGTATAGTGAAAAATGACTCTATTAGAAGTTTTAATGAGAATATTAATATATCAAACCCTAGTTTTTATTTTCTTTCTTTCTGGCTTGGAAGTTACAGAAACTAAAATGAGAAACAAACTTTGAATATAACTAACTGTACAGCATGCACGAAGCTGGAACAGATCCCTCTACAAATTCTGATCATGTATATCTATATACCATGATACTATGTGTATATGTATATATAATACACATATAGTATATATATATATTATAGAGACTCTATATAGTACATATAGAGTACATATATACTATATAAATAGAGAGAGAGTCTCTCTCTATATAGAGTCTCTATATATAGAGTCTCTATATAGTCTCTTCTATATATATAATATATAGTCTCTCTCTATATATACTATATATATATAGTACTTTCTAGTTTACTGTTACTTCTAGTTCTTCTCCTGTACTTTATCACCAAACACAATCCTTTAAAAAACTTGAACAACTCATTATTGTGTTGAAGAAACAATGGTCATCTTCTTTGCTTCATGGTTATGCAACATTACCATTTTTAGATTTATAAATACCAGTTAGGTCTGCACTTTAGATTAGAGGGCCTTAGATTTGAGTCAGGGCTTCACAACATTTGAATGACCTTGGACAAGTTATCTTATCTCTCCCGGCCTTAGTTTCTTCTCCTTTTTCAAATGGGGAAAATAATAGCACTGGCTTCCTGAAGCCTCTCTCTCTTTCTTTCTTTTTATCTTTGTAATGTTAGAGATTGATGTACCATGCATTGTGATAAGTGCTTTCCATGTAGCAACTCATTTATTCGGGCCAACAGCCTTGTAGGGTAAGAGCCAAGAAGTGAATGGGGAGTGTTTGGCATAGTGCCCAACATGTAAAGAACATTCCTTACATGCTGGCAATTGCTAATTTGCATTGGATCTTTTAAATCTAGACTGGAAATCAGTGGTGGTGGGACTTTAAATTTCTTTAGTTTGCATCCTCAGTTCACGGATGAAAAGGTGGCAGAAGGACACAGGATATCCCAATGGCAGACCATAGCAAGAAGGGATATTTTATTATGGCTTTTAGAAGTATGAACCTTAGTATTTCAGTGCTTTTGGTAATTGCTATCTCTTCTTTGACCTACCGTGTGTATACATCCTGAACAGATTTTTTTAAAAATTGTCCAAAGCTATTAATTACAATACATGTCAATCCCAAAACTCAGGTTGAGTCTTTGGGAAGAGATGAACATCTCAAGACAAAAAGCTTGCAATGATTTTTGGGAAATGACTGTCTTGATATTTGCAACCTCAACTGTTGTCCTGTTACTTCATTTTCACTTCTTATTTCCAGTTCCACACAATTATTGGAATGATAGGGAAAGTAAGAGCTTCCAATTCTGTGACTTTGCATTTATCAATTGCCTTCTGACCCTACTCCTGTGTTATTTTTTTCATTAGTTTGAATTTTATATTGCACACGGGTACAGCAACAATCTCTTATGAAAACTAATAGCCTGCTTCAGGAGTGCTAAGTTTCTCATAGGCTGCAATAGAACAATGTGAGTCAGTGGGTGGATATTGCCACTTGAACATTCTGGGACAATGACTTTTACCACGTAGAAATGTCACACCCACTTCTATAACTTTACAGTCTCCATAATCCATGAATCATGTTATTGCTGCATTTCTTTTTAGAGGAAATAACTTGGGAAAGAGCATATGTTTTGAAAGTTGTTAAAAAGGAAACTGTTGACATAAATATGTATAGGAGAAGATCAACATATGGAAATTTTCATGGTGAGTTTTCCTCTGGAGTAAATGAAAAGGAATGTCAAACCACAAAGAATCTTTTCCCTGAGCTTCTGAGAATGATAGCAGAAATCTTTAAAAGGCATTTAATGGAATCATATCTGGAAATGGTTGGGTCATAAAAAGGTGTAGCATCCAATTCTCTTTTTGAAATGCTTTTTGAAATGCATTGGAAACTTCAACCAAATGTGACTTTGGCCTGCTGGTAGGTTAGACTATTCTGTGAGTCATTTTTCATTGACTGGCTGGTTACAGGTAAGCATAGTCCTCCTTTCTTTCCCCACCTATCTGGACCCCCTCACCCTCTGGGCGTAGGTACTCAGATTTTTTCCATAAAGCTTTCTCAGATGTCCCTGTCTCATTTGCCCTCACAATTTCCTAAAACCTAAACTAGACACTTTTAACATGCAATTTTCATTTCTGTTCCAATACTATATTGCATTATGCTTGAACTGCATCCCCCAGACTACCAGATCCCTGAAAGCAAAGATGAAATCTTACTTTTTTAGTGTCCGGTTCACTCATGGGTCCTCTGTGGAGAGTAAACAGATATTGGTAGTAATTAGCTTAACAGCTGGGATGATTTCACTATCTATTAACTCCTTAGGGCAGAAACTTCTATTCAAAAGGGAAAGAACTGCCATTTATTAAGCTCTTGCTCTCAGACATTATGTGGGTTTTTAATTTATGCTATGTATTCCTAATAACAGCATTCATGTTTGTATCTCCATTTTGTAGAAGAAGAAACTGAGACTAAAAAATGGTGAGTTGTTTGCCCAAGAATAAGCTGCTACTAGAGCTAAGGTTTATATGACACTAGAGTTACCAACATATATATGAAAAAAATCAATGACTAAACATATTTTCTCAGTATCAGGGATAATGCCCCCATAGACCAATGGAGATGACCATTAAGGAAGTTTATTCTGGTCCTCCTTGTAGGTGAAGAACAAATCTTGCCCCCCTCTGGGTGATATGATTCTCCCTCTTTGCCTCCTTGACTCCCCAGAAAATGCAGATTTGCCAATGGGATGGGGTAACAGTAGGACCATTCTATTCAGCCAAGTGACTCCTTAGCTAGGCTGGTTCCTTCTTCCATCTTCCAGGGGACACGAAACTATAAACATGAAAAGTCATTCCTTTTCCGTGGTAGATTGGAAATTGCTTCACAAACAGATTTCAGACATGATAAAGTATAAACTAATTTGTTTCTGGAATCAATCTGTAGTCTTCTACTCTAGCCTTTTTCTTTATTGTTCCAAACAAAGAGTATTCAGCATTAACAGCTCTAATGTGCCCAGGGCCTTCCTTGGGCCAGGCATGGTGTTAAGCACTTTGAGGAAATAGATATAATCAGAGACACTCATGAACTCAAGGAACACATTAAAGGTGCCTAGTGTTGGGAGTTCATTTGGGAAAAACCAGTAAGTAATATATACGGTTAGACTCTATTTACTGCCTTAGCACTAGTGCATAATGAACGTGATGGAGACCCAGAAAGGGACATCCAATTGATAACTTAAAAGAAGGGGTGGGGGTACCTGACTGGCTCAGTCATGGAGCATGTGACTCTTGATCTCAGGTTTGTGAGTTTGAGCACCACTTTGGGTATAGAGATTGCTTAAAAATAAAACCTTAAAAAAAATAACAAGAAGGGATGGAATTTGAACTACATTTGGGTAAATGAGAACTTAAACAGGTGAGAAGGGGGTTGAAAAATATTCCAAATAATAGAGAGAAAACATATACAAAGGTGAAGAGGTAGAAAAGTAGTGGGTATTTTCAGGGAAATTTAGGTGTAGCTAGACCACAGAGTTTGGTAAACGGTCAGGGTATATTTTAGCTGGAGAAGGGGAAACAGATCATGCTAAAAAGTTTAGACTCTATCTCACAGGTCACTAATTACTTTTTTTTCAAAGTAGAAGTTTGATTTGATGAGAGTTGAGTTTTAGGAGTGGCAGGAATATTGGACCTTTGAAGTGGGATTTCTCAACAGCAGCGTTATTCGGGGCCAGATAATTCTGTTTTTGTGGGGGTCTGTCCTATGCATAGTAAGATGTTTTGTAGCATCCCTAGCCTCTACCTACTAGATCCCAGTAACACCCCTTCCCCACTTGTGACAACCAAAAATGTCTCCAGACATAACCAAATGTCCCCTAGGGGGCAAAATATCCTCAGTTGGGAGCCATTGCTTTATAGTCTATTTTGGCTATTCATCTGCATATCTCACCCTAAACCTAAAATTGCTAAGCTTTCTACTTGTCCAGCAAGATAAGGGAGTCGGAGGGGTGATCTCTAAGTACCTACTGATTCCACCAAAGATTTGTTCCTCTGGCACTGAGGTGAAAGTGAATTACTGGAACATTAAATTAAATATTTGATCAGGACCTGTCTGGATCAGGTTCTGATCATGCTAGGCAGTGTAGCACAATTAACAGAGAAAGGGCTTTGGAGCCAATCAACACTGTTGGTCACAGTCCTGTCACCTACTGGCTGTGTTGGGACCCCAAGAAATGCTTCTTCAGCTGTAAGATAAGCAGTGAATACTATCAGCACCTCATAGGAACTTTATAAAGGGGTGGCTCAGGCCCTGGCACATAGAAGTGTCACCCAAAGCAAATGTCCCTTTCCTCCCTAAGTAACTAGATGTTGATTGGATCCTGGTAGGCTAGGCCCTCAGTGTAGTCCTGGGTAATTTCTGCCCATGAAGAAGAATCTTCTGCTAACTTTCCAAACCCTATATTAGAGATGGACAAACTATGGCCCACGAGTGAAATGTAGCCTGCCACCTACTTTTGTATGGCCCATGTTAAGAATGGCTATCACATTTCTGAATGCTTGGAAAAAGTCCAAAGAAGAATGATATTTCATGACATGAAAATTAGGTAGAACTCACATTACGGAGTCTGTAAAGGTTTTTTTTTGAAACACAAAGATGTTCTTTCATTTACTTATGATCTGTGGGTGCTTTTGTGCTACAACAGCAGAGTTGAGTTTTTACAACAGAAACCATATGGCTGGTAGAGCGGAAAATATTTACTATCTGGCTCCGTAAAAAGTTTGCTGACTCCTGCCCTATACCAATCTTTGCTCTACTTCTTCCTCTGAGAGCCCAATACCTTCATGCTGCCTTTTGGTTAGCCACACAGCCCTGTTTCCCAATCTCCATGATTACCCCAAGCACTATAGTTAATTTTCCCCAATCTCAAGTCATATCCCCCAATTTTTTTCCCCAAGCTTTACTGAAGGAAAATTGAGGTATACAAATTGTGTATATTTAAGATACTCAATGTGATGTGTTGATACTCATATTCCTTATAAAAGGATCACCACAATCAAGCTAATGAAAATATTTATCACTTCACATAGTTATCATTATTCCATGTGTGTGGTGAGAACACTTCAGATCTATTCTCTTAGCCAATTTCAAGTACACAATACAAGTACAGTATTATTAATGATAGTCACCATGCTGTATGTGAGATCTCCAGAATTTACTCATTCTGTGTAAATGGAACTTTGTACTCTTTGGTGAGCATTTCCCCATTTCTCCCAAACCCCAGCCCCTGACAACTACCTTTCTATTCTTTGATTAAATGGGTTTGGTTATTCTGATTTTCTATATGAGTGAAACCATGCAGAAGTTGTCTTTCTGTGCCTGGCTTATTTCATTTAGCATAATGTCTTCCACATTCATCCATGTTGCCACAAATGACAGGGTTTCCTTCTTTTTTAAGGCTGAGTGATATTATATCATGCACATATATTTTATGATTATTATATATATGTTATATTATTATTATATAATATATATTATATAATATATAATATGTGATATATGTGTCACATTTTCTTTATCCATTTATCCATGGATGGACACTTTGGTTGATTTCTTTTCTTGGCTAAAGTAAATAATGCTGCAATAAATATGGGAGTGCATCTTTAATATCCTCATTTCATTTTCTTTGGATATATACCCAGAAGTGAAATTGCTGGATCATATGGTGGTTCTATTTTTAGTGTTTCAGGAAGCTTCCACACTGCTTTTCATAATGGCTGTTACCATTTTACATTCTTACCATCCATCTTCAAGAGTCCCCTTCCTACAAATGCTCACCATCACTTGTCATAGTCTGTCTTCTTGATAATATCCATTCTAACAAGTCTAAGGTCATAGTCTGTCTTCTTGATAATATCCATTCTAACAAGTCGAAGGTATTATCTTTGAGTGGTTTGGAGTCTCATTTTACCACATGGGTAGTGATGTTGATTGGCTTTTTAGATACCAGTCAGCAATTTGCATGTCTTTTTGGGGAAAGCTGTTTATTCAGTTCCTCTGCCCATTTTTTTATTAGGTTATTTACTTATTTGTTTGTTTGTTTGTTTGCTGTGGAGTTGAGTTTTGGGATATTAACCCCTTATTAGTTGTGTGCTTTGCAGGTATGTTCTCCCATTTTGTAGGTTGTCCCTTCATTCTGTTAATTATTTCCTTTGCTGAGCAGATGCTTTTGAGTTTGATGAAATCCCATTTGTCTATTTTTGCTTTTGTTTCCTGTGCTATCCAGATGAAATCTAAAAAATTTGCCCAGACAAATGCCAAGAAGCTGTCTTTTCTTCTAGCAGTTTTATAGTTTCAGATCTTATGTTTAAATAAATCTTTCATCCATTTAGAGTGGATTTTTTTTTTCTTTTTGTATATGGTGTGAGGTAAGACCCAAATTCATTCTTCTGCATGTGGATAACAAGTTTTCCCGATACCACTGGGTTGAAGATGTTCTTGGCACCTTCGTCTATGATCAGTTGAATGTAAATGTGTGGATTTATTTCTGGGCCCTCTCTTCTGTTTCATTGACCTAGATGTCTATTTTTAATGCCAGTACCATAGTGTTGTGATTCTATAGCTTTGTAGTGTATTTTGAAATCAGACAATGTGATACTGTTCTTGCTCAGGATTTTATTTGGGATCTTTTGTGGTTCTATATGAATATTGTGCTTTTTCTTTTTAATTTCTGAGAAAAATGCCATTAGAATTTTGATAGGAATTGCATTGACTCTATAGATCACTTTGAGTAATATAGGCATTTTAACAATACAGTCCTTCTAATTCACAAACACAGGGTATCTTCCCACTTATTTCAATTTCTTTTCCTTCTTCTTATTTCAATTTCTTTTATCAGTGTACAGATTTTTATCTCCTTGGTTAAATTTATTCCTAAGTATTTCATTGTTTTTTTTTTTTAAGATTTTATTTACTTATTTGACAGAGAGGAGAAAGATCACAAGTAGGCAGAAAGGCAGGCAGAGAGAGAAGGGGAATCAGGCTCCTTGCTGAGCAAAAAGCCCGACGCTGGGCTCTACCCAGGAACCGAAGGCTTTAATCCACTGAGCCACCCAGGTGCCCCAGTATTTCATCATTTTTGATGCCATTTTAAATGAGATTGTTTTCTTAATTTCTCTTTTAGATAGCTTATTGTTAGGGTATGGAAATGCAACTGATTTATCTATTTATTTTTAAAGATTTTATTTGTTTATTTGCGAGAAAGAGATGAGCCCAATGAGGGGCTTGATCCCAGGACATGGCCTGAGCTGAAGGCAGTTGCTTAACCAACTGAGCCACCCAGATACCCCACAAATGATTTTTTTAATGTTGATTTTGTATCCTGCAACTTTATTGAATTCCTTTATTGGTTCTATAGTTCTTTGGTAGCACCTTTAGGGTTTTCTATACATAAGATCATATCAACTGCAAACAGAGATAATTTTGCTTCTTCCTTTCTAGTTTGAGTGCCCGCTAGGACTTTCAGTCTTCTGTTGAATGAAAGTGGGGTGAGTGAGCATCCCTGTCTCATTCCTGATTTTAGAGCCTAGTTAAATGAAACAATCCATATTAATGTCAATGGCTGATGGGTTGAACATGTAAGTTGTAGCCCTCTTCTCATTTGTAAAAGAACACACATCCACCATAAAGATTTTGGATAGCAGTCCAACGCAAAAAGTGATTCACTAATATGATCTACAATCCCACATAGTTGTAAGTGCTTTATACCAATTAACCTGTTGACTCTTTTCTGCACCCCAGTGAGGTAGTACAATTGTTATCCTTATTTTTACACAGGAATCAAACGGAGGCTCAGAGAGGTTAAATAACTAGCCTGTGATTAAAAATCTGGTATGGGCGTAGCTCAATTTCAAGCTCCAGCAATCGGGCTCCATAGTCATGCATGCTTTTAACCACACTGCCTCTCACAATATGGTAGTCAAGAACACAGATTGTCGAATCAGATAACATTTTCCTTCCATGTGTGTGGCTTTGAGTCAATTACTAACTCGCCATTTCTTCACTTTCATCATCTATTAAATCCGAATAGCTGTACATGGTTTATATGGTTCTTATGTGTAGAAGAGGGATTAACACCTGTAAAAGGCTGAGTGTGATGCCTAGAACATGGAAAGAATACCTCTAGTCAATGTTGGCTCTAATTCTTATGATTTCAGCTTTGCCAAAGATCTCATTTTAGAGAGAGCATAAGGGCA
This sequence comes from Nasua narica, assembly GCA_028533885.1. NCBI lineage: Eukaryota > Metazoa > Chordata > Mammalia > Carnivora > Procyonidae > Nasua > Nasua narica. Next base: position 158,252,865 of record CM052798.1, on the reverse strand, counting down.
ATAATCAGATCATGCTTTCAAAAGTCTTCCTTGATGTCCTTTAAATTACTCTGCATAGGAAACCTATTCTGCTCATTCATGAAACCAACTCTGACATTTATGTGTCAGCATATGCCCCCTCCTGATAGAGAAGGTAGAAAGGGAGTCTCCAGTTCTGCATTTTGGTATTCTGTGCTCCTGAGTATAATCACTTTCTTTTGTGGTTTTGGATTTATACACACATTGCAACCACAGGCACGCAGGCATGTATTTTTAGATCCCTCTCTGAAAATGAAGCATCCAGATTTTTAAAAATAAACTCGTGCAGAGCTAAAGCTGGAATCAATGAGCAAGAGGTGGGGTTGGGGACACAAGAAACCCTGCCTTCTTGTCTGCGCGGACAGCCAAGGCTGATTCTCCCAGCCCCCAAGAGCAGCAGATTCTTTCATTTCCTGACCTCGAATGAGTGGCACAGATCTCAGCAACTGACAAATGTGGAGACTGCTGTTAAATATAAATTTCCAACTCTTGGAAACTTGGTCCCTGACAAATGTTCCTGAAAACTTTTAGAATGTGCCTGCCTATTTCAAGGGCCCCCTTAGGAAGCTTCGAGTGAAATCAGGCTTTTAAAGCAGATCGTCTTAGGGCTGTGAGCTCACCAAAGACCCCTCACAGAAGTTGGGATAAGGAACACAGTGAACTCCTATGCAGAGACCCCTTAGAAAATTGAGAGGGCAAACCTTTACTCCTCATTTTTGTCTCCCTTTTCCCCCCAGTGCATTCAAACAAATCCTGGAGAGATGCTTTAGGGGCTGATTACTGTTGCTAGGGCAACTCTATATTGATCCTTCCTTATGGTAATATTGGCAGATTCCCCTGGGGATTGGAGAGTGTGTTTGGGGGACAGTGCTCTGGGTGAAAGAGAAGGAAGTTTTGTTTTGTTTTTATCTTCAGCACTATCTGTTCCCAGCCCCAAAGAGTCAAACTTTGAAGCTGGATTTTTAAGCTCTGGAGAAATGCTCTATTTGATAATGATTATAGCCTGAACTGAGAAAAAAAGGCTCCTGGGATTACTGGGGAAGGACCTCACCGGAAGAAGTTGAGCTTCCCAGGACTGGAGTCAGGGGAGGGGTTGGGAAGCCTAGGGAGAGATAAGAAACAATCTTACTCAGCTGCTAAAGGGCCATAGAAAGCCTTGGGGGCCAATCCTTCAATTTGCCACCAAAGAAGATTTAGAAGGGTGGGGGGAGGGGAAGGGTAAGACCATCCTCCAGAAATCCCCACGATATTTTTAAAAAAGGGCTTATTTTCTCCCAGCACCTTAGGAAAGCCTTAAGGCAGACCGGGACAAGGAGAGACACTGGTAAACCTACCGAGGAATTAATGGCATTGCTAGTGAGACACATCTGTTGTCCTCCAGGTGAAACTCAGACTTATCCAACTCTGCTGAAAATTCTATTTTGCTTTCAGAACGACAGTAGCCACTGTAATTTCCCCACTGTATGTGCACATTTTGCTTCTCCAGGCCTCTAGGGCCTGCTTCCATTAGTCTAGGCTGCCATCACACAGTGGGGGAAAAAGAAAAAATCAAGGAAACTTTAACTGTGGAACATTCCAGAGCAGAGACTTGGCAAAGAATCCTATTTTAAAAACATGTTATCAGAAACAATCATTTGCCTTTCATCTGATTCGCTGCTTGCTGATGAGCAGGGTGAAAGAAGGCAGTTCGGCTGTCAGATTTGCTAGGAAGATGACCTGGGCTCCAGGGAGAGCCACGGACTTCCCTTCTCTGAGCCTGGGTTTTTGTCACTGCCAAGATGGGGAGCCTACCACCCTCCCAGGAGGCTTTCTTGTGCGAATGACACCCAGTGTAAACCCCCAGCGTGTTTGAAGCACTTTGAAAACAATCCCTGTTATTTCTGTGATATCTAGTGGTGGCCACACATAAAGTGAAATAAACTCGGATGTTGAAGAGGACTTAACAAAAGACTTACAAACTTTTTTGGGGGGGGGGGCAGGGGTGGAATTAATTCCACGCAGGCTTGGGAATTGTTATCAATTCCGAAGAGAAAATATTATTTTTATCAGTACTGCTCGAGGAGGACGGTGGATTCCTTTAAGAGTTGAAACTGGATGGGGCTCCCATTGTGTGTTTCAGGGAGAGTCCCATCTGTGTGTGTTGCTCAGCAAGCAGTTCATATGGAACAACTCGTATGGAAACGAAGAGTGATGTCATCTGCCCAGCAATACCAGGATATGAACTCACACTCCCACAGAGCTCGCTCTTGGATCTACACAGCCACCAGTGTGCTCAGAGGAAGGGAGGCTATTTTCAATGTTTCCGGAGCAGTAAGCTTTGATTTTCTTCTGAGAAATCACTGGGAGGGTGTAATCTGATTTCCACAAAGAGCAATGGGTGTGTGGGGCCAGAAATAGTTTATTCTTTGGGAGTCCGAAGGAACTCATGCAAAGTGTTTCTCCTATTTCAGAGGCGAAAAGTAGAAAATAGAGCAAATGTATTCCATTCCCTTTTATGTTGAGGAAAACAGCCCCTCTGTCCTTTCAAGAGCTCCGGTCTCAGGGAATCTGCTTAGACTTGTCATTCTGTCTGCATTCTTCTGCGGCATTGCTGAACAGATTAGCTCCGAAGAGGAGTTAGTGCTTCTCTTGTGATTTAAGTCATTTTAAGCAAGGATTTCAGGATGGAATGGATGAAAGGAAGTCAGATATTTGGGCATGTTCACTCCTTGAGGAAATATGTTTGTTTGTTTTTCTTTTCTTAGAACAAATAATGAAAAAAATTAAAGTTTATTCATGAAACTGTATTGGGATGGCTTAAATTCCATTCTTTGTAGTTAGGTACAATGCCCTTCATTAGCATTGATCTCCCTATAGAAAGAACCTGCCTGGTTGCTTGGAATTCAGGCTCCAGTCTATTAAGAACTAATCCCCATAAGCTTGTAGGAATTGCCACTCTGGGCCACACCGAGAGGCCTGTCTCTTAGCTGGAGGGGTCAACTGGTGGTTCCAGGATTGATTTCATCTAGAAGATGGGTTTGGTTTGGCAGAGATTTAAAAAAGCATTGGAACTGGAATGCCTTCACCCAAGAACACGCACTCTCCTTTTCTCCTCAGACGCTAGCTCTCCCTAATAAAATTACCACTGGTTTGGGCACAGTGTGAAATTACTTGCCCAGTTCCCAGAGGAATTTGAGCTTGAGACCCTGGGACTGGAAGAGACATCTGACAAGATGTAAACAGGATGTGAATTCTTGCTCAAAGTCCTTGACTGTAGAGAGCCCCATTGACCAAGGTTATACCAAGTCATGATGTGATACTGTGTATCTGATTCCTACTCACCTAAGTTAGAGTAAGACAAAATGGAGTCACAGTGATCAGTGTGAACTCGCATACTAGTTGTTTGTTAATATTTGATGTAGGACTTCTAGTGTGCCCAAATAGGTAAGCTAATAGATAAGTAAAACTTGTCTGGAACTGTCCATATTAGGACTCTGGCAAGACAGAGTAGCTTGAGCCAAATGGCAAAAACCCTTGGGTGTAACCATCCCATCCAACTAAATGGACCCTTAAAAGAAGGATCTGTCTCACAGAGGTTCCAAAGCCAATTGACCACCCACACTATGTGTGTGGAGACTGTTCCAACCAGATGCTGCCCTGACCTCTGTCTGCCCAGAAGGTGACCTTAGTGTAATAACACTTTTCATTTGTCAAAAGACCCATGCCTAGACAGTGTTTTGCTGGTCATGTTGGGATGTCTTCTTCCCAGATACTCTTCAGAGTGGTTCGTTACCTTTCCTTTCTAACCTCCTCATGTGACTAACTTACATGAAACCTTGTGCAATAAAAGAGTGATTCGTGGATTGAATATTGACTACCTTTGGTTATTTACAATGTGCCTCAAGCCCATGATTTGTACCTGACCTTACCCTTCACCCTTGCTTCATGTTTCCCTAGGGCAGCCTAGATACAGAGCAGGGTGGATTTCCAAAGACATGGCCATTTCTGCTCAACTCAGAACACTGTGGTGGGTGTGTGCAAAACACACCCCTGTTGGCTGATGTGCTGTTGGATCTGCATTGTGAATAAATACTTCTGTCTAATCCTATTTGCTTCCCCTTCCCTTAACAGGTATTGATCCCTAATAAAAACCTTGTAACCTAACTCTGTATCAGTGTCTGCTCTTAGAGAACCCAACCTTTGACAGTAACTATAGCAGGGAAATAGAGACAGCAGAGAGTGAGGCCCTGAGCAATTCTCTGTCTCCATTAGAAATGAAACACACACAGACTGTTGGCGGGAGTCAGTCCAATGGCATCACCTAACAACAAGATAGGTGAGATTGAAGATGAGATTGAAGATGTACTGTTTAGAATACATCACTCTGTCTGCCTCTGTGTACTTGCAGAAGTGCAACTTCTGTCCTGTTAATATCACATATCTTGCTCGTGTATTCTTTGTAAATTAAGCCAGCCAGAGTTAGATTCTTTTACTTGCAAGCAAATAACTTTTTCTTATATAGGAAGACTTAGTATGAACTCCCCTTTAATAAGCCTGGATGAGAAAAGAAGGTAGGAGATTAAATGATAATAGGCTTAGAAAAGATGGTATTATGATCTCTATAAGGTGGGAGAAATATTAACTTTATTTCTAGATATAAAAAAAGAAATTCACTACCACTCTGTTATGGGTTGACTCATGTACCCCAATTATTCTTATATTCAAGCCCAAACTCCCAGTATCTCAACTTGTGACCTTATGTGGAAATAAAATCGTTGTAGATGTAATTAGTTAAGATGAAGTCCTTAGCTAGTCAAAAGGTAATTAATTGATTCAATTAATTTAAGTAACAGTCATTTAGTTAATTGATTTAATTAATATCGCTAATATTAATTTAATTAATAATAAAGGTGGGTCCCTAATCCAGTATGATTAGTGTCCTGATAAAAAGAGAAAACTGGACACAGATAAGCACAGAGGGAGAACATCATGCAGGCAGAGATTGGGGCAATGCAGCAGAAGCCAAAGAATGCCAATTGTTGCCAGTGAATTACCAGAAGCTAGGAGACAGGCATAGAAAAGACTCTCTTTCACAGCCCTGAGAAGGAGCCAACCTAGCTGACACCCTGATCTTGGATTTCTAGCCCCCAGAACTGTAAGATAATAAATTTCTGTTGTTTTAGCCACTGAGTTTTTGGTACTTTGTTACAGTAACCCTTGGAAAATAATAGACTGGATGGTTACAGGGGAGTGACAGAAATGTTTGATGGAACCAAACAGAAAGCAAAT
>CM052798.1:158168725-158247479 GCA_028533885.1 Nasua narica | reverse complement strand
TGGCTGGCTAGGCGGGTGTCCCCTTCCTCCCTCACCGCTCCATGTGCGTCCCTCCCGAAGCTGCGCGCTCGGTCGAAGAGGACGACCATCCCCGATAGAGGAGAGGACCGTTCCTCGGTCAAGGGTATACGAGTAGCTGCGCTCCCCTGCTAGAACCTCCAAACAAGCTCTCAAGGTCCATTTGTAGGAGAACGTAGGGCAGTCAAGCTTCCAAGACTCCAGACACATCCAAATGAGGCGCTGCACGTGGCAGTCTGCCTTTCTAAAAAAAAAAAAAAAAAAAAAAAAAGCAAATTGAAATGGTTAACAATTAAGTGATAAACAACAGAATAAAAAAGAGTATCTGGTCTTCTGATATTCTGGGTAAGAAAGAACAAACACAAAGATTGGTGTGAATAATGGGGCATGAGGACACTTTTTAAGGGCTTGGGTAAACCACTTCAGGTTAATCATTTAAACTCTTACTATATGTCTTTAACAGTTTGGGGAATCCTACAAGCATCCCTGTTTCTCTAAATAACCTGTCAACCATCATATCGGTTTTATGAGGTGACTTTAAATGCTTTTAAAAATACTGTTCTCTGTTCTGATGCTTTTGAACTGGACACAGTTTAGTGTCAGTGAGAAAAGGCAAGGGCTCTGGACCCAGAATATCTGAGTTGAATCTGGGCATCACGATTTCCTTTGGTGATGCTGGTTGAGCTATTTCAACATTCTATCATTAGGATTCCTCAGCTATAAATTGGAAATGGTAAGAGTTTCTAACCTCAAGATTTTTATGAAGATGAAAGGAAATATTAGAGGAATAAAACGGCCTCATTCTTCGTATGTAAAATAAGAATCGTAATCATATTTAACATACAAGGTGGTGGTGAGGATCCAATGATACAAGCTGAAGCATATAAAATATATGAAGAGGAGGGACTGGTACTTAATAAGTGCTCAACAAATGTAAGTTATTACTATTATTATGCCCTCTACTGTAACAATTTCCAATTAATATAAACTTCTCTATAAACAGAAAACTTTTGGGGCACTGGCTCAGTCAGTTAAGCATCTGCCTTCAGGTTAGGTCATGGTCCCAGGGCCCTTGGATCGAGGTCCCCATGAAGTTCCTTGCTCAGTGGGGAGTCTGCATCTCCTTCTATCCCTCTCCCCTGCTAATGTTCTTTCTCTTACTGGCTCTCCCTCTCAAATAAATAGATAAAATATTTAAAAAGAATTTTTTTTAAATTAAAAGAAAACTTTTATTTATTGCCCATAGCTTCCCATCAAGGAAGCTGGAAAGTAACAACACAAAGAAGATATATTTCAAGGAAGATATATCCATATTCTTGGAATTCGGATTTTAGTGTCTTCAGTCTTGAGTTTAATTAGGCCTATCTTTTAATATTTAAAATAATGAAGAATCAATTTATAGGAAGAAGCTCACCACATCTAGATACACATTTTAGTTTCTCTGCCCTGAAAGTTTTCTAGCTTCTATTTCGCTATTTGATGATTTGTTTGCCTACTATATATTTTACGTTGGTATTCTGGTTCTACAAGTCCATTATGAAACTTGCTAACATGCTGCACCATTTTCTGAATAATTGACTTTTATAATAGTTCTCCTTTTTATAGTTTTATGCCATCTTAACTCTTTAAGATGTCATTTTACATTTATTAAGAAAAGATTGTCCTACTTGTGAGCCACCTTAAAGACATCTCTTTGGAGGAATGGGTTCTTTCTTGAGGGCTGCTGACATGCCCAGGTGAGTCAGTATCACAAGACAATGACAATAAATTTTAAACCTTTCATCCCTTTAGTAAGACATAACATCTTCATAAGTGACACTCATGAAACTATCATCTTTCTGCTGAAACTAGAATTTGCTATTGTGCTTTATGTAGATCCATAGCACTGATTAAATGCATGGTACGTAATAGGTGTTTAATAAAAGTTTGTTAGCAGAATCATGAGGGTGCATAAATCCACGACTATGACTACACCAGCAGTTTGGCAAGACAACTGTATTTACTAAAATGGCCTGAAATTGCTTCCCCTTGTTTCAAAGCCATGTTATAAAGTTTCACAAATAAAGAAATTGATGAGATTTAAAATGCATATAAAACTGATTTATAATTATATTATCTAAAATGATTTTAAAATTTAATAATTTGAGCTTTCTTCTTGCTTAACAAATATATAGACTTCAACTTCTAATTAAGTTTTGGGATCCAGTGGCAGAACTTATCTCCTGTCATAACATGTAGGAAAAAGGGATAAATGATAAAATTATACATTTTTAATCATTGGAGAGCTGTGAACAAAAATAAGACTAGAATGATAAATCTGAAAAGGGAAAAACCCTTCTCATTTGGTGGGATTTAGTTACTGTTTCCTTCACTGTGCGTATTTGCAGAATCTGAGCAGAATCTGAAGACCAGACCTTCCATAGGTAGAGGAACACTGGTGAAGAAAGAGGATTTGGCTGACTATGCAGACCCGTGTGAAAAATTAGAATATGGAGGTACCAACAATGTTGAACTTGTTTTCCCACACAGGCTTTTGGGAGGGTACCAAGAAAGCATAAGAATCAACAATGCTATGTTCTGCCCAAAGGTTGGGCTTTAATAAACAAAGGAAAGATCTTGGCTTTGAGAGGTTTATTACCAGAATTGAACTGAGTCTGATGAGAGCTGCAAACCAAACTTGACCTAGCTTACTTGCTCAGTGATTATGCTGCCAAATGAAATGATATACTTGATATACTATGTGGGTGAAAGTGATACCAATTTAAGTCCTTATAATCCTTTTACACATAGGGATATATATCAATAAAATATATCAGAAAATATACAAGAAGGAAGAAAATGGGATCCATAGTTGAGAGAAATAATAGCCAACAAAAGCAAGCCAATATGGGACTCAGCAGAAATGCTTTGAAATAAACACATATATAAAAGAAAATTGAAGGAAATATAAACAAAAGTGGAGGGAACTACGAATCAATAACTAACCCTAACAAAGAGATAGAATGTATAAAATAAAACAAATGAATATTCTAAAATTGAAAAATACAATGCCATAAATGAAGAACTCACTGTTCTTCATAGCAGAAAACATTTGTGAAAATGTAGATAGAACAATAGAAATTATTCAGACTAGGGTGCCTAGGTGGCTCAGTTGATTAAGCATCTACCTTCAGCTCAAGTAATGATCCCAGGGCCCTGGGATTGAGTCCCACAGGCTAGGGAGTCTGCTTCTCCCTCTCCCTCTGCCCCTCCTTTCTACTCATGTTCTCTCTCTTTCTCAAATAAATAAATAAATAAATAAAAATATTAAAAAAAAGAAATTATTCAGACTAAAGTAAAGAGAGAAGCATTAGAAAGAAGATGAATGAGTCTAAAAAAACAATGAAAGATAACTTTGAGATTCAAGAAAATATTCGAGCTCCAAGCTGGATACACACAAAGAAAAATCACACAGTGATGCATCACAATTAAATTGAGGAAAACAAAAGATTAGAGAAATTGTTAAAACCAACCATAGAAAAAGACACTTAGTCTTCAACAGGCAAGAAACTTTTTAAGAAAACCATGAAACCCCGAAGAAAAGGAATAGCATCTGTAGAGTGCTGGAAGGAAAAACAAAATAAAACAAAACAAAATGCTATCTCCAATTTCATCCCCAATGAAATATTTATTCAAAATGAAGGTGAAATACAGATGTTTTCAGACAAGTTTCAGAGAACTTACTGCCTGCGGGTCTGCACTATAAGACATACTAGAGAAACTTTTTTTGCATTAAAGGGAAATGATCCTATATAAAAACATGGAATTTCAAAAGGAAATGAAAACATTAGAAAGTATGAATGTGTGGTTAAGTGTATAATTTTACAGCCTTTAAGTCAACAACAGTAACAATGCACTGTGAGTTAAAACTATGTAAAAATAAAATAAAAGACAACAATAGAAAGGATTATAAATGATTAAACTGTTGTAAGGGTCTTGCATGGTTCAGGAATTGGTAGAGTGCTAATTAAAGACAGATTGCAAAAAGTTAAAAATGTGTATTGTAATCCAAGAACCCTTACAAATAATATAAGATGCTTAGGTAAAAAGGAAATAAAGGAAAAAGAACACAATACTAACATTTCTTAAGTAATCCAAAAAAGTCAGAAAAGGAGGAATAGGGAAACAGTTAAATAGCTCGAACAACTAGAAATAAATATAAATGGCAGACTCAAGTTGATCTGTATCAGTGGTTACATTAAATGTAAATTGTCTAATCACCTATTGGAAAGACAAAATTGTCAGATTAAAAATTTAAATATTCATACCCAAGACTCAAGCATGTGCTATGTAAGAGAGATATGTATGAACTCTAAGAATATAGACTTACATATATATGTAAAATAATATAATAATAATTATAATAGTAAGAATAATAAATGTTATAGTATGCAAACACAAACCAGAATAAAGCTGGTGTGACTATATTAATATCAGAAAAAATAGGCTTTGATAAAAGTATTAATGAATGAGATAGGACTCTTTCATAAAGACGAAAGAGAATAGTTGATAGGCAGCCATAAGAAACCCAAATGTACATACAGCTACAAACATATATGTGTGACAGAACTAATAGGAAAAACAGAAAAAATCTTAGTTTTTTATAGATTTTAAAATATATTTTTAAAAAGCAGGTCAAAATTGAAATAGGATATAGAATGTATATTGAAAACCCTATAACCACTTATAATTGACATTTATACTGATATGATACACCAAAAAACTATAGAATGCACACTGTTTTCGAGGGTATTTGCAATATTTACCAAAATAGACACCTTATTAAGCTAATGCAAGTCTATAAATAGCAAAAGATTGCATTCATATAGGATGCGTTGTCTGACCGTAATGGGACTCCTCAAGAAATAAATAGCAATATAACTAAGGAATCCCCAAATCTCTAAAGAGTGCTATATCTTAAAAAAATAAATTGAATCTACAATTAAAACTTCCTTCCCAACAAGCAGACAGACATACAAAAGTGGAAGAGGACAACTTATGGCCCAAATTATTTCACTGATGTGTTCTTCGAGGCACTTGCAAAAGAAATATCAGTGTTACACACATTCTTTTGGAGAATGGAGAATAGGAGCACCTCTCAACTCATTTTATAATGAAAACATTATTCTAACATCAAATACAGGAAAGGATATTTCAAAAAAAATTACAAATTTGTTATTTCTCAACAACATAGAAACACATTTCTAAACAAAATATTAGCAGATCAAATCTGGAGATACAGTAGAAAGATTATATCATGCCAAGTGGGTTTTATTCTGGGAACTTGATATGGATTTATCTTCCAGAAATTAATTAAGATAACTCATCATATTATCAGAATAGAGGGAGAAAAACTATATGATATGAATATACACACAAAGTATTTGATAAATTCAATACTCTTTCTAGATAAAATTCTCAGGGATTAAAATTCTCAGGAACTAGAAATACAAGACATTTTCTTCTCAAAGTCAGGGATCAGTAGAGTGGTTAAGTGTATTGGCCCAAACCAAATTCTTAAGTTGGAAGTGTGGCTCATCTCCTTACTGTGTCTTGTGCAAAGTATCTAACCTCCCTCTGAGTTCTCTCCTCTGAACAATACAATAATATCACTTTTTCTCATCAGAATTAAATTCATGAGCCCAGGCAAAATATTTACAAGGATGTTTGGTTCATTAGTACACAATAGACAGTAGCTATTATAATTAGTGATGTTATTTCTATACTGTCAGCACTTAACACATTTCCTAAAACACAGTAGATGCTAAATGAGTGTTTTCTAAATGAATGGATGAAGGAGCCTATAGGAACACAGTGCCCAGCGTACTGATAGGTGCAGAGAAGAATGTAAGACACAGTTCTGATCAACCAATTTTTAGCATTTTTCATGATTGCTTTAGACAATACAATTTGAGGGTGTCAGAGGAGAAGCAGCATCTCTGCCCAGGGTGGACTTCAGTCCGGAGGATTGTGAGAACTGGCAGAGAGGTGCTTACCATGTTCCAGCCCCAGAGCGAGATGCAGGAGGAAAGAAGGGCCTGAGGGTATGTGTGTGTGTGTGTGTGTGTGTGTGTGTGTGTGTGCGCGTGCCCGAGCGCGTGTGTTCCTGTGAGTGTATAGACTCAGAGATTGGGGTTAATTCTTTCTGTGTAGCATTGGGCAAAGTCATTTAATGCTGTGATTTACTCCATCATATTGGAATTATTTTTGTTCTATTTGTTCCCAATAGATGGTGAGCTTCTTAAGGAAGAATTCATATCTCATCCATCTGTTGTGTCCTGTGTTTCACATGGTAATGTGAATAGCTGCTTTTGGTAAGAGTTTTTCAAAGAAAACTAAACCGAACTTCCAGTTTTCATTTCTGAAGAACACCATCCCGCTCATCTCCAGGAATTACATTAAATGAGTACTCATTGAAGACCTTTCAACATCCCAAGGGCTACAGAAATGAGTGCTGTTACTACTAGATAAAAACATAGCAAGCAACCAATGCGTATATGTAGCACTTTACAGTTTATAAAGCATTTTTCATGTCCGTCTAATCTAAACTTAGCTGATGCCTTCGAGGAAGGAATTCTTGTGCCAGTTTCTTAGAAATTCCAGTTTAAATCATCATTTTGGAAATATAAATATGCTTTTATATTCATTTAGAGACACTGGTTCTCAAAATAATTATACAGTAATTTTTTTTTTTTTAAGATTTTATTTATTTATTTGAGAGAGAGAGAGAGAGCAAGCACGATTTGGAGGTGGGGCAGAGGGAGAAGCAGATTCTCCACTGAGCAGGGATCCTGATGCAGGACTCAATCCCAGGACTCCGGCATCATGACCTGAGCCAAAGGCAGATGCCTAGCTAAGTGAGCCACGCAGGCACCCCAACTTTATAGTAATTCTTGCCTAATGAAACAATCTACTTTTCTTTCGTAGAGTTTGAATGTTTGCATACTCAAGTTTCTTTTATCTGGGTGTGAAGGTGAACAAAATTTTTCTTGTATCAGAGACTTTTCAGAGGGTAGTACATTTTCTGGTTTAATAAGTTCGAAAACAGATATATTTATTTGTTTTAAAAGAGTAGGAGATAAAAAGTTGAGGGTGAGTGCAAACTTAGGACCTAAACATATTCACAGCTCATTTCTCTTTTCGTTTAGAACTCTGTGCATATCAGAATTCTTACCTGTAGAATCGCACATTACCCTGAGAGTTATTTAGAGGACTAAGTGAAATAATGCCTATAAGCTATTTAGCATTAAAACTGACAAATAAAAATTTCCCAACAAATTATAGCTGTTCTGCTATTTATTATTAATCATTACATTTTAAATAATAATAGCTATTACTAAAATATCTTTGGGGATGCCTGGGTGGTTCAGTCAATTCGGTGTCTGCCAATCCCAGCGTCCTGGGATCGAGTCCCACCTCGGCTACCTCCTCAGCAGGGAGCCTGCTTCTCCCTCTCCTTCCCTGCTCCCCCTGCTTGTGTGCTGTCACTCTAGGTCAAATAAATAAAAAAAATCTTAAAAGAAATATCTTCAAATTAGTAATTTTAAAAGATTGGAGGGTAGCTTTTGCTGTTTGGGTGTTTTGTTAGGGAAACCACGAACAAAGCTTTGGTAAGGCCTTTGGGTCACGGAATAATTCACAGATGAGTCCACTGTAGGATCTAATAAATTACCCCATCTTGTTCCAGTCTGTGACTCCAGCTGGTATTTATTTCCTATCTGCTATAACAAATCATCACACATAAATGGTGGTTTAAAACAATACAATGTTTCAAACAACCACAGTGTCTTGCAATTCTGGAGGTCAGAAGTCTGAAATGGATCTTACTGGACGAAAATCAAAGTTTACAGGCCTGTGCTCCTTTCTAGAGGCTTAAGGGAAACTCTGTTTCCTTGCCTTTTCAGCTTCTAGATGCTGTCCACATTTCATGGCTTGTGGCCCCTTCCATCCTCAAAGCCACTAATGTTACATTTCCCTGTGCCTTTCTTTCATAGTCACATCTTCTGACTCTCTTTCCTCTTCCCCTCTTCCACTTTTCAACACCCTTGTGAATACACTGCTATAGCCACACAGTTGAGGACAATCTCCCTCCTTTAAGGTCAGTTTATTAGCAACCCAATTCCGTCTGCATTTGATTTCCCTTCATTGTGTAACCTAATGGATTCATAGGTTCTAAGGATTAGGACCTGGACATCTTTAGGGGCCATGACTCTTCCTCCTATACAGGTCCAAATGAATGCTAGGTTAGAAGACCATGATCTATTCCAAATCTGAATTTAGGAAAGTAACAGGTTTTGATGTGGATGTTGAATTTTGAACCAATGCCTTCAATGCATCCACATCCTGTTTTCACTCGCCCCTGTTTCCCGACCAGCAAGGGGCTTCAGATGTCCCCTAGCACACAAAACAATCCCTATTTCTGGGACGGTCACTCGAGATCGGGAAATTCAGCCCAGCTTGAGATGACAACAGGGACTGATGACAACTTCAAGTTCATGTCTTAAAAAAAAGTTTTTGGTTTTTTTTTTTTTCTGGTTTCCTATACTTTCCTTTTTGTCTAAGGACCTCAGGAGGTCTAGTGTTTACATCAACCTTCGAAGCCCCACATCCCACTTCCTGGAAAGTCAGGAAGGCTCAGGAGTGAAATAAAAGTGTCAGAGCACTTAGCAGCTGTGAAACTCACCCTGACGATAGAAGGAGCTGTGGCCTTGGGCACATGCAAGACGGAGCCAGCCAGTCCTGGACGTTTCACTGGCACATGAAAATAGAAACAACCCTGCATCAAGCCTTCCCATACCAGGTGTTTTATGCGGAACATCTCTAAGTATCACCACCATTATTTTGAAGCAAATCAATGGAATGTCAAAGGGACTAATGAACTTGTTGAAGACACCCACCTTCCTAGCAGCAATCAGGAATAAAACCAGCCTCTGACTCTGAAGGCGAAGATTTTCCAGTTCGCTCACCCAAGCCTCTTGCACACCCTTCCACTCTTCACACAGACCTGTCTTTCTGGCTCGAATGCGAGCTCTCGGGGTTCAGAGACAAATCTTTTTCATCTGTTTCTGGCACCCAGCCTCGTGCCTGGTGTGTAGCCAGGGTTCAGCAGCGTTTGCTTATTTTATGAAAGTGTGATTTAGTTAGGACACTGCATGGGCGTCTTAACTGCACCAGCCTACAGAAAAGCCCATGTCTGGATGGGGCCATAGAGAGGCTACATCCACTCACGCACTCATGGAAAATTGGCTGGGGAAATTTTTTTTCTCCAGGAGCCATTTACATGCTATTTGATTTGGCTTTCTGAGACATATTCATCAATCCTCCAAACTCCATTCAGGGCGCCACTCCACTCATTTGTAATCAGCTAGTATTTATCTACTGAGACACTTGGGAGGGCAAAATGGAAAATGCAGCCTTTCAGTGCAGTGCTCGAGCGTGACCCCTGCCATGCAATGTCATTGGAAAGCATCTCAGTTTCAGGGGCGAACCACCCTGCCTAAAAGCAACACACCTAGAGCTAACTAACCCAACACACATATTTGGATCTACCTTCCCCTACTACGGGCAGAGCCCTGCACTTGTCCCTCTGTATGTCTGCATATTAAAGACCTAGCAAGCAAGCAATTCACCTAATGCTACATTTACCTAAAATTTATATGTAGGACTCTAGTGCTCCATACATATAAGCTAAAGTCTCTTCTAAGAACTGTTTTTGGCTTGCTAAGGACTTTTCTTTTTTTAGAATATCACAGAATATGTTTAATCATTTAAAGGCTTTGACAAACTGGCCTGAAAATATCCTAAGCTATCCCCAAGATAGGCAGACCAGAAAAAGATATGAATCATATACATGCTTGAAAAAGTCAGTGTCTCTCATCATATCTAAAAGATGGGACAAATGTACTAAATATTCAAAACACTTTTTTTCTTTCATTTTTTTAAAGTAGTTTTAGGCTCACAGCAAAGTTGAGGAAGGTCCAGAGAGTTCCCATCTACGTTCTGCTCCCACACATCCCCCACCAAAGTGGTACGTTTGTTACAATTTATGAACCTACAAAGACACACCATTATCACCCAATGTGCAGAGTTTACATTAGGGTGCGCTCTTGGGGTTGTACATTCTATGGGTTTGGACAAACACATATAATGATGTGTATCCATCATTATAGTATCATACAGACTATTTTCAACTATCCTAAAAACCCTTTCATTTAACTCATTTAGCTAAATACCAAGACGTGCTATTGCTGGATCGTATGGCAAGTGTATGTTTAGTTTTGTAAGAAACTACCAAACTATCTTCCAAAGTGGCAGGACCATTTTGCATCCCACCAGCATGGGGGAGAGTTCCTGTTGCTCAGTACCCTTGCTAGCATTCAGAATTATCAGTGTTCCAGGTTTTGGTCCTAATAAGTTTGTGGTTGTATCTCACTGTTGTTTTAATTTGTGTTTCCTTGATGACATAGTATATTGGAGCACTTCTTCATGTGCTCATTTGCCGTGTGTGTGTGTGTGTGTGTGTGTGTGTGTGTGTTTGAGAGACACAGGGTAGGGGGGCAGGAGGGCAGAGGGAGAGGGAGAGAGATAATCCCAAGCAGGCTCCACTCTCAGTGCAGAGACCAAAGCAGGGTGGACCTCACAACCCTGAGATCATGCCTAAACCAAAAATAAGGGTCAGACGCTTAACCGACAGAGCCACCCAGGTGCCCCTGACATCCGTATATTTTCTTTGATGAAATGTCTCTAAGACCTTTGTTCTATTTATTAATCAGGTGTGTTTTTTAAATTAAGGTTTAAGCATTCTTTGTATATTTGAGATAAGAGTCCTTATCAGATGTATGTTTTGCAAATATTTTCTCCTAGTTTACAGGATATCTTCTCATTTTCTTGATACTGTCTTTTGCAGAGCAGACATTTTAAATTTTAATAGAGTGCTGCTCATCAGTTATTTCTTTCATGGATGGTGCTTTGGTATTTTACTTAAAAAGTCATTGCCAAACCTAAGGTCATCTAGATTTTTCTCCTCTGCTATTTTCTGGGAGTTTTATAGTTTTGCATTTTCCATTTAAGTTTATTTTTCATTGTCAAGAGTGTAAGGATTTATTTTTTTACGTGTGAATGTCCAATTCTTCCAACACCACTTGTTGAAAAGATTGTTTTTGCTACATTGTGTTGGTTTGGCTCTCATGTCAGAGATCAGTTGACTATAGTTATGTGGATCTATCTCTGGGCTCTTTGTTCCTTTCCATTGATCTACTTTTCTACTCTTTTGCCAATATCACACTGTCCTGATCACTACAGCTTCATAATAGTGTTTAAAGTCAAGTAGTCAGTTCTCCAGCTTTGTTCTTCTCATTCAATATTGTATTGGTTATCCTGTGTCTTCCATCTTTCCATACAAACTTTAAAATCAGTTTGTAGATATCCACAAAACAACTTGCTAGGATTTTGATTGGATTATGCATTGGATTTACAATTTTAGCTGGGAAGAAATCACACCTTGACAATATTGAATCTATCCATAAACATGGAATGTCTCTCCATTTATTTAGATTTTCTCTGATTTCATTCGAGTTTCATAGTTTTCTAGACGTAGATCTTATATACACTTTGTTTAATACTTAAATATTTCACCTGACGGTGCTAATATAAATGATATTTGTGTTATTAATTTTAAATTCCAATTGTTTCTTGCAGGTCTATAAGAAAGTAATTGACTTTTGTACATTAGTCATGTATCCTGCAATTTTGGTATAATTGCTTATTAATTCTAAGGGTTTTTTGGTTGATTCTTTCAGATGTTGTACATAGATAATCATGTCATCTGCCAACAAAGATGCAGTTTTATTTCTTCCTTCCCAATCTACATAGCTTTTATTTCTTGTCTTATTGCATTGACTAGGACTTCTAGTATGATGTCGACAAGCAGTGGTGAGAGTGGACATCCTCGCCTTGTTTCTGACCAAAGCTTCTAGTTTCTCATCATTAAATCTGATGTTAGTTGCAGGGAATTTTGTAGTTATTTATTAGCAGATTGATAAAGTTTCCCTCTAAGTTTATTGAGGGATTTTATCATAAATATGTGTTGGATTTTGTCATTTGCTTTTTCTGCATCTATTGATATGATTGTGCAATTTTTTCTTTTTAAAACTGTTGATATAATGAATTGCACTAATTGATTTTTGAATGTTGAGCCAGGTTTGCATATCTGATACAAATTTTACTTGGTCATGGTTTTTAATTCTTTTTATATTGTTGAATTTAATTTGCTAATTTTTTAAGGACTTTTGTATATATGCTCATGAGAAATATTGGTCTGTAGTTTTGGTTTATAGTTGTTTTTATTTTTTCACATAATGTCATCGTCTGGTTTTGGTATTAGGGCAATACTGGCCTCCAGCAAAGAATTTAAGAGTATTTTCTCTGCTTCTATATTCTGAAAGAGAATGTAGAGAATTGGTAAAATTTCTTCCTTAAATTTTTGGTGGAATTCACCTGTGAACCTATCTAAGCTTGGCGCGTTCAGTTTGGGAAAGTTATTATTTATTGTTTAATTTTTTCTAATAGATACAGATCTACTCAGATTGTCTATTTCTTCTTGTTTTAGATTGTATCTTTCAAGCAATTGGACCATTTCACCTTGATTATCAAATTTGTGAGTATTAAGTTTCCATAATATTACTTATGGATAATATAAGTTACTTAAGATAATATAATTACTTAAGAGATAATTCTCTTAGTATGCATGTGATTAACAGTAATAGTCCCTTTCATTTCTGAAATTCCTAATTTGTGTTTTTTTCTTAGCCTTGTTAGAGGTTTATTGATTTTATTGATCTTTCAAATAGCTTTTGGTTTTGTTGATTTATCTTTTCTATTCCACTGATTTCTGCTGTAATTCTTATTAATTCTAACTTCTCTACCCCTCCTTCCCCCTCCTTCATCTTCCTCCTCCTCTTCCCTCTCTTCTTTCTTCTTCTTCTTCTTTCTTCTTCTTCTTCTTCTTCCTCCTCCTCCTCCTCCTCTTCTTCTTCTTCTTCTTCTTCTTCTTCTCCTCCTCCTCCTCCTCCTCCTCCTCCTCCTCCTCCTTCTTCTCCTTCTCCGTCTTCTTCTTCTTCCTCTCCCTCTCCTCCCTTTCTTTCTTCTTCTTCTTCCTTTGGATTTAATTTGTGCTTTTTCTAGTTTCCTTAGGTGGAAACTTAGATTATTGATTTAGATCTTTCTTTTTTTCTGATACATGCTTTCAAAGCTATCAGTTTCCCTCTAAGCACTGTATTTGCTGCATCTCACATATTTTGGTAAGTTGTGTTTTCATTTTCACTTATTTAAAAATATTTTAAAATTTCTCTTGAGATTCTTTAATCTGTGTTTTATTTAGAAGTGCGTTGTTTACTCTCCATGTATTTTGGGATTTTACCTTTATCTTTCTGTTGCTGATTTCTAGTTAATTTCCTTATGGTCTGAGAGTCAATGTTATATGATTTCTACTCTTTAAATTTGTTAAGGTATGTTTTACGGCTCAAATTTGATCCATGTTAGTGAATGTTCCATATGAGCTTCAGAACAATATGTTATTGTTATATGGTATGTTATATCCAGGTGATGGATGGTACTGAGTTCAGCTATGTCCTTAACTGATTTTCTGCCTACTGAATACATCCATTTCGGATAGAAGGGTGTTGGAGTCTCCAACTATGATAGTGAATTCATCTATTTTTCCTTGCAGGTCTGTCAGTTTTTGCCTCACATACTTTGATTCCTTGTTGTTTGTTACTAACTGTTAAGAATTGTTGTTTTCTTGGAGATTTTACCTTTTTATCATAATGCAATTTTTTTTTTAATTTCTGTCAACTCTCTTTGCTTCGAGGTCTGTTCTTTCTGAAATTAATATTGGTATTTTTCCTTTCTTCTGATTAATACTAGCATGGTATATTTTTCTCCATTGATTTGCTTTTCACCTATATGTATATTTAAAGTGCAGACAACATGTAGTTAAGTCTGCTTTTTGATCCACTCTGACAATCCCTGTTTTTTGGTGCATTTGGAGCTCTGATGTTCAGGGTGATTATTGATTAGCTATATTTCTTACTGTTTTACATTTGTTGCCTGTTCTTTGTTCTTATTTTGAAATGTTTTTTAAAGCCACCTCCAGAACATCAAAAATTATACTGATAATATCAAATGATGTCAAATATCTGGAGCAACTGGAATACTTGGATTACAAATTATACAACCACTTTGAAAATATATTGGACAATGTTTACAAAATGTAAACATGCAGAAAGAAAAAAAAAAAAAGTAAACATGCATACACCCTATGACCTAGCAATTCAACTCTTTGGTGAGAAATCTATCTATATCTGTATCTATATCATTTATATCTCAAGTGGTTATTTACACAAAAATATACATTCATTTCTGCCAAAAGAATTCCTATATATGATTTTATTCATAGTAGCCTCAAAATGAAAAAAAAATCCATATTTCCATCAAGTGTAGAATTGATTAAAGCCCATGATGATTGAGATCATAGCATTTGGGACAGGCTATGAAGGTGGTTTCTGACATCCTGTAAATTGTTTTCCACACTTTAAAAACCTTATTTATATAAAAAAAAACTCATTTGTTTTAAAAAGCATTAACAAGAGGAAAGAAAAACAGAAAAGGTATGGAGCAGAAGACATGACCCTTAGGGTTGTTTGTTAAGAAAGTAGGATTTTTGATTGTCTGGAATTGAATGTTTAGTGTTTTTATGAACAAGAAAGAAAAAGAAAAGCAGTTGAAGTTCCCACAAAGCCCATGGCTATTCTATTATCCACACCTTCCAAGAAAAAGAGCACCAGGAAAAGAGCAGAGGAAGACAAGATAAACCAAAATAAATGCTCTGTATCTAATCTGTTTGGTGGTTATGTGAGGATCTACTTATGTAAAAATTCATCCATATGTACATTCATTGCATTTTATGATATGTAAATTATACCCCAATAAAAAGTGAATTAAAAAGATACATATAAAAATTATATAGTTTAAGTAAATATATGAAAAATTGGCTTCCAGCTTTATTGGCTTTGTACATAAGAACATGGAACTCTTGAATGCATTTTCCCCTACAGATCCTTTATTAACAAGGCTATTGGAAAGATTCTAAACCCTGTCAACCCTGTCAGTGGCTTTCAGATAGGACTTACTAATTCTATTTTCTCATTTCTGGGCTCATCATATCATGTTTCCAGAATATTCCATAACTTAGGAGCTCTTGGAATGTGGAAATGCAGAGGTTACATTGGATTCATTTTGTCCCTTCTCTAGGACTCTGCCTAGTGTCCCACCTCTTTTGCATGGATAGCCCACATTAAGTGTATAGGTTTCCCCTGCTACCTGGAAGTAGAACATCCCTATAAAACTTTTCCTAAACTGAAATGACATAAAGTGAAGAAGCAATTACCATTAATTAATGGGAATATTTTGAGCATTCCCAGACCCCCAAAGTCAGGCTTTCTTAGGCTTTTCTGATACCTTAGGACACATCTTCATAGTGCATGCCTACAAAAAACTGAGATGAAGCAGAAGTGCCCACACACCCCATTCAAAGCTCTGATTTGGATGCTGAGATGCTGAGTGTGGTCCCCGGGGAAGAAGCCTGGCGGTGCTGCTCCCCACTTGGGTCCTACATCTGGGACAGCTTGCTGCAAAACCAACACTGAAGGCACACTGTATTTGTCATCCTCCCCCCTTTTAATTTATTTATTTATTTATTTATTTATTATTTTTTTCCTCCCCCCCTTTTTAAAAGCAAAAATCCTTTTCAGATTTCTTCTGTTTGTGGAAACAGGTACTAATGTAGGTCTTCTGTAAAATCAAAGTGGTATAACACAACTTTAAAAAAGTGGTGGTAATTATATTAAATTCAGTATTTCATCCATGTTATCTAAGCTTCTGAGACAGTGTATTAGCCTGTTCAGATTGACATAACAGAGTATCATGGACTGGTTGCTTAAACGACAGATCTGTCCTCCCAATTCTAGAGGATAGAAGTCAAGAGCAAGATGCCTGCAGCCTTGGTTTCTGGTGAGGACTGCTTCCTGGCTTGTGGACAGTGACTTTCTTGCTTTGTCTTCACTTGGCTTTTCTTCTGTGTGAGTGCAGAGACAGAGTGAGAGTTCTCATGTCTCTTCTTCTTCTTCTAAGGACACTAGTCTATTAGATTAGGGACTCATCCTCTTGACCTCATTTTATGTTAATGACCTCCTTAAAGACCTTATCTCTAAACAGTCACATGGGTGGTTGAGGTTTCAACATATGAATTTGATGGAAACAGTCCAGTCCAGACTGCTATGGTGACTGAGCCTCTTTTTTCATTACTTTGTCTTCTGGTGTTCTCCACTCACATTATCTTCATCCCTGGTTCTGCACAGACTTCCAGCCCCACGAGCTCGTCCTGGCCTCGTGGTCTGATCTCATTCTGTCTCCCTTTGATTTGCTCCTCAACCTGTCTTCCCAGTCACTAATTGGGGAAGTCCTCGGAAAGAATCACAGTCGTGTAAAACCCCACAGAGGACACCAGCTCCCAGATCCTCTGATATTTACCTTACAGTACTTACAACATTTCTTTCATGACACTCCATATGTGTTCCCGCAAAACCTCATTCTCTGTGAAATTACTCATGAAAAATCACAGAAGTTATAAGAAAAATCAGTCTAGATGAAAACCACTCAAAAATCTGTGGAACTGGGCACTAATAAAACAGTAACTATTCTAATTAAAAAAAACAAAACATAAAAACTGCACAGTAACTTTTTCTGCATCCTACAGATTTTGGTAAGTTGTGTTTTCATTTTCATTTAGTTTAAAATATTAAAAAATATTTGTATCTTGAGTTATTGTCAATCTTTGTAGCCCTAAACATGGGCCTTAAGAATCTACTGCTTCTTAGGGATGCAAGTCCTTGCAATCCACTTGCTTCGAACAGACAATACAATGATCAAAATTAAATGTCTGATCCAAGATGTAGCTTTTTTCATTCATGCATTGTTTCAATTTAGGAGGAAATGTCTTCTTAATTCCTCATCTGCACATGTCCCCCCACTGTTGTGTCAACACTGTGGAAACTTTGCAGTTCTGGGAGCCATTAAATTAGCTACCTCATGCACTAAATAAAGTCCCCTTCATAGATTTTCAATTTTGACTTCATATCTTTCCCTGTAATTATGAGAAAAGTTTCCCTTGGTTGCTTTGAAATATCCACATACTGAAAAAATTGTGTCCTGGCCAACACAACTTTTACACTTTATTGACATCATTCCTCTATTTACCAGTGGCCTGTCAGATAATTCCTGCCTAAGAAATACTCATTGTAGTTAAAGAGAGTGTCATAAACCTCCAAGCCCTGCTCTCTCCAGATTCGATTTGCCACCTTCTCCTAAGTCTCAGTCACCAGAGCATACAGAAGCAAAAATAAATTAACCTTTCTGTTCCTGATAGGCAATTAAGAAATGCATCAATTCCCTGACAGAGAATCTGGGACAAGAAATTTTAAGGCAGAAGTCAGGAGATGGTGCAGTACCTCAGACCATAAGAAAGATTCATGTGCTACTTTATGCATTTATTCATGTAGTCAACGAACACGTTTTGAGCATAAGCAGTTTATTAGATGGTAGGCAAAAGGAAGAGATTCACAGTTTGTACTCGGTGCTATCACTTACATTATCTCCCTCAATTTCCACAGCAATCCTTTGAGGCAAGTATTTTCCCTCATTCTATTTTGCAGACGAGGAGGCTGAAGCTCCCCCGGAAATGACAACACAAATGTGATGCACCCAGAGTGGAGAACTCATTTCTGCTATGACTCAAAGTCATTGCAACAAAACTCTTCAGTTTAGGGCATTGTTCCAGGCTCTCCCTTGCCCTTCTTCTTGCTTTAGCTAATATCCTCTTCTCTCTGACCCACGTCCTTAGAATTTTGATTAGATTTTCTAATCTTCCCGAATTTTGATTGAGCTTTCCCCTAACATGCAGCTTCTATGATGATTCTATCAGTTTGAAATAATAGGTCCAGTAGGAAAATGACATCCTTTCCATCCGCTGGCCATTCTTGGGTCAGGAAAATCACACCTGGACTAGACCTAGTGGCTTGAGCTCCTGGTTTTCCAGAAGGTGATATTGGGCATAGACATAGTCATAGAGTAGGGAATCTACGAGTATTAGTTCTCTTTCTTATTTGTTCAAAACGATGCAGATGTGTTCAAAACGATGCAAGCATATGCAAAACAACATTTGGGAGCTCCTCTAGAGTTCCGTGAATCTAGATTGTATGCTTATTTAGCAACACCATGATTCTATTCTCGTATAACAAGGAATAACAAGATATGCAAGACATAGCTCCCATCTTTAAAACATCACCACTGATTGGTGGGGGAAGAGGAAAGAGTGCCGTATCTGTGCCCAGATTTAATGCAAGATATAATGCGACTGCAGGGTCTGAGTACAGGTTCTATGAGTGACTGGAGTCAGAAGAGCAGGTGTCACTGACGGTCGAGTAGATCAGAAAAAATCTCCATGGAGGGACTCGGAGGTTCGGCCTGAGCCTTAGAGAAATCATATTATGGGTTACAAGTGGCAAATGGGATAATTCAGTAATTCTTTTGTCTTCTTCTCACCTCCACACCATAGCTGTATATCATTTTTAAGTCCTCTCGTCTATACCTCTGGTTTGTCCTGCGTGAGACAGAATCTTACAAACTTTACCTGGCTATATCGTCTCTAGCAACCGTTTTATTTCCAAATAATATAGAAACAGTCATTCTCTCTGGACCATAGAGTGGAATTATAACCAAGTACAGCTTGCTGTTCTTGGCTTTCCCTCTCCTGAATACATCATATATGACCCTGCTCGTAAAGCTTTCACTGCACCACTCATCCATAGCCTTGAATTGCTGCAAAAATGTCTCTCTCTCAGAGTCAGTCCAGTGGTCTTGGAATCAGTGTCACCACAACCAAATCTCTGTGGGCGCTTCTGACATCCCTTTTGGGTTGTACAAGTCACGAATCATCTTTGAAACTTCTAGGATCTGCTTTCTTCTCCTCCAAGGCTCCTTGCAGACTTTCCTTTCCATTTGCCAAAGCCTCTGATAACTTCAGAAATTCAGCAATGCACCCTTTCATTCCAAGAAAAAGTTTTCTTGTCTATTTCCTTATGAAAGTATACTTTTCTTCCTTCTCGTGGCATATACTTCTGCAAATCCAAGACAGGACTACATGTGAGCATGATTTGAAGCCACGGAGTTCCTCACGTAGCTGTGGGACATTTTCAGTCTTCTGTTTCCTCTGTAAAGTTACAGGGTTGGACTGAGGAGGTGAATAGCACAGTGGTTAAACCCAAAGTGGAGTCAATCAACTTTGACTTAAATCCTGGTCTAACATAGGAACTAGATTGAGTTTTCCAATCTTTTAAAATGTCCTTTTTCTGATCCCTAAAATGGCAAAAATAACCATTGAAGGGGTTAAATAAGAAATGGCATGTAAAATGTTTAGTGTGCTACCTTGCTTATTGAACATCCTCCCAAAGAGTTAACTACTCTTATTTTGATTCATGGGCTCATCAAGCATTTATTAAGGACTCCCCCCTCACATTTGTGCCCGGACGCTAAATATAAAGCGGTGACTTTCACAGTCCCTGCATGCCGGGTAATTATAGTCCCTTTAGTTAGCTAATGACATGGATGAACCAAAACCTTCCTACCTCCTCACATCCCACTCCCATCTCTCCTTATGGTCCCCTTGCTGCTGTTCCTTTGGGGGAAGGGTATGAGGCAAAGGGAAGGGGAAACCATTGATATATTTAGTAGGAACTTAGTATTGGTCAGGCTACACTGAATATCTTTTTCAGAAGAATAAATGCAGCGTTTTGTGACTCTGGGTGGGAAAGTGGGCCCCGTGTTGGCCCATGAACCTACTCAGAGAGTGAGCCGTGAGTCTACAGGAAACATATCTTGTGGGAGCACCACACTGCTCAACTACCTGAACTGCGACATGCTAAGTGACAGTCGTGTTCTAGTTCCCTGAGAAGAGGAAGGTAAGAGGGCATATTTTCACACAGCTGCAGAACTTCAATCTTGATTCAGCAGGACACGTGTAGAAATAAGAATAAGGGTAACACTACTACTATCAACATAGTAATAAATAATGAAGTAGCCTTACATTCATGTAACATAACTGATGTCACCAACAACCCCATGTGATGCACAGATGGCGATTTATCTCCATTTTGTAGGTGAAAAATCTATCCTGAGAAGCTAAAAGTATTTTCCAGGGACACACTTTTGGAACGTATTAGAGGGACAGCCTTTCCCACTAGGTTCTACCACAATGCAGGGCAGTGGTTGTGATCTTTCAGAGTAATGCTTTGAAGAGCGTAGCTTTCGAATTCAGAGTTCAGCATATCCTGGTTGAATGTTTCAAATCCTGGCTCTGCCACTTACTTGCTGGGTGACTTTGGAGAAATCACATAACCTCCCAGAATGGAGTTCTTTATCCACTGAATGGGAACTAAAATGATTACTTATCAGCACTTTTGTGAAGATAAAATGGGACCATATGTACAAAGGGCTTAGCCCAGGGTGTGTATAAGGGCTCATTAAATATTTATCATAAGTAGTTTCTTTCCTTTCCCTCCTTCCATTTATTCCTCTTTTTCTTCCTCTCCTTTCTCCTTCTCTTCCTTCTCATCTTCTCATTATTGTTATTATATTATTACCAATGCTACTATGTAGCAGTGTCATGAGATACGGACAGGGTTAGTTGGGAATTCTGGTTCGAGCTTTATGACTTCTTAGCCTTCTTGATTTGGCCAAACCAGGAGCCAGAGGATATATATATATATATATATATTTTTTTTTTTTTTTTCTGGGATGTTTATAATCACCATGCCATCTAGGAAGTGGCAGGGTGCTCTATTAGATGGAGACAAATAGACCATTTTCTCATTCATTAATTATTTTTGAATGCAACCAGCCTGCTTCTAATTCATATATCTCTAAATCTGTATTAGATGAACAGGACTCCCATTTAGTCATGATTAACATGAAGGGCTTGCCGTGTGGTTGGTTGATTTAGTGGGGATTCTGGCCTATAAGTCACATCCTCCCTCCTATTCAAACAAGCAGTATCAGTCATTTATTTATTCAGACCACTGTTTCATTGCCAGTGTTATGGGCCAAAGCAAACAGACTCTCCAACATCAGATGGTCTCATGGACTCAAATGGTATTGCTTCCTTATAAGCATGTGGCAGTAATTCCTCTGGATCATGGAATTGGACCATAGAATTGGATCATGGGGTAACTATGGTGGCCAGGAAATGTCTGTGATGCCTGAGGTGTTTTCCAAAGCAACCCTTTATCATCTTCTGCAAGCTGCTATATCATAGTGGAAAGGGTGAGAGCTTGGGACATTGGTTGGATCAGTATTAGAGTCTTAGATGTATGTTGGATAAAGAATTATGTCTTCTCCCTAAGTTTTGGTTTCTTCATCTTTAAAATGGAGTTGGCAATACCTGCGTTGTTAATTGTGACAATTAGTGATGCTTTATACAGAGGATCTGAAATGGTATTTGCCACATAGCACATGTTCAAGAAAACATAGCTGGTATAATTATGGTTAGTTAATTAGTTTGTCTTCCACAATGGTACAATGGTGATCTTTTTCTTCCAACTAGATGCATATGGTTCCAGCACCAAAATGTGAAGTATGGGCTGCTACCCTCTACTGGCTTCTGGGGCTCAGCATTGACTTCACTTCTCATATCCATGATGTAGGCCCTCTGCCATCCTCTGCCCCATGAAGATTACTTGGCTGTGTTGAAAGCATCAGATGGTCTGCAGAGGTTCCCACCCAAGCCAGGACAGACTACTATTGCCTTAGCCTTCATGCCACCCATTGCTCACTTAGCCATCTTGCAAAGTGGGGAGGGACAAGTTCCCACCTTCTGTTATGTTCTTAGTATGTGTGCTACCCAAGTATTTCTGCATTGAGTGGCATATGCTGTGTATTAATCTGGGTTCTCCAGAGAAACAGAACCAACACACACATACATATACTTCTTTATTATGAGGAATTGGCTCACATGATTATGTGGGCTGAGGAGTCCAACAATTTACGATTTGTAGGCTAGAGACCAAGGCAAGCCAAACTTGGAGTCCAAGTCCAAAGTAGTGAGAACCAGTGAAACCAAGGGTATATATCCCAGTCCGAGGGTGGAAGAAGATGAAAGGAGATGTTCAGCTCAAACAGGATACAAAAGAAAGGGATGGTGCAAATTCCTCCTTCCTTAGTCTTCTGTTTAATTCAGACCTTCATAGGTTGAAGATGCCTGCCCACAATGGGGAGGCCAATCTACTAAGCCTCCTGATTCGAGTGCTCCTCTCATTTGGAAGCACCCTCACAGACACACTCAGAAATAATATTTAATCTGGGCACCCCATGGCCCAGCCAAGTTGACACATAAAATTAACTATCACACCTGGTTGTGTAACTACTTGGAAACACCACTGGAATAGCTGGGTCAATCCATATTCATGTGATACCTATTTTGCTGGTCCCTGTACTACATCTCCACTTTGCTCTTCTACAATCCATAAGCCCTGTTAATTACTTGATAAACATCTATTGGGCTCCTTTTCTTTTATGATCTGGCTTCCTTGCCCTTTTAGCCATGATTTTGAGGTTACCAGACATATTTATAAAGGTTTGTGCCCCCAAAGTTGAATATAGTTCAAGTCCTTATACCATAGCCCCATCCTTGTGAGACTCTGGAGCTTACATGCAAATCAGCATATGCCAGCAGATCCCTTGGAGGAAGCAGAATGTGGGTTCAGTCCCCCAAACTCACTAACCGGTCATATCAGATTTTGGGTTCTGACCAAGTCAGGGTCACCACTATATGAATTTTTAAGGTCAAAGAGTTTTTGAGTGCAGAATAGGGCTAACAGGGTACATGTTTTCTGACCCTTTAGCCAATGACACATCACAATCTTAATTAGAGGCTGAATTGCAATGGCTACAAGAACTGAGTTATGAAAGTCTTATTGTGTGTGATCAGTACTTTAGAAGCTTTCTCTTATGAAGTCAGTTCATGAAGTATGCACAATTAAAATCTCTCATTATGAGAAAGATATCCAGGAAGGTTAGGGAACTTGCCTAAAATCACCCACCTAATATGAGGTAAAATTATGGTTTAACCTCGAGCCAAACTCAAAAAAATGTCTATACTCTGCTAACCCACGGCAAAGAGTTTCATATAGTGTTTCACACAGTAAGTTTTGATGAATGAATACTGGCTCATAGAAGGCTAGGACTATCTGAAAACCCTTTGAGGAAAAGAGGCTTGACTTTTTCTGCTTTTTTCCCTCATCATTGTTTCATACATGTCACCAATCAATTACAACTACCTGCCCAGTTGATTTGATTTGGGTGCTCCCAATTCTGAAATAGCCACAAGTCCATATTTAGTGCTGTCTTTGTGCATTTAAGCTGTCAGTTCTGGAGTGGAGGACAACTGTGATATGCTTTCAGTATGTTAATGAATAAGTAACATGAGAAAACTGCTCAGGTTTGCTAGATCTAACCCCCATCGAGGTCTATGGAATTCAGAGTTTAAGAGCATAAATGAGAACGTAAGATTACATAAAGAAAACAAAACAAAATAAGAATAATGATTGAATATTTCTGGAGCCTGAAGTTTAGCAAACTTTACCAACTGTGATGTAATTCTTGCTCCCAAAGATTGAATAAATATGTTAGCACGTTGTATTTCGCATCAGTTTGCTGAGCTTGCACATAGGGTCATAAATGAAAATAAGATCAAAAGTGACAATGAAGCAATCTAAGTAAAGTTCAATGGGTTTGTTTGCCCTGTCAGCAAGCCTTCTTTTGTAGAAGACATCAAGTCTTTCCTTAGCTCTAAATACTGTAAGTTTTATTCTTGGCCTTTGCTATATGTGCCAGATAAGATTAACACGAGAAAGGGAACCAGTTTAGAAAGAGAGAGAGTCAACTTGGAAGATATTAGGTTAGTTGGACCCTACATCTTCCATGAATTATTTATATTGTTTGATCCTAGTTTGGAAAGAGAAAAATCTGAACTTTTTTTGTTTTTGAAATCAGGTAATCTTGTAATTCAATCCTCAACAAAGCAACTATTTCTGGGTGTTTTCAAATAGCACTTCTCTTTTGTGCTGGAAAGAAACTTCTGTGTAGAATGATTACATGAAGCAAATATGTACTCAGATTTAGAGGAGAGTAATCAGAACCATCTTTAGTGTAACATTGAGTCACCGCCATTGGGGGAACAACAAAAGGAGCAGGAACTTTGGAATCATTCTAGAACTTGGATTTAATTCTAGCCCTGCCCCTAGCTCACTGAGTGACCTTGAGAATCTTATATAACTTATTAGAGTCTTGGTTTCTGTTTTGGTAAAACAGAATACCTAGTAACTGCCTTGGAGCTATTGGGAGAATTAGATTGGATATTGCCCATATTGTAGGTGCTCAATAAATGGGACAAGTCTTTAGGACTAATTTTGCTATGACTACTTTGCTCAGCAGGCACTCATGTCTACAAACAGTGATGCTGAATTCTCTGCTGAATACTGGGGAAAACTAATAGAACAGAGCAAGCCCCAGACCCATAGGAGTGTATACATTAGTAACATCAACATCTTGGCACTCAGATGTCTGCCAGATCTGGTTCCCTTTACTCTCTCTTTCCACATCACACACTTCCTTGGAAGTAGTCCATACCAACAAACTAACAGATCTCAGGGTCTTCCAAGTTTCCCTGCCCTCCATACCTTTCATCATGCCTAGGAAACCTTTCCTTCCTCAATTTCTTGAGCAATTCTTCTTTGTATTTCAAGAGCCCTCTTAAATATCATCTGTTCCTATACATATCTGACATATTTGGACTGAATTGGGAGCTCCTGAACACATTTTTCTTCTGCCCTACCTTAACTGCAGGGTATACCTCTATAGTATCTGCATCGACCACTCTCATAATTATTGATCACTTATCTAAAGCAAGAGCAAACTGTGAGCTCTCTAGGGTGGAAAACATGTCTTTCTATTTTGGCATTCTTGACACCCAATATTGGACCCAACACCATTAAGAACAAAATAAATGTTGAATGACCTGGCTGAATAAATGTATCTTTTTGAAATAACTCTTATTAATATCCCTCATTTACAAATGTGAGCTCTACGGATAGATATGTAGAATTAAAAATTGTATAGCTCTCTAAAAATTTCATGACTGGGTCTATCTATCTACAATGATTTTGCTCACCTCTTCATGGTATAAACAAAATGAGTTTAGTTTCTCTTTAAAATTTAAAAATTCAATGCAGTGAATTTGCTGTGAGACATAACTTTCTATTGCCTGAAAGAAAAAATGTCCAAGCATACATATTAATTTATTCAATTATTCATTCACTCAGTCCACAGATTTATTGACAATTAGTATTTTACCTGGAACTGGAACTGTGGAGAATAGTGGTTTGCAAAAGAGAGAGAGAAACACAATCTTTTCCCTCCCTCATTTTATAAACTCAGGGAAACAGATATGAAGCATTAATTACCAAATAGAGCTATTGTATAAAAATCAAACTAAGATAAATATTTTGAGGGGTGCCTGGGTGGGTCAGATGGTTAAGGGTCTGCTTTTGGCTCAGGTCATGATCTCCAGGTCCTGAGATGGAGCCCCATGTCAGGCTCCTTGCTCGGTGGGGGTGTCTACTTCTCCCTTTCCCTGTACTTATGCACTTTCTCTGGCCCCTCTATCAAATAAATAAATAAATAAAATCTTTTAAAAAAAAAAGGTAAATGCTTTGAAAGAAAATGGGAGAGTCTGAAATGATGTCCTACCCTTCTTGAAGAGGACTGTGAGGCTTCCCTTGAGTAGTAACACTTCAGAGGTGCATTGGTTATTGAGAAAGATCCTGGCAGGTGAATGGGGGAGGGGTGGCACGCATGGTGGTGGCTGGTTATTGCTTTACAGCAGGAAGCAGCCTTACAGAGATTAAGGTGGCTTTCCAATACTACCTCTACTCACTGAAATCCAAATCCAGAGGAAACAAAACCCATTCATTTCTTTTAGAATGGCTTCCTGATTCCCATTAGTTCCCCTGCCTGGTTTTCATTAGATGAACTACCTATATTCCATCAGATATAATCGGATTTATTTGAAGCCCTGGGCACTTATAGAAAATCTGCATTTAGTATAGTCTGATCAAATGCAGAAAATGCCTTAACATGCTAAACAGGACAAGAGGAATTCCTATAATATAACCAAGAAATCTGCTGTACTGACTTCTGTTTGGTTAATCTATGAAGCCAGTCACATATGTACGTTGGTCTGTATTCAGAGGAAGCAGTAACAAGGGAGCTGGCTGTACATTAAGGAGAAAGGATGTTGCTAAAAGAGCCAAGAAATGGAAAGAGCATTAGATTTCAAGTTACATCCAGATCCTAGCCTCTGTTTCAACAGTGGTCAGGAAGCAACCTCTCTTCCCTGATCCTCTATGTCCTCAACAAAAATGGGATTCCTTTTTATTCTAAATATATGTGAGTTAGCCCTCAACACTGGCAGGAAATGGGCTGAGTCTCCACAGTGAGAGCTGGATTCAATCATATTATGGGCTTGCAGCCTCTGGAAAAATACAATTTTTTGAATGGAAAAATGGCGATTCCATTTCCTCAGGGTTGAATTTACACTCACGGTAGATTGTTCTGTACTGCTCTTTCTAATTGAGAACTCATCCCATTCCAGGTACTTGGTTGGAAATCATGCTTTAAAGAGGTGAACTACTATGACATTGGTAGGATGTTACTGTTGAAAACATTCTAGGGGACTTCACTATGGTGACTTAATAGAACACTTACAAGTGTAAAAACAGTATACAATAAATCATGATTCTCTCTTCTTTGACTGTGGACCTTTGGTTTCCTTAATTGAATGTTAACTTTATGTTGGTTCTATGATAACAATACTCTGTTGGTGCATGTGGACACCGATCTTCTAAGATCCTCAATTGGAAGACCTCATTACAAGACTTGACTAGTGGCTCCACTCCAGGCTTCCTTGTTATATTTGGCCCATTTATTGGAGGGTATTGAAGTCTTAGTGTTTCTGATTTTTTTCATCCAATATCTAATAACCTCTTCTAGAATTCTGCTATTTGCACATTAAGCATGGCCAGTTTTGTTAGTGGTTCCAAGGCACCAATTAATATCCTTAAGCTATGGCATGGATGTGAATTAACCTCTGATGTGCAGCCACTCAGGGCTAGAAATTGACTGAAGTTAGCCAGGACCAGTTTCTATTGGCTGCCACCCAAAGAACCTAGTCCTATAATTCTACTGCATTGATTCCGTCTAGTTCTTCCTGGTTCTTCCCTGCCTCTAGAATTCAGCAGCATCATGTTCATCCATTAATACAGAATTGAATTGAGTTGGGTTTTGACCAGGGTGGCCTGACTTTCAGTAAGTGCACAATAACCAAGAAAAATGGGTAACCCCGTTTGATCATCAAAACATTTTGGGGTCTGAAGAAGATCTCTTTCAGGGTTTGTGGACAAAAGGATGATTGCAGGGGAAATTCTGCAATAGAAAGGCTGTTGGTTTTGAATCAACTCTGCCAGCTCCTCTATGTGCCCCTTAGCCTGTTACTCTAGCTGACTAAGCCTCAGTTTCTTCGGTCAAAAGAAATTAATAATATTGATGCCAAGCATTGATTAAGGATTCGGGTTTTTCTTTTCAACAGCATCTCCTGTTTTCTATTCTTTTCTTTCATCTCTTTTCCATTATTCCTTTTTGACTTTTTGGGCATCCCTTTTTATGCTTTGTCTTTTTGTCCTTTTGTTTTTATGGTATTGTTTTTATTCTCTCTCTTCATTATTTTTACCAAGAACAATCTCTTGCATCCCTTTCATGGTCATGGTGTGTTTCTGTCCCAGTGCAGCAACTTTTCTCCTTTTTGGCTTGTAAAATGCATTCTATACAGCTTAGGGCATCAGTCTATGCCACAGTATCATGGAGACACTTTCAATCAAATTACCCTTCCTTCTTCCAGAAAAATGGTGGGTTGGGGCCCAGCATAGGCCAGTTAAATGCTTTCTCCTCAAATGGAGTGGTACAAAGACAGAACTCCCTTTGTAGATTCATCCCATCCATGGCACTCTGAAGATCCTTCTAACTAGGTCCCTAGACTCATCCTGGTGCTTTCCCCTTTCAATTCTGCCGTTTTTCTTTTCTTTCAGAAAGTTATGCCATCTTTTTACCAATACTTCCTTTTCACTTGTTAGCCCGAATGTGTTTATGCATCTCACTTCTGAAAAGCCCTAAATGATTAACCCTCTCTTTTCTTCCCCCAGAACCTTCTCCCTTACCTCAGCTGCAACTGCTCAACCCAAGCATATAGCAGAAAATACACACACAGACACATATTTTACAGAAAAAAAGTGGATTTCAAATGGTAATTGAAAACTCTCAGGTAATATGATGTCCAACCCAGCATTACCCTGGATGCCTCTCCTCCCGTGCCTCGGGAGTGGGCTTGAGCAATGGAATGGAGCACATTTAGGCATCATCCAAGGACCTAGAGGGTAAATCTGGCCAATGTTAAGTGTCTTTCTCAGAGATTAAGCACCAGAGACAGGGTGCAGAAGTCTCCTGGCTCATGGGATGTGGAAGTCCTTTCCTATTATCCAAATTCATTCTTTCACTGAGGCAGATTGGATCACATTTAAGGTCCCTTGAGCTGCCTTCTCCCAGAGGTATTATTTACCAGCTCCACCTTCTGCTGAAGATCCATTTTTGGACACTCTTTGACCCTCCATGCATGTGCTGGGGCGTGCATGTGCACACACACACACGTTCTCTCGCACCCTTAACATTAATTTTTCATTTAACCTAAGAAAAATTCCCAGGATTCTGGGATCATGAAAGTTCTTAGTAAAATTTGAACCTATGCAGATGTAGCTTGTGACACCCGCATCTCTCTTTGGGAATAATCATGGATTCTAATGAACTTTTGCTTCTCTATGCAAGCATTGTTCTCTTGGTATAAGGCAGCATAGATTTTAGTTACTTTTATTTTTAATTTCACTGAGATATATAATACATCTGTATACCTGTAATGGTCCATAGAGGATAATCTAAGTGGATTATAAACCTAAAGTACAGATTGGTTTGCAAAACTTTTCTTCTACAAACTCAAGAGCTCTTTTCAACTCTATTGTTTCCTTTCCCCCTGTATAGGAAGAATAACATTTTCTAGTGCAAAAGAATGAAACAGTAACTTTTTGTTGGTGACAAGCATGTAAAGAATTTATGCTAGCCTATTGCACATAAGCAATAATGGTATTGCTCTATAGGTTTATTGCCTGAAATGGTCTAGGAAAATTGAAAGATAAATATATCGTGGTGATGGCATTACCATCACATCAGGATCTTATTTATCTGAGTAGACTGTTAATAGCTTCATGCTTAGGACTCAAGTTCAAAAGAATTTACTTAGAAAAGACCCAGAGCTTTAAATAGTCCCTCTGAAATGTGGGCTGCTGAAGTAGATTGCAACAGTCATTCGTCTGCTTATTAGCTTAGAGCATTTGTTGCACTGTAATTGCAGGGAGAAAAAGCTTGCAATCCACGTGGCTCATTCCACCAGTCACTGGCGGTTATATTTCTCTCCAGGGAACAAATCACTGTGTTTTGATTTTTTTCCCCTCTCCTGGAGAAGCTTACAGTGCAATGGGCTATAACCCCTAATAGATACAATACATCTTCTCTGAAGAACTTACAAAAGAAATCAATGGTTTGTTTTATACCCATTGTCTCCCCAAATTCCCTCATACATTTGCCTTGCCTGGCTTGGGTAACTTAAGAGCAACCACACTTCATAATAAAATGTTGACTCATAAACATGGACTTGAGCTAGAAATTTTGGTGGGGGTTCATTTATTTATAGCATTAATTGTGAGCCTAGCTCAAAGTAGGCTGGGACAAGATTCAAAAAAGGAAAGAAACAGAAACAATAAAATTGATAAAGCACACACCCACACACAGTGTTGCTCTATAAAAGGTACACCGGAATCACTGAATCTGATCCCAGGAAGTAGAGTGTAGACAAATGAGATTTAGACTCAGTAATAATGAACTTTTTAGGACAGTCCAAACTACCCAGTGATGGAAAGGGATGCTTTACCATATTCCGAGTAACTTCCTTCTTAAAGGAAAAAGCATGGAAGAGGACAAATATCTTGAAGTTGAAGATAGAGGATCGAATGTAAATATGGATTAGCATTTAGCAGCTGGGGAGACCTGAACAAATCACTCACTCTTTGAGCCTGTTTTCTGTTCCACGAAATGAAGATAATACCTAACAACAGGATTTCAAAGTATTAGTGAACATGCACCTGAAAAGTGAGCAACATAATGCCTCTGACACATTTGGTATTCAATCGATGTTGGTTTTCTTTCTTTCAGCATGACCCAATGTTTAGGTACTGCCCAGGATGTGCCAAGCTGATGCTTAGCATCCATTCCCACCATGTCCTAAGGCATCGCTTGTACTGCTGAGCACAGAAGGTGACAGACTATCTTTTTCTAGAGGTTCTTGGGGCTTAGGATCTGGATGCAAATTAAGTACCATTTATTCAATGCAGTCATGCAAGTTTGGGAAGGCAAACCATAGCAGAGGCTATCTTCTTCTGGAAAGTTTCTTTCTGACAAGCAAAGGAGTGGGTGAATTGGTGTCTATTTTCCAAGTTTATAATTTTGAGAAGCAGTAATAGGGGTGGCAGTGGGAAGAACTCTAAGCTCCAGGGTCCATGGCAGCTAGCTTTCTGGTCACCAAACACCCAGAAGGTGGCAGTTTGTTCTTGAACTCAGTTGCAGTCGGCTCCCATCCCCCCACCTTCTTCAATGTGGGAGAATACCATAGCAGGTTACTGCTTCACCATTCAGCATGCTCCTAGGATTTTTTCAGAACGTTTAGAAACTATTTCTATTTTAAATCTTTACCTTTTAAAAATACCTGTGTTGGTTCTGCTTGCTGCCTCAGACTGTGATAACGTATACACAAGATGCCATAAGGGTGCACAATTCCAAGAAGAATAACGTCATCCACAATTAAAAAGTAAGGAGAACTTAATAATAGGGCACAGCCTCGTAAAGTTTTGCAAATTTCATTCATTAGTATGAAGAAAGTATTTTGAACAAATTACAAACTTGCTATTATTTTGCTTTATAGAAAAGCTTAGTTTCACCAAAGTAAACTCACAAAGTGTGTTACAAAGTGATTAGTTATTTTACGAAAATATTTTCCTTAAAAATTATTCTTATGATAAAGAAGATTTGAGGAATTATCAAAAGAAATAGAGAAGTTTATCCTGGAGCAAAGAATTAAGGAAAGCCATAATGGTGTTCATTGTATAAAATATGAAGAAAAAAAATTGAGTAACTTTGCAATAGGGAACCACACTACTAGGTGGGGTTTACAAAGACACAGATTTGGCTCAGCGTGAAAGAAAACTTGCTGATGTCCCACAATGAAAGGGCTGCTTTTGAAGGGGCTAAACATATTACTTAAATAAGGAACAAAGAGCTGTTTTTCCAAGGATAAATTGCAAAGGATTCTTAAGTAAGAAGCTGAATGAGGAAAACTTGTGGTTTTTCCAATTTTAATATCCTATGATCGTTTATATTGTGACCTTACATTCTTACATTTAAAACTAATGTGTGAAAACAATTGAAACTCAGCTTTTCAGAACACAATTTCTTATACTGAAGCTTTGATGATCTCATTGACATTAGTACCATTAGCACACATTGTTTTTGGTAATCCACCTTCAAGTGTATGCTTAGATACGTAGATAGATATACACACAATGAACACAAATGATACACACCAGTTTCTTAGTCATTTATTCAACCAGTAATCTATCTGTTTATTCTTCTTTTCATCATTTTAGATCTGTCTGGAAGACCTAACAATATACATACACACTTAAATTTTTTCATTACCTACTGAAATAAAGGAACAGAGCAAACTGGCCAAATGAGTCAGAGCTGTAATGTACTCCACCAGTTGTATGTTATAGAGCCTGTCAAAGGATGATTCTAAAATGAGATGCTTCTTCTGAACCCCACAGTTTTTTCTTAATCTTGTGACCCCACCCCCCCCACCTTGTTACCTTCCACCACTTCACTGTGTTAAAAATACGGCAAGAAAATCACAACGTATTTTGACCATAGGATGAAAGCATATGGCTTCTAACTTCTTAATAAATAACTTTTCTTAGCCAAAAAACGCTGGAATTAATACTATCTTAGGAGTTCATATTCATATCAAAAGGAAGTGTTCAAAAATGTAATTTTCAGTTGGATAAATTCTAACTTTTTGACTTGCAAGTGAATCATTCAAGAAATAGTTACTTTATCCAAATGTGCTCTCTCTCTCCACTACAGGGAGCGCTAAGTACCAGTTCACTTTGCTGTGGCATAAATCATGTTTAAAACCTTCCTTGAGTTCTGGAAGGCTCTGGGAAACTCCAGATCATTTACTCCGTGTAATTACATTTCATCATATTTGCTTTTGGGTTTGTCTGTTAATAGAGTCTCTTGATCTGCTTAACTGCCTCCTCTGTAATTAAACAGTTGAGAAAAGCATATGGATAACACCATACTAATGATACAGTTTTAAAATTTAGAATGATTTAAAAGGAAATTTTAATCCTCTACCAAGTTTGGCCTCAAACTGCTCTGGTCATAACGGTAATGTTTTAAAATTTATCATTCCCATGAAGTCTTCGCATTTCACAATGCTTACTTTGCAGCCAAGGAGTCTTAAGTAACGTTTGTTAATAACTAGAAGATATGTCCAATTTTAACTTTTTATTCCTAGATCTTGTCCATAACTAAATAGGTTAACATTTCCAATGGGAGACTGGAGTGGTTACCCGTCTTCCCTAAAGTCACATACCACTTTGGTATTTAAAAGTATCTTGTGTTTCACATGCATAATATAGTTTGAAGATCTGCTTAATCTATGAAAAGTTGGCTGTATAAGTCAGTTTTGCTGCTTAACAACAATCCCCAAATCTCAGTGGCTTATAATAACAAGCTTTTTTTTTTTTTTAAATCAGATTGCATTCCAGTTACTGCTTGAACTCTGCTTGCTTATGCTCCTTGTGTCTCTCACTTTGGGGTTGTAATTGAGGCAATAGTCTACATCTGCTCCATGCCATGCTAGCAGCTGAAGGCATAAGGTCAAACACAGTGGCATAGTCATATTGAAAATTTGGATGCAATATCCATTTAGATTCTAATGGCCAAAGGAAATCAAACAACCAAATTAAGTGGAGTGGAAAGTACCTTCCTGCCATAAGGGAAAAGAAGTGACTATTTGTAAATATTAAAATAATCTATCACATAGGCCAAATGATAATTTTGGTTACCTGCACATCAAAATGCTCCATACTACCTTACAAATCCTTCGAGATCCATGATCTAGTTCCACTGCTTATATCCGGCCTAAAATCTCCTTTCTGCCTGACATATACCTTACCAAGTAGCGCAGATCACTCCCATGAGGCAGGATAGAACAATGGAGAGAAAATGAGATTCCAAACTTCTGACCAGAGACACAAATTAGACCCCTCCCTCTGCAAGAATCCAGTTGTTTGACTATGTTTAAGTCAATTCACTTTTTGGCCCTATGTTCCTAACATATAAAATTGTGCTAAAAATGACAATGCCTACTGCAGAAGTTGTTACATGGCTCCCTGAGGAGCAACAAGGAAAAATAAGCATGTGTGTTACCTGCAAATTACCCTCCATGTGGAGGTCCTGATAAGAGAATCTTGATAAAAGGTAGGAATAAGGAAATAAGAGGGACATGACTAGACTTTGGTGATATGAATAGGGTAGGGAAGGGGATATGGATAAGGGAGAACAATACTATACAGAACAGGAGAATGGAAGTTGGAAATACATCAATGTGCTGATAATGAATCACATCCACTTTTCTGATTCTATGCATGGTAAAAATGAAAAATAAATGCCCTCACATTTCTATTATCAAAAGCTCTTAAGACCTTCCTCAGCTTTCTCATCCTCTTCTGCTGCGACATACAAATGACATAGGAGATAAAAGACAATTTTGTGCATGATCTCGGGTCCATCCCTAATACCTACAAGTTTCAGCTTTCTGATCTGCTAAATAAGGATATTCAACTCTCCCTGATGGAGTTTTTCTGAGATAATATTTATGAAAGTGCTTCGGAAATTATGAAGCATTGTATACATAAAATTATTCCATCGTTTGTAAAATAAAAGACCTAGGGGTTCAGTAAGAGGGTTTTTATCTCGGTTTTATGATTCTTGTATTATTGTTTGCTCAGACTTGGAAAAGATGCTAAGACCAAATAGTACATTCCCTTTACTTCACAGATAAGTAAAATGTTTTCAGTTCTATGGTCTCAGTTCTAACTTTTTTCTTTTTTTAAAATTACAGTTGACATATAGCATTACATTAATTTCAGGTGTAAAACATGATGGTTCAGTATTCGGATATATTATGAAATGATTACCATAATAAATGTAGTTAAACATCTGTCACCATACATAGTTACAATTGTTTTTTGTTTGTTTGTTTGTTTTCAGTTTTTTGTTTTTGTTTTTGTTTGGTGTTTGCCAGAGGTGGGAGGTAGAAGATGGGTAAAGAGGGTCAAAAGGAAGAAACTTTCAGTTATAAAATAAATAAGTCATGGACATATAAGGTACAGCATAGTTACTATAGTTAACATTACTGTATTGCATACTTGACAGTTGTTAAGAGAGTAGGTGATCTCAGTTCTTAAAGTGTAGAGTGGAATATTTATAATTCTTTTTGTTTTAGTTTTTGTCTTCGTACATACAAGAAATCTTTTCAGTGTAATGGTGAGATGACTTGCTTTATTCTGAATCCCCATCACAATTTACTATGGTTCCCTTTAATCTTCAATTCAATTCAAATCTGTGAACATGCATGAAATCCTGCCGTGTGCTGTGCTATAGATTATTGCTTCCCAAGCCAAGTACATATTGGAATCACCAGATAACTTAAAAAGTACTGATTCCCTGGCCCTAATCCCAGAGAGTCTGACTTAGTACCCAATTTCAGGGGGGTCTCAGGCATAGCTTTTGTTTGTTTGTTTGTTGTGTTAAGGTTTTTAGGTGATTCTATTGTGAAGTCAGTCTTGGGAACAACTTCCTTAGAAAAATCAAGTTGAATAATGCTAGGTTCCTATTGTCATGAAACTCAAAAATTTTTTGGTCAGATAGATGTGGAAAGGAATGACTTATAGACTCTCTAATAGAATTATGTTCAAAATGGGACAGATCTGAGAGTTCTGAGAAGTCCCCATAAAGGAAGTAAAGCTTAAACTTCATCTCAAACAAGAATAGTAATTTTCTAACTGCCCAACCAAAAGAAAGGCCCTCTGGGAAAGGGAAAGATGGTCAAAGACACAACAGTTGAAGTCATGACATGTATTTGAAGAGTATGAGTAATAGGATATGTTCAAACATAGAGTCTGAGGCAGAGAATGTGGTAGGAAATGAAGATAAAGAAGGAGGTAAAAATCATATCAGGGAAGAACTTGCTCTGGGTCGGATTTTATCCATTGGAAATATACCAAAAGGGTTTCTAAGCAACTGCATCACTTCTTAGAAGCCTCCCCCAATTAAAGCAGCCCAGGTCTCCTTAAGCTTTCATTCCACTTTCCCTTGATCTGCTTTGGATCCCATTAATCTGGCTTTATATATATCTGTTCATCACAAACAAATCCTAGAGGGACCCTGCAAGAACATCTCCTTTGAAAGATATGCTGTATCACAAATATTCTATTATGTTTATGCAAATATATTGGTCTCGAATCTCCTTTGGCCTTACCCTTTTTAGGTGCTATTGATAATAAGAAACCAGTTTGATTTAATAAAAGCTATTTGTGGATAAAATTAAGGAAATGACCAGTGTTGCTGCATTAAATGTATTCTTCATTTGTGGGAGATAGCTTAATTGTAAGATACATAAAGTGGAAGAAATGTGCATATTGGAATCAGATAAAGAGGGCAGATGGTAAGTTCCTTAAAACCTCATCTTGTGTTTTAATAATAAGGGGAAAGAAAATTCTAATCATCTTTATTGTAGCAATTCATGAGTTTTGCTTGTCTTTTCTTTTTTCAAGTTTATGTTATGTTCCTTTCAAAAAAGACCTGGAAGTCACAAATGACGACCTGAGGAAAAGGATAAAATTTATGCTTTCTTTTGGATAAAATGCTCTTATCTACACCTGTGATCAGTAGACCAACTGAAAACCTAATGTTTATTGACTGCCTCCTACATGCAGCATGCAAAATATTAAAAGATGAAGAAAAGTTATTCATTCATTGACTCACTCATATTACTCATTTGGAGCGCCTACTATGCACCTGGCACATGGCAGAGTCAGAGATTATAAAGATAAACAGCACATAAAAGAAAAAGATCAACAGAACATCATCCCTATCTTTGAACTTCAAAGTTATCTTTGACGTTTGATGATGATAGCATCAGTGTTCAACAGAAATATAGTGTGAGTTAGATATGTTACCCTAAATTTTCTAGTAGACACATTTTAAAAAGTCAAAGAAAGGGGCACCTAGGTGGCTCAGTTGGTTAAGTGTCTGCCTTCAGCTCAGGTCATGATCTCAGGGTCTTGGGATTGAGCCCCGAGTAAGGCTCTCTGCTCAATGCGGAGCCTGCTTTTCCTCCTTTCTCTGTCTGCCTTTCTGCCTACTTGTGATCTCTCTCTCTCTGTCAAATAAGTTAATTTTAAAAAAGTCAAAGTAATAGGTGAAATAAGTTTTTATAATATATTTAGCTTAGTATGTCTAAAAATATGATCATTTCTACACATCAATACAATGATTTACTAATGAGATAGCTTGCATTCCTTTTCTCTTTAGTGTTTGTGAAATTCATATATATTTTTATGTAAAGTACATCTCAATTCAGATGTTTAATTTTCAATAGTTACAGAGTGAAATGTCTTCATACTAATACAATAAAGTTATATTTAAAGGAAAATAACTTTATGCTGCTTTAATTTTTAAATGTAAGTTTACATAGAACTTTTAATAAAATTAAACTTCAGTTCCTTAACCATACTAATCATGTTGCAAGTGCTGAGAGCCACACATGGTGAGTGACAACTGTTGAACAACACAGGCTAGAGACTAACTAGACTAACTAGAAGAGGAAGAGAGATAAGCAATAATCATAGTACTGTGATAATAGAGTGCTTTTATCTTTGTTCTTTGTGCATCTGGTTCCTTCTCGTCTTGGAGGGCTCAGCTCAATTGTCTCCACATCCACATCTCCACATCTTCCTCTCTAGGTAAAACATCCCTAATCACACACAATATTTTTCCCTAACACCTTCACCTCTACTGTCTTCAAAGACCCGATCTCCATATGAATACATTCTTTTATTGTCACTCATCCCTCACAACCCCCCTCCCTGAATGTAAACTCCATGAAGGCAGGAATATCATGGTCATGTCTCTGCTTATCTTTATATCCCTAGGACCTAGTAGGTGCTCAACGAGTAATTGTTAAGTGAATGAATCAATGAATAATACATCAACTTTTCATCAATGCTGACCCACTCATACATAACTCAAACAGTTAGAGGCCAATAAAAAACATCATAAACTCTATGTCACTTATAGTAATTAGTGGGATCCTTTATTTAGTCCTATTGCAATTCTTTCTTTCCCCTCATGATCAGCTTTTATTCCACTCCCTTACTCTGGACCTTTGGGATTGATGCCTAAATTTATCATTTGTTGTCATGCTCATCCACTGGCTCCAAGCTATTTTGGATACAGTGCTTCAAATGTTCTAGTTCTGGAATCTGGGGAATTGACTTATGACTCAGTAAAAGAGAAAGAGAGAGAGAGAATGAGAGAGAGGCAAAATGAGAATGGGAGGGGGAAAGAGCAATCTAGAATATGCAAGAAAATGTAAAGAATAACTGTAATATCTGCTAGGAAATAAAGCTTCATGAAAACAGGTTCAGGTGTTTAGTGTAATGAATCCTAAATAAAGCAAACAAAGCAGATGTTGCTTGAAAATCTTGGAAGACGGGTTATTTAGGTCAGGATACGTCTTGAATGAAATTAGTAAACACCTCTTAAAAAGTGAACTTGATGTTTCAAAAGGAACTTCTTTAGCTCTGCTCTTATTCTGACAACATTTCTCTTTTTTGATCAATCATGGTTTTCCCTAGGTTTTCACTTTAATTACATATAAACAGGCTGTATATCTGGGTCAGCAAAATGGGTCACCGTCCCTGATGATTTCCTGAGTCCTCACGCTTAGCAGAATCCCTGTGATAGTATCAGCTCCCATTCAAACCGAAGCAGTCCTCAAATGGAGAAATCTAGCCATGATACTCATCTTTTTTCTAGCAGATACATACCTTGAGCCATTATTTTAGGAAGCAACCTGGAGATTTAGGAACATGGAATCATAGAATTTGATTCAAAGAATCACAAAATCAAATGATCCTAGAATTACAGGGTCTTCTGATTAAAGGATACACTAATCTGGAACTTCCCACCCATTGCGTACATTTGCTCCACAATATTTGTACTAAATGGCAGTCTAACCTCATTCATTACCTCTTAAAGAAGTCCAGGGATAAAAACTCATTATTTCCTGAAGATATCCTTTTCATCTTTGTGGACTTTGACCAAATAGAGCAGACTTTTATATAATGAACTAAAATTTGACTCTTTAAATCTTTCATTAGTCCCAATTTTGCTTCTTTGGGACACAGAAACTAAGGCTAATAAATCTTATATTTGTAACCCTTCATTTGCAAACAATAGCCATGTTGCCCTAGCTCTTTCCCTGTTATCCAAGATCAACATTATTTCCTCAAATATTTCTTTTTAAAAATCAGTTTCTCCCCCAGTGTTGAGAGCTGAGTGTAGAGAAAGCATTTTGAGGGAAAAAAATATGTAGTGCAATAATTAGGGGAATTTTTTTTCTTGGTCACGTAACAGTCTAAAGTAAATGTTCCTGGTTGGCATGTGCATTTCCTCTATACAGTGATTTGGGGACCTAGCTTCCTTCCATCTTGTGATCTACTATCCCATAGCACTGTTTTTGATTGGCACTCAGATTATGGAATGAGAAAGAGTTCTTGGAGGAAGCATACCTCTTCGTTAAAGCCTTGATGCTAGGTACACATCATTTCTATTTACAATCTACCAGGTATAAGGCACATATAGCTAGACCCCATTGCAAAAAAGGTTCAGG
Organism: Nasua narica; assembly: GCA_028533885.1. Taxonomy (NCBI): domain Eukaryota; kingdom Metazoa; phylum Chordata; class Mammalia; order Carnivora; family Procyonidae; genus Nasua; species Nasua narica. The sequence goes on along the minus strand of CM052798.1, from coordinate 158,208,022 downwards.
AAGATGTAGAAATGGATGTTGGTAAACAGCCATCTGCCACAACCAACATGTGTAATGTTAAGAAATCAGATCCAACCTGGAATCCTAATCTCCCTTTTTTTGAGGCTGATGTCTATGGACAAATGCTTGCTCATTCTAATCCTGGTCTCCTTGGTTATTAATAGTTTGTATCTTATAGGATTATTGTAAAGATTAAATGAGATAGCACACTTAATGTTTTTAGCTTTGTCTAGGAAGGAGAAATCATTAAATACTTAATAATCATTGCTATTATCTGTTTTCATACTATTACTGCCAGATCCCAGCTTCGATCCCAGCAGATAACAGACCTCAATAATATCTGTTGAGCTAAACTGAACTGAACTTTGCAGTAATTCCCAAGATCAGCTATACCCTTATAAGGAAGTACAAGAGGACTAAGCCTGGTCCTTGTTCATTCTGATGCTAACATGCTTCCAGTCTGCTTTCTTTGTGTTCCCACGCCTCTGTGTTGCATTCATCTGTGAGGCTGATTTATACCTTCTCCAGGGACACACTTTCAATAATTGAGGACGAAGACAAAAATCAAGAGCTGAATTGAAGAAGTTTGCCAGTCTAATAGATACCACCAGTCTCATTTCTCCAGCCCTTAGTGACTGGCAGTAGCTGCACCGTCTTCACAGGCATAGGGTTGGCTGATCACCCTTTGAACACGATGGCTCAGGGAAACATGGGCTTTCCGGTGGCTCTTCTGCTTATACACAGAAGCTCTATGCAGAACCACCAGTCATCTGACCCAGAAGCTACATAAACTATCCTGCTTCAAAAGATAACAATGAGGCCAATCAGCCCAACTCAAAATGCTATGTGGACTATTTGCTTTCTCAAACAAGACCACTAAATAAAAATCATTATTTCTAGGACAATCAAAGGCCAATGTGCACAGTGGACCTTAGGGTTGTGATGACAAAGGCTAGATTATTCATTATAATCTGTTATTCCAAATAATCTCTTCTCCATGGGTTCCATTGCAATTGTTTTCTTGCTAACTGTTCAAACAGTGAATTGATGGCCAATTTGTCAGGCGAAATGAGGATGGGATCAATAAAGTATATCTTTCTTCATTTTCAGGGGCATTTGGATACTCTAGAGCTGGGTGGCAGAGTAGCCATACCAAAAGGCCAACCTGTCTCCAAAAGCTAGAGTGGGGAGTGAAGTCGCAACTTCTCCAGTGTCAGTTCTTTAAATAACCCTCTTTTCAACTTCTGCTCAGATTTTTCTCTATGACCCAATCCCTGTTTCCTTCACTGTTGGAAAAAAAATTCCATTGGAAAATTCATTAGAACTAATTATTTAGTGCTCGGGGACATAGCTAAATCAAGAATAGTTATCTCAACAGCTGAACTGTCTTTTTCCCCAAAGGTTACCAGGGCAAAGATAGCAGATTTGCCCTTGATATTCTTTGAGTACATAATGGCTCTTCACATTGAGTGCTTCCTCTTAAATACTGTCTCTTGTCTTCCCCCCAGCACTTTTCCTCTATCCTCTCCTTGGAGAGAGTGGGAATGGATGGATAGCACCAGTAACTATCTTCCTTGCATTACTTACTGTGCAGTCTATTCATATAAGAGTTTTCTCATCTTTTCTCTTGTAAGAAAGGGAGAGAAAAGAACAGAATAAAGCCCAGAACAAAAATATGAAGCTACTCTTTTTTTTTATTAACATATAATGTATTATTTGCCCCAAGGTACATGTCTGTGAGTCATCAGGCTTACATACTTCACAGCACTTACCATAGCACATACCCTTCCCAGTGTCCATAACCCAGTCACCCTATCCCTACCCCCCCACCCCCCAGCCACCTTCAGTTTGTTTTGTGAGTTTAGGAGTCTCTTATGGTTTGTCTCCTTCTTGATCCCATCTTGTAAAAATATGAAGCTACACTTAAAACCAAGAGGCCAACAACTGGAGACATAGTTGTAACAATCATTAGAACCTCTATCTTACCTTCAACTTTTCTGTAGCTTGAAACCTACAGTCCTATCAGAGAGGGACAAAGCTCTTGGTGTTGGAAACTCACTTGCTTTCTAGGGCCAGACCTGATATTTAATGAGTTTGGGATGTCTGCTCTAGGTTACATGTGAAGTATATGTTCAGAGGGCCAGAGTGTGTTCAAAAGAGCAATAATCTCAAGTCTAAGTCTTGACTGTCCACATGTGAACCACTGATCTTGAAGCAAATAATCACCCTTCTGAGGTTCCATGTTCACCTATAAAATGTAGTTCATAATAATTAATTCACAGGCTGCCAGTGAATATGGAATGAGTTAGTATATGGAAAGGGGCATTTGAACTGTAAAAAGAAAGAGGGCTATAAATAACGAATATATGTTCAAGGTGAACAGTAGGGAAAGCAGCCACAGACCAGTAATAGCAAATGTGGAGTGAGGACAGAGAAAGGCAAAGGGAGTGAATAGCTTCTGCACGGAGAAGCCACTATCCCTCCTCAAGCCACAGGATTCACATCTTTGGCCTTGGGTCCCCAGCCCAAAACATCTCTGCTCCCTCTTCAGGAGGGGAGTCCTAGGTGGAGTGATTGCATCAGTGAGAATAAAGAGAAACAAAAGGGAGGATGAAGGAAGGGACTACATTTTTTTTAAGTCATTTTAAAAAAATATTTACACATAGTGTCTGAGTTGAAAGCGGCCCTGCAAGGGTTCTGCTGTTGTGCATCAGATGGAGGGAATCATTAGGACATTTGTAAAAAGCATAGTTCTGCCCTAGGCACACAGTAGGACCACAATAAAGTTCCGGGAGACAAAGAAGAGACATACAGGTACATGCAAAAGTGGAATGTGGTGGGGGGAACCCCCAAATTTCCTGACCTTATTGATGTGAGGAATACAGGTTGTGGTAGATAACTGGTTTTTTTCTATTCAAGTGCTTCCAATTTGTTGATTTGTCTATATTTTTATTTTTATATTACCAATTTATTGACTTTATCTTCTAGCCTTATGGGATGTGGCTAGGATACTTGACCTACTTGACCTTTAGTTCCTTGAGTTTCTGCAAATGGGCATCATCCCTACCTGGCAGGATTCATAGAAAGAACAATCCTGAATCACCTGGCTCAATCCAGAGGGAGGTCTTGGTAAATGACGGGTCTCTGCCCTATCTCCCAATTCCCCCTACACTTTCTTGGATATAAAGGATTTTGCAAGGCAGAACCTACACAATCATAATACTGCTATATCTAAGGGTTGTAGGGCCAGTTTAACCTGTGAGATGGGGAAATTAAAATAAATCTAAGTAAGAGGTAGGAGATTCATGAGAACCTTCCTGAAGCAGAGAAGTTGCTATGTTAAAAGTAACTTGGTGGACTCAAACTCAGGGGTCAAAATGACAAAAATCGAAACAGGATACTGGATGTGGATCTAATGTGATTGCTTTGAAATTACTAGAAAGGTTTTGATGGAGGAAGAAAGGAGAATCAGTACTGATGGAATGTTTACTGTGGACCAGGCACTCTGCTACACGTGCCTCATTAAACCTTACAATGACCTTGAGAGCCGGGCAAAGATCTGCCCATTTTCCCGATGACAAAACCAAGACTAAGGTAAGTTAATCTTGGCAAAATCACATAGCCAGCAAATGGCAGGATTAAGATATAAACTCATATTTGCTGCTAATTGATTTAATGGACGAATATTGAGATATTGTATATTGAGAGATGATACATGCAAAAGAGTAATTTTTTGGGATGTTGAGGATTTTACAGTGAAGAAAATAAACATAAGCCTGCCATTCTGAACTTTAGATGCATTCAGAAAATGATAGAAAAATATGTGCACTTAGTCATAGCCCCTGAATTGTACACTTTAAAATATACCAAATTGATTAAAATAGAGTTATCTGGGGTGCCTGGGTGGCTCAGTGGGTTAAAGCTTCTGGCTTCAGCTCAGGTCATGTCAGAGTCCTGGGATTGAGCCCCGCATTGGGCTCTCTGCTCAGTGGGGAGCCTACTTCCCCCTCTCTCTCTGCCTGCCTCTCTGCCTACTTGTGATCTCTCTCCTGTCAAATAAATAAATAAAATCTTAAAAAAAAATAGAGTTATCTAAAGGGTACTCTACAACAAGATATTTGGGAGATGGAGAATATTAATAGCTTTATTTTCATATTAATTTCACTTTATTTTTAAATTTTTAAATTTGGAGTGCCTGGGTGGCTCAGTTGGTTAAGTGTCTGCCTTTGGCTCAGGTCATGATCCTGGGGTCCTGGGAAGGAGTCCGGCATTGGGCTCCTGCTTGGTGGGAAGCCTGCTTCTCCCTCCCCCTCTCTTCCGCTCTCTCTCTCTGTGTCAACTAAACAAACAAACAAATAAATAAATAAATCTTTAAAAAAATTCTAACTTTTACTTTAAAAATAATTTCAGACTTAGAAAAATGTTGCAGATTTCCCATATACCCTTCACCTGTCTACTCCAAATGTTAATTTCCTATATAATTATGGTAAAATGATCAAACCAGGAAGTTAATGCTGGAATAATAGCATTATCTGATCTATGGACCTAATGCAAATTTTACCAATTGTCCCACTCATGTCTTTTTATAGTCCAGGATCCTGTCCAGATTCCATGTTGCATTTGAACATCATGTCTTATTACTCTTTCAGTCTGGCCTTTGTCCTTCATGACTTGACACTTTAGAAGAGTTCTGGCTATTTTGTAGAGTTTCCCTCAATTTAGGTCGGTTTGATTTTTCCCCATGATTAAATTTGGGTATTCATGCTTGGTAAAAATACCATCACCAAAGAGATGCATAATGTCACTGTCTTATTATAAATGATAATTTAATAAGAACACTTGCATGAGGTTGTATCTGCCAGATTTCTTCCCTATAAAGTTGACAATTTCCCCCTTTGTATTTAGTAACTACTTTGTGGGGACCTATCTTGAGAGTATACAATAACCTGTTTCTCATCATACTTTCACTGATTAATTTTATTAACTTCATGAATCTTCCCTGCAACAATTATTACTGCAGTGTTCCCCAAATTCTATGTCTATTATTTCTTCTACTTTTATTAATTAAAATTCTGCTATGAGTGAGTTTTCACTTCTCCCCCATTTATTTCTTCATTCTTTAAAAAATTTATATCTGTATGAACTCATGGATGTTTAGTCTATGAGAGTTATAACCCATTACTATCAGTATTTACTTTATTACACCTATTGATCCTGATTGGGTCATTAGGACCTTCAATTTGGTTCCTGCATTCTTTCAAAATGATACCATGATTCATAAAGCATATTCTTACTCTGATACCACAAAATATGCTGGTAAACTGCTTCTAAGAAAGGAAAGAAGGAAGGATGGAAGGAAGAAAGGAAGGAAGGAAGGAGGAAAGGAAAGGAAAGGAAAGGAAAGGAAAGGAAAGGAAAGGAAAGGAAAGGAAAGGAAAGGAAAGGAAAGGAAAGGAAAGGAAAGGAAAAAAGAAAAAAAAAGAAAAGCAAAGCAAAAAGAACTATGATTTTTGCTTGTTTGTTTTCAGATTTCCATTGTGTTAATATCCATGTCCAGTTTTAAGCTACAGACAGTTTGCTAATGCGTTCCATCTTGTCCTTCCTTGCCTCAGCTCCAGAGTCAGCCATTTCTCCAAGGAACTCTGGCTATTTTTGTTAGATAATGTTATTTGGAAACCAATACGTGGGGACTAGTTGTGCTAATTGCTGTTGAGGTGCCATTTGCACCCAGGCTCACTCAGAAATGGGAGGAAGAACTTAGATATACATCCCCATCTGTTAATGTATAACTTAGATATACATTAGATATACAACAGATACACATTCATATCTGTTTATATCATTACCTGTGTATATATTAACAATTATGAGGTCATACTGATCTTTTTTTATTCTAATTCAACACCACGGGTTTTATTTTTTGCCATATTTCTTTCCGTATTTATAAATTCTTTCTCCGATGGTGAGAAATCTGGTCCTCTCATTATCCACAATATATTTGCCTATTTGGTTGGTCTTAGGAGACATGTAACATTTCAGTATTGTTAACCTGTGTCCTAGTGAAAAGAAACTTACTGCTAATAATATATATACAAGTAAACACTAATACACAATAGTAGTACTACTATAAGATATAAATAACCTTTGTTCAGGGTTCTTCTTGTCCTTTAGCCTTACAAGATACAGTCAAAATACTATTTTCAAAGTAACTTGGGTTAGTTCCTCTCTTGCCCACATACATCAGTGTGGTTTGTGGTACAGTTAGGTTTATTTGTTGTGATATAGTTAGATTTATTTGTTACTGTTTACATTCTGTTGGGTTTTCTTCACAGCCCGATTTTAATCACTTAGACATATTTTTGATAAACATTATATCAACATTATCATTGCTTTAAGCGTCAAAAGCTCTTAAGATGTCTTATGGAAGGATATATATTCGGAGACTATATCTCCCACCATTACTCCTTATTCCTACCCATTCTTTCTTTCTACCCTGTCTCTACTGACTCCATGTGGGTACCAACCTTATTGGCTTCTGGTTTATCCTTCTTGTACATCTTCTGCATATTTGAGTAGAAGCATCTTTATTTTCCTCTATTTCCTTCTTCCTTACAGGAAGGGTGGCATACAATGGATTACCTTTTGAACTTTGCATTTTTCACTGGGCAATATATCCTAGGAATCACTCCACATCAGTATAGAAAGATTTTCTTTATTCTTTTTACAAGTGTATAGGACTTCATTGGGTGGATGTACTGAAGTTTATCCAATTGCTCTCCAAGATACTGGGCATCCAGAGGATTTCTAATATTTTGCTGGTATAAACAATATTCCAAGGAAAGCTCTTTGCATAAGCATTTTCCTATTGGAAGTGCAGTTTTATGATGGAATTCCTAAAAGCCAGTTTGATGAGTCAAAGGTAAGTAAAAATGTAGTTTTGTGCACTATTGCCAAATTTCTTTCTAAAATGTTTGTATGAGTTTGCATTCCCACCTGCAATGAATGAGTTCCTGTTTCCCAATTTCTGTTTCCCAAGTCCTGTTTCCCAGACTTGCCAATAAAATATATTGCCAAATTTTTGAATTTTTGCCAATCTGGTAGGTGAAAATGGCATCTTAGTGCTTATTATGAGTGAGATCGAACATCTTTTCATATATTTAAAGACTATTTTTATAGATTTTTCTGTGATTTGCCTGCTTATGGTTTTCTCTATTTTTAAAAAATTGGGCTTTTTTTTTTTGCCCCCTGAAGATTTTAGTGTCTTTTGTAAAGTAGTCACATTAACTTCTTGTTTGTGGTATATGACTTAACGTGGCATAAGAATTCCCCTGCTCCGAAGCAAAGGAGGAATTTATGAAAGACTTATACTTTATCTCATACTGTTTTTAAAATCCCACATGTATTACAATAAGCCATGATCAAACCTCATCTGGAGAGATACTTATCTGGAGAGGTACAGCAGGTGATTGTGTCATACCCAAGAATAAACTCTGCAGACTTACCTTTGATGGAGAGCACCCAAGCCCACTATCCATGAGGCAATCGCCTTCACACTGCAGCCCTTTATAAAAGGGCTGTCAACATGGCCATCTGGCTTTTACCCTTGTTTCATTTCCATCTCTTTTCATTGGAGCAGCCAGAGCCTCACTGAAGTCAGATCATGTCATCCACTACTCAAAGTGCGGTAGGCACCCCGGTCTTGCTTCCCTTGACCTGACCAAGCTGCTTCTGTCTCAGAACCCTTGCATTGCACTCCTTCTGCTTATCAAGCTCTTTCCTGCAGTTATCTGTGTAGTTCATTCTCTCCATTGGCTCTACCATCTCTCAACTAGCACCTGGTCAGTGAGATCTTCTGTGACCACTCTATTTAAAATAGGAATCCATCCTTACTTCCATACTGCTCACCTTTTGTTTCCCTATTTTATTTCACTTTTCATTATGTTTCCTTGCTCCATTGCCCATCTCCTTCTAGTAGAAGTAAGATTTCATTAGGACAGGAATATTTGTTATTTTCGCTGTGCTAATCCTCGAGCCTACTAATGGCAACATGTTGCACATGGCAGGCATTCAAAAGAGACTTGTTGAAAAAAATGCATTAATTAGTATATTAGTTTGCTCTGGCTGCATTCTCAATAATATAAGAAGTTTCTAGAGAATGATCAAAGAAACATATTTTTGAATAATTGATAATAATGTCTATTATGACACAGAATCAAAGAGTTTATGGCTGAAGGAAGCCTTAGGGACTATATGGGTTCCTGTTGCCTCATTCAAAAGGAAGAACCAGAGCCCAAAGAAATGAAAAGATTTGCCCATCACCCCACAGCCAATCCAGCTCTTGGGCATTGAATCCAATGCTTCTCAATCACAAAGATGGGAATCCCATTTATGTCTCTGTCTGCACAGGGACTTGGGGGGCAGGAAGGTCAGGGTGGTGTGAAGAATTTTCAATTCATTTGATCCGGGTAAAAAACCAACATGGTCAAAGAATGTGCCTAAAGCATATTTTTTAAACCCATTTTTATCATGCTGGTTTTGAACAAACCAGGATGAAGTATTTTCTTTTTATTTTAGGGAGTTTGTTCACTATTTCTTGTCTGACTCCATTGAGATCACTGACAATGATGTTCAGACAGTATTATTTTTTTAAATACCAAAAAACACCTTATAGAGGACTTCATAGTGAGACAGAGAAATAAGAAATCCCCCCACATTTTTGTCACTATTAATGACAAAAGAGGGGCTAGATACTAGATTTTCAGATTTTTAGACCAATGTTTAACATGATATGTCTAGTAAACCCAGGCCATTGCTTCAATTTCCAAAAATTCCATGCCATATCAAGCATTTATCTGAAGAATTAATTTTAGACAATTTGCTCTACAGTTCATTGAGGTTACAGAATATATACATTGATCCAATAAACTTTTGTTTGTTTGTTTGTTTTTTCTTCTTGGCTTTGAACAAGTAACTTAATTGGTCCTAGTCTGAGTTTTCATATTTGTAAAAGGGGGGATAATAATGCATTGCAAGAGTTGCTAGGAGAATTAAGTATTGCAAAATGCTAATAGTAGTCCTTAATATATAATATGGACCCTTACGTAGAAGCCATTATTATAATTCTTATTTTTTTCTTGTTATTATTTTGCTGTTATTATTGTTAATGGTAGTCTTAAAGCAGAGACTGTTTGCAATAGCTTCACTGTTTTTAGGGTCTTTGCATAAGGCTTTGGGACAGCAGGGTCTGTCCTTCCCAAGGCAGGTCTTCCCGACCATTTCTCAACCCATATGAAAAGAGAATCACTTAGAATAGTACCTCAAGTTAACTTAATCCCCTCCAAGGACAGTTTCCAATCCCCTAGGCAAAAGTAGTATGTCCTCTGGGAAGTTGGAGGCACCACTTTATCAACAAAAGCACAAAAGCTCCTTTTGGAAGACAGAGTTATTGTGTTCTTTGCTCTGAGTTTGCAATGCATTGGAACTCTATTTTCATGTCAGTAGCACAGAACTTTGATTTTTGTCCTCTCTAAGCAGAAAAAAAAATCTTCCCTTAAAATAAGCATTGTTGTTTTATTTCCCATGATCAGAGCCTTTTATTTAACTTGGTTCAACTTAACTTTTTGAATTTTATTATTGTTTTAACACTCATTTTTTTCTGGTTACTCTAGCCATACAGTGGTGATCAAGAAGAGTAAGATCTCTGCCTTCAAGACACTTAAAGACTAGTAGTTTCTAAGGGTCCTCTCCCTCTTTTTCTGTTATATATTTTACTTAAATATAAGCAAAGATGATGGGAGTTGTTCTACAAACAGTCCCAGTGTTGAAATTTTAAGTACAAAGCCATTATTTGCTTGAAAGATGTATTGGGGAAAAGAAGTTCCAAATATGTTCCATAGAAGATTATTGGAGTAGAGCAAATGCTACATTTCAACATTAGTCAGAGTAAGAAACTTAATTGCTTTATGTGATGTATGTAAGGGTATAATTTACTCTTCAGGTGTCTTTATCGGTTAGGCAAACCAGAGAGCTATGTACCAAAAAGATCACAAGTGGTTTGCAATGATTCAATAAGATCTGCCCAACAGAGACACTCATGGGCCCAGTTCTATTAATACATAAATCTAATACTTAGGCAGGCTGCTAAGGAAAGAGCTACAGAATACATGAGAAATTCAAGCCCAGAGTCATAAAGTCTTAAAGTTGGATACCAATTCAGAAGACTAATCTACCTATCCTAATGCAGGAGCCACATCGGCAATATCGTCACGGAGTTTTCTGAATCTGCTTGGCATAGCCATTGAAAGAGTAAAAATACTGGGGGTGGGAAAGGTGGCATATATGTTGCTGCCCATGGTACTGAAAATCATTTTTGCTTTGGGCTCATTCTCATAATCCTGAGATAATGATGATTCATGTTCAATCTTGCCCCAGCTGTCCTGAACCAAGTCAGAAAAAGGCAATGACAGGAGGGAAAAGAGAAAGGAGAAAACAAAAATTAGAGAAAATACAGAAAGAAGGAGAAAGGGACATACCCTTTTAAGAGTGATAGGAGAAAATAAAATGAAAATCCTTAATTTCTCAATCATATTCAAATAATTGTAATAACCGAAAAAGAAAATGTCTTGTACTTTGATATATTAAGTGTTGTTACATATTATGTTTCTTGGGAAACAGTCCTTGAGACAAAGTTAGAGTATACATGCAAGATATATATATTTTTATTTTCGTTAATACATAATGTATTTTTTGCTTCAGGGGTTCAGGTCTGTGAATCATCAGTCTTACACAATTCACAACACTCACCATAGCACGTAGACTCTTCAATGTCCATAACCCAGCCACCTTATCCCTCCCTTCCCACTCCCCAGCAACCCTCAGTTTCCTGGGATTAAGAGTCTCTTATGGTTTATCTCCCTCCCTGGTTCCATCTTGTTTCATTTTTTTCCCTCCCTAGCACCCACGATCCTGCCCTGTCTCTCAAATTCCTCATATCAGAGATATCATATGATAATTGTCTTTCACTGATTGACATAATACCCTCTAGTCCCATCCACATCCTTGCAAATGGCAGGATTTCAGGTTTTTGGTGGCTGCATAGTATTCCATTGTGTGTATGTGTGTATGCATATATATATACATATTATATATAATATGTATATATATATCTCACAGTTTCTTTATCCATTCATCTGCTAATGGACATCTAGGATCCTTCCATAGTTTGGCTATTGTGGACATAGCTGCTATAAACATTTTGGTGCATGTGCCCCTTCAGATCACTACATTTGTATCTTTAGGGTAAGTACCCTGTAGTGCGATTGCTGGGTTATACGGTAGCTTTATTTTCAACTTTTTGAAATCAATACTGTTTTCCAGAGTGGCTGCACCAGCTTGCATTCTCACCAACAGTGTAGGAGGGTTCCCCTTTCTCTGCATCCTCGCCAACATCTGTCATTCCCTGACTTGTTAATTTCAGCCATTCTGACTGGTATGAGATAGTATCTCATTGTGGTTTTGATTTGTATTTCTCTGATGCTGAGTGATATTGAGCACTTTTTCATGTGTCTGTTGGCCATTTGGATTTCTTCTTTGCAGAAATATCTGTTCAAAACATGCGGGATATTTTAGGTCAAGTCGTTAGAATCAATACCTGTTGATGGGAAGAGGAAGAAGTAAGACTAGGAAGGGAAGTAGTTAAGCCACAGTGCAATCTCAAAACCCTTAGCAGACCCCATAGGCAGGACTGAAACTAGACTGGCCCTCCAGAGTTATTTCAAGTTTGGTCAGGTCTTTAAGTCTCCACATCAATCAGTCATTGAGTCTGGGTTGTCCTGGGAACATTCCCTGAGGTGGTCTCTAGAACTAAGGCAATCCTTGGAAAGACTTATAGTTGGGGACAAGTCTCCATTGTTGGGAGATGTGGATGGCCCATCACAGTGCCCACTGCAGGCGTCCTGGGTCACATTGCTTTCATCTATGTTTATGCCTAAGTATGATACCTCTTGAGTCAACTTATACCAGTATTGTGTATCTTTTTCTATATATACATTCTACCTCAGATTCAATCAATATTTTTCTCCTTATAAGTCCCACCATTCATCCTCACCTGACTAATCCCTTATTCACATTTCATTCAATCAGCTTTTTGAAGGCAGCTGCCATGCTTCACCACCATCTCCAAATCTTCAGACCTTTTCTTTTCCCAGTGTACCATCCTTGGCTCCAACAAAGTTTTCTGAAATGGCAGTAATTCTAAGTCATCCTTTATCTTATTCATTCTCCTGTAGTTATAGTCTTACTGGCAGAAGTCCTTCATAGAAATAATACCTATAGCTACCCTACCTGTGAAAATACGGTCACAAAGCCACTTGTAAACACATTTTGGAAGTTAAAAAATTTTTTTGGCATCCATTTGAACTATGTATATGGAGAAGAGTATCAGAGTGTAATTATGGAAAGAAAAGAAGGGGATAAATAGGAGTGTATAAAATTTTTTAAAAATTGGGCGCCTGGGTGGCTCAGTTGGTTGAGCAACTGCCTTTAGCTCAGGTCATGATCCTTGAGTTCCGGGATCGAGTCCCACATCGGGCTCCCAGCTCCACGGGGAGTCTGCTTCTTCCTCTGACCTCCTCTCCTCTCTTGCTCTCTCTCACTTTCTCTGTCTCTCAAATAAATAAATAAAATCTTAAAAAATATTTTTAATTAAAAATATGTAATTTATGGAGCACTGGGTGTGGTGCATAAAAACAATCAATCTTGTAACACTGAAAAATTAAAATAAACATATTTGGGGAGAAAAAATATGTAATTTAGAAGTAAAAAATATCTGGGTTGGCAGATGAAAAAACAAAGCAAGGAGGAGGGGTTCCTAGGCTGTCCATTCTTCTATTCAATAAAATCTTTCAAAGCTATTCAGTCTGAGTTTCACCACTCAGCTTCCCCCATGAGAAGTGGGCCTCCAATATTCTTACCTTCTCCCTATCTTGGTTCTGGACAGCTCGCTCTACTTACATCACATTGTACCTCACACCAAGCTACTCCCTTCTAAGGTTCAAACTCTGGTTCACTTGACCCCACCTCACCTTTTTGAACACATGAATTGGCATTGTTTTTCCAGGAGCAAGCTATGCTTTCCTCACCTGTGCTTTAAATCTTTCCTCTGTCTGCATTTAAAAGACGTTTATGTTCCATGAGAGCAGGTACTATACTGTTTTACTCACCTCTTTATTGAAGATGCTCAGTGAGTCTTGGCTGATTGGATGGTGCCTCAAGTAGCTGCTGACAGACATCTGCATCTCCCGGTCTGTATTTGGGACTGTCTGGTTCAGCCCATCCCATAAACATGTTACTTACTTAAGCTCATGTCATACGAGAGGCAAGCCAAAGCAGTGAGCCACTCTTCCTCTCTGTAGAGAGGAAGCATCAGTTGCCAAAATCCCCAGTCCTGGACAGAAAGCAGTTAACTCCGGGGAAGGGAGAAAGGAGAAGACAATAGGGGAATGGTCTTCATTTTCAGGGGCATCTGCTTCCCAAAATGAAACATTTGGAAGTTTTTTTGAATGCTTGTGAGGGGGGATTTAAAATGGAACATGTGAAGTGAGGTTATTTAAATTCTGATCTAACTGTGTGGCCTATCTTCATGCCTGCATTAAAATTGTTCAGGCTTTGACCATCCACCCCCATCATTTTGTTTGGATTAGCCGAGGGCTCCACTTGTGTGGTACGTTTTGATTTTGTCTGACAGTGTTCCCATCCCATCCTCCCTCAAGTAGGTCTGGGGAAAAAATGTACTTAGCTGAGAAGTCACAATCTCTGCTTTTTTATGCTTCCAAGGAAACTTAACAGGAAATGGCTTTGCTTTGCCATATTTAGGATAGCTTGGAATGCAGATTCACAGAGAACTTTCCTCAAGTTACATTTTACACAGAAAACTCAATGGCAGATGCAAAGAAAGAAGTGATCACACAATCCAATCCCTGGACACTTAGAGAGTATGATTAAAGCTTTCCATTTAATAGATGAGGGAATTGATTCCTGCTGAGAGAAAAGGTTTTACTCAAAGACACACAGTGAACTACAGATGGTTTAAGAAGCAGGACTGGAATCCAGGTCTCTTGCTCCTAGTAGGCCTGAGATAGAAGTTAAGCTGTAACACACCCTATGGAACCATATAGTTACATGCTTTCATTTTTAACTCTATTGTTGCATTTCCCAATGCAATGACCAAAAGCAGTATTCCTCAGTTTTTGTCACCTGGATCTGTGTGTGTTTGGGTGTGGGGGGGGAGGGGAAGGGGGTTGATCATGGAACAATGTGAAGAATGTGAGCTAGGTAACACCCAGTGCTCCATGCAATATGTGCCCTCCTTAATGCCCATCACTAGGTTATGTAATGGTGACTAACATAATATTAAAAAAAAAGTCTTGACAGATCCTGACTGAGGGAGTTCTATGAGTTCCATAAAAGCAAGAGTAGTAAAGGCAGAATCAACTAGTCTAGTGTTATAAGAGGATCATAAGATATTATTCTCCATAGCCTAGAGATTTTCTTCTTCTCGTTCTCTTTAACAGAAGAATGAGGACACTTAGGGCAACAGAAATATGTTAAACACCAACTTGTGCCTCACATTGTTTTCACCATAAGGAAACAGCAAAACACAATCCTGCAACAGAGTGGCAAGGGGCAGCATGAACCAAGTTTTTTTTTTTAAGATTTTATTTATTTATTTGACAGAGAGGAGAGAGATCACAAGTAGGCAGAGAGGCAGGCAGAGAGAGAGGGGGAAGCAGGCTCCCCACTGAGCAGAGAGCCCAGCACGGGGCTCGATACCAGGACCCTGAGATCATGACCTGAGCCGAAGGCAGAGGCTTTAACCCACTGAGCCACCCAGATGCCCCTGAACCAAGTTTTTTTGTAGGATCTCTACCCAGGAAGGGTATATGCCCCAGTAATGCTGTAGGGAAACAGCTTTAAAATAAGTCAGAAGGCAAGCAAGAGTGTGCATTAGCTTCCTTAGCTTTGTCAGACAGTGGGAGGGAAGGGAAGGAAAGATAAGAATCTTTATTTGAAAAGATATTCTGGAATATTCCAGGGTCTGTTTTGATTTCCTACCAATGGTCGTTCATTAGGCCACACCGAAGTCTTTGATCTATTCAGTCCTAGAGACAATTCTATGTGAAGAAGCTTCAACCCCACTACAACTGAAGGAATGGAAAGGCCAAGATTTAGTGGGTCTTCTAAGCAGATCAATATAGTCCCTCTGTTATACAACGGTAGCTCTCTAATTCCTTTCACAATTTATACTGGATAACCGGTTAAACAGCAGTATCTATATTAAATACCCTTCAGTTTATTTGAATGTTTTTTTCAATGTGAATGCTTTTGAGACACTAAACAATGTGAATGTTGGTCATTTTATACATACTATATTTGATCCCAACAACAAGATTTAAATGCAAATATTATCAATGGATAGTCTATAGAAAAAGACAATGGAGATCCAAAGAGATAAATATTTAGATCAAAGCCACATAGCTGGGTAGCTATTTAGTATGATGGTTAAGAACATGGACTCTGGAAACAGAATACCTAAGTTCAAGTTTTAGCTTTGCTGTTTGATATCTGGGGTGTTGGACTAGGAGGCCTCTATGACAATTCCGGTTAATCCTTGCTCTTGGTATTCATAGACTTGTGTAATCCTCTCCCATTGAATAACTTGTTTCTAACCAGTAGAATATGGCAACATTTTATAGTTGTCATTTTGGTGATTAGGTTACAAAAATTGTCATTTCCGTCTTCCTAGCAGACTCTCTCTATTATTGGCTTTGATGAAGCAAGTTCCGTTGTGGGAAGAGATCCTCATGACAAGGAACTAAGGGTGACTTCTGGCCAACAGGCAGTGAAGAGCTGAGGCCTCCAGTCCAATAGCCCATGAGGAGCCAAATTCTGCCAACAGCCATATGAGTTAACCTGGACACACATTCTTCCCCTGTCAAGCCTTCAGACGAGAGCCCTTTCATAGAGGATACCTTGACTGTAGCCTTATAAAAAAACTCTGAGGCAGAAGGCCCAGATAAACCATATCCTGATTCCTTACCCGTAGGAAATGTGAGATGATAAATATGTGTTGTTTTAAGTCTCTAAATTTTGGGGTAATTTGTTACACAACGATAGACATTGCAGGGGTCTTGGACAAGTTGCTTGACCTCCCTTTGGCTCAGTTTCTTACCTTTAAATAGAGACAAATAATATGACTTATTTTTTTAAAGATTTTTATTTATTCATTTGACAGAGAGAGAGAGAGAGTTCACAAGTAGGCAGTGAGGCAGGCAGAGAGAGGGGGAAGCAGGTTCCCCGCTGAGCAGAGATCCCAATGCGGAGCTCGATCCCAGGACCCTGAGATCATGACCTGAGCTGAAGGCAGAGGCTTTAACCCACTGAGCCACCCAGGTGCCCCAACATGACTTATTTTATAGGACTACTGGGAGGATCCTGTGAGGTTATATATGTGAAGCCTAAGATTTGGGAAATGCCACCTAAGGGTTAAAGAAGCAAAGCTGACCAGTTAAATCTGAGTCTGGATGTCACTCAAGCCCTTCCCCTTATAGGCTTTCTGGCACCGTGCCGGTCCAGAAGAATCTTATCTTTAATATCTACTTCACAACACATTTATGGTCTTGTCTGCTGTCTCTTGTTGCATCCCAACATTTACCCCATTCCCAATTCAGTGTTACCCTCAGTTCCTAAGCCCATTCTTACCTAGAACCAAACAGGGATTTTTGCTTCTTCCCTTTACTGCCCAGCACACTTTCTTGGGCCCGTGTTTACTTTTACTCTTGACCTCTGGCTTCCCATGCCCAGGTTAACTCATACTCAGCTTCACCAGATCACATTCCTGAGTTCCATGCTGGAAAAGAACAATGGACTGGAAAACTGGAAAGAACAATGACTAGGGTGAGGAGCTGTGTTCTCTTGTTCAGGTTCTTCCTCAAGGAAGCCCATTTACCACTTCCTACATCTCAGTTAATCATGTGCCCTGGGGCTTATAACATCTGCCTCTCAGGGAGAGCACAGCCTTAACTGAAATGAGGGAGACAGGATGACTGGCATGATGTAGGTAGAACGAGTCTTCCCTCCTATTCCTCAACTGATGTTCCATGGTTGTGCCTGTAAATGCCTGAAGCAGAAGCCATGAAAAGGACTAGAATATCACTCCTTCTTGGTCATGACCTTCCATCCCACTGTCTGCCCTGACTTCTTTCCCACTGGAAATGCTATTTCTATTTGGGAAAATAATAGCCAACTTCAGAGGGACTGCTCCTGTGAGTTTCTGGATATAGATGGAGCTTCTGGGGGAAAATGCCAGTGTGTTTTAGACTTTCCACTGCCTTCCCTCATGTCCTCCTTCTGTCAGTCACAGGAACCCTGTCCTTCCCTCCTAGCTTTACCCCAGGTACCTGCTAGTTAAGACTTCAAGGCTATAGCCATATATAGCCACCAAGCATCCCAGATTTTTCAGTCTGATCAACCTTGTTATCATACAATTTTTTTCACTTGCTGCCCCTTGGCTCTCTCAGTCTTATTTGCTTCATTCATAAATCAGGTTAGAATCCTGATTTTGGAGCATAATAGTAACGTAGATAAAATGCTTAATACACAGGCACTCAGTGTAGGGATGGTTATGATCTTAAATAGAGGTCATGCAAAGCTAAGTTATTTATCTTTGTAAAGTTTCACTATGCATATATTGATAAATTTTTTAAAAATCCCTTGTCAGGATCATTTATTCCTACAAAACAAGATACTGTTCCAGATATCGGTAAAGCTATCAGTATAGTGGTGGTCACTGTAATGGGGGCTGAAAGAAGGAACGTGCACTTGGGACCATTCCAGGCTGTAAACTCAGCTCAGCCATGTTCAACTATGTGACCTTGGCAAACTCCTTTCTCATTCACTTTCCTCATCTGGACAGCCATGATGAAAGACTCTACCTTGCAGGCATTTTGTATACATGAGCGATCTGTCATATGCTAGATACTCAATACGTTAACTCTCTTTCCTTCACAAATGGTCTTTCCAAGATAATCCACTCTTCCTAATTGAAGACAGTCCTTGCCTTGTCCCAGCTGATGAGGAATTGTGCTTTGTTAATGTTCCTCCCTGAGAGTTGCTTCAGATTAGGCACCTAATGCATGATCTCCAATATGTATAACCCATCCCCCTCACCACCCTGCCTTGTTTCTCATCTAGAAAAATCTTTCTTCAAAATTCAAAAGGCCAAGGGGTCTTCCGAGAGAAGTCAAATCCCTTTATACTTTGCCAGAGAACTTTCCCACAAAGAGGAAGTTCTACAAATACTCAGATGACATCACCGAGAAAAGGCTCTTATTCCCCCAGGGCCCAGCCTCCCTGGAAGATGACAAGGGTTAGGGACAGAGAAAGCCCGGGCCACTTGTCGGATTTGGCAAGCGGCAGCCAACAGCTGGCCGGGCGGGTTAATTAGCCCTACACTCTTCTCCCATCCAGTCTTTACTGGCAGAAGCAGAGGCAGAGGCAGAGGCAGAGGCAGAGGCAAGCGGCTCTGGCCTGCTTTGCTCTTTCTATTAACAAAGCCCAGTGCCATCGGATTACCTTGGCCCAGAGCCAGGTCTGCTCCTTGGTTGCCTGCCTGTGCGTTGCCATGGCGATGGCTATGCGTCTTTTGCCAAGGCAGCAGCTGGTGGATGGGTAGCGATTACCTGCCAAGCAGATTTACTAGCTCCAAAGTGCAGACCTTTCTGTGATAAGTCAAAGAGGAGGAGGTTCAAGACGCAGACAAGGAGGGTGGGGTCTCTGCACTTTTTGACCCATTCCCCCTATTTTCATTTTCGAACAAAAGATGATTATCCTCCTTCGTTTGTCCAGATGCCCATCCGCTAAGCACACAAGTCCATCTTGCATCATCTTTTTCTGAGGAGAGGCAGTCAACAATTTAGTCTTTGTCTTTACCGCGAGAAACATGCTCCCTGCCCCCAGCATCCTGCAGCCAGAGCAGCGCCTTCCAAACTGCAGTGCAGGGCTTTGGGGGAGGAATGGGGTTCAGGCAATGGAAAGAGTTTCTGGAAAGAAGAGAAGGCAGTATCCACCTTGATAGAATCGTGAAAACTTTGTGGGAAACATAGGGTGATGACCACTTTCACTTAAGAGGAGCTTCCCAGGGAATTCTGGGGCCCCTAGGTATAGGATGGTTTTTTTCATCACAAATTTTACGAAAGAAGCGTTTATTAAACACCAAATGCATGCAAACTCAGCTTTTACTGAATTTCAAGCACCAGTCTCCTGCTTTCCTCCATATATAACTAGTATTGGGATCATCCAGAGCAGGTAAGATTTCAAAGTCTGAACAAAGGGAGGTAAGCTGGCACTACAGGGAGAGAAGATGGATTGGGCCAGGGACAGAGGCAGGATTGAAGTGGGGAGTGCTTTGCACAGCTCTAGCATGGGGGCTGTGCATGGGAGAAAGTAGAGCACAGGGAGCCCACGGGGATTTGCTATGTATTAGAGGAATAAGCACCAAGGAATTTGCATGGTGCTCTTCTCCCGGCAGTGGAGACCTGTTAAAGGTTCTTAAGCTGGGAGTAAAACCACCAGTTATGCCTCAGGAGTGAAACTCACCATCTCACAGAATGAATTGGGGAGCAAGGGGCAAGATATCAAGGGGGTAAGAGGCGAGAAGGGGCTGGTAATAAAGAAGAGGAGGATTTAAAAACGGTTTCAGCAAAGGGGTGTCTGGGTGGCTCAGTGGGTTAAAGCCTCCGCCCTCAGGTCATGATCTCAGGGTCCTGGGATCAAGCCCTACATCAGGCTCTCTGCTCAGCAGGGAGCCTGCTTCCCCCTCTCTCTCTGCCTGCCTCTCTGCCTACTTGTGATCTCTCTCCTCCCTGTCAAATAAATAAATAAAATCTTTATAAAAAACAAAACGGTTTCACCAAGGATTCAATTTCACGTTAATAATGGTTAACATGAATGGGAGGTTTTTTTATGCAGGAGGCTCCATGGTCATCGCTCCATGTCTGTCCTCTGGCACGCACATCCGCCTCAGTCACTGTCATTATCATTATCCACATGCCATCTCCTTCAGGTTTCCCTCTACGAATGGCAAAGTCGACTCTGGGGTCTTACCGTGATTACACAGTTGGCCAAGTATTGTTTTGTGGTTTTAATTCAAAATAGTCTGCTTCCAGATCTTAGGGTCTTAACCATTTTACTGCATCGCCTCCCAAATTCCAGTCCAAGTGAGGCGAGATACATTTGTGAGCCCCACCCAGGGGCTCATTAGCAAACGGTAGGGTGAGAACAGCTCTAGGTAATACATAAAGTAAAGGAGTATAACTGTGCCCCCAATAAAACTTTATTTACCAAAAAAACAGGCAGCAGGCCCGATTTGGCCTGGGAGCTATAGTCTGCTAACTCCTGAGTTAAGGTAAAAAATATACAGGAAGGAGGTTACCTTTGGGTCTAAAAATGGAAAGTATAAAGTGTTGAATTATTGCATTAGATTTGGAGAGTTCCCATGGTCTAAGAGAGTAAAACTCATATCTAGAAGTAAACGTAGTATTCACCAAGTCCAGGGGCTCTAAACCTGGACAGATGCGTGGAAGGCCAGTATTTGGGAAGGACCAGGGTGATGGGAGCCACAGGGCTTATGTCCACATATGTGGGAGAAAACAGGTGGACTTTGAAAAAGTCTGCTTTCCTGGCAAACTCAGTGGAATAAAGCTTAATGTAGTTACAGTTGTATAAAAGAGGGAAGGGGAGCACATTTTGGGGGCCTCCATAGCCTTCAGAGAATCTGTAAATTTCCTGGGATTATTTGGAGAATTATTAGTAGATACGTGTGTCTGTGATTGCTTCCCCACTCCGCCCCCACCTAGAGAGAAATAGCATAACTCAGCAAGTAAAGACTCCAGGGTTGGACTCAGATAGACCTGGGTGCAGATATGGTTTTAAATTCTGTTCCGCAGATCATGCTGCTTAACCTCTCTGAGTTTGCTATACAATGGGACAAAAATAACTCGGAGTGGGGAAGACTATTGTTCTGAGAATTGAATGAGCTGGCAAACATAAATCATTGTGCACATAGCCCCCCAAGTAGGACAAGAATTAGAGCACTCTCAGGGTTTGGTTGAGGGGTTGAGCTCATGGACCCTGGAGATGGGCACCTGTATATCATTTCCTTCATTTGCAAATAAAAGCAAGCAAATCCGCCTTATTGCGCTATCATGAGGATAAAATGAAATGGTATTTGTGAGGGGTTTAAAGAATGCCTGACACCCAACAGGTATTCTTGAAGTTTAAAATTTTATATAAATGGGTAAACTGAGGCTCAAGAGATTAAGTGACTTGTCCAGAGTCATGCTGTTTCTTGGAAATCATCCAGTCTTTGAAGAATGATAGAAAGAGCAATTTTAAAACTTTCCCTTGTCTCTCCATCAGATTAAAGAAGAAAATGTCCTATTAATGATAAACATTTCTATAGTGCCACCCCTGGTGTCAACGGTATTCTAAATACTTCTATTTTAAGTCCATTAATCCTCTCAACCACCCTAGAAGGCCTCATTTCTCGTCTGAGGAAATAAAGGCACAAAGGTCAAATCACTTTCTCATGGAGACATGGTCTCAGATGGCAGAGTTGGGATTTGAACACAGGCATCTTGCTGCATGGCCTCTCAAACAAGCTCATTAAGTTCAGACAGAAGAACAGCAGAGGATGAGGGGAGGCCAGTGTGAAAGCACAGGTGGGCCGCAGCTCCACAGATCTGAGAGTTGAAGACAGGACCTGGAATCCCCAATCAAAAGGATGTGGACTAGAGATGCATCTGATTCAATAAAGGTGTCTAATCGTTCAACATTTGTGTAACTTCCATCTCCTCAGTGAAGGCTTGGCCACACCCTCTTCATCCCACCCAAGAATCGCTCCTTTTCCGTGCTGTGTGTACCCTTGCTCCCTCACCCAGGCTGCTGGGATAGCACCCGTAGCACATTTTAAGTGTGTTGGATTATCTTCTCTCTCTCTTATTTCTAAGTTTTTTTTGGGGGGGGGGCTCCATCTTATCTGTCTTTGTATTTGCGGGACCCGGCACAGTACCTGGCACAGCATAAGCACCTGATCCATTTGCACCGGTTGAATAAACAAATGCACAGAGAAAGGCTGATAGCTCTGTAGAGGGAGAAAGGGGAAGGGTTCCCAGGCCATGATAAGACTCCAGGAAAATCCGGGAGTGTGCTGTAATGAATTCCTCTGCAGTCTGATGAAGCTACTGCGTGACTCTCACCCCAGCTGGATGTCAAAATGAAAGCCAACACGAACCCGTGTTCTGCTAAGAATAACACCTACGAGATAGCAATGTTTGAAATAAGCCTGTCTCTGGAAAGGTTCCTGAGCCTTGTAATTTTACTTTTATAGTCATGGCCCCAGCATGTTTGACTTTTCAAATCCCCTCACTGAGATCCGAGCGTCTGTTTATAAAAGCCGTATCTTAAACTCGTTCCTGTGTGAGGTACCAGTGGGATTTGTACTCTTCTATATACATTGGTCCCCTGGAGTGACATTACATTCTGCTCCTTGTAGGGCTTCTCTCTTTGGTGGAATGGGAAGCAAAAGCAAACAGCATAATACGAAATTGGTCATAAATGTCTCATGGGAACCAGAGCCCTCTAACAATAAAAATAACAATAACAACAGTAACAGTAATGGCCCAAAGCAGCTGTCATCCAAGAGGCAAGAGCAAATAAAGACTTAGTAGAAGAAACTAGATTAGTACCAGAGGAGCAATAGGACATTTTAAGTGTCATGTTCTAGGTAGTAGATGGGAGCCAGGGACTTTGGAAACAGGGTTGGAAAGCAAAGAAACAGATTATAACATAAAACAAAAGGACTCGGGACCTATTTTAGGATCCAGGAAGGGCTACCAGAAGGTCAAGTTTATTGGATTCCAGAGTGGTCTGGTTAAGATATTTAAAACCCAACCAGAGCTCTGTTACCACAAAAAAAGAAGAAAAAAAAAGTTATGGTGGCTTTATAATGTATTATCTTGGCTAGGCTAAACTAAGTTTCCCAAAAATTCTTTTTCCCGAATACTTCTGGTGA
Organism: Nasua narica; assembly: GCA_028533885.1. Classification (NCBI taxonomy): domain Eukaryota; kingdom Metazoa; phylum Chordata; class Mammalia; order Carnivora; family Procyonidae; genus Nasua; species Nasua narica. Next base: position 158,184,894 of record CM052798.1, on the reverse strand, counting down.
GTGGGGGCCCAACAAAGATTCTTGCACAAGATTTGAAGGGTGCCAGCACTATTATAGATTATACAGGATGTCCTTTACCTAATGGCTCACCTTGTCAGTGTGAGGCCACGGTTGGGCTGACAGCTAACTACTCCGGCTTCCCTTGTTCCCTACCTAGGCTTATCCACCTCCTGGACCAGCTGTGTGTGTGTTTGGCTCTGTGATGAAAGGTGCTAACATTTTCTGCAGGACACCTATACCAGCAAGGTCAGAGGCAATGAGAACCCTTTCAGCCTCTCTCTTGGATTCCAGCTTGTGTTTTCAGCTGCCATCTTGCCCTTGCTCTCCACATTTCATCTCTCTTTTCCCTTTCCAATATCTGCGTTGTGGGCGTCAAGGTCTAGTGTTAGATACAAAGACGATAGCCTTGCAGAGATTATTCACCAGCTGCACAATTGGGCAAGGTCAGATCCCTTATTACGGACATCTTTACACTGTCTAGTGGTTATGCTTTTCTAATTGAACAGTGACTGACACACATTTTCAGCAGAATGGAAGGAGCATGAGCTTTGAACCTGAGAAACAGATCTGAGCTCACATCTCACTTTTGTCATTCCTCGTTTTTAACCTTCGATGTAGGTGCTGATTTTGATGAGCCTCATGTTTCTCACCTGTAACATGAGAACAACACTTACCTCATAGGATCCTTGTAAGGATTAAATAAGATAAATATGCATTGCACCTAGCTCACAATAGGCAGTCAATTATTATGGGGAAGAAAGTACTTTGTTCTTTATTGACTCGGGGTAGCATATCTTCTCTCCAATCCCTCTGAAGCAGCTTTATTACAGAAAATGGCACCTGATATGTACTCTGTGGTTAATTAGTAATGAGTGGCCATGGCTGCCCACTTCCAGAAAGTGATGGAGATAGAGCTGGTTTGATTCAGGCCATGCTTGCTTCCTCCCGAGTGAGTCACTGTAAATGAAGAGTCACTTCCTCTTCACTGCAGGGGATAAATGTCTCACCCAGAATGAGCTGTGCACATGTGGCACTGTTCCTAATCCCCAAACATTTCCATATGGCTCCCAGGCTGCGGGTTCCCCACCTCTGACTGCCCCATCTCTTCTTGTCTCTCTTGGTTATGGTAGTGCTAGGGTCCAGAGTTGCTAAAGAAGAGGATGAAGGCTTTGTAAGCTTCATAAGTCTCTGATGAGCCCCTAGCTGAGACCATCGGTGGCCTCTCAGCATCCAGGTAGCCAAGGGTATCAGCACCCTCACACGAGAAGCTGTCTTGGGACACAGACAGCTTCCTTTAGCTAATAATGCGATGGGTGCAGTCAGAACTAGATTTCTGATAACCAGTCCAATGATAAAAAAATATCTTTAGATTTCAGCTCTAACCCACCAGACTCAGTGGGTTAAAGCCTCTGCCTTCAGCTTAGGTCATGATCTCAGGGTCTGGGATCAAGCCCCGCATCGGGCTCTCTGCTCAGCAGGGAGCCCGCTTCCCCCCCTCTCTCTGCCTGCCTCTCTGCCTACTTGTGATCTCTCTCTCTCTGCCAAATGAATAAATAAAGTATTTAAAAAAATCTATTTGGGGCACCTGGGTGGCTTAATCAGTTGAGCCTCTGACTCTTGATTTCAACTCAGGTCGTGATCACAGGGTCATGGGATTGAGCCCCGCATTGGGATCCATTCTCAGTAAGGCGTCTGCTTGAGAGTCTCTCCCTCCGTCCTTCCCACTCTGTGCATGTGCATGGGTGTGCACACACACACACACACACACACCCCTTTCTCTCTTTCAAATAAATAAATAAATCTTAAAAAATAAACTCTTATATTTACTTAATAAGACATAAGGTACAGAGTATGAGTCTAGAGAATCCTAAGTATCCTTCATACTTAGTGGGTTAAATCACAGCATAGGCATTAGAAAGTAATAGAAAAAGCATTGAATCGACAGCAGGAGGAAGCAATTCTGGTCCTTATCTGTCACCCATGGGGGAGGGAGCTGTGGAAAGCCACTCAGTTCCTCTGAGCCTCATGTTCGTCCTCCATAGCACTATCTCAAAGGTCCATTCTGAACTCTGAATATTCATGTTTCAGCATAGATTCATTAGAAAAGGACTAGGTTATCAAGGGATACTTTTGAATATTTATGGTGTGCCAGGCACTTTGCAAGAGTCTACAGGATAAACAAAGAGAAGTAGTTCCCATGTTTAAGGGGTAGATAAGAATTAAAAACTCAAAAAGTTATTAGGTAACATCAAGGTAGTAATACAAAAGATGTCAAAGGCACAACATGATTAGTTATCTTGTGACTTGTACAGGAAATATGTACCGAAGAAGAGCAAAGACATTGAAAGAAAAAGCCAGGGACGTGAATCACAGGTCTATGGGTTCAAGCAGTATGTTTGTCCTTGCTGAAGTACATGATCAGTAAGGATAAGTAAAGGGAAGAAAGAGGACCAGGAAGGAAACTAGATTCTGTGTCTCAAACTAGATGATTAGTTATTGATCAAGACTGTAGACTTCTCAAAGCCTTAGGTTCCTCATCTGCCACATGGCATTATGAAGTCAGTCTACAGTAGAGGGGACCAGCCTGGCTTTCTAACTAGGTGATGCCTCCTGCTGATCTGACCAACACTAAACAAATCAGTTTCTGCCTGCCAGCCAATTGCATTTATTAAATACCAGCAATGGATATGTTGATGTTTTGGCAAGGAGAGTGAAAGAAACCAACATAGCATCAATAAGGTTTTCCCTTGAAAAGGTTAGCAGTCATATTGGGAAGTTGTGATTGGCAGTCAAGAATCTATTTCGGCAGTGGTACTTGAAACAGTGTTGTGTAGACACATTGTGGATATAACAAACTAAAGCCAAGGGAAGGTAGGTAATCTGGTTTAAATTACCAAGCCAATATAGAATCAGAGCATTTCAGCTCAAATTCCCACACCCCTGGAAGCGCGCAACACTGAAAATTTATGCAAGGAGAGGAAAACGTGTGAAAATTTTCACCACAATCTTTTCTGACAAAGCCAAATACTCAGTGTCTTTTTTTTTTTTTTTTTGCAAGTTTGCAAAACGACAAAAAAACTTCTCAGGCTCTTGGGAACAGATTGTCCTTTTGGCCCAAGTGGATGGGGGTGAGACTCTGCTGAGTAAGAAACATGTCTGAAGCACACAGACATGGTATTTTCATTTCAACTTCAGCGGTTTCAATAGAATGACTGAGGTTTTTTATAAATTATTGTTTTGACCTTGTAAATCTGTGAATCTGTTTTCAATCAAGTGGGATCATTGTCTCTTGCAGTGCAATATTTCAAAAGGAAAAATTGGTATAGCTGACCAAGATGTGGACAGCTCAGCATCCTTTTCTTAATGGAGCCTTAGCAAGCTGCTTGATTGGGCAAGAAGTCTGATTTGTCCTAAGGTATTAGACATAGATCTTTTAACCTGTCAAGAAAACTGACCTTTGACGTTTGAGAATAGAGAAAGAGGCTATAGATTTCCCAGGCTACTTGACATAAGTAAGATTGTCATGATTACCATAACTGTCCCTTAATTTGGAAAACACTTGTGGTTTCAAAAGAGCTTCCAGTTTTGTTATCCTAATGACTTTGTCTTTCTGTTTCTTATTTCACATGATGCTACCTGGCAATATTTTCCAGGCCTGGCTTCCCAACTGGATGTCTACTGAGAAGAGGGGTAGGTTTTATTCATCTTGTTTTCTCCCCTAGTGCCTGGTGCGTGTTCTGCAAATAGTAATTATATTTTAAGAAATGTTTTTCAAAGTGATTTTCAATCCCCCAAACAACCTTGTGCAACAGGTAAGGCAAGAAATATTGTCACTTAATTAACTGAGGCTGAGGGAGATAATGAGCCGTATATGAGGGCCAGCCCCTCACCAGTGTTTCCTCCTTTCTAAATAGACGAGTCTTGAGTACCTTTATTCCACCTAAAGTTCCTTGATTCATTTGGGTATTCCCAGAGCATCCTGACATTTAGGTCAGGGGCTTTCCGCTCTAAAATATTGTCATTGATATGAGGCCTCGATATTTTCCCCTGCCTTCTCCTTAAATCATTCTGATGATACATGAGACAAAACCCGAGAAAATCAGGACCCCTAAACTCTTGCAAGAATTTGAAAGGGAACTTCACTTGTTACAGTACTTCAGCAATTCAACTAAAACTCCTTGCTTGTGGCTGTTGCATTCATTGTATGTGAAATGGAATAGACCCACTAGTTAAAAGAAGGAGGGGAAATGACTTGCTGCATTCTGTCATGTACATAGCTATTTCTTCGTCAAGGACCCAGGGTTTCAGTCAATCGGAAAATTGCAACATTATCTCTCTGGTGAATAACACTATCTTTTAAAAAGGAAAGACCCTGCACACCTGGGTGGCTCAGTCAGTTAAGCACCTGCCTCTGACTCAAATCATGATCCCAGGTTCCTGGGAACAAGTCCCACATAAGGCTCCCTTGTCAGCAGTGAGTCTGCTTCTCCCTCTCCCTTTGTCCCTCCCCACATGTGGCGCCCTCCCTCTCTCTCTCAAATAAATAAATAAAATCTTTTTTTTTTAAGATTTATTTTATTTAATTGAGACAGAGAGAGAGAATGAAAGGGGAGAGGTCAGAGGGAGAAGCAGGCTCCTCTCAGAGCAGGGAGCCCGATGTGGGACTCTATCCTGGGACTTCAGGATCATGACCCGAGCCAAAGGCAGTCACTCAACCAACTGAGCCACCCAGGCGCCCCAATAAATAAAATCTTAAAAACAAAACAAGAAAAGGCCAGATATTGTGTCTTGTTTAAGAATTACCTCCTAACAATAAAATACATACACACACATATTTTATACACATATTATTTTTTCAAATTATTTTGAGGTCTTATCATTTGGGTCTTCAGTTTTCAAACCACCTAGAATAATTTTTATTATGGCATTATTTTATTATGGGAGTATTTAAAAAATTTTTTTGAAATTCAATTTAGTTAGGGGCACCTGGGTGGCTCAGTTGGTTACAGCCTCTGGCTTCAGCTCAGGTCATGATCTCAGGGTTCTGGGATTGAGGCCCTCTTCGGGCTCTCTGCTCAGCAGGGAGCCTGCTTCTCTCTCTCTCTCTGCCTGCTTCTCTGCCTACTTGTGATCTCTTTCTCTGTCAAATAAATAAATAAAATCTTTAAAAAAAATGAAAATAAATTCAATTTAGTTAACACATAGCATATTATTAGTTTTAGGGTGAAACTATTAATATGCTATGTGTTAACTAAATTGAATTTCACACCTAAGGCTCATTACAAGTGCCCTCCTTAATGCCCATCACCCAGTTACCCCATCCAACCCCACCTCCCCTCCGGCAACCCTCAGTTTGTTTCCTAGAGTTCAGCGTTTCTTATGGTTTGCATCCCTCACTGTTTTTTATCTTATTTTATTTTTCCATCCCTTCCCTTATGTTCATCTCTTTTATTTCTTAAATTCCACATATGAGTGAAATCATCATAATATTTTTCTTTCTCTGACTGACTTATTTCACTTAGCAGACTACCCTCTAGTTCTATTTATGTCATTTTGAATGGCAAGATTTCATTCATTTTGATGTCTGAGTAATATTCCATTGTATATATATACACCACATCTTTATCTATTCATCTGTCAATGGACATCTAGGCTCTTTCCCATATTTTAGCTATTGTGGACATTGCTGCTATAAACATTGGGGTGCAGATGCCCCTTCAATTCTCTATGTTTCTTTCCTTTGGATAAATACCTAATAGTGCAATTGCTATGTCATAAGGTAGCTCTATTTTTAACTTTTTAAGGATACTCCACACTGTTTTCTAGAGTGGCTGCACTGGTTTGCATTACCACCAACAGTGTAAGAAAGTTCCTCTTTCTCCATATCCTTGCCAAAATCTGTTGTTTCCTGAGTTGTTAATTTTAGCCATTTTGACTGGTGTGAGGAGGTATCTCATTGTGGTTTTGATTTGTATTTCCCTGATGGGGATTGATTTTTTTTTTCAAATATGGAATAGTCACTTCCTCATTTGATTTTTGAAAAATTCATTTTCCCAGTAATTTGTAACGTCACCTCAAAAATTGCCTTACAGGGGCGCCTGGGTGGCTCAGTTGGTTAGGCAACTGCTTTCGGCTCAGGTCATGATCCCAGAGTCCCAGGATTGAGTCCCACATCGGGCTCCCAGCTCCACGGGGAGTCTGCTTCTCCCTCTGACCTTCTTCCTTCTCATGCTCTCTCTCACTCTCTCAAATAAATAAATAAAAATCTTTAAAAAAAATTGCTTTAGATGCAAGGGTCTGTCTCTGTATTTGTTTCCATTGATCAATCTTACACTGTTTTAATTAATTCAGCTTAAAAATATGTCTTTATATCTCCTAAGGTAAGGATAGCATCCTTGTTCTTTGGCAGAATTTTCTTAGCTATTCTTGGACAACTATTCTTCCATATGACTTGTAAGTAATACTTTGTCAAGATCCATGAAAAAATATTACTGGGAAATTGATTGGAATAGACTAATTTGGAAAGAACCCATACCTCATTTCCTGGCCCTCAACCCCAAAATGTACCCCAAGGGTATATTTTCTGTAATCTGACCCAATCTCACACCATCCCTGATTCTCCAACCCTTTTCACAATGCATTCAAGAACTCAGTCTGTCATTAACATATTCCTTATAAAGTAAATCTGAGGACATTGCTTCCTCTGAAGCTCTATCAATTGGATACAATCTTACTTTCCACATACTTAGTGGAGCTATACATGGGATAGATGTCTTATTACTGCCATTTCTCAACTATTTCCCCTCCTTTCTCTCTAAAATACTCATGTCATTTGAAAAAGATACTATCAGACTACTTTAGCTGTTACTTTATACCTCAAATACATAACTCCTAGATTCTTCCTCCTCACTTATGGACTCTTAGCATCTGCCCCATAGCTTTTCTCTCCTTGTTGTCATCCTTGTTGGTGATTTTCATATTCATGTAGGTGGCTCTGCCCTGTCTTCTTTTCATGATTTCATTCTCCTCACTTAGCCACTCATTTCAACTTACCCAACCCCAGGGTCCTCGCTTAGACCTGGTCATTACTAATAATGCCCCTCCCGCCAAAAAAGAATCTCAGCTTCAAGCCTCTCCTTCCCTGACCAGCGCCTCCTGTCTTTTCATCTCCTTCTGGCACCACTTTTCCAGAAACACTTTCACCTCACTGAGGACTCTAGTGCATGGTAGGTGGGATCCTGTCTCTCACACTTTTCTGTTATTGGTCCCTTCCCAGTCCCATGACCTTCCATATACCATTTATTCCATGTTCCATGATTATAATCACATGTTTGCCTCTCTCTTTTTCCAGAGTACTTATATTAGTTACCTATTGCTGCTGAAACAAACTACCACGAATTTAGTGCCTTAAAACAACACAATTCAATATCTCACAGTTCCACACATCAAAAATGAAAAAGAAAAAAAGTGGATCTCGGGCTGAAATCCAGGTGTCAGCAGGAGTGTGCTTCCTTCTGAAGGTTCTTTGGGGAATCAGTTTCTATGCCTTTCTAGCTTTGAGAGTACGCTTCTGTTCCACACTCCTGCCTCTTCCATATTCAGAGTCAGCAGTGGCTGAGCAAGGCCCTCTCATATCACATGGCTCTGACCCTCTCAATGATAAAGACCCTTGAGATAATATTGCCCACGTGGACAAGCCACAATAATCTCCATCCCTAGGTCACTGGATTGATCGTTTTAATTTCATCTGAAACCTTAATTTCCCTTTTGTCATGTAGCATAACATAATCACAATTTCCTGGGATTAGGACAAGACATCTTTGTGGGGCCACTATTCTGCCTATTATAGGACTTCTATGACAAACCCTATGTTGGTGAGATTAAAACTCTCTGTCCATACTCTGGACCACACTCTGGAAACAGAGCAATGACATTCACCCCATGACAAGAGACCTCAGTGTCTTAGGCTGCCAGGGCTGTGACAATGAAATAACATAGATTGGGTGACTTAAACAACGAACTTTTTTTTTTTTCTTTCTCACAGTTCTAGAAGCTAGGAGGTCCGAGATCAAGAAGCAGCAAATTAACTCTTTGGTTAGGGGCTTCTTTCTGGCTTGCAGAAGGCTGCCTTCTCCCTGTATCCTCACATGGTGGAGGGGAGAGAGAATGCTCTGGTTTCTTCCTCTTCTTATAAGGACACTAATATCATCACAAGGGCCACACCCTCATGACTTCATCTAAACTTAATTACATCCCCAAATACCCCACCTCCAAATATTGTCACACTGGGGTTTAGAGCTTCAATCGCTAAGCAATCGAGGATTCCAGAGCTCAGTTTACAGACCTCCTCTTGATTAGGGTTCCTGATTTTTGAACAGTGGCTGTAAACTGAGAACTCTCAAATTCATTTTTCCAGCCCTGATCTTCCTTTCCCTGAATTCACACTTAAATATCCAACTTCCAACTTGGCATCTTCAACTGGATGTCTTCCAAGTATTAAATATTAGTTTTTCCCAAACCAAACTCTTCATCCACATCTCCACACTGATAAATGTCTTCCTATATTATTTTCAAACTCATTATGAAGTAGTTAAACCTGTTCTCTCACCATTCAGTATAGTCCAAGACTCATCTTTCCTTTCCACCTCTTATGCTACATCCTAGTGTACTCTACAATCCATTGTCTTTTGCCTAGGCCAAAGCAATAGTTTTTCTAACTGGTCTTTCTTTTTCCACTCTTACCTGATAAAGTCTGTTCTGTTCCTTATACAATGAATTAAGTAGTGCAATTAAAATTTTAACCTGTTTTTCATCTTCCCATCATACTTACAATAAAGTCTATACCTTATCATGACCTACAAGGTCATTTATTTTATGGCCAACTTTATCTCCTCCTACTATTCCCTTGTTCACTCTATACAATCACATCAGCCTCCTTATTCTTCCTTGAATGTCCTAACCTTAGGGCCTTTGCATTCAGGTTTCCTGTGTCAGGAGTTGTTCTTTCCCCTATGTTCTCATAAATGTCTCCTTCACCTCATTAAGTCTTAACCTAAATTCGTCTCCTTCCGGGCCATTTCTGATATTCTTGCCTGAAATCCTTCCCTAGTCACTATCTTTTCCTTTATTCCGTCTTTATTTTTCTTCAAAATGCTTTACACTATTTCACATATTACATATTTATCATTTGTGTATTTTTTGAATCCCCTCTACAATGTACTCTACCTGAGAGGAAGGATTTTGGCTATTTTGTTTACTGCAGTATCTTTAGAGCCTAGAGGAGTGACCAGACCACAGAGGCTCTCTTTAATTATTTGTTAACTGAACTGACTAAATGATTGAATATTATTGAACTTTTCTGTCTGCATGTGATATAGCTCTTCATTTCTTTCCTTTTATAAATTTCAACAATGTTTTGTAACCCACAGTAGTTTCCAGCTATAGAATTCCTAGACCTAAAATGCCTTCTGATAGTGAGAGAGAGAGAGGGAAAGAGAGAGAAAGTGAGAAAGACACTGTGCTTCTCATAGTTTAAGTAACTAGTACTCTGCCATTTTAGAACGTGTGAATTTATTTTTTGGGATATCCATGCTTCACTCCAGGCTAATTAAATAAAAAAATTGGGGGGTTATCAGTTATATTTTAAAGGTCCCCGGATGATTTGAATATTCAGCCACGGTTGAGAACTATTCTTCTAAATGCTGAGAACCAAGGGTGAAGTTATACAGAGCACATTCATGACCTGGCTTCTTCCCAGACAGTCACCTCTCCAATGACTACCATTCTGTAATCCAGCGTTGCTCATAGTTCTCTCACTGCACCATGCTCTCATTACACTCTGGACCTTTACTTGTTACTCCCTTTGGGATTATCTGCCTTCTTTTCTTTAGCCAAATCTCATTCGTCCCTCTAGACTGCTTAGACTCCTCCAAACTTCCCAGAACATCTTCTCACGGTTTGTGAAAGATTGTCCTCCTCTGGGTCCCTGGGCATTCCACCCTTACTTCTGCCATTCCATTGGACAAATGACTTTAGTTGTTTGTTTCCTTTCTGTTTCTCCCGTCAGACTGAATGCCCTTTGAACTCAGGGACTATAGAATATTGATCTATAACTTCTCACCTCTTAGAAGAATGCTCAGTACATCATGGGCTCTCAATGAATGCTGGATTAGTGATTAAAAATCATGAGGATGTTTGAGTAAGAACTGAATAGTGCTGTTATAGCTTTGGGGCAGAGCTCAAGATGACTTGCCACAGCTGGTGTGGAGTAGATTGTGATCACCAGTGCATGCATTCTGGGGAGTCTGCTCTCAGAGAATGGTAAGACCACTTTGAGCATAAGAGTATATAAGACTTTATACTGAGAAAGAGATAGCCCCGTGTGGAAAATTGTTAGCAATAAGCCTTTGACATTATGTGGTTTGATTTCCCTAATTTAGTGTCCCTTGAATCTTACTCCACTCAAATCTTCATTCATAAAAAAGGTGTCTATAAATTGTGTTTCAAAAGACCATAAGTAATTGTCTTGGAGTTCAGTCCTCCCACTCCCCCCAAAAGTAGATTTAATAAATAACTAGAAACATTCCCTTTAACCTACCTTCTTCTAATATTTTAGAAACTATTTTTTCAGGAGAAAACAGAAGTTAACACCAGTATTCCATTATTTCATATTGTTAGATAGTTATGCAAATGGAATTGTCTTAAATTGATTGTTTAACAAATTATATTTTTCATTCCATAATATGACCTCATCACTCTCAGCTAACATTTTGGCTCTTTTTATTAATTTTTATGAGATTACAATAGTCCAAATATTATACTAGTTAGCTGTCTGGACAAAGGCAGACATTAATTGATAATGGAACAAAAATTTTGCAGCCAAATGTGGATAGACAAGGGCAACAGTTTATTGCTGGTCTGATGTGACATAGCCTTCACATGAACAACAAAGCCCAGAACTATACTGATCCCCAGTGAGCCCAAAACATGCTGACAAGGATGCCATTACTATAAAATTAAGTCTTGTCTGGTCATGTCTACATTAGAACAAAAAATGACAATAGGATGAAGTTAATGAATAATAAGCAGCAACAATAATAACAGCACTAATTTGTGGAGTCTTTTCCTTTCAACTCATTTTTCTATGATACGGAGAGCTTCCTACTTTTTTTGACGAATGAATTAAAAGATTCCAAATTATAGAACTGGTGTAGGCTTTTTATATTACAGAAAGAAATGTTTTGTAAAAAGGAGAAGGAAATTCTACATGAACAGCATGGAATTTACAGAGGTCTATGGTTGGGTTAAAGGAACAGAAGTGATAGCATTAGACCCAAGCAAAACAATATTTTGGTGAGTTAGTGGTTCTCAATCAACTTGGGGAAATTTTGCACCCAAGGAACTGTTAGCAGTGTCTAGGGCATTTCTGGTTGGGGAAGGTTGGCCTTTGGTGAGTAGAGGTCAAGGATGCTAGTAAATATTCTACAATGTACCATGCAGCTCCCATGACAAGGAATTCTCCAAATCAAAACTTTAATAGTGTCAAGGCTGAGAAGCTCTTCTGTTAAGGCAAACTCAGTTGAATATCTGCCTCCAACACTAAGAAATATGTGACAATTTGAAAAATTTGCCTTGCTTACCTGTGCCTGGGTTTCCTTTAGAATAACATGAAGATTATAATAATATTATAAATGGGATTTCCAAAGGGTTAATAAAATAGTTTGTGGAAAGTTTCCCCCCATAGTAAATATGTGACGTTTTCCCCAACATAGCACATATGTAAAAGAATTAGGCATGAGTACTAGAATATTCTATCTAGATCCAGAGATAATCTAATCCTGTATTTCTCCCCATGAAGGAAAGTTCTTTACTTATAGGAACTCATTGTCTTGTGATTCCCTGAAAACCAAAACCATTATTAAATAGCTCTATTTTTTCCCTAAATATTTTTATTTTATTTTTTCAGTGTTACGAGATTGATTGTTTGTGTACCACACCCAGTGCTCTATGCAATACATGGCCTCCTCAATACCCACCACCAGGCTCACCCAACCCCCCACTCCCTTCCCTCCAAAACCCTCAGTATGTTGCTCAGAGTCCACAGTCTCTCATGGTTCATCTTCCCCTCAGATTTCCCCCAATTCACCCATCCTTTCCTTCTCACAATGTCCTCCATGTTTTTCCTTATGTTCCACATGTGAGACCGTATGATAATTGACTTATTATTGACTTATTTCCCTTTTCATAATCTTTTCCAGTCCCGTCTGTGTTGATACAAAAGTTGGGTATTCATTCTTTCTGATGGAGGCATAATATTCCACTGAATATTGCTCTTTCATATTATGCCTAAGCTGCTTATCCAAAATTTGAACTCATCTGTTTTGGAGGATCCCCCTTGAATAGAATACCACAAGTCTCATTACTCTTTCATGTGTCAGTATCTCAAATGCCAGCAAACTGTATGACGTGAAAAAAGTGTAAGGTTTTCCATACATCATCTTTAATATGAAGATATGACTATTCACCTTATAGTTTTAGTATGGTGATATTGTGGGATAATAGAGGTTGAATGATATAGCATAGTTCTTCACAATTTAAAGACTTAAAAATGTTTCTGACATTCCTTCCTTTTCAAATCCAAATTTAATGTCAAGGATGAGCTAAAGAAAGGCATGTTTCTAAGGATATTGAAGTATATACCACATGCAGGCTATTTCTCTATTTTTGAAAGAGGTACAAATTAATAAAGTCATGTCCATAAGATCTGGTTAATTCATCTCTTTATCAATTCCAAAACATCTTATCCTCCCCTTCCTCCTCTTCCTTCTTATCTCAGCAAATGGCATTCTATTCATTTCATCTAACTTGTTCCATCTCAGTGCCTAAACCAAATGTCCCCTTTCCATCCTTGATTCCTCCTTTTTCTTCATCCTCTGTAGATGGGTTCCATTCCCTCTAGCTCCTCATTAGATCTTAAATCCAGCTATTCATTTCCATCTATAATGCCACTCCCTTAATAAAAGTCACAATTGTTTATCTTCTGGATTATTACTAAAGTAACCAACTGGTCTTACTTGTGTGCTTTTAAACAGACTTACAATGATTTATTAGCTATGTCTACACATAATGCAAAAGGCTTTGTAGCATCTCTTTATTGAAGAGAAAAAGTCTATCTTACTGCCCTGACAGTGAATTCTGATCATTCAAAAACCCCTCACACTTGAATGCATAGAACAGTATCTAACTGTCACATCAACAAAAATGAATTTTATTTTAGGTGTTTAAGTCCTTGGAATTACTTCTTTCACCGTGCATGTCCAAATTGCCTCCTGATCCAATACAGTTCTAGGGGATGCATCTTGTTAGGGAGATGATCTATGGGTATAAATATGTTCCCTTCATGTATGTCCCTCACATATAGTGAGGAATATCCATATTTTTCTATCTTCTTTCCACAATTACTCCCTGTCCATACCTTCCACGATGAAATCAAGACCTTGATGTTCTTGGTTAATGAGGAGAAAAGGAGAATGGAAGTGTCATTTGTTTTAATGTCTACCAGATTTGATTTTCCTTTTGAACTCGGAAGCTTTTCCACCAACTACAAGATCCAAAATCACAATATCAAATAATTTTTTTAAAGATTTATTTATTTGTTTTGGGAGGGGACAGAGGAAGAAGGAGAGAGAGGATCCTCAAGCAGATTCCCCACTGAGTGTGGAGTCCAATACCGAGCTTGGTCCCAGGACCCTGAGATCATGACCTGAGCTGAAATTAAAAGTCGACTGTTTAACTGACTCAGCCTCCCAGGCCCCCCAAAGAAAATATAAGAATTTTAAACCTCAAAGACCATAAAACCTAAATATGTTTCAGAATGGCCAAAGGTTTGAAGTCACCCTTTAGCTAGATGTTCCAACATTTCTTAATTTTGAACAAATACACCAACCTATCTGCTGACAGTAAATAAAAACAAAATGCATCATCTGCATCTTGGCTTTAAATCATGTAGTTATAAGAAAACATTGGTCTATTCTTTTCAGAAAAATCTTTCTTCAGCACCATCACATTACTTCATTCATATACGATCTGCTTTCAATTTGTTGAAGTTTTCTGTTCTTAATAGGCATAGACTTAATTTCTATAGGATTTTTTTATATTCAGCATATTTATTTGTATCTTGGTTTGCCTTCTCTGATCCAACAACCAAGACACTAAAAAGGGTGTCTTTATAATCATGTAGCAAATAATATATATTCTAGAAGGCACATCTGAGCAAGTTCCCACCTTCAGTATAGACATGCACCAATCATGGCATCACTACCCCAAGTCTTGACAAACTTCAACGAAAGACATATCTTTTAACTGTGTTTTGGGAACACACCTCCATTAAAAATGAATCTTAGTATTTAACATCTTCCTTTTAAAAATCATTCTTGTCTACGACTAAAATGCTACAAGAATATATGCCTAGAATCTCTTTTTAGAGACTGCTCTACTAATCGAGAAAAACTAGCCATAAGTTTCAAGAAATTGCATATGTTTGCTGGTTAGTTATCTGTAGTCATTTATCCTCCGGTTTTTCTTCTAATATTCCTTGTTTCGATAACACCTTTTTATATCTTCCACCATCTACCAGTTACTTGAGTTTCCTCTTCAGTCCCTGAAATCTTGTACCTTAAAAAAGTAAGCATGCCTTCTTTTTTTTTAAGTTTGTATGGTTAATTACATTAGGAAACCAGCCAGACATATAGAAAATTGCAAACACTGAATATTCACCAAGCTTTGACAAAGTGGTACACTGTGGTAAAAAAAAAAAAAAAAAAAAGGCAGAATTTAAAATTATATCTCAGTTTCACTACTTTAGAGATGTCACTTCTCCAAAACTTAATTGTCCCCTAAAAAAAAGATAGTATCATCCAACTTTTAAGATTATTAGAAAGACTGGAGGTAATTCATACATTCAACAAATATGTGCTAGGCTCTGAGTGTACAATAGTGGACAGGTTTATTACATAGGTCTAACTGGTCTCTAATAGGTCTCTGGCCTCATGAAGTTCACATTTGATTGAGGTCCAGGCAAAAAAATAAATAAGCATACAGTAAATAGATATTTATGAGTGGCCTAAATTAAAAATATATGAAATAAAGGTTAAGATACAAGGCTCTTTGGAAAAAAAATTGTTATAATTTTTGAAGTTATTTGTTGACCTAACTTATTTATATGTCTAGAAAATTAACTTCACCTATTGGGGCTTTCTCCTAAAGACATGTCAGTTACCTGGGCATAAAATAACCACTCCCGGACCTGGGGAAGAGAATGTCTTCTGCTGTTCTTGGACTCTAAAGATAGAGGTCAAGAGCAACGGCCAGATTAAGTCACAGCTAGTGGCTGACTTGTCCAAATGGTCAGCCTGAGGGCAGGGCTCCATGGGTTTAGTTTTGAAGAAACTAAATACCATGAGCTTATGTGATACCTATAAAATCTTTTGTTCTTATAGAAAAGGAACTGAGGTAAAAATTGGTAGCAAGAAAAATAGGGTCAATATATCTCATAAAGTTACCAATATGAGGACTCATTGCTGTTTCTATAAATAGAATTTCATAGAATAATTATTTTTATTTTGTATCATATTTTTCTATTAGATATATTGAACATTAACCTTCTCGAGTACTCATTAGGTTCATCAACTCACACTGACTAAGTCCATATAATTCTCCAGAGACTTTACAAGGCTGGAGATATGGTAAAGAGGGGTTTATTTCCGCCCTCAAGGAATCCAGAGTACATGGGGAAGATAGACAGTAGATGAATCACCGCAGTGTGAATCAGTTAGTTCTCCAGTGGGAACTGAATGCAGGAGCTCAGAAGCTTCAATACACCAAATCCCCAGGATGTGGCGTGTTGAAGTTTTGTTTTCTTTTCTGGGATAGAAAAAAAAAGAAAAAGAAAAAAGAAAGAAGGAAAGAAATAAGTCCTCATATCCAGCCTGTACATATCTGAACTTTTGATACAATTATTATGTTTTGACTAACCCAAAAGCTCATTGTAATTTCTCTAAGCCTTGTAGTGGTTGAGTCTACTCTCGATTTGTCTAAGTCTGTAGCTGAGTCTACTCTGCTATTTTTTAAATCTGACATTGTGCCAGGAGGAATTCTCAGTAAAGACTGTT